>CM023607.1:25638867-26311367 GCA_013358685.1 Antennarius maculatus
ACACCCACAGTTTGCTGTGTCTTTCTATTCATGAAACTTAACTAAATGTTGGGAGGAACATTTGAACTCTACATATGTGGAATTGATAAATAAATATGGCTTTTTTATCTTCTTTTCCTTCGGCTTTTCCCTTCAGGGGTCGCCACAGCGAATCAACCGCCTCCATCTAACCCTGTCCTTTGCATCCTCTTCTCTCACACCAACTACCTTCATGTCCTCTTTCACTACATCCATAAACCTCCTCTTTGGTCTTCCTCTAGGCCTCCTGCCTGGCAGTTCAAAACTCAGCATCCTTCTACCAATATATTCACTATCTCTCCTCTGGACATGTCCAAACCATCTCAGTCTGGCCTCTCTGACTTTATCTCCAAAACCTCTAACATGTGCTGTCCCTCTGATGTACTCATTCCTGATCCTATCCTTCCTGGTCACTCCCAGAGAGAACCTCAGCATCTTCATCTCTGCTACCTCCAGCTCTGCCTCCTGTCTTTTCCTCAGTGACACTGTCTCTAGACCAAACAACATCACTGGTCTCACCAGTTTTGTACACCTTTCCTTTCATTTTAGCTGAAACTCTTCTATCACACATCACACCTGACACTTTCCTCCACCCGTTCCATCCTGCCTGGACACGTTTCTTCACCTCTTTTCTACACTCTCCATTGCTCTGGACTGTTGACCCTAAGTACTTAAAATCCTCTACCTTCTTGATCTCTTCTCCCTGTAACCTCACTCTTCCACTTGGGTCCCTCTCATTCACACACTTGTACTCTGTCTTACTGCGGCTAACCTTCATCCCTCTCCTTTCCAGGACAAACCTCCACCTCTCTAGCTTCTCCTCCACCTGTTCCCTGCTCTCACTGCAGATCACAATGTCATCAGCAAACATCATAGTCCATGGAGATTCCTGTCTAACCTCGTCTGTCAGCCTGTCCATCACCATAGCGAACAAGAAGGGGCTCAGAGCTGATCCCTAATGCAGTCCCACCCCCACCTTGAACTCCTCTGTCACACCTACAGCACACCTCACCACTGTCTTACAGTCCTCATACATGTCCTGCACCGCTCTAACATACTTCTCTGCCACTCCAGACTTCCTCATACAATACCACAGTTCCACTCTGGGCACCCTGTCATAAGCTTTCTCCGGATCTACAAAAACACAATGCAGCTCCGTCTGGCCTTCTCTGTACTTCTCTATCAACATCCTCAAAGCAAATACTGCATCTGTAGTACTCTTTTTTGGCATGAAACCATACTGCTGCTCACAAATGATCACTTCTGCCCTTAGTCTAGCTTCCACTACTCTTTCCCATAACTTCATTGTATGGATCATCAGCTTTATTCCTCTGTAGTTGTCACAACTCTGCACATCTCCCTTGTTCTTAAAAATTACTAACTACTACTACACCAACTACTACAATGAATATCATATTAATCTCTCTATATTATGGTGTATTATTCTTTCAGTCAAACATTTTTACAGTTAGTGTAACATGTATTTATAACAATGTACGTGTAAGCAATATGATATTCTGTTCTTCTCTCTAGTACACAGTTTCATATATATCATCATACATATCATCAAAACGGAATGAATCAAAAATGTACATTCACTATTCATAATAGCAACATATTCTTATATTTTCATTTTTGAATGGTTGTCACTGAGATGGCTGGAGTGCAAATTCAGATTAATCTAAACCATTGATGAATTAAAATACAACAATTCCATATATTTATCACAAAACCTTTAGATATATAATATCAAAATCTACGGTAATTAGTAATTAATTAACATTGCTGTAATAAATGTAGACGAGCTACAAATACATAAAAAAATACAGCATTAAATATAACTAGTTGCTCTACTTTGTCTGCTACACAATCACGCTCTGACCACGTACTAACTTATATTGACCCAATTATTCCAGTTTTAATGTAATTTAAAGTATACAGGGGAAAATATGTTCAAAGCAAGAAGTTGAGATGCAAACACACACACACACACACACACACACACACACTGGACTCAGTGAGGGTACCAATTAGGGAAGCTATTGTCAGGTTTGGACAGGTCTCCTGTATATTTTGACAGATCATTGAGGATCACGGGATCAAAGGCTAACATGATTACTACCTAGTCCTCTGATAAAATACCAGGACCTCTCTATTATTTCCTTGTCAATACAAAAAAGAACACGTTAATTTGGAAGTACACATTGCACAACACACACACACACACACACACACACACACACACACACACACACACACACACACACACACACACACACACACACACACACACACACACACACAGTATTATCATTAAGTCACTTTAGTCATATGCACAAATGCCTACAGATACACAGGTAAGAACATACTAACATAAGTCATACTCAGATTTTCTCTCTCTCGCTCTCTCTCTCTCACTCACACAAACACACACACACACACACACACACACACACACACACACACACACACACACACACACACACACACACACACACACACACAAACTTACACACACATTACCCTATAATCTGACTAATTTGTATGTTGAGACTAGTGTAGACAGATCAAGCCTCTGAAACATTGAGCCTTTTGTGTCATTGCAATTGCTTGTTCATCAGTTCAGTAAATCCCCAAAAGAGAAATACCCACTTGTAAAATATAGAGGTTGTGCATGAGCTTTCGTGTGAAGGACACACTTGAAAAAAAAAAAAACGTGTGTTCTTGTCATTATTGCAGTTGTTGGTGGAAGATTGAGGACGTGTTTATGAATTTTTAGAAAAGTATGAAAATTGAAGCTGCAAGTGGAAACACATGCACATAACTATAAAACAGCAATTGTGTGCTCCTTGTAATCAAAGTAGCAAATGCACACTTGCACTTTGACCTTTTTTATGCACTTTGACCTTTTTTATTCCTTCCGTCAAGTCGTCTTACTTGAGTCCATCTTTACTTTCACCTTTTTTCGGTTTGGTCTGCAGTCCAATTTTCTCATAAATATATATAAATGTGTGTGTTCATATGTATGAACAGAAAGACACATAAATGCAGACGGTATACAGAGCAGTGATAAGTGCTTGGCCGGCCCTCCAACACACCTGGCCATGGATTCCAGGATACGTCTGGTTTTTAATAAAGAGACCAATGGTAGTGTACAGACAGATGCTGTTGACAGACATACTGATTTCTTGATAAATACCACACAAACACACGCACACACGCACACACACACACACACAGACACACAGTACCAGTTATTATCCTCCACAAGCAACTTAAAATTCTCCATTTATTTTTACATATTTTTTAAACTTCTGGAAAACCAAGTATTGGTACAAGCGAGTCGACAAAATGCTGGAACTACAGGCATTTGTCTACTGACTGCAGGCAGTCATCAGACATCAGGATTTGGACAGTACATACTGCATGAGAAACACGACACCTTAAATTAGCGATGATTTCTTCAAAAGAAAAAAAAAAATTGTATGATGCTTCTAAATGAGTCAGACGTGTGAGGACAACACACAAAGGTGTTATCAGTGGTAAAGTAAGTGCATCATAATACTAGGAGCAGGAGGCTCCCATTTCAACAGCTCACCTTACTCATTAACAGAAGCAAGAGGTTACCATGGTAGCCTATAAAGAGGTTCAACAGCAGGTTTAGATGCAATCCAAGACAGAATCGGAGGGAGAGGGGATAGATTTCAGCAGAAAAGAATTGGGACATCTACTGACAGTGTGGGGATGGGATACATTATGTGGACAGAAGCTTGGTTAAAGTTCGAATTGCACTGAAAATTTAACTGTAATGGGTGCAACAGAAAAGACATGAGGTATTTAACTAATAAAGGAAGAGGTTTCTGTAAAACAACCTCAATAAGCTGTAAGGAGATGACTTACAGACACTATAATTAATTTTCAGTCTAGACAGATGATCTCTGACGGTTGAGTATTTAGCATGCTGATGCTACACACACTAAGTTGAAAAATGGCATTAACCATGAGCAAGAATGCCAAGAGTTAGTGGAATTGATATGGGTAGAGTACAATATTATAATATTAAATTTTAAATAATTTAAAAGAAAAGTATGGAAAAGTATACCCACATGCTCATAATGTGATGCAACTTTAAGTTGTTGGTCACCTGTGTACATTTTCATTGAACTCATGAAGTGGTATCAACTGCTGAAGGAATTGTCTGTCATCTACCTCTGCTTTGGAGCGCTTATATTTGACATTGGAATTTCTCTGTAAATCTTTTTTAACATGTAGTTGTGCTTCTGTCATAAGAGGGCACAGATGTGGAGTAGCAAGTTAGCTCCAGGCTGTTTTCTCTAATATTATTGCTTGGCACTGCTTGGTTCACCAGCTGAGACTTGCTGTTGGTTATAAAGTGAGAAAGATGGGTCCTATCAATTATTTTAAAATATTGATAATTGATGTCACACTGAATATACTGTAAGTAAACCCAAAGACAAAACTGCCAACCATGAACAGTTTGTACTAAGAACATAAAGTGGAGAAGAACTTACAAAAACCTACAAGGAGACCCAATGTGCTGTGTTTCAGGCTTACAGGCATTTTGACGATGAGCCGACTGATTATTCATTGCTGTCAATTGCATATCTATATTAATCATTGACCACACATCATATGAACTTGTTGAAAATGTTGCAGAACTCCAACTGCCTAAATGTGATCTTATTTTTTATATGAGCTTAAGGATGGTCATAAATAGTAAAGCCCCAAAACAGGGAGAAGGACGATGATGTTGGCTGTTTCGTGCTGACTACAAGTACTGTGGACCTTACATGTGGCGGCATGTGGCGAATGGGGGGAATAATTTTGCTTCCCATTGCAAGCTGTGTTTTTCCCTCCCATGTCTCCTTGTTCATGTGTCTGTTTGCCTGTGGGCGTCACAGACTCTTGGCAGTGTGGGTGGCATCACACACACCTGTACCATATTCTTAAATCATGCTGCTGCTGCATTTAACTGTGTTCTAAAATTGCCTTTGTGGCTGGTCGTTCAGTCCGCTCGTGTGTGAAAGTAGCATTCAAATTCCCCGTCTGAAAGATCATAGTACGAGTTTGCATAGGTTGCACAGTTCACTTTGTCATGTCAACAGCCTTTACCACCAGCACCTCCTACAATATTCAACAAAGGATTTCCATTGGTTCTTGAGTCCAACCTCCAAGCCAAACCCACCCTGAATGATCTGGTCGATATGGACTCAGTGGACTCAATCCTTGCACAAAAGACTCTCCAATCAAGAAGCAATTCTGGGGAAACACAAACATGTACTTACTAGGCAATTATAGAGAATAATAAGGAGGTTTGATTCAGTACTTTATCATCCAAATGGACAAAAAAAAAAGAAACTCAGAATTTTCCCCCCAATTTCATATTACTGTCTCAGCTCCCGAAGCATATAATGGGGGTTTGGGTAAAAAATTTCAAGCCCTCTTGAGGGACGCCCTCGGTAACTGAATAAGAAACATTAAATCATCTACTAGGTACGTAAAAGTCTAATCAAAAGGTCCATGCATGGACTAAGACCTCGTAATTGCTGTCTAAACTGGCAATTTTTAACTTGCTTTGTCCATTTGCACCTGAAGTAAAAGCTTCCACAAATCACCAGCTTCTATTTGTCCTTTCATCCCAGATTGCATCAGGTCTTTTTCCTTCTAATGGTACTTCCAACATTCTAACATTTTTTCTAAAATAGTTGACTTTATGCCCATGTTGAAACTTATGTCAGCCAAATATCAGCACTCAGTCTTACAGTTTTTCTTTACCATGAAATTCCTGTGAACATCTTTTTGAGCCATGATCACTAATTTACATAGTTCAGAAGCTCCTTATGTTCAGCTTTGGGTGCCCAAGTTAGACACTCTTCTGGTAATAGACAGAGACAATGGAGACTCCCTACTTGGAGCTGTTGATTGTAACAAATAGCGTGCCATGGCACTTTGGTCCAATCATACTCCAAGTCAGAGTTTTGCTATTTTTGGAAATATCACTCTAAAGACTATTTCTAATACACCCTATGCCAGATATATTAGTTCATTTGAAAATGATGATGATGAAAAATCCTGAATGTTACGTAACACTACAAATATTCATCCTACCAAATTAGACTTAGCTCCCGTTTCCGTATTCCCACTCACTAAAATGGGAAACTGTTTCCAAGTGGTACTATAGGTACACATGTTTTCATTTTACAACTGCGCCATGGAATGTCATGGTGTGCATTAACAAACAACTCTCATTTTTGTGCATGGAATGGATGGAACCACACAAGATTGAAAACTCAATCAAAGGGTTCAGACAAGGGTATATAAGCATTTTGACATGAAAGTCTTTTGTCTTCGAAAGACAGCTGTAAAAGGAGGTAGAAAATATTCAAGCAATATGAGTTAGTAAGCAGACAGTAGTGTTTACTGCTCTTTCATCTGCAGTCATGCCATCAGACATACCAAAAAGCTGCTTGGAAGTTTAGCGGAAACAATACCACAAAAAAACAAGAAAAAAGAAAAACACAAACACTGTGACTGATATGTTAAGATGTCTGCAGTCTGGCGTGAGCCCATACGCTTTTGTATTTTTCTCCGTTTCTATTTGCGTGATTGCATTTAGTTTTAATTCATCCTGCATGTTCATAATTTTTGCCAATGTCTCTGTCCATACGTGTGCAAATGTGTTTATCGTTTATCTCCCAAAGTGACATGTTAGGACACTAATGCCCGGAAACCGAGGCGCTCTGTGTCTGACACATAACCTATGCCAGGAGGAGGACCTAAACAATGTGCCACAATTGTTTTACTACATTGTGTTTGCATTAAGTGTCCTATTACCAAAGTTTTAAATTCCAGAACAGCCTTCTCTTCCAGCAATTTGTTTTTGTGTGTATTAGCTCTGGCAGAAGCTCCCTATGACTCGCTATTTGGGCATGCTCAAACAAAGCCAAACACACAAGAAGATCCACAAGCAATTAAGGCCTGCCATAGAGCATAACTCCCCCAGAACACCCTTGGTTTCTCCCTTTTCATTTGCCAGTGTCTTCCTCCCCTTCCCCACATGTAATGGATTGTGTGGCCACATGCCGTGCTCACCATGTGCCTCCATCCTGTGTGACGTGTGGCTAAAGAACACTTTTGGCAAATTTCATCGGCAGGATTAAACGGTAGCATTGGTGGGGAGCACATTGACTGGCATAAAAACGGCTACAATGTAGACAACCTAAATTTATAAATTAATATAAAGTGTAGTGCAGGCATGTCCAAAGTCTGACCAGTAATGGCTGGAGGTTGGATTATACATGACACATTTTGTCTAAAAATGTGTAATAGATGTATTTGGCCTACCAACCGGAGCTGGGCCAAATACAACAGGCAGTTTCTTTGCCTAGCTCATAGAGTGTCATGTCACAGATGTCTGTTAACTGTCATAAACCCTCAAGGAACAGCCATGCTGTGTGACACTGGTACTCTCACTTGAGCGGCTTGGGGGAAAGTCTTTGGTTGACAAGAGACAACTGACACAAGAACTGTCAAACATCGAATAGATGGCACACTTGGCTTTTTTGGTTGACTAAACAAAGGATATGAATTCGCTGAATTCTGTGGGAGATCATGGTTGGAAATAAGGGTGTGCGCCTGCAACACCTGCAGGTCTCTCTCGTGTGTTTTTACCGCCAGCTGGATAAGGACAAGTTTCCAGAGATGTGAGATGTTAGGTTCATATATATGAGAGAGCAGACTTGTCTGTTATGAACTCGAACAAGAACCCTTTTGGATCAAGATCAAGTGACTCTCACCTATGTGACATTTAGACATGTCTACCACCACTCAGTTTTACTCTTAATATTAGTGTCTGGGACTTATCTGTCATTTTGTTATCAGAGCAACATGTCAGTAAACACACAGAGTTGTATATCACAGAGTTTCTGTATATTTTTGTTGGAATTTCAGATAACTTGTGTGCCGTGATGTGTTCTTCTGAATGGGTACATTTGGTAACTTTATTTTTTGTTGAATAAATTAAATTAAACACCATTATACCAATAACATCTCTTTTCACCTCTGATTATTTAAAATATTAACATCAGGGACTGTTCACATGATCAAATGTGGTAAAACGTTTGGACACCCCTGCTGTATTGGAACACTTGACAAAGTGTCCACGTGTCTGTCATTCTTTCATTCAGATAATTTTGTCTCAATCCATATCAACGACTTCCTTTCCTAATTGTGCTTTTATTTCATACAGCTTAGAATATATGAGTGTGTGTGTGTGTGTGTGTGTGTGTGTGTGTGTGTGTGTGTGTGTGTGTGTGTGTGTGTGTGTGTGTGTGTGTATGTGTGTGTACGCACGCATAATGTATAGCTTTGTCATCATGGTTAATTCACTTTAGCCTGGTAGATGATTACGGCACTGTGTCATGGCAGAGTAAGGTCAGTCATTGTGAGTGATGGGCATTCCGTTTGAATCATATCTTCTGGAGCCTGAACAGAGGGTGATATCTCACTGTCTTGTGGCTTGGATTGCAGACATGGTGAAGATCTGTTTCAAATCAATGTAAGAAAAATGGGTAAACCCAATCTGGGTCAACTTCTTTTTCCCTCTGCCCCCCAAAACCCCTCTCCTTCTCCCTCCTTGTCTTTCTGCCTCTCTCTTGCTGTATTTAGGTGTCTCTTTGGCCTTTTGTCACTCAACACCTCATAACACAGACATTTCTTTCTGGAAAAAAAAGCACAGGAGGAATGGAGAGATGGAGCAGTGTTGCACTTGTAGATATGCTGTATGTGTGCTGGGTGTATGTCTGGGCCAGTTGTGTACTAATAAGGCTAATAATTACCATCTGACCAGGAAACTGGTTTCTGTATTCCTGTTTTTTTTGTTTTTCTTTTCAATTCACCAAGCCATTACTACAGTTGAACCCATGAGAAACTTTTCAAAAAGCAGATTAAAGAGTTATAATAAAGAATAAAAATTCAGAATATGTTAAAATTGGCATGATTAAACCAGACGCACAGTATGAGCATTTGATGTAAATGCTCATACTTACATGCATTACTTACTCGTAATGCATGTGGATTTGTGCATGATGCAAGAACTATGACAATGTCACAGTCCTTGTCATCTAGTAAGACTTTACACACATGCAGCAATGTTTATGTGTGCAAGAAAAAATGTGTGTCCCACAAAAATGCACATCAAACAATTAGAATGAGGGCAAACTGCATACCTTTGCATGTTTGTCCTATATGTGTAAACCTTTTGTAGTGGCTAGGGTAGCTCTCTTGTTACATATACACATGTTCTTTATGGGCTGGCTAATGGAGCTGGGGTCTTCCTGCCTGTGTGATGTGGTTTACTGTTGTTTGATGTGCTCAGGAATCCTGCATATGAGAGCACCCAAGTCGATCTTATCACATAAAAGCCCTCGCAATGGAAGAGGACACTCAACTCTCCTTTTTTTTTTTTTAACTTAATAGAGATCTGTGTTCTTGGGCGTGCGTGTGTGTGTGTGTGTGTGTGTGTTTCTGTGCGTAAGTCTGTGTGCAAGTGAGCTTGTGTGCAAGTGTGCACCATTCCTCTAATTCAATCGAGTGTGTAACCCAAGGCCAAACACACACATTTGATTTTAGTAAATGCTGCACCCAGAGACCTGTGGCTTGAATGGACCAACGGTATGTCATCGGTACATGGTATGTACATCTATACATGTTGCTGTGAGCGTATATACAATACATTGTATTGTATGTGTGTGCGCGTATGTGTGTGTGTGTGTGTGTCTGTGTGAGAGAAAGAGAGACCAAAGAAAGGTAAAAAACAAAGAAAAATTAATAAGTAATAGTTAAATAAAAACTTTTTGTGAATCTTAACACATTAATGGTTTAATAAGAGCTACTATTTTTGGAATTTGTCACTTTTCATCATTTTATTTGAATATCTGGTAAAAGAGACAAAATAAATTACTGTATTCAGGTGAAACTCCCCGTTTTCGCCTCATAAAACTATGATTTAGAATATTAGTGGCAGATTAACAGATTGCTAGACATTTAATTCCAAGGATATCAGTTATCAGAAAGGATATGACTGCAAAGTTTTATCCTTGTCTTGTACATAGAGCATGAAATCTGTGCATTTCAGTTGGACATTTGGAATTAGGAGTCTATACCACCATGTTGTAGCCTAAGTAGATGCATTTTAAAGGGACAATTTATCCCTGCCAAGGCCACATAATCAAACAAAACACATGAGAAAGAATTTTTAAAAAGTCTCTTGCAACTCAATCCACTTTATGGATTTTTTATTTCCATATGGCAAGGTCTCCCACCCAGTTTCTTAAAAATCGGAGGTAGTTTTCTGTATTCCTGCTCAAAGACAGACAAAGGAACAAACCAACAAACAGATGCTGAAGAAAACCTACCGTCTTTGATGGAGGTAAAAATTCAGGTTTTGGTTAAAGTAATGTTTGAGTAAACACATGCCATCTTATTTATGTTTAGAATATTTTAGTTAAAATTACACATTAAATTGACACAACATGTTCCTCAGTTCTCTGATCTTGACTTACTCTAAATTACTCCAGCCGTACACACACATGCTCATATCAATACATTCATGAATGGCCACATTTTCAATCATGCATACACACACTGTCTGCATTTCATCTCCAAACTGAAAGTCATGTCATTGTCTTTGCTCACATACCCTCTAGCCCTTCTCGTCTCTGCAGGATTCCTGTGTTGTTTATTTAGTGGTGACCAATACTGCTTCTACGCAGCCAGCACGCCCACATGAAGGCCTTTTCTGTCTTATTGATGCTGGCTTTGAAGATGAAGGAATACACAGATTAAACTGCGGTTGCCATCTTGAATACATGTGACTCTTGCTCCAAATAAACTTTTGGGTTCAAGATTGTATGATTTCTTTCTCTCTCTCTCTCTCTCCTCCTCTCACTCTCTCTCTATCCTTTTCTTCTTCGCATCAAATCTCATATAAAAATGAGACTGAACTTTTACTTCATAATTGTTAAAGTCATCCTTGGTGATTGTGCATTACAATTGTTATATGTCTCCACCAACAAGTAAAACAAATTTTTCAGATATTTCAAATTCTGGTTATAATTTTAACTTCCCTGATGCTTATTCATCCAAATTTAATTTTTCTTTTCAATTTCAAACTTCTACTTTTAAATTATTCAATCTTTCTCTCCGTTCAATTGTTATCCTGTCATCTCACGTCCAGTCCTCAACTGTGGATACCCTTGGCCCTGTGAGGACAGTCATATTTCCAAAATGTCTCCATTTAACACAGATGGAGTGCTGTCCACCTCATATAAGGGGTATTTGGCCTCAGCATGTGTGATTGCGTGCACGCAAGTACACACTAACACAAACATGCACAAAGACAAGGTCATGTATGCACGTGTTTTCATTTGCACACAAACACATTCAAAGTGAATCAATGAGGATAGACACTCATCAAAACTTGCTTGGGCTGTTTCCTGTCATTGCCGAGAAGTACATAATGATAATTACAGTTTGGGTCTTCATCCCTGAATTAACCAGATCAGACACACAAACACACAATCCAGAAGTGCCAGGGGCTGCTGTGGTGTACGCTGACTAGTGTGCAGTATTATAAAGGAGTCCATTGCTGGGAAGTGGTCCATTCTATTACTGTTCTCGATTAAAACCTCCTGGGTACCATCAGCAAGACTGAGAGATAAGCTCGGTAAAACCCCGGTCAACCAACGAACAGTCAGTAAGACGAAAAACTTTACAGAGGGCTTCATGTAAAGATATGTTTTAATTTAAAAGGAAGGTGACAGTGACTGAATCAAAATAACAGTAACACAGAGATGTCTGTGTTCTGCCTTTCATTAAAAACTGACCCTTAAAATGTGACAAACAAATATGTAGGCAGATGAAGATGATGCATGGTTTGCCAGATAAAGATATAGCCAGAAACTCCATACCGGAAAAATAGGAACCGCAAACCAGGTGTGTGCCAAACATAGTGGCTTAGAAGTGTTCACAATGTGTGAATATAGACCAGTAATCCTCATTGACTCACTTGTGTGGGTATGCCTGTGCCCATAATGGTAAACCATAAGGGCATTGCACTAAGCCAGTGATTTAATGGATTTTTTTTACAACATAGTACATCCAAAAACATACTGCATACAGCCACATATAAAGTAATTCCTTTCCTTTTTAAAATATCTTACCGCGGCACAAAGTTTGTGTTTCCACTAGGATTTTTTTCCAGCAGCAATCCTGAAGTGTGTGAAATTTTATTGTGTGCTGCCAGAGGATATTTGGTATGTCTGCATGGCATAAGTTGGGCTTTAGACGTATTTGGTATCTGACAGGTCTACCTAGACTGCTTACGTGCTGTGGCCTTTCTAATCCCCTTCTTCTCTCCTGTCCTTATCTTACCTACTCTTCTCAATCTCATTTGTCATACCTGATGCCTTTATGTTTGAGGAACACGTGTTGAGTCTTAGAAATTTTTTTTGAATTATTTGAAATATCACCTGCAAGGCATGAGAAAAGCTGAGGTGAATTTAATATTTCTTGAATAACCTCAATGTCATGAGCCAATAACCACATAATATTACTGCAAGCAAAAGCCTGCTTCAGATTTAGATAATTAAAAAACACAGGAACTCACTATGACAGTATCAGGTTTCTTAAATCACTTGATCTGTTTCATCTTATACAATAGTAATGATGACAGTCATGCTTGAATAAAATTGGACATGATTATTGAAATGCCTGACGGCAAATTTCACCAACACATTAACATTACGCTTTGGCAAA
The DNA here is from genome assembly GCA_013358685.1 of Antennarius maculatus. Lineage (NCBI taxonomy): Eukaryota > Metazoa > Chordata > Actinopteri > Lophiiformes > Antennariidae > Antennarius > Antennarius maculatus. The sequence goes on from CM023607.1 coordinate 25,651,723, forward strand.
TGTATCAGTTTTGGTGTGTGTTAGCAAAGTTTAAACGTTATTAATTTTTTAATCATAGTTCAGTTAACCTGAATTATCCTTAAGACATCTGATCTTTTTTATATATTATATGTCTGACTACGCAATTAGCCAAATAACAGACTTTCCATAAAAGACTTAAAAGTACCTCTTTGGAATGGCCTGCTTTTGATCTGTTCTACATCATCCTTACATCTTATCTGTGCTTGGTTGTAATTGGTAGGTAATGGAGTTGAAGAGCAATGTCTGTGGGTGTATTGCATTCAGGGGGCACTGGGCCTTCAGGCTTTGTGTGCGGTCACTGCTGCTAACAGTGTATCCAGGTATAATTGTAACCTTGGTTTCTGAGTAAAGAGACTTTCTCAACCTTGTTATATATTCCATATGTACAGGGAATCACCCTGTGGGACAGGTCCAGGCCCAGGTCTGCTTGATTTCACTGAGTAAACATTGATTGGAACTGGTCCTGAAGGGGCCTTGCACTGGAGGGCTGGTCTCTTAGCTCAGAGAAACAAGGTTACAATGCATTCAAGCATTCTCTATTGCATCAGGATCCCCTCTTCTTGTAGCTACTTCTTCCAAGTGCAAAAAAAAACCCCACGTTGAATAGACGAGGGATACAAAAGATTACTCATTTTTCAAAATACCCCAAGACACCAAGAAACCTGATACTTTAATGAAATTTTACATGCCACCACTGTTTGCTTAGCAACATGCTAAATAAACAGCAACAGTGACACTGCCTCTTACTGTGCAACTGCAAATGTAGCCTAAGCCGCTAACATTTAGCTAACCAGGAAGAGAAAACAACGAAAACAATAAGCAACAATTTAAAGTTAGAAGTTGCAAAAAATACTTCCTGTTCAGTTTTTACATTAATTCAAATTGAAAAGGAACACTTACTTTAAATATAGAATATGAATGTCCCCTTGGAGATTAACTAAGAAACTTCCAACTTCCACTTCCCAACTTCCTCTTGAAACACTGTACAGTTGTGACCATAGCACACACAGAATAGTCTTTAGTCTTTTAATTTTGAATTGTGGCCTTTTAGTGGTAATGTATTGATTAGTATTTTCTATTATATTGCATATCAAAGTGTTTCGGTCATAGCATTTACACATTCCATCATTATTTCCTCTTTTGAAAAGTGCTTATTATGTTTCCCTAAATTCATGGTATTCTCAGCCAAGATTTTCATGCTTTCTGTTTTGCTGTAAGGGAATGAAAGAGGATGTAGATGTAGATCACTTAATACTGGGCTTTGAGCTCATTTATTTTTCCACCTCCTTACCTTGGACTTTAATGGGTAAGTTTCTTCCAAGTATATTAATATTTCCACTTTTGACAACCACAACTGAGTCCAGAGTCCCTCTAAGTTAGGCACATTGGTCTCATAGAGATTGTCACAGAATAAATGATTACTTTCCCAACCAGTCATCTTTGAAGGCTTAGATTTCCTGTCAACCTTTCTCTTTTTTGATAATGCCAATTTTCATGCATATTGTGTGTCTTTGTAAAACCCAGGTAGCACTACTAATCTGACCTTATTGTGTCTGTTAAAAATCAATTTAATGGCAATACACTTTTTTTCCATTATGTCATAAAAATTTGTGGTCTACATAGAAACCGCTTGTGGTCCAGATTTAGCCCATGATTTGCCATTTGGTGACAAGCTGGCCAACTGTAGCTAGGGCACAGTCAGTGTTCCAGCTATTTACCACTCTCACTTTTCCGTCCATCCTCATCAAGCCTGTGACAGCCTTACAAAATCAGTAAAAATACTGAAAGATCATGTAGTTGACTTTGATCATCACTGAAATGACCCAGGGGTTTTCCAACAGGGGTGAAATTCGTGTACAATGCTCCCAACGGCTGGCTTAATATCATGTCATTCCAGGATAAAGCATGGAAAACAGGCCTTGGGTGTTGCCATGGCTAACTCATAAACTTGAACATTAGTACGTTTTGGTTGTGTAGGTTGTTGTGACTGATGCAGGTGCCATTCATAGCGCTGCCTTAGGCCCGAAAGTGTGTACATCACCCTGCACTAATGAGCCCCTTTTCCACCACAGGAACTTTAATATATACCCAGGATTTTGAAAAACCTTGGCATATTTCCACCAAACTTACCTGGGGAAAAAAACTTTCCCTCAACCCCAAACTTTCCCTGAAAGAAATACCCAGTGAGGGAATAGGTCTTTTCAAATTACCCTTAATTCTTGAGAAGTGCGATTGTGTGCAGAAAAACAATGATTGGTGAAACATGTTTGCAGGACTCTGTACTTCGAGGGTGTGGAACTATGGCTTCACACCAGTCCGTTCCTCTACCGTGTTTCCAGACGGAGGGGGAAACACAAGGCGACTGGTCGTACTCCTACATCTAAAACACACAAAGGTGCCAAAATAAATTTAGCAAGTCCATAGTTAATATCTACATTGATTGCTGTTAGGATTATCTTAAGTTTAATTGTAGTCTTCTTCTTTGTGGCTGATGGGGCAAACAGATCTCATCCATCTCACGGTCCATCTCCTCAGCAGCTTGTAAAATCTGCCTCCCCAGATGTTAGCAATGGTCTTTGATAATGACACCTGTTCTTTTCAGTTCAGATTGCACGGTTTTATTTAAATGTAGTAAAACAAAAGGCACACCACATGTCATCAGCCTGATTTAAATAGATTTTCCAGAACATTGTGGTGTGGTCAAAATACAAACCATACAGATTACCAGGACTTCTTTTATCCAGGTAAACAAATTCCTGGCAATAAAATTTCATGGAAATGTTGGTGGAAATGGGGCTATTGAGTTACAGACTATGGGAACCACAGTTCCTCTGGAAACAGACCAGTTGACGCAACAGCGAATTTATATTTGTCCAACTGACATAAAACAATTCAAACATGAAGATGCCTTATCTCAGTAATGTATGTTGCAACTACAAAGAACAATAATTACCACAGAGGTCCCTCCTGGCTTTCCCCACTTGTGTCAGTAGGTTGTGACTTACAATTGAGGCACTCATGGCTGCTTTTTGCTACAGAGCACTTCTAATCTTTCTGTTGGAAATAGTATTGACAAAGTGCCACCGTCCTATCGAGGACAAATTTTAAAGGGGACAATGCACTCTGTTTGATTGTTATTACACAAAAGGGAAATGTGCAGAGAGAGCAGCGTAGAGGACGAGTGGAGAGGGATACCAAACCACATTCACAAACATGGTCGACTTTTGTCGAGAAGCTATACACAACCCCGCTTTCACTAAAAAATGGTGAAATATACAGTAGCTAACGAGAAGGATGCCAAGAGATCAAATCCCTGCAAAAAACAATTTAGTACTGGATCTTTCTTTAATATTCATGCCTTAAATCTGTGCATGGGCTGGGCAGTAGAGTGTCATCCAAATAAACTACCTCAGTCAGTGTTCTTCCTTTACATGAAAACAGACTTTCAACGTAATAAGAAACAGTCTACGTATTCGTATATCAAAATCTATCTGTGTGTGTATTCAAATCCCAATTTGCCAGAATACATATTCATACCATTTATATTGAAAACACCTTCTTTGTGAACCTCCCATTCCTTCTCCTCATTCCTTTGGTGACCCTGAGGGCATGACTGTTGTTCAGGAGGCCATCACTGGTCACCTCTTTACAGCTCCAGGGTCCACCCAATCAATTGTCCACTTGTACACACACACACACACACACACACACACACACACACACACACACACACACACACACACACACACACACACACACACACACACACACACACACACAGACACACACACAGACACACACACAGACACACACACACACAATCCCAATCAATTAGTCCTGAGATTTATAGAACCACGTAAACCTGGGGGTGTTATTCTCCCTAAGGCCAATCAGACCGGGCTTTCCTGAGACTAGCACCAGCCAAATGACACTAATTAGTTGTGTCTGTTTATGTGTAGGTTTGTGCATGTGTGTGTTTGAGACTGACACTAATTAGCAGTGCTAGTTCGCCTGCTTCCTCAAGACCATTTCCTGTGATAGTAATTATTAGGTATGTGTGATAAATTCCAGGCCTTCTTCCAGCCGTCCCGAGATAGAAGAGAAAAACAGTGAAGAAGGTGAGGAACAACATTTAATACTCACGGGACTTCAAGAAGGACAGGGTAAAAAGAGTTATGAAAAAAGCAAACATCCAAGAAAGATTTTACTCTGGTATGACAAACACTAGAGAAGGTGAAAGGCCAAATTGGTACTATGTTCAATTTGAGGCAAGACTTTTTGATTTTGATTTCCTTCTCTTCTAAACAAGGTTCTCCTTCAAATTCCCCAAATGTTCCCCACCTGTCAATGTGTGTCATAGTTCAGTATCGCCTTTATTCCTCCATTCTAGCCTTCAGCGCATGCGTTTATACATTTGCTCTGTGATTCATACATGCAGTTACCACACTGTAAACCATTACATAGAGTCCCACATGTGTATGGGTCCAACTAATATCTTTGTGATAGGTCCATCTATTGGTCAGAAACACCATGTGTGTATAAACACCAAAAAAATATTAAAAAGTACTGATTAAAAAGGCAACCATTCTATAACAGCATGACCTAGAGAGATGTTAGCTCAAGACCTGATAAGTTCACAAGTTCAGACCAAGACACCAAGAAAACAAGACTTTTATAAAAGAATGAGTAAGAAAAATTATATTTATTTAAGGAACTTGATTAAAGATTAACATTAAAGATCAAATTAATATTAATTAAAGCAACTTAACAGATTTTAATCAGTTGGAGTCTCTGAATGAGAAAACATTCAATTCACAACCTTAAAAAGCTCATTAAGTTTCAACTGGAGCGTACTGTATGGGAGCCAGGTAGGTCCTTTCGATTACGGCACCGATACAGACTTAGAACAGTTGTTCAGGTCCAAATAAAACAACAAAATCAGGACTCATGAATAAGATTTAGTCCACATTTGAGAAAGTGCATGAAACCCATGTCCAGAGTGGTCAAGTGTTCTATGATTGTGTTTCTTATTGTTGGAATTTAAGTGACACAATTTATACTCCTTTTTGGTGGGGACCCCTCTGTAAAACTCACATGCCTCTAGGGGTCTCTGAATCCCAGTTTGAAAACATTTCCATGTGATGAAACCCTCCATTGACAAAAATCTCAAAGGAAGAGGAGGAGGTCTAGGGCGGAACATGACTCATAATAACACACCTACAGGTCCGAAGGCTGACACACATGTCGTAGGTAAACAAGAGTGTCAAAGGGCACGGAAGCACAGACAGACATGATGAATGGCCCAAAGTTCCCACGAGGTGACACACAAATTGGCTCACAGAGAGTGGATGGTGAAGTGTGGTTACTTCCCTCCTCATCACTGCAACACAGAGAATCCTATTCAAACGCCACCCCACCTTCCATGTCTCATCATTACTTATCACAACAATGGTGTTGTAACACTATGCATGTCTCCTTGTGGCTGAGTGAATGCGCATACTGTACAAGTGTGCATCTGCTAATTTTATATTTCCTTATAGAATATTTCTCTTTTTTCTCTAGTATGTCAATTTTATTTCAAAATAATGTAAGAATAAAGCACAGCTGACTTGGTTAAAAACACAAGTTTCTAAGTATAAGTCAGTCAGTTTGTGTACATGTGTGAGTATCAGTTTCTAATTTTGTGAGGGTGTGTATGTGTCCAGACCCCTTGGAGAGATCAGTTAGAAGGGACATGACCTTAAAGTACAGCTGGTCTCTCAGCGTGTTTAGTCCGAGTAACCATGGCAATGGCACTGTGCAGACAGGATGTCTACATTGGGGATTTGAAAGTCATAATGTCGCTACTACTCTAAGCTTCATTATGCCATGTATTATTGTAACTAGCCCACAAATGGACATAGAAACACATCAGAGACAGAACCGAATTTGGGGTTAGGAGTTATTGCATTTCCACATGAAGGATAGTACAGTATTTAACAATTAATTTGCAGATAAGGCAAAATACATACTTCTATCCAGGAAGTCTACAAATTTTTAAGCACAGGCCCGTAATTCAGCAACAAGCGCTGTTGTCAAATATATTCGGAATGGGCGAACAAAACATGTCTGTTGTTTGTACAAAATGTTGTCTTGTACATTTCAGAAGTATAAAAATCTAAGCAGATAAAGTAAAAATTAGCTTTGGATTAAATTGTAGTGAAGTCAGTTGGATGGTTTGTATTGCCTGATGTAGTCCTGGTGTTTGCTGACAGATGGAATGTTATCTTTAGTCACTCTATTTTCATAATTCTCCTCCCTCTCTTCACTTCTCCCGTGCTAACCAGACTACGAACCCACCCATCCCTCACGGCGCTACTAAATCTTTTCCCCGTTTTTCCATCACTTTTCTCCTCTCGTCCATCCATCTGACTCTCCATCAACGACTCCCTTCATTTACCATAATGTAAAATGTTGAAAACTCTACAGCTTTCTGCTATGACTTCTTTCTTACATTTGCAGAATTTTCTGGTCAACTCGCCATTTCTCTACTGATAAAAATATCCACTTTCAACTCTTCATCAGTTTTGTGCTACAAAGTTTTCCTTGTATCATCCTCATTTAAATAATAATATCAGATACTTTGCATCGCCTGCAGTGTTATGCAGTAGTATTTGAATCAGTGTATGGAAGCATTTCACTGATCAACAATTCAAACTGTGCAAACACATAATTTCTCTGTTCTGTACCTACACCCTATGACCCTAGTCCCATTTCATGACTAGCTCCTCTGGAGGCCAGCTGTGTGTGTGTGTGTGTGTGTGTGTGTGTGTGTGTGTGTGTGTGTGTGTGTGTGTGTGCGTGTGTGTATGTATGTGTGCGTACAGTGTAGTATGGTGGAAACTCTATCTGGTGTGGGGTGATAGAGCAGACCTGCAATGCTCCTTATACGTCAAGCGTCCAACTCTATATCTGAAAAGAGCAAATATGAAATAGCACCCCCCCCCCTTTTCTCTCTCTCCCTGCCCCCCTCTTTCTTTCTCTCTTTCTCTGTCTCTGTGTCACTGTCACTCACCCACATGCACAACGTAAGCGAGGAAACCCAGTGTCCATTGAGAGGATATTGAAAATGATTTTTCCCCCTCCTGTCTCTTTCATTAATAGTGTTGAAAAGCAAACACACACACACACACACACACACGCAACTCCCCAGTTAACTATCGACGTGACTCACATGGTTTGCTTCAGTTGGTCTTCTTGACAAATGCCATTTTACAGCACAGAAACTTGGCGAGCAATCAAACTTCTCTCATGATCTTAAGATTTGAAATACTTCGGTTTGCGTGGCCCCTCCATTTCACCTACCCCTCCCTTTCATTCTCTCTTTCCGTCGTGCTTTCACTCATAGCTCTCCCTTTCTCGTTACCTTTCTTTCTGTCGTTTATCTATCCTCTTTAGTATTGCTAGTGATAACTTAGACCAGAGCTGCGCTGTGGGAATACGGCCCCTTTTACGGCACAAAGCCAAAGCCTGTGTAAGTATGTGCGTGTCTGCAGACGTGAGTGATTATATGTGTGTGACTTGTACGTGCGTGTCTTTGTGGCTTGTTCAGGTGTAAGTCAGTCTCACAAAGCTTCGCCCATTCGCAATTCAACAGTCCTTTAATCCTCATCTTCAGTGGCCCAGAACTCCTGGGTCTGACCTCTTCATACACAAAGACACAGAGGATCTGATGCACAAGAGACCACACACACACATTTTATTTGCTCTTACTAGTGTAATCAGTCTATTTCTAAAAATCCAAAGGAAAAGAATCCTACCTACTTTGTTGCTCTTCCAACAACCACACCCACATTCTACTTTTTGGGCATTATTCTAATGGTAATACAATAATGAGTTAAGACATGTGCCAGCGCAGTACAAAAAGTATCATTCCCATGACAGGTCCATGAGTATTTTCCTGATTTCAAGTACACACCTGGAAGCATGGATTGTGTCTGTATCATATGCAACACATTTCCTCTGATAAACATCCCTAATAATGTTTGGATGGTGAAAATTAGAACTGACAAGAAGATGGTTTGTATCGCAAGCTTGTGTGTGTGTGTGTGTGTGTGTTTCCGTGTATGTGTGCATATGTGTGCGATCCATGGGGAAGGGTGCTTTTTGTCTGTGGTATCCAGCATACACTGCACATACACACATATTCATGTAGGGTGATCCGTTTATTGTGAGACGTAATGGGTTTTAAAAGTTGTGTTTTCAATAGATACATAGCAGCTTTTCTCTTTTGTACTGCACTGAGTGGCTGACATTAAAGGCATTTCTCTGTAGCACATGACAACCAGATATGAGGTTCCATGCTCCTTCAATCAGGGTCCTCAAAGCAAACACATATGTTGCCGCTCCACTGACAGGTCATTGAACTCACTCACACATTCATACATACCCACTGATATGCACTCCTCCTTCTCTAACTCTGTCACACACAGACATAGAAATGAAAAACAAAACCAAAAAAAACACACTTTCCTGACCTGCATTCTAAAGCTGCACCACCTGCACTCAATAAATTTAACATTTCACAAGGCAGTCATAGACAATGGCTGATCCTGCTTCAAAACACACCTCAGGACTGATGTCTATATAACACTCAGGTAAAGATGCACATGTGAGAAGCAAAATATATAAACCTGCTTAATGCACTATAATAACACAGGTTTCTGCTGCAGCAGTGAAGCTGCTGTGCAAGGCAGTGAAAATATGGATGGAGTCCTGCACGACTCACACCAATGTAAATAGGACATCATTGGTCTTATATATTATCACACATCCATTATTAACTTCATCATGCAGTCATAACCACAAAATACACTTTCACTCTATGCTCTTAATTAACTAAATAAATGCATAGACTTGAAATTTGTAAATGGAAAACAGATGTGTTGAGTTGATTAACATAGAATGGCTATTTAGCGGGACTAACTTCATTTCCAGAATCTCCTCCAGCTGTTTGCGCCTGTCCTGGCGAAGACTGTTGAGATGCCGGTCTCTCTCGTGCAGGGACTGCTGAGTCGAGGACAGATGCACCTTGGTGTCATCCAGCTCCTGTCGCGTCTTCTCCAAAGCTCCCATCAGCTCCTCTATCTGTTCAAGAGGAGAGACACACAGGTTTGAACCTACATCACTCCGTTTTTACATATCAGGAGTAAATCATGTAACCTAAAACGATTTTATCTACACACAGTTGCATATGAAATAATATGGAAGCATTTATGAAGGTTATGTATGTTGGAATTCTAGAATGAGTTGAAGTGATGGCAACAATGAAAGCTAAGGGTATGTAACCGCAAGAATGTGAAATTACTATAGTTTAAAGGTTAGATGTATTGTGTATCTACTGATCCTTGAAACAATCTCACGCCTTGCTCCACTTAACTTTTTCTAAATCTCAAATGTGGCTCTATTTCAGAGCAGGAGAGAGGAATGCTCAGCCTCTCAAGTACATCTCCTCCTCCTGCACACACATGGCCTCCAACCTTGCAGGCCTGCATGTCCAACTGGTTTGAGATGTCTGAGATACAGGATGTGACCTCAGGGAGTCATTATCCTAAGACGGGAACAGCCTAATTGTCTAACAACAAGTACTTTACAATAGGATGTATTACTATGTCGCCGTGTTGAGATAATATAAATTGAAGACCACTGAAATATATATGCAGCAACTCAATTCTGATTATTTGCAGATTTGTAAAACCTGATAAATTTTAAAGTGTTGTATTTCAAGTTAAAAAAAAAAAGAACGAAAATGAAGGAGAAGTAAAAAAAAAAAAAAAAAAAAAAAAAAAAGTTACAAGGGAAAGCACTCCATGGGGTTGAACATGAAAAAAGGAATGGGCCTCTTTTATGAAGGGGCCAAATCGTTCACACATTTTCAGGACACTCTCCATCTCTGTCGGCTTTCTAGGTGTGTTTCACAGATGTCAGATAATGTGCTTACTGGATGTTCATGAATATCACATATGGGAGTGAGAGAAAACAAGGGTGAAAGCAAAAAGAGTGGACAACACAGAAATTTAAAATGATGGGAAAGTGACAACGTTCAGGCCGAACATCTTGGATATGTAACAAAGCGTTGTTTAAAATAAAATAACAGATTCCTGCCAACCACAACTGACCTCAGTAGTCACCAGCAGTTAATACACCCAATATCAACAAGACATGCAACTGCAAAAAAATCACACAACGCTTAAATTTTGATGTTTTCATTCAGGCTTAAAAGAGTCTAAAGCCAGTCTTTTCATCTTTACAGCCAAGGGTCACACATACAAAACTCCATTTACACCAACCACATGTCCATCAACGCTCACGTACTGACTGCCTACCACCTAAACCCCCCATTTAGTCCACCACCCAGGGTAGCCCTCGCTTCACAATCACATCATTAATAAGGAATACAATGCATTTTATCAAAATTAGAGACCTAATCAGCTTAGTGGTGATCTTGTGCGTGCTAATTTAGCTCAACTTCAAGGCAAAGCCTCCCAGCAAGGCTAAGGCTCACTAAGACTGGCCCAAAGCCCCTTTAGCTGCTAAGCTGATTGAGGGCTCAGAGCTAAGGGCCAAATCCCTCTTGTCCATTTGCATCGGCGTTGCTGGTTCAAAGGCCTAGTTCAAACGGCAAAGGGGTGGGGAGAGAGAGAGACGGTCAGAGTAATGAAGAGAACAGGAGAGAGAGATTGGAGGTAATTGGTCGAGACGACTTAAGAAGGCAGATGGGAAAGAATGAGGATTGGGACGATGGATGGACAGCAGAAACGACGGCAGGAGAAAGACGAGAGACAAGAGATAAGCAGAGATGGAGTGAGAAATTTCGAGAGTGGGGGTGTGAATAAAAGTGACCCAGGGCATTATCCATGCTCCATTTGAGCAGGTCAGGCTGATTGGAAGACTTTAAGGGCATTACACATCATGAGACTGATTACTCCAAGATAGAGTGGTGGTGGGGGGGGGGGAATCAAGGAAGGAGTGGGAGGGGAAAGGTGAGAATGTGAGTCTAACAGGGCGTTCTGAAACGGTGCCAGGGTCAGGTGATGTCCCTCTCTAGCTGTCTTATCCCAACTTCCCTCTCTACACACTCTTCCCCTTAAGGTAGAAACACCGTCTGACTGACAACCGCGTGACTGTATAGCAAAGGTATGTTGGCTCGATTCCTAATTATGAGGTTACGTCATGTTGGCTGTGCTGACAGCACAGAGCAGGGTGCAGCAGCACGTCACGCCAAATGAGTATCTTTCCATTTTTATTGCATTTTCTTACGTGTCAAGATCAGTCACTGGTATGGCTGAATGCCGGTGCAGTATTTTCTCTGTGTTGGGTAAGGAGTGGGTTGAAATTAGATAAAGTGGACTATGGTCTTTTGGACTATCACAAGTTAGGAAAGAATCTCCTTGATTTGTTTGCTACATATAGTAAAAGATAGAGAGTGAATTGAGGTCAAAGCTGAATCATCTGACTATTGCGAAATGTCCCACAGATGTAAATATAACTTTCTTTTGGATTTCTCAGTGGATAAGAATATTCTTCAATAAACAGTAACCAAGGGAGTCTGTCGAGCATGCAAAGTGCAGAAATTGCAGAAAAAGCATGAATCCAGCCACAGCTAGCACTGGCTCTTGGTAAGTTTTCTCAACTGAGTTTGACCTTCTATTTTTTTTTTTTTTTTTTGCTCTGTCAACCAAGTTTGTCTCTATCAGCTTCAGTGTGTGTGTGTGTGTGTGTGTGTGTGTGTGTGTGTGCGTGATATGAAGCATACTGTATCTCAGAGTGCGTCAGGATACAGCCACCTCTTTGCCTAAAAATGTTAATTCTTCCTTTAACCACAGATTGCTCTCATATTACTTGTGGCACTCATCAGTAATGCAAGGTCATTCTCATTCACATGCACACTCACACCAGGAGGAAACACACTCCCTTGCCTTGTTTTTCTTTCCCACCACAGACACACCTACGCTCACATACGCATACATTTTTTTTTTTTTTTGGACCCACTTAAAGATGTAGACTGACCAGCTGGCAGTCAGATGGATAGATAGCAGGAGATATGAGTGAAAAAAGGAGCCTGCACTCCGTCAAGGCTGCAAACCTTAAGCCTATGGATTTGTCAATGAATTGTGATAGCGTGCAATTAAACTCAAAGTATGTAAACCACGTGTTTGAATTTCCAAGAATACAGCAGCAAACTTAAGGAGACAGAAAATAAGAAAGTTTCTTTGCGAATCATAAAAGACAAGAGGGACAAAATCATACCATATGAGAATAAAGTCTGAATTAATTAAACACATGATACAGGAAGCAAAAACAATTATCATATCAGTAATAATGTTTTTTGTTTGTTAAGAGCTGTATATTATGTGATTAAGGACTGCCTGTAGTCACACTCACCCACATGGGGGTGCACTTATGTTCCTCACACTTCTTAAATGGAGGTGAGCTGCTGTGTCTCGTAAATGTAGGCTATGTTATCTGTGTGTGAGTGTGTGTGTGTGTGTGTGAGTGTTTGCATGAGTGCATGCTATATCTCAAGTCTTCCGTCAGTGTGTGAAACATTAGTAAAACCTGTTTGTGGGCCTGAATGCGGGCACCCTCCTCTTGAACCCAGAGAGCCTCCCTTTGTGCAAAGGTGTTCATGCTCTCCTTCACTGACCGCTCCAACTCAATTATTCGCTCTGTTGTCTCCGACATGGAATCCTGGGAAGCTAATGGAGGAAGCTGGGCGGTGAGGGTCGGGTGGGCGTTGAATCAATGAGAGAGAGTTGGAAGTGCAGTAGGACAATAATGTATAGTTGATTTCAAAATTTTAAAATATATTGGCAAAAAAGATGATTGGAAAAATATGTATGTATTAGTCGATCGTTTTGTTGAAAGGAATTCAGTAAGTGTAAAAATCATAGAAGCAAAACTTAGCTTTAGATTTAGATTAGAGAGAGTGTGTGTGACTACTCTGACTCTTGCTAACATCTATATGGATGTGCAGGAGTGTGGAGTAGATTGTGGCCTCTGACACTCACGGTGAGTAGAGGAAAAGGAGCCCTTACCACACTGGGTGATGGAGCTGTGAAGGTAAACACTGGAGAGAAATAATACTCCCTCCCAAATGTTGTCTCTCTGTTTCTTTTCTTTTTTGAGTTTTTCTCAGAGCTACTGAAGTTGACTTGCCTTCATGTTCACACATTCACACATTTGTGAGAGGAGGGCAGAGGCTTCAGAGTCACAAAAGGTCAGTTACACTAGCTGCAAGCACAAACTTGTGATGTACCACTTTGTGGAGCTACAAGAAGGGATGTCAGATAAATAATCTAGACAAAGATAAAATAAATCTCGAATAAATTGTGGACTATTTCAATGTGAAATATTTTGGCGGTTGATCTTTTAAACTAGCGTTTCACTTCAGAAACAATGAATGCATAATTATTGGAAACTTTTTTTAACTTTTTAAAATCAGTCATTGATAATATACGGAACTCAACACGAGTATGTGTGTGTTTAGTGGTATTGATAAGTCTAACAGTTTTCTATGTATATATACTGAATATATTTTTTGTACTGCAGAAAATAAGTCCATGAGCTAAAGAGTGCAGTGGGTCACACATGGAAAATGTATTTTTGAAGGCAAAAGGTCACACTGAATTCACTCTCAAATTAATTTCTCAGGAACATACAGGATGTATATTAATGTATTACCTTCCCTTAATAAATATTATAAGAAGAATATAATGAGTTCTGAATTGGCAGCCCTATCACACATACATGTTCTGTGCTGCTGGAAGTGGCATCAAGCCAGTTAAAATTATTAGGGAATATCAAATAACTGGACGCCTCTAAGGAAAAAAAACAACAAAAAAAAAACTATTTAAAAAGCTCAAAAGGCTACTGAGAGACTAATTCAGCAACAGAAGAGCAAAGAATAATCCCCCAGCCTTATGAAAATAATGCCAAGTCAGCCAAATCACAAGCGGATACTTGTGGCTCATCACGTCAGAGAGACACAGCAGGAGGTGAGCGACAAACACCAGCACACACACCTACAGAGGCAGCCTGTGTGTGTCAGCGATCCAAAGCTGTAATTGAACGTGACAGACGGTCAGTAATTCGATGCACCAGAATCAACAAGTACTGGTCTGACCCTGTCCAGCAGACTGAAATGCACACATGCACGCAGACACACACACTCACACACAGACACACACACACTCACACACAGACACACCCCGCTGAGACGAGGCTGCCACCGCTGGCTCCCCCGAGTGAAACCAGAAGACCAGAGAGCTGCATCAGTATGTGTGTGTGTGTGTGCGTATGTGCAGTATGTGTGTCTGTCTGTGTCAGTGCGTATCTGTTATGTAAGTTTTAGTAGTAACAGGAGAATACTGCTGACTGTTAAGAACATAAAGGAAGGGGCAGAGAGACAGAGGTGCTGGGAGTGGGGAAAAATTGAATGATAATTGCCTGAGCAGGACCAATCATCACCTTATTCCCTTCAGAGGGATCATTATGGAGCAGGTCTGGTTTGATGGAGGAATTAAAATCACAAAAGCAAAGCAGCAGAGAGTGAGAAAATGCACATTTCAGCCTCATACAATCACACACACACACACACACACACACACACACACACACACACACACACACACACACACACACACACACACACACACATACAAACCCCTTACCCACATAGCCTGATCCAAACAGACGCAAACATCTGTCCCTGTCTCTGTCAAATGTGAAGCATCAACCCCTTTCACTATTCAAAAAATGTTAAACATCTTCACATGGCCAGAGGTTTCCAGTATGTTTTCACTGAAGTAAGGAGACTGAGTTGGGATTGAATGGAAATGAAAAAACAAAAATAGAACTTTTTGAATCTTATTTAACTGTTGCCAGATTTTTGAAAGAGTTCTGTAATCCTTCTTGAGTGTTGCTGATGCCCCCATTGCAGATAAAAGAGATCTAAAAGGCCTGTGCAAAGGCTTGAAGTGAAGATTTCCGATGTGTGTTTTCTCTGTGTTTGTGAAGTGCAGCGTGGCGCAATGGAGATGATGGAGCCGAGAGATGCTATCACTCCGTCCCACATAAACTCTCCTAGACGGACGAAGAGAGAGAGCGATGAGGGAAGGCTGTTTGTTTGTGTCTAGCCTCGAAGTGCGCTGAGTTATTTAACAGTTTGCTGAACCGCACACTTATATAGAAATTAGAACCCCAATAAACAAGGTCCAAAATCATCCCTCAGCAGTCGCCAGTAAAAGCAATTACCATTAATTTGTTGCTGAAAAAGTCTTATTCTACTTCAAATTCTTATTAGTTATCAAACTTACAATAAAAATGCAATGTGTGAAATGTTACTAGTCATTTTCATTTTTAAATAGTGTTGTTTGTTGGATAGCAATGCACAATTTACATTAGATTTAAATAAATAAATAAAACTGAAACACAGAAGCTCAAGGTTCTGGAGAGGTAAATGGGAAAATAATAACATACGACAGGCCTTTTTTTTTTTTTTTTACAAAATCTAATACATCATCCGGCAAGGTAATAAGACAATTTGACAGGGTTATGACATTTTGACAAACTTTGTGGCCAACCAGAAGATTTAAAGAAAAGCAAGTGAAATTTAGCTGCTAACTCAAGGAAGAAATCATCCAAAAATGTTTCCATATTGGGGAAACAGCGTGAGGTCTGGAAGGTCCTTACAAACTCAGAGAGGCTGAGATCACCACCATGTAGCAGGGAAGGTAAGAGATTGCTTTAGCTATGTTATTTAATCCTTTACCAAGAGCTGCTTGATGTGTGCTCAAAATGTCAAAGTAGGCACAGAGGCTGCTGTGTTAAACTTTATACATCACGTCTTTGGGGATTGCCCGCTTTGTTAATCAATCCAAACAAACAATGGCATCATAGAGCATGACTTCTGTGCAAGTTCTAGTGCACAAAAGCTATATAAAAAAATTATTATCCTAACTTGTTGGAAACCTAACCATATTCATCCATATAATTTTTGATCTTCCTTGAGTGACATGCATCAGCAGTCTTCTTCTTGTCCTTTTGGCTTTTCCCTTCAGGCGTCGCCACAGCGAATCAGTTGCCTCCATCTAACCCTGTCTTCTGCATCCTCTTCTCTCACACCAACTACCTTCATGTCCTCTTTCACTACATCCATAAACCTCCTCTTTGGTCTTCCTCTAGGCCTCCTGCCTGGCAGTTCAAAACTCAGCATCCTTCTACCAATATATTCACTATCTCTCCTCTGGACATGTCCAAACCATCTCAGTCTGGCCTCTCTGACTTTATCTCCAAAACCTCTAACATGTGCTGTCCCTCTGATGTACTCATTCCTGATCCTATCCTTCCTGGTCACTCCCAGAGAGAACCTCAGCATCTTCATCTCTGCTACCTCCAGCTCTGCCTCCTGTCTTTTCCTCAGTGACACTGTCTCTAGACCGAACAACATCGCTGGTCTCACCACAGTTTTGTACACCTTTCCTTTCATTTTAGCTGAAACTCTTCTATCACACATCACACCTGACACTTTCCTCCACCCGTTCCATCCTGCCTGGACACGCTTCTTCACCTCTTTTCCACACTCTCCATTGCTCTGGACTGTTGACCCTAAGTACTTAAAATCCTCCACCTTCTTGATCTCTTCTCCCTGTAACCTCACTCTTCCACTTGGGTCCCTCTCATTCACACACATGTACTCTGTCTTACTGCGGCTAACCTTCACGGAGAAATAACACTTAACTACCTTAAAGTACCAGAACACTTGTGGTACTAACAGGTAATGCATGCAATAAATTCAGACTCAGTATGTAAATACAATCATAAAAATGTATTCTAGTACTCATTGCACTAAAGATATTATTGAGACTATAAAACTTATGTTTGATACGCCTGTCTGCAGATAGGCCAAAAGGTAAATTATGGACATTGCTAATAAGCTAACTAAGAGTTAATAATAAGTGAGTAGGAAAAATGAGAAATGACTACGGCATGAGGACAAAGATCTCAATATGAGGGCATGAACCATTACACACTTGGACACACACACACACACACACACACACACACACACACACACACACACACACACACACAAATACAAACCTGTGGTAAAGAGTGTGGATGTCCATCGGTCAGGGCATCCTTCCTCATTTCCGTCTGCTTCTGGATGACCGGAGACTTGATTTGCCTTCAGATGAGGAAAAATGGATGACAACAGATGAGAAGAAGCATTGTTAACACCCAGTCAAAAAATGTATATCACACCCCACCTATGCATGATGTTCAACATCCCACTCTCAGTTCAAAACACTAGTTTATATCATTGGTAAAATAAGGCTTACATGTTACATCACACAGGAAAATGCCAGGGCAGCTGCATGCACAGCAGCAGAAAGGCACTGGTGGGTTTGTGACAAGACGAGACTTGACCAATGAAGGTTAGACGCATGCTGTGTAAGTCTTTCAACAGCAAAACACACAAATGCATGCAGGGCCGGAGCTGCAAGCAGCAGCACCCATAAAAACACGCTTTCTCAGAAACAGATCTATAAAGGAGGTAAACGGACAAAAAATAGAGAATGACACACACATACGCACACACACACACACACACACATACATACGAGCATGTGTTTTAGAAAATATATCGGGGCAAGTCTATAGAAACTCCCAGAAATGCACACACGGGATAATAAATCGACTGTCAGTGTTGCACATTTCAGAGGGGCTAATTACAGAGTTAAACCATGTATTATCCAGCCAGAATGTCAGTGCATTTACCTCCACACTAAGACCTCTTGACATTTACCGAACTTACATAGCTAGAGAAATATGACACACACACGCGCACACACACACACACACACACACACACACACACACACACACACACACACACACACACACACACACACACAAATATAGAAATAAGTATGAAAACTTTAATGTTCTCACTGGCAAATAGACATGAACCCACAAAGCCCACGCACTATAAGACACACGTAACTGCACGTAGAAACACAGTCTATATCTTCTCACAGACAACTCTTTAAAAAGAGTCAAAACACTTTGAGGTTACAGTCTGGACATCAGACTTTTTTGTAATTATAAAAAAAAAAAATTGTGAGAAACCTGACAGTGACAAATTAGTGCTGAAGAGAACCTTGCAGCGCTGCAAACAGGCTGTGACCGAGCAGCTGCTAAAATGCACCACATTTTTATTCCATATCCACACTGGTGTGTTTACTTTGGGCAAAACCTACAAGCTGCCCCCGCATATAGACAAATATTTACTGTTATAGACTTTAGAATAGTTTGTACGTATGTGTGCACTCATGAACATGTCACTTTTTATGTGCATGTCACTTTATATGATCGATGTTTGTGTTCAATTCATGAGAAATTTTCATAACGTGGTTGTCAGTCTTGTAGGGTGTTTTACATGTCTACCTTTTCATATTTGTTTTAAATGAATACACTCACACATCTCTGGAACGTTAAGGGATCTCAATCTTTGCATATACTGAATCAATTTCGCTCAGTTTGGTGCAAATGAGAGGGCAACAGGTGCAATGCGGAGGCAAAGCTACACAGTAAGTTCTTCTTGTCCTTCTTTTATAGTTTTTGTGTTTGCATGTGTCCTCGTCACGACTGATACCAAGAAGCAGTGTCTGCAGTTCAATCAGGTCGCACAGGGAGCGCAGCTCCTCCAGGATGGCAGTGCCTGGAGGAGCTGTTACTCAAGGGCTGGACAGAGTCATAGAAGATACCGACCAGCAGCTTTGCAACCCGTTCTCTGTACGGATGAAAGTAGGGTACACTGAGTTTGTGTGTCAGACCTGAAAGTGCACCTTAAACTGTTGCAGTGTGCCCCGGGTTCCTCCTAGTGCAGGACAACGCTTGGCCTCTTGTGATCATTGTGTGCAGGCGTTTCCTGAGCGATGAAGGCACTGATTCCATTGATGGCCCCTCGTTCCCCTGACCTAAATCCAACTGATCACTTGCAAGACATTGTGAATCAGTGTATCTGACGATGACAGGTACCCTTCCAGTTTGGGAAGATATTCTCCAAGACATAATTTGCTGAATCATCAGGAACCCGCTCAGATGTTGTGCAGGGGTGTATACAGGCGCACAGGGGCCACACACTGAGTCGTATTATGCGTTGCCCTTGTATCAGCATGTGGTGTAAATTATTTACTTTGATTTTCAGTGTGATCTGAATGGACTGATGATTTTGGTTCCGATTGACTGTTCTTATATCATATAATTCTCAACAAGTTATACAATGTACTGTATATCAGTACAGGTTTTCAATTTGAATAATTTGTTCATCAAGATCCGATCAGTGATTAAAGTGATTCATTAATTACTTTTACCTTTGTCTATTATGTGCTTTGTAACTGTTGTGTGTATAAAGCTAATGATTTACTTTTTATACCACCATTAATGTGCCTGCCATATGTAATTTCATAGTGAGGAAGAGGAGGAAAATATTGTGTTTGTGCTCCAATCTTTGATGTGTGTTTTTATAAACTCTCAGGTCATGGAGAAAAAGCATGAGGGCATATCAGCTATCGCACACCGGCATGACTGTTACAGGTGTGTAAACCAGCGGACACGCTGGTCCCCTCTGATAGCTGATATGCCCCAACAACCCCTCAGTGCAAAATGAAGTGTATGTTTTGACCGCTGTGAAGGCAAATGAGGGTGTGCAGAGTGTGAATAAGGAGCAGAACGGCTGGGCTGCATATGAGTGGAAAATATGAAGAGGAACTGTGATTTTCTGATTGCGGAAATGAGAAAATTCATGAGGGGAAAATAGTATTTTATGGCCGAAACATTTCTTCGAAAGATGAAGCGAGCAAAAAAGAGAGAGAAAGCACTGAGACCAGCCATTTCCTAAACCATGTGCAATAGGTAATTTTTCACATTTCCTCTTGCTTCTTTCACCTGGAGTCACACATCCGCCTTCCAATATAAGCATATCCACTTTATTTCTGGATGTAAAAGCACAGTTGTTTTCTTTTCTATCATATAACTCTGACTTTACACATGCTATTATTTCTTTATCTCACACACTGTTTAGCCTTTAGCATCCCTTTCCTCTTATATATCATGTTTTGTCTCTTGGCAGGCTTCAAATGAATGAATGATCCTTTCGGTTCCCTCAAGGATACCACTGATGTGTCCTTCATCAAGGCAAATGAGGAACTGCATGTCTACAGCATAATAAATGATAATAAATAATAAATAGGGGGTTTCCTGAAAATACGCATTCTAAAATAACATTTCCTGGATAAATAGAGTCATAAGCAGCGATAAACTTTCAAAACAAAATACAGTGCGCCCTCGCGCATTCGGGCATCAACGCTCGCGACTTCATCTCATTGTGGATTTTTAGTAGGCAGTCACGTGATTCTATTGGTTGATGGCATCCGGAAGTGCGGTACGTTCCGTGAGTCTCGGACTTGCGTGACACACAAAAGTGCCTCATACAGTGGATAAGAGTGTGGGACAAGGTAATACGGATAGAAGGTGGTTTAATATCAGTATGGGGAGGGTCCTTAAATGTTTAAATTACCGTAAATAATAAGGTAAATAGTTCTACGCTCCATCACGGAATTCATTAATCACGTTTGGTTCCTGGAACGCATTAACCACGAGGAACAAGGGCGCACTGCACTAATATTTTTATCTTCCCTTCATAGCTCTTAATTCTTGTCTGTCTTTTTCTGGTCTCGTCTAATAAATAGCAGAGTGGAACAAACCCCTCTGATATTGAACAGAGACGGACACGCCAGGTCAGTGACTGTTCAGGATCGGTCCAACAACAGATGGGATAACAGGCAGATATGATCTGAATTAAATAAAATCTCTGTCGTATAAAAAGAGGATGGTTCTAGAAGAAATAGAGGGGAGGGAACGGGTGTTGTGACACAGTCGGGTCAAAACTGGAGTATGAAGTTTAATCTGAAGTGTTTCTACAGATAGGATATGGCTGAGAGATGCAAAGTGGACAAGTTTATTCATTAATGGTAGGTCCATCTCAATGCTTCGACACATCTTATCTCAAACCAAATACAACCCCCACCCCCCTAAAAAAAAAGCTGAAGAAAAAAAAAAAAGACAGTATCTAATATTTTGTAAATCATCACATTACACGTCATCACAACTACTTTGTAATTGCGGTTGTACAGTTTCATTGTTGCTTTAACATATTGTCTATTTGTGTGAGGAGGTCAAACAGACAAGAGGTTAAAATTGAGATGTTTTTGTTTGGTCATTTTTGTAACGTTTTGCCTGTGCATGCTTTAAGTCGCCGCTGCCAAAGAAGTTGTTTTCAGTAATGTCTGTTTGGGCATGGGCCAGACGTGAACCCATTATATTTTTGTGCAAATTCTGATGAAAGGGCACGTTAAGGAATTTTCTGAAACTTTGCAAGATAGGGCATTTTTTTTCCTTGGCGCTAATCCAAATAATAATGCAGAACTGGTGGATAAAAATATGTGTATATGTTGGCAGTGATCTTTGTTTAGACACTGAACAGTAACAAATAGGGCTAGACACATAAACTCCCACCCGTGTGTAGCTGAAATAATGGAGGTTTTAAGTCATCTCTATGGATTTTTGAAATACGTCCAACTGAAATCATTATTTTTTTTGTTTTTTTAGAAATTTAGTACAGATCCAGAATATGTAAGACAAGCAAGATTGTTCTACTTTGGCAGAAAACAGCTTCATGCTGCAGGTGCAACTTGCAGCAAACAGGAAACAAAACAGGAAGTTGATTGGTTAAGCTAAAATGACTTTTTAAATTGTATGGACACCTGCAAAGATGCACAAAAATGCAGTTTACAAACATGTTGAAGCTGAAACATTATGCACACAGATGTTGGAGGTAATGTGTGTATTGATGTCCATGCACAAAGCACATGTGATTAAAAAAAAAAAAGACGCTCTTAAACATTTGGGTCCAGATGTATAAGCGATAAATATGCAACAAAAGTCATGAGTTTGCATTATCCACACATACACTGGTATTTATACAGAAAAATGTGCAGAGAATGTGGTGGTTAGTGGTGTGAGGCTGTAAATAGCAGCAACCATGAATAATCACATGTAATGTCTTCTCTTCTGATGCTGTTTGAGAAGGATGACAAAACACAGATTGTTCTCTAGTTGGCTGTTCTTCACAATATCAGATCTGATGAGTGATGACACGGTAAAGGTGGTAAAGGTGGTGAATTATTCATTTGTAAACCGTGTTTTTACATCCGTTTGCTGTTGATTGTGAGAGATAAGTGTTTCTGGAAATGACAACTTTAGAACTACTAAAAATATGGAGTCGCATATTTCTGCTTACGTTCAAACTATACAAATGGAATAGCTTGGTAATGTAAAATAATTCCACTCCTTCACTTGAAATGTACTCAATAGAGACAATACACCTAGCATTTGCCAGCAAGCCCTTTTAAATATATTAAACTTTAATCCAAATTGAGATGAGCCTGTCACTATTACTACTATATTAGAGCTTAGTAATTTAATAAACTTCAACAGGCAAACAAACCTAGTAACAAATAAGCCGACAAACAGATGTGGGTAAAAAGAAAAGAGCCTTTACATTCACCCAAGATTTTAATATCCCTTTATCTTTTTGCTTTCTCTCCAGTGTCTCAAACAATAAAACTCTTTTTCAAAACTTTTTTTTCTTTTTCATTTTAGTCAACATATCAGTAACCATGACTTTCAAAGCTCAACTTAACAAATCCAAAAAATTAACATGAGTGTTAACAGCTGGTCCACATGCTTTCCTCAATGCCTGTTTGGTCTCTCTGATCACTTAGGCAGATTAGTCTGGAAATACACCAGCACACATGACAGGAAATAAAACATCTACAATGAACAGCATAGTCTTATCTGTGATGTCTTACAGTAGATCACCATCAGATCTAAGCAAATAAATAACTGCAAAAGACTCTCCCTTATGCAGAAATGTATTTATTGCAATGACCTGCTGACTACATTCATCCTTTATTCCCTCTGTTTTTACTGCCAACTGGATGAAAAAGTGTTTCCGCATATGTTCTGTTTTCTCTCCATCTAGATAGTGGTTAATAGGGCACCTGACCAAGTTCCAACAGAAACGCTCTGATTAAAAAGACATTCATCCTCTGGCTGGACACATCTCGCATGGTCTTCCACAGAAATCCAATCAGCGCACAGACACACTCCACACATGTTGTCACACAACATGTGTGCAGACACTTGTGCAGAGACATGATTTGAGGACACATTGCAATAATTTTTGTCTATGTATGTTTAAAACACTGGCTTGTGGATCCCCACTGATGACCTGTAACTCGCCTCTACGTGACCTCAACCTGAACGCGGTGACAAACCGGGAGGGGTCAGACTGACACTAATGAGAAAGCAGCTCCGTTGAGATGGATGAGCAGAAAGCAAATACACTCTTCTAAAGTTTGATCCCAAACATTCTTCTCTGATAAATTGGATGCACACACAAACACACACACATGCACTGAAAAAAGAAAACAAACATATATGTGATAGCTGTATGAGTGACGTACACATAGATGTAGTAGAGTGTGACACATGCAAGTGTACGTGGAAACTGTGAGAAGACCGTGTGAATAAACTCTGCTTCCGTCCTATACCTGATGCCCGTGCATTCCCAAACAGTTTGAGTCAGCGCTCACATTTCATGCCAGAGTGGAGAGTCTGTAAAACGGGTAATGAATGAGGCAGGAAACTGAGTTGGCTCAAGTTCATGCAGTCCATCCAGATATTTTCAAAGCCATAGTTAGTGTTAACACACCTGGCGGTCAACATGTGCTAAAAAATAAAATAAAAACCTTTTACACACATTTCCCACTCACGGCTTCCTGCGTACAGTTTGTGATCCTCTAACCATTAACGGACATACACAGACATGCCTATTCAGTGCTTTTGTGACTTATGATCACATGTTTTTCCCTTTTTTGAATAAAACAATGAGCAATTTCATAAAATATGAAGCATAAGAGATTGCATCATTTCTTTTTTTTTTTTGCCCAGGAGTTGTAGTCACCATGCCAATACATAAATCAGACTGTAATTGAGCAACACTGTGCCAGTAATAAACAGACTAGTATAAACAGCCAGTGTCTGGGATGGATACACCAACTCCCACCGGCATGGTGATGGCCGCCTGCCTGGCAAAGTCAAACAAACACACACACACACACACACACACACACACACACACACACACACACACACACACACACACACACACACACACACACACACACACACACAACACATACACATGCACAAATTTGCTGTGTGAAATAATGGTAATTCAAAGACAGGAGCCAAATCACTTAATTGTTCAGTTTACAAATGTGAAAATCACAGCTTGATATGGGAAAATGACCATGACAGCACTCGTGATGGTAATGAAATGTAAACATGTATTTCAGATAATCAACACAAGATAGAGGCTTTATACCTGCATTTAATCAGGAAAACTGAAAAAACTGTATCACTGTGTTGTTACTGTGGTGTGAATGAGAGACAGGATGGTTTGCTGTAAATGTATTTTACATTTACTGACCGCCAGGACTGGCGACATCATCAAGAGTGACAGATATGAATGGTGTTGGTGTTAATATGATTGGATATTTACAAGAGAGAACGCTAAGAACTACTTACCCTGGTCTGCAGACATTGATACGCGGAGAGCAATGATAAAACATTAAGCCAAATGATTAAAAACAACACACGAACGCAGGTCAAAGTGTGCATTTCCAGTGTATGATTACATCACACAAAAAGTATGACAGCATGGAAGTGGTTTCAAGTGCTAGGAGGACACAATCTAGACAGTTTATGTCTTGTGGATTACTTCTTTATAAATAGAGCACTTAGGAATGAATTGGAATCTCACAAAGATATGTTCACATTGAAGGACATTGGTCTTTGAGGACACCCACACCGTCTGTGACGGACATGAACGTCGATCGATTTTTAACCCTCACCTCTCAAGATGGGCAATTTTGTTGTCTTTGCACAATTTATCCATCTCTGCTTGCCTCAGAGCCGCCATCAACCTCTCCACCTCCGCCTTCGACTTCCCAGATTCTTCTCTGTTCCGAGCCACTTCCTGCTCCAGAAGCCTCAGGCGATCTGTGATGTCCGGGGACTTTCGGACGGCTTCATCTGTGTTTTGTGTCTTTTGAGGTTAGCAGGTACATGAGATGTGCAGAAAGTTACAACACACAACAGACATTCACATTAAGGCAATATGAAAGAACATATACAGGAGCCAGTTTACGACATCCTGGATTTTGGTTTTCAAGCTCTGCCCCAGGGCAAGTTCATAGCAAGTTAACCTTTAAAACAATCAGTAACACTTTTCCAGTCAGAAAATTAGACAACAGATTATTCATCAGAATTCATTTTGCTTATTATTTTCCACACCTCACTTACTAGATTGAGACTGTTATCGTGAATTATAGAATTTAAGTAGCATTTTATAATTAATTAGCATATTACATTGCTAACTCAGCATAGGCATGCAACTGAATTGGAAATACAACTGAAGCTGACTAAAGATGCAAAGCACACACCGACAAAGTAAAGCTTTACCCTAACAAAGAGCACCTGGAAGTCACAGCCTACAAAGGAGGCATCAGTGACAAACTGCAGCCCAGACTGATATAAATTAAGCTATGTCTGGCAACAGAGAGTCCTGTGAGCCTCAGATGTCCTAAAATGGCCTTTGCAGACCGACACACACACATGGACACACACTATATACAAGGACAAACAAACCAGAGGTATAACAAAACATACCACGGTGCTTCCCACTTGTAGACCTTCTACTTTGGCTGGTGCCTAAAAAGTTTGTCAAAAAAAAAAAAAAAATCCAGAATGAGTAAGAACCAAGTCTAGTCTTAAAATTAAAACCACCTCCATGTGACCCAGTGTACTTGGACATCGCCAAGAACTCAGGGTCACATGTGAGATCATCCTGCATCTTAAAAACATGAAAGGAGAGTAAATCAATCCAGAAGATGTGGTTAGGGGTCACAATCTAACAGCATAGCCAATCTGTACACTCATCTGCTGTCATCCATTCATCACCCACCCTCTGGTTTCTCTGCTGCTTGCTTCTATCAGTTGTTACCTCAGGGCGTCCATCAAAAAGAGTTTGGGTTCAGTCATTATCATTAAAAAATTACAGTCCTGTTTGGCTGCAATTTTATGAGACCACCAAACATCTCAATTTTAAATAGTACAATGCTATTCTGACAAATTCTTTATTCTCTGGGAAAAAAAAATATCCCAGAGGAAGTTTGAAACCTAGAATTATCCTTCACTTTATTTCTCTCTCTTTGTCTTTACTTTTCTCTGTCTAGTGTTTGAAAAGACTGTTTAACTTGTTGAAACAGCTGAAGCAACTTGTTTAAACATCATCAAGTGTGCATAGTCACAAACACACACACACACACACACACACACACACACACACACACACACACACACACACACACACACACACACACACACACACACACACATTCACATGCATGACATTATGTGGAATTTATTGTCAGGTCTTCATAAGCTTGTGACTGAACCTCAAGCCTCATGTTTTTCAGGCTATCATTAGAATAAAAGATGTCTGCTAACTATTACCATTTAAGATCCTCTTTAAATTCCATTATAACAACTGCATATGGTAGATACAGCCGTGGGCATAACACATGGTGCACGTTTGAAAAGTTAGACTTTTTTCACTTCAGATACCACCATGGGTATGTAAGAAATCTGGCAGCAACCCCTCTGCAAAGGTCAAAATCTATGCATTAAAAATGAAAATGTTGACATTATTATAGCCGATGACATCCACTGCGTCTTATATGTTTATATATATTTTCCTGGATATTAGTTTTTCCAACCTGTCTGCAATATATGTAATCATGTGACCTCACATACGCTTGTCCCTGGATGTGTTTACACACGAGCTGTGGATTGAACACTGGGAAAAAAGGAACATGTGGTCATCTGGAAGGAAGGCAGAGTCACAGTTTACCTCATCTGACTCATCAGGCCACCAACTCCACACCTTGGCTCACACACTTGTGCAGACGCATTAGATCCAATCTTAGCTTGTTCAAAATGCATTAGGCACGAGTGGACCCGACTTTGTTATGTTCTTCTAGGGAAAATCATAGGAAGGCCCGACAGGAATTTGTGATATTATGACAAGAGTGGAGTTCAGTTGAGGTGCAAGGTTAAGGTGCATATATAGTCACTGATATTATTATTATCATACATGGAAATGTATATGAAGTGTAAATATGACAAAGAAGAACAATACGTATAGTTCAAAACATCTGCGTATAAAGATAGTGAGCTGTGGCGTGGTTTGGTAGTATTTATCCTCGCTCTTGACCCCTGATCGGAATATCTGCCTCCACGCAACACAGAATCAACAGCATAGGATCACATTAAGTGGTTGTTTGTGCCAAAACCCGCATCTGATCTTCGCATGATCATCAAAAGAAAACAAATAGAAATGAAAAGGGCAAAGAAGGTAAGAAGATAACAACCACCTGTTTTGAAAAGATCGGACAGTTTTTTGAATATGACTCAAAAAAACAAAGGGCCGTCCACATCAAGAATTATAACTATGATGATAGACAAACTACAACCATGTGAGCATCTACGCTGACGAATAATAACAATCAGTAATCATTGGCGCCAGTTCACCGAATTCAGCAGCCGACCAGCGGTGAAATGGAAATCCGTGGCTTTTTACTGTGCTATGTCGTCCTAATAAGCAAAACTAAAATTACAAAATCTTCAAAGGTGAGAGGAATTAAGTCGATCCAACACTGTAATGAGAGTTGCTTAATTTAACCACACTTTTTGTCTGGTATTCCAGATAAAAACAACATCAGAGACGCTTTGATCCATTTGGAAGTATGTCCCAGGTGTAATTGTCTTTTTAATGTGTAATTAGCTCAATAACATTTCTTTCAATACTGGTTTAATATGTTCCCAATATCCAAGGCTGAGTCTTAAGGGTGGGCCATTAAACCTAAAGTATTTCCAATATGCCATTAATCAGCTCACATGAAAGAAGAAAATACTTAGAAGCCACTATTCAAATCACGAGACGATTTTGGTTTTCAATGTTTGCATTGCGGAAAGAACTTCTGATAACATAATTTGCTGCTGATTGTCATTTTGACTTGTGGTATAAACTCAGTCATGCACTTCATTTAGAATGATTTTTAGAATGTTCTTGGTCCATTCGGCCCTTTAGTGAAGGTGTGGCGTCTCAGTGCTGATTTAAACTAACCTTTTCTGGGAAGGTCACAGACTTCCCTGCGGAGCTTTACTGTTTTACTCTTTGAAGAGCGCGTGTTTAGTTTCAGAAGTCCTTTATTAACCTCGGAATCAACAAATACTGTTTTATGAGAAGAGGATGAGGATGCAGTGAAGTCAACAGAACTCTGAGGTCAAGATAAAAAGCTGGGCTAACAGCTTGACTGAGTCAAGAGACTAAGTAATACAAACATCTGCTGATACAGTGAGTGGGCCACTGTGTTTATAAGATGTAATGGCAAACACAAACTGTACATCTGCAGGAGAGGTAAATGGCTGAGTGTCTGGAAAAATATTATTTTTCCATTTTTGGAGGTATTTCTGATTAACATCAAATGAGGACATGTCTTGTACAATTGTTGCATTAATGCAGAGGAACTGGAATTGGAATCCTTAGCTTTAAGCAAGCAAAGATTTTCTGGTACAGCCATGCTGCTCTATTGGTTTGCTAAAATTCCACTTTTGCATTGCCCACTTCCTCTATTGTGGTTGTTTTCTCATTCATTCATCTTCTTGAAGACAAGACAATCAGAAAGCACATTATTTCAGCCACTGAGTGCAAACCCCAGGTCAGGGGTATACGCCGCGACTTATTCCAGCTGACATTGGGCGAGAAGCGAGGTACACCCTTGACAAATCGCCAGTGTTTCGCGGGGCCACATATTTACAAAAATCACAGTCACACCTACGGACAATTTAGAGTGTCCTATTTGCCTAAATGCTTTTCAGTAGGAGGTGACAGGAAGTCGGAGAACACGGATAGAACCAACGCAGACATGGGGAGAACATACATACTCTGCAGAGAGTGTATGTTCCAATCCACATAGGACTTCTTTATGGAGTCTGTATGGTCTCTTCAGGTTCTTTGGCTTCCTCCCACACCACCAAAGACATGGTGGTTTGCCTTTTCTGTGTGATAAACGGGTGTCATATCCAGGGAATATCACACTTCCCACCCAACACCAGCTGGGATAGTATACATAGAAAAAGCAGTTAAGAAAATGAACGAATTAATGGAGTAATATTATCTGAAGTACATTAAATATTTGCTTTTTACGAGAAAGATCTTTCACACGCTGTCATGTAACTCCGACGTTGAGGTCATTACAAAGAAGGAAGTTCATGGACATACAGTAGCAGTCGAAACTGACTTGAATGGGAAACTGTCCAAACTTTTCTCTTACACTGTCAGACAATAAAGATACGTCCTATATAAATAACTGGGATTTTCCTTTTGAATAGTTAGAGTCATTATTAGATTACATTCATTTTTTCATTTTTGTACAGCCAGAAACTTAATAGAAGTGCATTCATTTAATTTGTAAAAACAGATGAAATTATTGAAATGAATGGAACAGATATAAGATTCATGATATGCCTTAAGAAAATATATCAATTGAAATATGGGATATGTTTTGTTTCACATGAAACCTTCAAATGTGAAGGTGTTCAGTAAAGCACTGCCAAAGCTGGCTTAGTTTTTTTTTATTTTTTTTTTAATAATTTATACACAAGAAAGAGGCACACACATATCCACAAACATACACACGCAAACACCATAGTCTTTTTGAAGAATCTGTATATTTACCCAACATGTCTGATGGCTGCAAAGAACACGGAATAGCCCAATTATGGCAACACTTCTGTCAGAGTGTGAATCTGCTCGGTACAACGAGCTACTGAGCTGCTGCTGCCTTTCATGTGGTGCCTTGTCAACATTCAACAAGGTACCATTTCACAGGAATGAGATATGTGTATGCTTTTAATGAGCATAAAAGAAAACACTATCATAAATTTTGGCAGGGACGATTCTGTCCTGGCTTGTAGGCCTGAGAGAGAGAGAGAGAGAGAGAGAGAGAAAAAAGAAGGGGGAGAACAGACAGCAAGGTATCTGACTTGGCAACTGAACAGGAATGGAGGCATCCTCTTCATCTATTAATCACTCGCTCTTCATTCATCCCTTTATCCTGCAGTCAAAAAGTGCAGGCGAACCCTTGCACAGGGAGATGCTTGTAGGGAGGTAAAATAATGAACTGAACTAAATTGACTAGAAATAATACAGGGGGGAAAAAAAAACAACATTTTTATAAAAACTGCAGACCGGCTATAAAAGCAAATTATTTTAATTCCTTTCACATAATAAAAAAACAATCATGACGTGCCTTGACATTCGTCTGAAGTATTCAGCACTAACGTGTTTCAGGAGGTGCTTGTTATTATTGTTTTATGACGTCTATGAAAAAATATTTTGTGTTTTGGGCTCATTTTAGGACTTGGCATCAGTGTTCAAGTATGTGCAAGTCTGTTGTGATGCAGGTAATGATGAAAAATACTAATTTGCTGTCTGACAAACACGCACAAGTCTGGGTTGTCGTGTCGTCTACCACGTTAATGTCAACACGTGCACCACTTCCATGTTTTGGATGAAACATTTAGAGAATGATTATGACTCGATAGCCAAAACACATTTCCACATATCGCCAACACGTCAGACCACACACGCACACGCAGCTTTGTTTATCCACACAACATCCCTTAAGGTGCCACAACAAGAAAACATCCCTACTGACCTCTCCGTCGGGCCTCTGGTTTAAGTTGGAGCCAGGATTTGCAGGATGACACTGGGACACTTTCTGGGATTGCACCGTTAGAAGTTTGTCCTTTAATTCCTGGTTCTCCCTCCTCATCTGCTGCAGCTCTTCCAGTCGAACCCGATCCTCCCGCTCCCTCTGCTCACGGAGATTCTCAATCACTCGCTCCTGAGGAAACAAGAACAATAAAAGAAGATGTTGGTTTGATCAGTTCTTTACTTTCACTATAGAACCAGTCTCTCTCTCTCTCTCTGAATCGGTGACCCATCATACTCCAAAGTCAGACTCGTAAATGTTGATCATAAATAATAAAAAAGGACACGGGGAGATTAGAGTAAAGCAGAACAGAGAGGAGAAAAAAGGAGGAAGTAGTGGAGCTGAGGGATTTATTGAGAGTAGATTGGACAGAACTGTAGATCACTTTCTAACAACTCCACCTTGCTTTCTGGCAAACCAAGAGGAATGCTTATATCATGATTTTCCCCAATTCTCTAATCGCCCAGGACGGTGGGACTACCACAGGTTTGGGTATGAGCTGGAGCCCAGGTCCACACCATGGGTGGCGAAGCATGCAAGGTGTGTGTAGCATAGGTGTGTGTTATGGTGCATGTTTAGATGTGGACTGAAGTGATTATCAAGGTGTTTACTCAGGTGTTTATTTAGGCACAGAGCTCAGCTCAGCAATGAGGCTTTACGATGTGGCATCACCACATGATTGGCAGCTTTAAAGCTCTGGGTAATTGGACAAATACATCCCCTAAACTAGAACTGGCACAGTAACACACTGCATAGTTGGTCTTTGGAAGAGAAGTTAAGGGAGAAAAAGAGTAAAATAAAAGAGAGGGAGAAAAATCACATGATTAATAGATCCAGGGTGTTTTCCCCACATTATGAAATATCTCAAGGATGTTTGGGGTTTAGGAAACGAGACCACAAGGTGATAATAAAACCTACCTCTACGAAGCTTGAGTGTTGAGCACACATTAACACAGATACAGAACTACATGTGCACACAGACACACACACATATATCCACAAGCAGACCAAAGATCACTGCTCAGCTTTCTTTTAATTAGAACCACAGCACCGTGGATAGCAACCGGCTCCAAGGGCAGGTTTGGGACAGGGGTTGTGATTAGCAATGCACACACTATTTTAAATACATTACACACACCTAGGTGACCACAAAGTCAGTTTACCAATCTTCCCCTCATCACAGCCTAAGCTACATTATAAATGGTGTCTGGGCACACTGATGGGCCAGGGGAAAAAAAAAGAAGTCATTTCAAGTTTGTGTTAGCATGCTATTCATTTCAAAAGCTGTTGGCAACAAAGACACATTTTACATAAACCCATCTGTGAAAGGTGTCGGTGTCACAAGCAGCAGGATGTGGACCCAAATGCAGGACACCAAAGGCAAATCTTACTTCCATGATTTATTCAAATGTCAAAGAATTCTCCAGACAGGCAAGAAACAGAACAGACTTCCAGGAACTAAACTAGAGAAACAAACCAGCGACTAACTCTCATCCCACCTGTCTTAAAAAGCTCGATGATGATTACACCAATGAAATTCAGGTGTGAATGCCAGTAAATGGTGTGAGGAAGCGCCTCAGGTGTGGAGAGGACCAACAGGTGTGGAGCCGTGGCTCTCTCTCCCTGCCACACACCAGCACAGCCACACTGAACCGTGACGGTTGGTGCAGATGTTGGAAACAGATCAGCCAATTGCAGACCAATTCAATGCACAGATTTTAATTGCGAATGTGATCTACTTTTAACATTTCCGTTTGAAATGTTGCTGATGAAGCCGAGCATCGGTTCAGACTGGTTTAGACTCTCTGGCTCATATCAGCTGGTGCTAAAGGCGCTACAATCACTGACATATTCACGGTGGCAGCTGTTAATTTCCAGACATATTCATGCAGATGTCGCTGACAGACATCGTAACCTGGCTTTAATCATTGTTACTCTGATGATTATACTCAAGCCAATTCCATTTTCTGATACAGCTAATACGGCCTGTAATTTGTGTGTTCATTTATTGATAAAGAAACAAACCATTTCAGTTTGGAGTCCCTGCTTGTTGCTCTACTGGATGCTCTGAATGCTGTTATACTTGTGCATCTCTTGGTATTTACTTGGAGTCTGTTCTTTATCAGCATTAAATGGAAAATGCAACTTAAAATTAAGATGGCAAATTCACTATGATTATTTTATCTAGCAGGTTGTACTGATGAATACTTAAAAGGGAGCACTATGTTTGGGGAGGATTAACTTCAACAGCAGAACTTGTCTCTGCTCAGTCATTCTTTACCAAACCCCTCTAAGCTCTGGATGTGGTCAATTCCTGAAATGAAGCAATGTAAGTTAGTTTTAGAATGAGAGCAGTGTTGTGCAGTATACCAGTACAGACATGTATCTTAACTTCAACTTTGATAACACAACTACATACCTGAAAATGGAACCAATTTATTACAAACTAAGAGTCAATAAGTATTCAAAATCTGAAATAGAATATCCAAAGGGGTCTATTACATTTAATTCAAATTGTAGCAATATTTTTATATTGTCAGATGACTGGTCAAGTTCAAAAGACATGATTTTATATTGTTTTAATGAATTCATTAAAAATCAAATGGTCAAAAACATAGTACCATTACTCTTTGAAATGCCTCAAATTACACTATATTAAACTAAAACAGATATGTGAGTTATATTTCAAAAATTAAAGGATTTCAAAAAATTACTTTTAGTAATCTTAGTGTGATATTTTATCACAAAAAGAAACTTTTGGTTTCAAGTATCAAGTCAGATCGCACGACTTCAGATATCCTGTTATGAGACTACGTTAGAGACAGGTCCCGTTTTAGGCTGTCCTCCAGGAATTAAGAGCACGAAAATGAGTCCCAAATAACGAAACCGTATTATTAACCTTATTATTTCTGTCACGCTTGTCATGCTGAGACACAATGACCATAAACTGATAAATTACACTGCACATTTCCTATCATTTTGAAACGTGTACGGTCTTCGTATGAGTAAACCTATTCATTTAACTGTTGTGTGTTTATATTTATTGAAAAGGTCTTGGCGTTTGGCATCACTCAGTATGCCCCCATCATTCATCCCCACACCACAGAATGAAAGTACAGTAGCAGCCCTTGATTTTGAAGAGACACCTAGTGGATATACACAAATTCTACATTTCATTTTTAGATCCGTTTCACCAGAGACAGATTTGGACAATAAAAAAGACTGAGCTTTTGATTCAAAGATGTGGCTAGAAACATCCAAACAAACTCATACAAAGGCAAACTGGGAACATATTTCTCACAGTAACTCTAATGACCATGCCCACGTCAATGACATTTGTATCTGAAGCTTTCTCCACCAGCGGAGATCTGTCTGCCAGATGTAAAGACATAACTGTTTGCTTTGGTTAAAAAAAAAAAAAAAAAAAATTCTTTGATGTGACTATCTCTGACTGAAACAGCATTCGTTTCTTCATGTGTAGCTCTGACTGTTAGATGAACTGCTCATTTTTTTTTTTTTTCATGTTGACCTTGTTCCTTCAGTTCTGAACACACAAAAGTATGCACTTGGCAGGTCAGAACACAAGTAACACAGTCTAATGTTACAAACAGAAATAGCCTGTAAAACAACAAATGTAATGGCACACACATACTCACATAGCTCATGTGAACATTGAAACCAATAAAGACGTGGCAGCCACTGGAAAACAAGTAGTACAGCTGGACATCCACATATGTCCAAACTGGGAACTCTATGCAGCAGCCGGTGCCAACAAAACGTAAAAGCTGCATCCATCCCTTGGCTCGTCCCATGATGACATCCGTCTGTGTCAGAGATGCTGATTGTGTTAACAACATTCATGTTAACTCATTCATCATCAAAATTCTCTCACATGCTATTTTCACTATATCACAATATTAAGGCCCAAATAGGACCCCACACTAGCTTTAACATTTGACTCTACCCCTCCATTCTGCATGCTCCCATGAAGGGCAGTGTGTTTGGGACTAAACGGATAGTGGTCATCTAACCCCTCAGAAGACCCTCCAAAGGAAATGTTTTCAGATCCAGATTCCTTCAGAGAGAAAGAAGGATATCCCAATATGCTTTGCACGCACAAGCAACATAAATTAAGGTCACTTTTTGTCAAAAGAAGTGCATGAATCTAATGTATATTTACAAATAAAAATTTTGAAAATTCATAAGAATATTTGATGAATACAGATGAAAAGAAGATGTAATTGGATCCCATGGTAATCATACATGCTTTTCCATGCAATTCAAATTATTTTCACCTATTATTTTCTTCTGTAAAGCTAATTTGGTCATACTTGTCGCTCGCCGATAATGCTGGCCAGAAACAGGCTTGGACAGTACTGTAATACCCCCATGTTTTCAAGGGAGTAAACCATGCATCTAATCCGATTTTCAGCAGAAAAGAAGTATCCTGCCAAACGGCTGTGGGGGTGAATAACCTGAATGTTGTATTTGTTTACCAGTGTATGAATGTCTGAGATAACTATCATAAACACAACTTGACTCTGTTTTGAGGTACAAGTCAAAAGGTGACAGGCGATTGAAAATGGGAATGAGGTCAGATAGAAGAACTGGGTCTGAGCCCAAATTATACTGTAATACCTACATCGACTTTTTTGTTATTCTCAATGCATTCTGTTCCTTCAAGCAATGTCTTCTTGCAAACTGGGGTCAAATGTGATCTTGCATATTCAGAAATGGGGTCTTGACTAAAACAAAATGTTGCTTTTGCCTGCAGTACAAACAAAATGAAAACAGAAATCACTTTTTTTAGCCTGCAGTGCCAAAGCAGCTTTCATACGTTAGTATGTGTGTTAGAAAGAACTTTAAATATGTACGAAAGTCAGTCAACATCCTGAAACTCAGATCAAATTAGTGGATTCAAGGTAGAGCACACACGCCGTATCTATGTGGCAAAATCAATATGGTTTCAATGACGGAATAATCTCTGTGATGAAATGCAGTTCACTCAAAACAAAACACCACAGTGGCCGTCGAGGCCATTCATCTTTTCCTGTTAGTGGTGGCATGTTAGCTCAGAAGTGTTGAGGTGAGGCTTTATGAAGACCAGCTGTTCTCTACTGTTGCCAGAAAACAACAAACTGAATGTTTATCACACACATCCACTAACCTGTGTACCTATGTGGAATGAGTCTGCTCCACTCATGTGGCAGTTTTTGGCTCAGTCATTTTTTTAATTATTTTTTTTAAACGTATCTTCCTGTTGGTCTGTACAGCATACAGTCCATACAACATAAAGTTGGACCTTCTTATCTGCTGAGGCTGCAGAGTCTGTTCAATTAGTTTGTAATTGTGAAAGATGTTGTGACTGAATTTCGTAATGTTAGAGCCAATAGCAAAGATAGGACTTCAGGTGCAGACTTAATATCCTACATACATTAGACCTGAGACGTGGACATGGAGTGTGTACAGTCTCTCTTTATCATGTTTAATTTTGGTCATGGCGTTTAGTTTTTTCTATCACATGCGTGGGCCTGTGTTATTGGTTACTGACTTTTCATCCCTATCTCTTTCTTACTGTGTTTCTCTTGCCAGTTCTGTGTTTTCTCTGTTTCTGTCACATTTCTTGCAGAAGTAACTATTTTTAATTTTTAAATTTTTTTTACTGTGCCTCCACCCTTGCATTCCTTGACCTTTCCCTCACTCAATCCAGAGGCCACCTCTTCCATCACAACTGTGCCTCTTCTACAATTCCACTTTTCCATCCCTTCACCCCCCTTTTCAAAACATCTATCCTCCCTTTATTCGATATATCATTTTCTCCCAATGCTCAGTGCTGTTTCAGAAGGGAACTAATCTTCTGTCTATGTTCAACTTAGACCTCCCTTCTCCAGTTGTCTTTTTGTCTCCCTTACTGTGAACCTCATCTGGTGTGGCCCCAGCTTTATAAATTAGAAGGCTGTGCCATTAAAGGATTGCACTGAGTCATAGTAAAGCAACTTAATTGAGTAGCACGCTGTACACCAGTTTCCCGAAAGACCAGCATGCTTCAATATGTGAAAAAGTTTCCACAACAAGTGGTGGTCTAATGGTTTCATTTTGTGAGTTTTTTATTGTCTACACCTGATGAACATATTTAAGTCTCTTCATTACTGGTGCGCCTAATACCTCACACCCTCCATCTAGCCACAGTGAACTCTTTGTAACAGAGAAACGTCTATCTGCCTTGAGTCGCACCTCGGGTCTCTTGTTGCTGTGAGCTTTTTAAACAAGGACTCCCTTCATCCCTCCCTCCATTCTGTACCTTTTCAGATAGGGCTTCTTCCAGCGTGGCCAGGGCCGTGTCCGTATTGCTGGAATCAGTTTGAAGGCCCTGGACTCTTTCCCTTAACCCAGCCAGCTGTTTGTCCTTATCCTTTAACTGCTCCAACAGGTTTTCAATCTGGAGAGAAAAAGACAGAGGCAGAGGAAGAGTGGAGCAGAGGTTAAGAAGATCCTTTATTATCATTATTAATTTTTTTTTTTTTTTTTTCAGATTAACTTTTCATGCAAGACCAAGGTGTTTTCCAATGACAGGACATTCAGAAATACAAGCAAGAGTAGTCATGAGTTTGAGAGGTTAATAATAAAATGTGTACATCTGCTAACCGGCATACAAGAAAAAACACATTACGTATAGATGAATTAATACAAATTAACAGGTAAAAGACAAAAACACCTACAGTATATATTTAAGAAAAACACAATGAGAACTATGAATCAGGTGCCTCAGAAAACTGTTAGGAAAAGTTTTCATGTAAAAGTAAATATTAACATTTAAAAGCAGTAATAAACTCAACTAACGTGATGCTCATCAGAAGCCGGAGAGACAGAACTACAAAGAATTGATTTCCTTTTGCATTTCACATTCACTTTGGAAGACTTAGATGACCCAGACTGGTAGACCGGGGCGGTCTGATGGGATAATGTGGTTTAAGGAGCTCAGTTATATATCCAGACACCAGATTACCCAGAGCTTTGTATGTGATTAAATGCATTTTATAACTGATTCTAAAGCAAGGAAGTAAATGCAGTGAAGGCAGATTGAGATAGAGTGAGAATGTCTTTGTCCAGCTGTTAAATACTGAAAAATTTGAAGGCGCTCCATAGGTCAGAAGATGGGAAAGCTATAGGAGCATGTATGTATTTCATATGTAACCAAAAGATAGAAATATTCTGATACTGGAGACTTTCCTCAAATTTGTCTACAGGCTCAGAATTACACCCAGATTTTAGGAGCAGATTTTCATTAGAAGCAGATTTTCGGTCCAAACATTAGCTGCATTTGTTAGGAGACTTGTTCAGGGCCAGTGATGAGGACATTGGTCTTAATCAGCTAAATTGTAAGAAAATCTGGTAGTCCAGCTTTTTCTGTCATATAGGCAGCTGTGTAGTGAAAGTGATGTACTGACATTAAGTTTTAAACGCCTGTTGGGCTTCATCCACAGGAAGGCGATCTTTTGATGGCAGATTATCTATCCCAAAGGTAACAAGTACAGCAGAGACATGGGACGCAAGATTGTGCTATTCATGATTAGTCTGAGCAGTTCAAAGGTAAATTCACCAACGGGAAACAAAACATTTCCTCTTGGCTAAAGCTGGCAATGAGGATGGAAGGGTCGATGGTGTCAAATAGCCGGGCTTTATCTGATGAACATCCACAAAATAGAGCACAAACACACAAAAAAAGACACATGTGCAGGAACAAATACAAAACACTCTGGGCAGTACCAAGCAAAATACTAACAGATGGAGTATGTCACAGCGTAAT
Source organism: Antennarius maculatus (assembly GCA_013358685.1). Taxonomy (NCBI): domain Eukaryota; kingdom Metazoa; phylum Chordata; class Actinopteri; order Lophiiformes; family Antennariidae; genus Antennarius; species Antennarius maculatus. The sequence continues at coordinate 25,690,624 of CM023607.1, forward strand.
GTAATGAAACGTCCAATGTCTACAAATTACTTAGCAGAGGACAGCACATCTGGTGACAAGACACAGGGACTGGCTTGTGGTTTATAATTTCGATAAGCTCACTCTACATTCTTTTAAATTCAGAATTAATGTCATCTTGATATAGAAAAGACAGTTCATTTGAAAGGGTAATGGACCCCAGAGATCTGTTGAGATCTGTTGGCATAAAGTATCTATTTTCCTGTCTCTAACTCAGTCGTCTTCGGTTCTTTTTTAAACGGACAGACAAAGCACTATTCAGTCACTACTGTGAAGAATTAATACCACATTTGGTCAAAGTAGTCCTTTCTCAGATCTGGGCTTGTGTTTTACAAAAAAGAAAGGTACATGCACTGAAAAGAATTTATTATTTAATGAACATGAGAATCCAATAAAAACAAGGAAAGCACTTCAGGCTGTAAAAGAGAGCACTTTTTAACTGAAATGGTGACGGGGTAAAAAAAATTTCCAGTGGGGAGAACATGTTGCATTCCAGTCATGGGTACATAAATAGATAATATCCAAATCTCCACAGCTATTTTACAAATGAATCCAATTAGATTGTAGACATTGGTGTTCTCTTTACCCTTGAGGGCGAGAGCAAAGATGTAAAGCAGCCATCTTGGTTTCGGTAGTGGAGGAAAACTGGTAGTGGTGGAGTTGGGGGGGGGAGTGCTTCGAAAGATCTTGATAGGTTAATGACAGTCATTACACAAAAAAATCTAAAGGCACTGGTAGGTCATTGCAGAAGCGATAGAGACATTAAATCCTTTAGGGAATGATGGGAAGGCCTCGCATTACCAGATTCGTTTAAAAAAAAGCCATGATTAGATGGGATTTTAGGGTGGGAGCTGTGAGAGAGAAAAAGACTGAGAGAGACAAGGAATTTAAAATTTATTTATTTGGTTCATGTTTGTCTCATTCCCACAGTATGAGCTGAAGACGTGGTTTCCACTTATTTTCAAAGCCAGACACATTTTAACCATCATGATCTCTAGATAATGAAACACTGGTGAACCCCGTACCCCCCCATCCCTGTGCAAGACTAAGGATAGAATATGCTTATCTGAAAACACATTAAATATATGAGGAAGTACAAACAAACTGAAAGCCTGGTTTTTACCTCTTGGTGTAGCGGCTGAGTAGCTTTGACATACTTTGTACTACTTAAAAAAAAGCACCAAAACATATAGACTTACACTCATGTACACCCAAGCTGTCCCTATGGCACCACATTTCAGATGGAACTGAGCATGTCGCCTCTGCTCTCAGATAAATGATTACATTCTTCAACAGCCTGAAGTTTGCTTTGGCCCTGTCGCACAAAATAACAACCCCCTTGATGAAATATTTAGCCACGTCACTGGGCCTCCTGTGAAATTGTGCAGAAAAAGCTTTAACGCAAATTTTGACATTTTTTATCGGCAGATGAGAGCAAAGCGTTTGAGTCACGGATATGGGAAAGAAGACAAGGAATTCCGTTGGAATCTTCAAAGTCAAAACATAAAGACAAATCCCTGTACAGGCGAGGGGCAGGGCAGGACTTATGCTTTTCTGGTAGGGGGGGGGCTCTCCCTTCCAGTAGCTAGATTGTTATGATGAGAACAGCAGTCGTTTTATCTCTTAGTGTATGAGGCTACTCCAGACTACACTACCGCATCTCTCACACACACACACACACACACACACACATGCAGGCTTTTATCATTAAACCACAGTGCATATGTCATCCCACTCTCCAACCACACACACGTCCCGCTGAAGGAGACCACCTACAACAGGCAGCTACCATGATACTATGGGCCAGCCACTGCGGTGTGGACTGTCTCAGTGACTGTATATCCTCTTGAAACCATGACGTCTGTCCCAGACCCCCCCCCCCCCACACACACACACACACACACACACAGTCCACCACTGTTAAGAGCAATGCTGTTTTGAGTTTGATAACTTTATCACCGGCCGATGGGACAGGGCCAAGCTTCTCTCAAAGAGGTGGTGTTGCTATACAGTTACCTACTACTTACCTTGATTTTGCATGATTGTAACTTAAGAATAAAGCCGACAAAATTCACCAAACATGGTGTGAAGCGAACCTGGCGGAGTAAGCTGTGATACTGCGCTCAGTGAAACAAAATATAATTAATTCATTCAATATTTCTGAGGAGAACAGGTTCTGATCCATGTATGTTTGTTTGACTTTCGGCAGGATTACGCAAAAAATGATGAAGTGATTTTGACAAAACTTTTGCCAAGGGGTGGGACGTTAGTCAAGCAAGATTTGATCAAAGTTTTGGTGCAGATCCAAACAGAGGGGTGAGATACAGAAATGTTTTAATCATTCTGTCTGAGAGTTGACAGGTTTTTTTTTTTTCTGGTTTTTCAACATTTTCTCTAATTTTGTAGGAAATAAAGTGTGAATCATGTTTCTGTATAATGGGGTGCAGATGAAAATCTTTCTCTTCCATTTCTCTATCAAAATCAAGGGCTGTCTGACATCTGGGCCTTTTCAAATTTATCCACTCTACTGAGTGCCTTCTAGTTACTACTCAAACACTTTTCTAAAATAATTGTTCATCTATTCAAAATTGCCATAATAAAGTAATGACAATGCACACAGAGGTTTTACAGCTACCTATGTAAATTTTATTGTAAAACTGCAACACAAAAAAAAAATCTTTTCACTTTGCTGCAGTTTATGACGGGTCAAAACTGGAACGCAATTCTTTGCAATAGAAGACATAATCCTCAAAGAAGACTAATATTTTAAGCGAAGATTAAAGTCTAAAATCCAACAAAATTCACTGAAGTACAGTTAAAAGGTTAACATTTGTCAACAAAACAAAGTTAATCCTCTTTTTAGTGGGCTTTGAAGCCCTTAGGGAGCCTTGGTGTTGCACTGTGTACAGTCTATAGATTATCACCATGATTAGGACAAGCTGAGTTTTACTGTAATGGGAAAGACGTAAGTGAAACAGTATCAGGACCAGTTTCTTTGGCAAAAAATCATGATCTAAAAGAAGTTTGTTCTGGACCAGAACCACAAACTTGGTCGAACCGTCTGTCCTTCATTCAAACTAAGAACTAGAAGTCTGTGGCCTCAAGGCGAATCATTTCCGCAGAACACAAAGGAGACCAGCATGGAGCGTGACCAACATAAAAATAAAAATCATTTGTATTTTTAAATCTCTTTTGGACCAATAAAAATACCAAACAGTAATTAGTTGCTCTTTCTGAAAAGGCAACTCATTTCTCTAAGCTTGTCATCACCTCTGAAAATATGACAGGGACAGTTGTAAAACCTAAAGTTTGTGGTGCGGACACAGATGTGCATGCATGTACGTGCACACACACACACACACATACTGAACAATATGTAATAACGCAGTGTGTAGTTCCCTAGAAACGTAGGCTCAGAAACAGGATGAAAGATGACATATTGGAAAAATCATAAAACTACTTAAAGTCTTCGACAGTAACTTAACAGAGATAACATACAAGCAAATATGTGTATATCAAATTTAGTATTGTAAGTTGTGTGCAGCTGTTGGCATGTCTAGTATATCATGCACACCTGCATTGTGTCCTCTTCTCATGCCATCAGGACTACCTCCTGATTCTCATCACGTAGATGCATCTCTTCAAGGAGACACACAAGGTGGTCACGAGGGTCAGAGACATCCTGACCTTTTCTGCGTTGGGAAAGTGTGACTGCACTTCACTTAACCCCGACCCAACCACCCTCGCCCCCTTTGAAACTAAGCAACACATGCAACACCAGATGACTGTTAACATACACATACTGTGTGAGCTGGCGCCCCCATGTGGCAATTATCTACAACAGTTGCAATAACCCACTCATGAGAACTCCAACATACTGTAAATCTCAAAAGGCAAAGAAAATGTGTGTGTGTCTGTGTGTGTGTGTGTGTGTGTGTGTGTGTGTGTGTGTGTGTGTGTGGTATGTTTATGTCTTTCACGTCATATTAATATAATGTGACACACATCGCAGGTAACATCCTCTCTGCTCTTCGAATTTTTCTGCGTAATTGCAGGAGGCACTCAGCTTTTGCACACGAATACATTTAAAAGCTGTTTGAATGGAAGACAAAAAAGTACCAGGAAATATTTCACTGCACACATGCACTGAAATGCATGTAGATAGTTCCTTATCTACATGCACTGAAATACCACCACATACAGCTGTGAAGTCAAAACCATGTTTCTGTGGACCACTTTACTGCCTTAGACTGTGAAGAGATAATGTAACCCACTGATGCTAACAGCAGAAAAGAACACCTCTTCCCTCTTACCTCGAATGACCTTACCAATGTCATGCCGTTCCTCCCAACTAGTCATTATTTCTCTGTTATCAACCACAATGAGTCATACAAAATGACTTCATAAGAAAAGTGGTGCTTGAAAGAGAAAGGAGAAGAAGGTGAGATACACAGGTTTTGAAATTCTCTGAGCTTTCCTAAATATGGAAGAATAGAGGTACTTATTTATTGTGTTATTTTTTAACCTTTATTTAACCAGGAAGTCCCATGAGAGCAAATCTCTTTTCCAGAGGGAGACCTTTATTTCTGTCAGGAAACGTTTTTCCTTTTTTTTTTTTTTTTGTCCTGCTCCAAGAAAACTAAAGCAAGTCACAAATCCTTTTTTTGACTCTGGATCAAAAAGGAACATACAGAGGAAGGGCTCAGCTGCAATGTGCCAGACAGGAAGGTACTCGCTTATTCTACAGCCAAAAAAAAAAAAAAGTTTTGCAGAATAAGTGCAACTCAGAGCAAATACAAAAAGAGAGAATTTCTATGGATTTCACTCCGATTACAATTGAAGCTTGTGACTCTCAGAGAAGCTTCCTCTCCATTGGCAAAACATTCGCTTTGCTCTGTACTTGCTGTGCCTGTTTAGAAATACAAAGGTTCTCTGTGTCCACACACACACATACACACACACTCACACTCACACAGAAGCTCTCTGGCACATAAACATACACAAAAGCAAGGAGAAATGAACTTAATGAATACAGAGAAGCAAGAAACATCAATAACATACAGTATGGACAATGGGAACATTTTAAGATTTCTAGTCTATTTTATTATTTTGTCTGGATTGCTCAGACATGTGAAGTAGCCGTTCAGGAAAACAATTTTCAAGAAAAAATTAATAACTACTATTCTAACTAAAACCTCATAAACGTCATGCAATATGCAGCCCAACTTGAGGACAGGGCAAGAAACGACAGATAAGATCTCCTAAAGAGATGGGTGCAGTTACCATTGCAAGGACAAATGAATTTACTCAAGTACCACAGTGTAATGTATGGGTATCTAACACACAGCTCACATTAAAGAGTCCCTATTTTATATTTGCTCTTTTAAAAGCAGAAAAAAACCCACTCACCTGAAAGCAATGAATTCAAAAGAAAACTTTTCCCATAAGAAATTGTAATTTCAATTTTTTTACATGTGACAAATAACTGAAAAATTACCATAACACTTTAAATTGTGAAGACTACAAAAGTTAGAAGAAGAGCATTTAAGTGAACCAAACAAAAAGTAAGGTTGAAAACTGTATTTCTTATGTGCATAAATGTATTTGTTAAGGTCCAATACACAAACAGGGAACCACACCTACCGCATAGAGCTTAATCTTAAACTACTGCATTGACCTCTGAGGAAAACACACACAATCAGGCTGTGATCGTTATCAAGGCTGCTCGCCCAGGTTCAGGTAATGACTCCTGCATATATCACCTATACATGTGACCAGCGGACATCCTCCCCTTCTCCTACACACATTCCTCCATCAGTCATTCATATCGAGACCCTCCACTATATACGTACGACCGATACACACGTTTTAACACACTTTCATAGATAAACATGTACAGTACATAGGCAACATCTTTTTCCTTGTTGCATAGCAGCACACACACCCTGCTCTTAGACTCTGTTCAGACACATAACAAAGATGCAAATGATGATGTCAAAAACATATGGAAAAACAATGCAAAACTATGTGGCACTCAGTTCATACCTCTACCAAGAATCCTACTATGCTGACGCCACGTCCAGCTCTGTGCTGTCTCTGATTGGCTTACATTGGAATGACAACTTCTCACATAAACCCCTCACTGAAAGAACTTCAATTACGTGAGAAATGACATCGTCATCCCAAGCCAATCAGAGGCAGAGTAGGGCAGTACATGGCATGACCATAGTAAGATTTATCTCATCACATCTTCTGGGCAAGCCACACGATCTAACCTCTCTAAACTGTGAGTGTGTTCACACAACCTCAACCAGTTCTCATTGGTGTATGTAATGACCAGGAAGAGAGTTGGTCAATGTAGACAGATCGCATTTGTGTGATCCAGACTGTAAGCAAGTGTGTCTGTGTCAGTGTGCCAGGCAAGTTTCCACGTCCAATGCTCTTCGAGCAAGACCCAATTTCTGCCCCCCTCAGCTGCAGAATGATGCAGTGATTGCTGGGTAATTACCCTGAAGCTTTAGTCCTCCACTCTCTGCACCATTAGTATTAATTCTCTTCATTTTCTCCTTTAAAGAGAGAGAGCCTGTAAGCCTTTTGATAAGAACAAAAGACAAAAAGAAAGCTAGAAAGAAAGAAAGACTAAGTCCGTTTCTGAGCCAGGCCTACTTCACAGTGGTCTGGTCAGACAGGTCAAACACATTCGTCATGCACTTCATATGAGAGACATTGGATCACACTGTGACCCACTTCTATCTCACGAAGTTTAAGAGAAACCAAAGAGCCTGTCTCAGATCTAACATTATGAAATACTAACGCATGACTGCCAAAAAGGTTACGTCAAAACAGGCCAGCGTGAGGCATGGCTTGTGTCATCTTCTGGATAGAGTCAGGTCTACGTTTTATATCAAGAAAGCCATCAAGAACATCAGGTTTCTTAAAGTGAGTGCATGCACTGCTGGGTCATGTCTCCTGTCACGTTGCCCAACACCGGGTTTGTCTTTACTGGTCGATAGCCTGGGTCCAATCAGACAGCCTCTGGCTCTCACCATTAACCCCATCTGATTGCTGATATGCACGGAGGGCAATATATGGGGGGGCAGGGGGAAGTGGGGGTGGGTGGGATATAAAAGGCCATTTACTGAAACCACCCCAGGTCCAACAAGCTTATCTGCAGCCATTTCTCTGCCCTGTGATTGGTCAGATGGAATCCATTAGGATAAAAAGGCATTGGTGGCCTCAAATACACGCCACACACAGGACACACACATTCATGTTATATCTAACGAATTTTAGATACAGAGCTGTTTGAGGCACACAGTCACCCACCTGGGACAATTACACAACAGTGCTTCTATTTATTGGTTTTTGTATCTAAAAACATGGTATTTTGGAGGTTTATTTAATATTTTATGAACTGGTGTGATTACTTTACATATAATTACATATTGTTTGCAAACAGCTTTAGACTGGTAATTGCAAGATTATTTCAAAATGTCGGGTCAGTAATCAATTTATATATTACTTTGGAGTCAAATTACAAGGACTTAGTAGTAATAGCATTTTTTAAGTATTTTAGTTTTTAGTATTTTCGCGAAAACATTTGCATATATGATGCTTTGATATTCAACATTAATATAAACAGGATCATTTGTATTTGAGGGAAACATATGAATGGTAGAAACCTACCTATATGGGTACAATAATTTTCTTTCTTCCATGCAGCGATAGTAGACGACTGTCCTTAGATGGTACGAATCTTTGGGTTCATCAACAGATGTAAACATGAACTGAAGCTCATAAAATTGGGGGAAAATAGACTGACAGAGAAGCACTTGCTCCAAAAAGAGAGATCAAAGTGGCAGAGATGAAACAGAGGAAAATTAGAAGGCTGAAGAGCATCTCTATATATCTCTTTATCACTCTCTCTCTCTGCTATTCTACACAATCAAAGGCCATGCCGTACTGATGACACCAGACCAGAGCCGGCGATGACACCAGGCTGCAGCAAGTGGTGAAAGAGTCTGGAAGAGGGTGTATGGAACCTGAGCCGGGTTCCCCTGAGAAAGTCTCAGGGAGATCTGCAAGACACCATCATAACGAACATAGACCCTTGTATAAAGGGCATCCTTCTACACACACACACACACACACACACACACACACACACACACACACACACACACACACACACACAAGCACGCACACGCAGACGTAATTGAATCTCCCTGTCTGTGGTTGCTATAGGGAGGAAACATGATAGGGGAGACACTATACTTCCATGAACACAAGCAAGCCTTTTTAAAAACATGAATATGGATTGAGATGACCACAATGTTTGAACATGAATAACACATGTATGCCAAAACCACACTACAACCGGCTCTGAATGTGTACCTACCCCACCCCTGCCCCCCAGCGAAAGAAGAAAAAAAAAAAAAAAAAAAAAAAAAGAAACCAAAAATGAATAAATAAATAAAGGCATCATTATGCATTGGTCATGGTTTTGCAAACCAAGGGCTCAGACAGAACTCCCCCTGTTCTGTGTTGTCATATGTAAGAAAATGCTCACACGATCCTGGCATATGAATTTTCTTTTTTTTTTTATCGACCTTTTCTCATTATATTTAGTTAAATTCAACCTTGTCCTGTTAGGATCAAGATTCAACTCAACTCAAGCAATTACATCATGGTACCATGCTGTAAGCCATGGTGACTATAAATGGAGAGGTCTTCAGGAGAAAATAATACACTCATACTGTTATGTGGAGAAAATTCCTTTGGTCCCGGAAACTGACTTGACTGACATGAGAGGAGAGTTGCTGGGAGATCATTTTGAATCCTGTCTAACTATGAAGATGGTGAGTCAAGATGAACCTGAGACACAGGTATATATAAGTTTAAAGCAACTGTACCCTCTGTCACTTCTCTATCAGTATGGGTGGGATGTAACTATACTGTACCTACTTATAACAAGTGTCGGATCTATATGATTGATGGCAGCATGCTCAAATCCACAAATCCATTCTACTGGTAATAACAACAACCACACTGAGAACCCTGTCGGTCACATATGCAGAACAAAAATCAATCAAACGAGATATTTTTATTATCCTTATTACTCAATTTCATATTATGCAGATTTAACTGTGAAATGGTTTAACACGGATGGACTAGCTGCTCTAATTTGAGGCCCTCCCATCAAACCACAATTTTTAATACTTCTCCAGGAAGTATTAAAAACAGTGGAGCCACAGCAATTTATATTATTTCCATCTTCTGAGAATCAATCTTTTATGTTGGTAGTACCTATTTTCTGTTCGTACTTGACAGATGACAGAATTAGTCTTAGTTATTCACCGTTCCACTTCAAAATTATATAAGGTTAATGTATTTTATATGTGGACCATCAGTTACACTAATTTAGTTGAATTTTAAATTTTAAACTTATCTAAATGCATGACTTCTACCAAAAATATGACTCAGCATTCTGACTTTCTATTCCATGTTATAAATCCTCTTAGACGTCCTACAGTCTGTCCATGCTCTCACTTCTCCAAATGTCTTTTCCTTATGACCAGGAAAAGAGTACTTGAGCATCCACTTATACACAGATATACCACATCCTATGTGTTTTTATATAAGCGAATAGCAAATGTGTGCGTGATTTTGTTAAGAGCAGTAGCACAGCAGTGTGGAGTATTGGGTTGTCAGTTTGGTAGTAAATACACAATGCAGGATACACTGAGTCCATTTATAAATGTTGCAGCTTCTACAGATCGAGAAAAATCTCATCTTTTTTTTTTCTTCAACTGCTCACAAAGTGTACGGGGTTATCCCTGAGTTAACAACTGAGTTCAGCCGCAGATCAAAACAACCACTTCCTGACTATGGTCTGGACGCTGAATCGGAAAGGCTGAGACTAAGGTCGATAAAAGTGAAGCCTATTCTTATTTATTCATAGCGAAAGAGATAGATTTGATGGACTGTGTGTGTGTGTGTGTGTGTGTGTGTGTGTGTGTGTGTGTGTGTGTGTGTGTGTGTGTGTGTGTGTGCGTCTGTGTGTGTGTTGGGAAAATGATCATTTCTGGTAATTAGATTTTTTACATGACACACATTTTTTTTTACAATTGTTATACCAGAAATAAAGTTTTTTTTATGTCTTCCAATAATACTACAATGCTAATTTTTTGACTTTAAAAGTATTTAAATGAGTCCAATAAAGGGTTGATCAACACATTTTTTTCATTTTGCTACGAATGTTCATTTCAGAACTTTAAACACAAGCATGTGGAGTATAAATATGTGTGTGTCATAAATTGTTTGCTAATAAACTCTGTGCTAGCTGAACATTTGTCACTGTGCTACTAAAATTCTTTGCCTGCTCTTAAGTGTTTTCACATGTACTCCTGAGAGAAAAGTTAGCTCCAAGCCTTGTGATCCTCAGCCCATCTTCGCTTTAATGTGTCCAGAATGTTTTGTCATTTTCATCCTGTATTTAGATATAGAAAGCATTAGGGAAAGACGTATCATATCTTGGGAAAACTTACAGGGTCAGTCCATGATCTTTCCGACGGGAATGCAATGACTTTTACAGAATGACACCAAACAGGATACAAGTTATGCCTCTGAGCAACGGTGCTGTCTTTGCCTTGCATACATAAACTGTGGCGTCCCAGACCAGACTCCAGACTAAACTTTTACACCACTTGCAATGTTTTCATTTAGGGACATCTTTTAGGGTCTGTTCCTATACACATGGACATTTTTTAAGTCACTCTATTAATGATTATAAACAGCACTAAAGTTGTAGATGTTTTAACTACCTAACATCAGTAAATCTAATTGGAGTTTTGCAGCAACTTTTCATGGCTTTGAAAAGTTCAAGTGTATTTGATTTTTAAACATACTGTACTCCCCAAGAACAGAAAGAAAATGGGAGACAGGAAGCATGCAGTGTTCGAAAAGAAATTTCGGCGTAATGCAAAAAATTTTCTAAACTCTCCAACTACAATCGGTTTGATTTCTTACAATCAAAGAGAGTAGAACAACACTTGTTTGAATGATTCCAAATGGGTTAGATTTGCCTCAGCCAGTCTGGGTTATGTCTGGTTCAATATTCACTCTTCTACATTTTTTATGTCCGATTATGATAATCCGGTCATGGTTGGCTTACATCCAGTTAACCTTGCTGTTCCTCTCTTCTGGTCCACCACGACAAGCTGCTACAAGGTGGGCAAAGTGAAGAAGCATTTTAAGGTGAGGAAGCTTTATCTGTGCCTTTTCAGGTCTCGGTACAGCTGGAAATCCCTTTAAAACCTTTATGCAAATTTATTGTACAGTATGTCACTGGCATGTCATACAGTGACAGGCTGTAACTTCCTATGCATTTGAAGAGAAAAGTTTGTTTGTACTAGTTTAACCAATGGAAATGTTTGGATACAAAACCTTTGCATCCAGGAGCCCTGGTCCACGTAAAGTTTGTGCAGCAGTAGGGTATGTGGGTGCATGAACATAAGAAAGCACCAGCTCAGTCCACTGGGTTTTGGGTGTGTACTGGCAGAATGTGTTCACAGTTGGCTTTTGAGAGAAAAGTAATAGTCATAATGGTCGTAATGACAATAATTATAAAAAAGGGAAGGAATAAAGTATACAATAATATTACAAATCAAATACATTTGTGAGCAAATACAACAGTGGGAAGTTATCCATGTGAGCCCGTTGTTTTGATTTTAGCCATAATTTGAATTCACTGGTAAAAGCATTATTATTGGACTCCAGTTTTAAATTAGTAGGTAGACAGTTCCAAAGTTTTGACCCCTTTGCAGGGAAAGTAGACTGACCCAAAGCTCTTGTCGTTTTCTAAACAGACAAGATCCATCTTCTGTTGTGCTTCAACCGAAGTGACACATTTTCCACTGAAAAGTGTCATGTCACCAAGTGAATAATCATTTTCAATCCACACCATCTTCCACACCAACTGACTCGGATTAAGCATCTCTCTCACCAGAAGCAACTGTCTGTCAGCAGCAGTTTCTAGGGAGCTGAGAGGACAGCAGTCAGCCAAACTTCTTTCACAAAGCTAGCTGACAGCAGACATTTATTATGACCAAAATAGTTTTCATGTCAGCTCCATGGAAAGAAATCAATGTTTCCATTTATCGATTTAATGACATTTTTCAGCCAACTGCAGCGAGTGAGGAAAATCTACCACTGCCTGACAGACTGGGAGTTTATCAGTCCACGTAGATATGATTAATAAACTGAAGAAGAAAAAATAAATACACACATACACAAACATACATCCAAAGTATCACATATGTATGTACTATATGTGATATAAAAATGTCTGTGGAGATTTACACTCTTCAATAAAGTTCAACACCATGCAATAGTTAATTCAGATATTAGTTTGACAATAGATATGAAGGAAAATAGTTTTCCCACATTTGTGGGTTAAGGTTAGGGTAAGATCAGGGTTAAGGTTAGGATTGGGGCTAAGATTAGGGTTAGGTTAAGGTTGGGGTCAGGGTTAGGGTTAGCTATGCAATACATGATAATTAATTACAGATGATACTGTGATCTATAAGCATGGAAAAGCATGGTCCAAATTCTAAGACACCTTCAACAAAGATGTTATGAAAACTGCATAAAAAAATAAAATCTTTGATGTTGAAAATCATGATATGACTGATGACAAGGAGACGTTCTACACTGAAAAGGTAGACAATGATGAGGAAGTCTTACATTCAGGAGAAGACAGACACCCAGAGAGGAGATGATGGAAAGGAAAAGAAAAGAAAAGCATCAATAAAGAACAGGAAAATTCCAGACAACATCTCTCAATGTCGAAAAAAGAAAAAAGATATAATGTGTGAGGAAAGGAGGGCATTTGATACAGGAAAACTGGAGGTGAAGAAAGCTTACATTCAAGAGAAGAAAGAAATTCAGAGGAAAGGGGAGGCGATGAACAAAGAAGCTGACGTGATGACAGAGAAGAAAAATGTATAAATGAAAGAACAAAAAACACAGATAAGAAAACAGGGCAATCAAAGCGGCCATGACAACCAGCGCTGCCAACACGACAGACTATTCATCTTCCAGCTTCATTTCCGGTTGGACCAGTAGGGATCGACATGACAACTGCAGCTGCATCACAAAACCAAAACATCAAAGATCCAGAGAGAAACAAAACGTCTCCATTGAACTTTCAAGAGCATTCACAGAGTGTTTTTAAATGCCACTACATTTTCACATATACTAAAAGTGCAAGCATATGAAACTAATAAAAACCTCTTTGTTTTTTACCAGCAAAACATTTCAAACTTTCTGGAAATAAAGTGAAAAATTCAGCTCAAATTTAAAAAGCTGCACAGTGAAGGTCAAAGAAAAATGACCAAATTACCAAAATAGCCAAAATTGGAAGATGTGACACATGTGAGTAAGTTCATAGTTCATAAATAGTTTATGTGCCTTGATGCGATGTTGTGGTCTGAAATCGTTCAAGTCAAGTTCACTTTTGCGCCATTTGTTGGTCATATAGTTCAATTTTATGAAGGCTTCCAATAAAATAACATAACGGCATTCGACACCATGATCATAAATGTCTTTATACAAACAAAACACTAAAACGTAGAAATTCCTAGAAATTACCACTGAAATAAAGTCGCATCCTATTTAGAAGACTTAATTTACCATAATTTAGTGTAAAAATTAAATATTAATTAGACATCAGTAGGTACTGGGCCTCACCTACCTGCTACCAACTAGCTAATTAAGTGGACGCTATTGGTGGGACCCTGAGGAGTACAGTGCAGCGTGCACTCAAAGGTCATTTTAAAATTTCTCTCACAGAAGGGGGGTGGGGGTCACGTCACCATAATAATGCATATTGAACATATTAATGCACTCATCTACACACACAAACACACACACACACATGCTGAAGCACGGCATGTGACCTTTACAGCAAGATAAGGGTGGAAAAAGAGAGATCTAATGTGAGGACATAAGAGGAACCAAGGAAGTTGGGAGGGTGCTTTTTGTAAGTGTAATTAGTCCATGTGGGAATTGCTGACATGCACACCACAGGTGGCCTTAATAGCTAACCTTATAAACGTCATTAAAGTCTCTTAGATGTTCCGTTGCAAGTATGTGTGCGTGTGTGTGTGCGCGTGTGAGCAGGTGTGCATTCAGGAAGGAGTGTGTGTTGCTGTGGGACCAGAAATGACATCCTTTTCACTTATCCATCTTCTTCCGTGTTCACGTCTGTTCAACATGTGAAACAGTGATCAACTGTGAAATCCAGATCTCACAAGGCACATTCACATATCAAATAATCAAATAATCTTTTTTTTTTTTCTTTCTTATATTAGCAATGCCAGCAAAATGATTATCTTGGCAGAAATCGCACACAGGATTCATTTTCAATACGTCTGATTATCCATGGAATGTAATTTGATGTGGTGACAGTCAATAAAGTTGTCATTTTCTCCCTATAAAAGTGATATAATGGTCAGTTTTTCCTGGCAAATGTCAGATGAGAAAGAAAAAGATAAGACTATTTCTTTTTTCGTCTTTAAATATAACACCAACCCCACATTTAATCAGAACATGTTGGGTTTTTTTTGCAATGATATCAGTTGATTTTTTGGCAATTTGTCATCTCTGAAATAAGTAGTATCATTCATGGAGCCATGTGTGTCCACCCCACATCCAATTATCACTCCCATTTTACGTCAAGTCGTCTTTTCTACCAGCTACAGCTGGGGGAAATCTGGTTCCTGTAGGTTTTGTTATGTCAAATGACTTCTTTTAGACACACAGATTTTAACTAATGTTAATATAAATCTTTTGATTAATGCTGTTTCAATAAAATGCTATATTTTATTGACACTGGGGGCGTCAATCATATAATGCAATAAACTTCTGGACACACTTACCTTCTTCTGCAGGATGTTAACCTTCCTCTCCTTGACATCCAGCATGTCCTTCATGTCTCTGATCTCTCCTGTTAGTGTGCTCTTCTCGTCTGTCAGATCTTGCAGCTGTTTGGTCTTCTTGGTCAGGAACTGTTCTTTCTCTTCCAGTCGCACCCGCAAAGCATCTACCTAAAAAAAGAAACGGAAATGTGAAGCAGATAAGAGGTTAGATGGAAGCAGCAGGCGCACTAATAAGAAAGTAGAGCGTCATACAGTCAAACAGAAAACCCTCGATATCTGGCTATTCATAAAAATTTAACTAGACAAGCCAGATGATGGACAAGCAGACAGAAACAACAGAAAGACTTGTAAAAATACAAAGAAACAGTAAAAAAGATTTTGAAACTTTTTTCCAGGATTGGTTTCCCAGTCCTCATTCAGGTGGCCCATGTGTTATTATTTAGTAGTGGAACTGACATATTTCAACACATTTACTTGTTGACATTTGGAAGCGGTAAAAGTCCAGCTCTGACCTAGTGTCCATAAAATGAACCACTGTGGACTGATGCCTTAAGTCTGTGTGAATGAGATGGAGCGTGGAGCTTGTCCAATCATTTGATATTAAGAGAGCTGTAGATTGGTCCAACACGACCCGTACATCAGACTTCTTTCACACTTCACACTCACACATTAAAATAATGTGTATTTGGCTGCGTGGAATGAGATGAGTGATATCTGAGCTCACTCCAAAATATTTTTATAGACACGTATGAGTGATCCTCTGCACCACCTACATTGAAACACACAAACGCACACATTGCCTCAGCCAGCCCTGGATGATGTGCTTTTCTGTTCCTCTTCGACACCTGAGCGCATTTACGGCATTTTATTCACTGACAGAACGAGTGAACCCAGTGGAACCTATTTTCACGTTGTGCCTGTGTGTTTAGTTGTAATTCACACACACGCACACACACACACTACATACACACATGTGTGTGTATGTAGTGTGTGTGTACATACATACACACACACACATGTGCTCATTGTCTGTTTCCAGGAAAACCTGCTCAACAGTGGCATGGATTCAGAACGTGAAACTGGCCACAAGGGAGGCAAACTGTATGACAGGAAAGAAATCAGATCAGAAAAAGTAATGAATTCATGTCTGTTCTTACCCATTGTGAGATACAATCTTTCAACATTGTTACACATTAACTACTTTTATTTGTTTTAAAGACTGTCCTGGTGACACATTTGCCTTTGTCTTTGAGAAATTTTGACATTTCATATTTCTACAACATTTTGATTGCTTTTCATTCTAATATTTGTAAATGAGTAGAAAGAAAGAAAGAAAAAGCTAGAAGAGCAAATAGTCTGAATTTCAATTTGAAGCACTTCTACAGATAATACAAGGAGCTTTTCTATTTAAAATATCTTACTACATCTATGCTGTACATACATGGAATTTAACTTAAACAGACACACACAAAGACAACTCAGAGACATGACAATGGCTAGTTTCTCCCTGCTTGTATTTATGTGTATGTGCAATGTGTAAGATGAGCTGAAGAGACACACAAAGCTCCTCTCAAGCAGCAGCATTAGAAGCAGGCCAGGACCCCCAGGTGTAAGATGGTGAAATATTTATCTCATATTGCTCTTCTGGCAAATAACCAGAGTCTAATACTGAGCCCTGCTCTGTCCTCTTAGCTCCACACAACACACACAGACACAAGCACACACACATACACACACACACACACACACACACACACACACACACACACACACACACAAACACACACATGCACACTAGTGACACTACTAATCCTTTTTACATTAGTGCATGCATATTAGACACTGATTCCCATGTGTTGGTAGTCTAAATGTGTGTACATGTGTGTTTGCCATTGTATATGAGACATAATAAGATTTTTAAAAAAACAAGGGAAAAGTAACCCCCCTCCCCACTTTTCCAAACCCACCTGGCAAGGAGTAATTTGGAGAGAATGTAGCAGACAGAGAGCAGAGAGGCAGGAAATCCCTGCTGTCTCACCTGCAATTGCCAACTAAACTGTGATAGTCCTTTACAGACACTCTTTTGAGAACCTCTTAAAGCACTACCGGGCTCATTGCAGTTAAATCAAGGAGCGAGAGAGATGGACATATGAGGAGAGAGGGATGAAAAGATGGAGAGTAAAGGGTGAAATAAATGAAAGAGTGACAGAGGGTGGAGAGAGATGATGGGAACTCTTAACGTATTATTGGATTTGAGCATATAAACACCACAGACATGCTGCTTCCTCACAGGCTCAAAATACTCCTCCATCAGCAAGTCTGCTGCAGCAAGCAACACTGTATGGCTTTATCAGCTGGGACACATGCTGAGATGACAGACAGCTAACAAGTCAAGGTGATTAACCTCTCGCTTCTCCTTCAATTTCCTCTTCAATATTTTTCCCTGTAGTCCCATTCCTCTCACTTTCAACTTCCAGCAACACCTCTAACTCTCTAACCCTGCCACTACTACCTCTCTTTCAACACTTCATCCCTCCAGCCAAGTTCCAAACTCTCCAGGAGTTTTCCTATTACCGTTATAAGGTGTGGGACCTGTGGTGAGAGAAAGTGACGTGTGGGTGTGAGAAATCCCTCAACTCCACAAGTCAGGTTGTCTTTGCGAAAGGCTTACATTTCCCAGCTCTGACTTGGTAGGTTTGTGCATTTCTGTGTGGATTTGTTTCAGAGTGTAGGCTTGTGGTTTCCCCTGCTGTGATTTACAGTGGCTCAACAGCTGGGAACCAGGTATTAACTTGACGTTTGGAGGGTTTTTTTTGTGTTTTTTTTTTTTTGTTTTAATCAATTCATCATAAATGTAGCAAGGCAAAGTGTATGTGTAGATCATAACAGTTTAATTAGCATTGCTGCTGCCGCTGGTCCGACCTAGCTGTCTGCTGGGTGCGAGTAAAAGCTACACCACCAAGTAAGTGAATTACTGCATTTTAAATTTCTTTTTTGTTGCAATGCTTAAGTTTTATTGTTATCCTGAGCACCATTTGATCAAGTAAGTTGTGCAGCAGCAACACACACACACACACATTGCCTGATACATACTGAACCAGGCCTCCATTTATCAACAGAGCTAACGCTACCTGGCCCTGCAACAACAGTTTCACAAAATGTCACATACAAACAGTGACTTGTATCCAACATGTTATGCTCTAATAATGCTCATATTTTCAGTGACTTCAAAGTAGTAAATATATTTGTACTGTGTCTCTTTATAACGTTTTATTTACTATATTTAAAGTACAAGAAGGTGAGAGGTGACAGGAAGGTGGGCAGGGAACCAGTGAAGTCCAGACTAAACAGAACGCGAAGCAGACGCTCAACATTGCACTAAAGCATTCCTCAGAAAAAATAAATGAAAACAGAAATCTACTGTGGTGGAAGTGTTCCAGCCCTTCATTCAGTTTCATTTCTGAATTTCCTTCTTTTGTGTTCAAGAACTGCGGTTGCAAAACTATTGTATTGTACACATTCATACCTTTGTAAGTTTTCAAGATGCACATGCACTTCCAATTTAACATGTACCAACACACACTTGTACGCAATCATTCTCCTTGACGTCCTCTCTCATGCTTGTAATGACAGCCAAATGTGGATTCTGGACACTAGTTAGTAAAAGTAAAACAGAGGCTTAAAGAAACAGCTTCTCTGTTTGTCCTCACCTCCCTTTTTCCTGCCTCACATTTCATCATAAAAGTTTTTCTGGCAGGCAGATCTGCAAAGGTATCAGGCACAGAACTGGCTCTGGATTGCAATAAAAAACACAGGGGCAATATGAGTTGACCACAGTCAAAATGGCAGAACTAGAGACGGTGGAGAGACCACAGCAAACGCATGAGAACACACCAATACTTGAATAGTTACACACAACCGTCTCTGTGTCTGCTTAAATAATATGTTTGAAAGTGGCTAAAGCTGACAACATTACTGTAAAAGTTGTTAAATCCCGTGAGTCGGTCTGTTGGAGTGTATGTAACGTCTGATCCTGCACAACACACAGCTGGGTGAGCGATTCACTTCTCTGGCGTTATGACACCCAGACAGCCTGCAGAAATACATCCGAGAGGAGCCGTGAGAATTAACATATTTACAGGCCCGTGTTGTGAAATTAATCATCAAAATGTATGAAAGGATAGCTGAATAATTCACGTTATCTATACCATATGTCTACATTACACTGTACTGCATCACACAAATGACTGTGGGCAGAATAATCAATCTATCTGTCAGGCATCTATCTATATCTGCCTATCTATCTATCTCTATCTATCTATCTATCTATCTATCTATCTATCTATCTATCTATCTATCTATCTATCTATCTATCTATCTATCTATCTATCTATCTATCTATCTATCTATCTATCTATCTATCTATCTATCTATCTATCTATCTATCTATCTATCTATCTATCTATCTATCTATCTATCTATCTATCTATCTACCCCTGTCTATACACACACACAAAGATAGATAAAAGAGATTATGTCTATGTTTCTAGCTCTGACAGAAAGGTTTATTTGTTAGTCTCTTGATAGACTTTGTAAATCAGAAACAAAGAAATATAGTATGGACTATTCCTACAATAATCTCCTCTCTATGTTAAGATAATACTTCTTTTCTTTTCTTTGCTATAACCCACAACATTTAATCTGGATATTAAGTAGGTCGATGAGATTGAAGCTCTGCCTTTCAGCCTCATGGGTGATTGAGACTAGTATCATCCAGCTCCATCAACATGGCTGATTGTGGATGAAAAGGTAAAAGGAAAGAGATTTCAGGGATGTGTCAAATGTAGAAAAACACTTTTCTAAAAGGAACAATAATAAAATCGTATCTTATCAGTTGAACAGCCCAACAAACTCTTCAGGTTTGAGTTGTTCTTTAATTAGTACAGAATGATTGGTGTCTGGTGTTGATGGTCACACACAAATACAGTTATTTAGAGTGGTTGCTTATAAAAATCATTTCAAAGCTGTCTAGTTTATCTTCTGTTTTTTATTTTTATCCATGTGACTAGATTCTACCAGGTCAGGTTGGTTGAAATTTCATTTTTATCTTACCATAAGCATAATCCATCCTGTCAGCACAGAAACAGAAGCATCCATATTATCAAAAAGCTTTGCACACAATAATCATTGCATTGCAATGGTACTGCAGGCCTATGATTCTTCTGCACATGTTTACCAGAGTGATTGTTTTATGTAGTTTAACAGGAAATAGATTCCCTGAAAGCAAACTGTAGTTACTGCCATGCGGTGCTGGAAATGATCATGAAAAATAATCAAAGAAGGAGCAAGCGTTAATGAGGGGGAACGCCTACAGCGTCTCTTCCTTTAAAATACATGTATATGCAGTGCGTATGTGTGTGTGTGTGTGTGTGTGTGTCAATCTCAGTTGAGGGGAGTAATAATGATGGATGGAGGGCAAAGGAGGGATTGATGCAGCTGTGTGCTGCGATGATGTGAGTCCCTACTTCTTTTTTTTGTCATATATCCATCCTCTGGTACAGTTCAAAAAAGTATGGCATGATTGAATTTTATGCTTTGGTAGAAAACATCCATTCATTCAGTTGACAAGGATCCTTTTGTTAGTGGGTGTTCTGTGTGGGGATGTCTACGGTCCTCGTCTCATAGTTTACATCAGTGCTTTCCCATGTTCTCCCATCGCCTGCAGGCAGACAGCTGTGTGGCCACGGTTTGATTCACAGATGTCGGACTGAACAATGAGACCGTGGCCCTACTCTCCACCTTGTAGCCCACGGTGTGAGGCAGTTTAATCTACTTATAATGATGAGCCAGCCACCTATTATGCAATTCCTGATCAGCGCTCTGACTGTGACTTATCCCCTCTGTCTGATGACGCACCATTAAATGACACCAAGCCTATCAGCCACAACAGAGAACATCCTCATTTCCTAACAGACGATCTCCGGTGTCGTCATGTCTGCTACAGCGGCCAGCTCAGGTGGAGAGGTGTGTGAGCGTGTGCATGTGTGTGTGCGTGTGTGTGTGTGTGTGTGTGTGTGTGTGTGTGTGTGTGTGTGTGTGTGTGTGTGAAATTAGAGGTTAAGTGGTTTGAGCAAAATACGGTGACCCTGAGAAGAGAGGAGGTCAGAATTAAAGAAAGGAGAGCACTGTCTCCGGTGAGCTCCATCAGCAGCCTCACTGCCAACTGGTTAGCCAGCTGCTGAGCGACAGAAGATCAAGAAAAGGCCTCGTTGCCCTCTGTGTTGATGTGCTGCATGTTTTTGTTTTACGTCGTTTCGAATTGTGCCTTGAGACATTAAAAAGAGAGAAAACACGACCTGCTTCCTGAAGACATTTGCACAGTAAAATTCATCCAGATGATAAAAATTTTCCTCTGACTTCGTCTGACTAGACGCATCATTTGCAGCGCGGTAGGTGTGATGCGAATTTGCATGACAACATCAATGTGGATGTTTCCGTGTGCAAAAGCACAAGAATCCAGTTGCCCGGTCGACTCCTTCCATTGCGCACATATCTATCTTGTTCTCTGTGTAAACCATGAAAAATCTCATCCCTATTGTGACCCTTATGACTCCACTTTATGGCTTTTCCACACGCCTCTGAAGGACTCACGGGGGCTTTATTTTGGACAGTGCCATGTTTGTTCTGGGGGGCCTGAACTAATGCTGCATGCCAAGCCGCATCCATCCTAGGAACCCAGAAGCAATGGTTTTGGGTCTAAAAGTGGTGACCGTGGTCATTGAAGTTCAGATGAGGTCATATAATAACTGGTCTGCAATGTTGAAACTCATCACAATGGGGCCCGGGTTTGAATGTGAAGTTGATAATTAGTGGTTAGCCTACAACAGGAACTGTTTTCCACTAGCTCAATCACCTCCCTGTTGTCTTCTGAACATTCATCAATACCTCCTCCTCATCCCGTTTGTCACACACTCATCCGTACGAGGGTCTGAACAGATGGGCTCAGAATGGACAGAGAAGTGGGAGGGGGTTGAAAATGAGGGAGGAAGATAAAATATGGACGTAAGAGGCAAAAGGGAATGAGGCGGAAAGAAAGCCATAGAGTGAGAATGCAGTGGGGGTGGGGTGGGGTAGGTGGGGGAGCACTGGGTGGAGTGTAACCAGGTTGAGACCACATCTTTTCTCTGCCTCACTACCTATATAAACCATCAATCAGCAAAGAGAACAAGGAAAGATCAACAAAAACAGTCCAGCAGGGACCACAGCACACAGTACCATCACATCCATCACTGACAAAAGCCTACAGCCGTCTACATCCATCAATAAACTCTATTCGCTCACTCCTCACATCCTCCTGTTGCGCCATCTATCACTGACTCTTTCCCTCTACCGCTCCAAGATTCTTTTCCTTCTCTTCTTGTTTTCATTCAAGTTCATGATGGACACCATGGCTGACATTATCGAGTCGTTTTTGAGTCATGCACTGTATATTGTCTTCAAGTGTTTAAACGTCAGTCTCAAGGGATCAAAAAAAGTCAGTGAGTGTCTTCTGGCAGACGCACGGCAAACACCGGTGATGAAAAGCAGCACAAGACGCAGCCTTTGAGGTCACATGTGATAAAGTCCGACTGAAATGCCAGAGACTGCTCTGCAGAAACACAGACATGCTGCCACATTGCATAATGCACATTAAAGGTACGCGGCTCCGAACACGACTGTTGGCATCCAGTGAAATACAACTTGTTATATCGTTATGTTATTTATGCGCCTGACTTGTAAGCACATGGAACACATTTCAGGTCTGGTTTTTTTTTCCACTGTGTAGTTAAGTGGCCACCTGCAAAAAGCTCACCTCAAGTGATGAGTATTTAAATCGAAGCGTATCAAACTTCACAGAATGAAAAACTCAGCTAATGTCTGCAGAACACATTAAACACAAAACGATTTGTTGCATCACAAAACGAAGGTAATAATTCAGATTATTTTACTCTCAGGGATTCTGTTACCACTAAATGAGACAGCAGACATTAATAAGAGGTCATGCAGAGAATGGCAAGAACTTATTTTGTGC
Organism: Antennarius maculatus; assembly: GCA_013358685.1. Lineage (NCBI taxonomy): Eukaryota > Metazoa > Chordata > Actinopteri > Lophiiformes > Antennariidae > Antennarius > Antennarius maculatus. The sequence continues at coordinate 25,713,652 of CM023607.1, forward strand.
AAAGACACATAAATCTCCGTAATAGTTTTCTAAGCCACAATACAGAGGTCTCTTTTTTTTTTTTGATGTAAGTTTTTTTTTAAAGTATTATTTTTTAAGTATTTGAAATATAGATGCAGAAAAGATTAAATCATTGATACAAATCTCACGCCCTGTCATAACATCCAATATGGGTAGATACCCCCTGCTGTTTGAGGGAGGCTGTTGTATAGCAAAGACAATAAACTCAATCATGTAATGTTGGACTATGTACTTTAGTGGTGTGTCTATAGAACAGAATATTAGCTGTTCTTTTCCTACTCCTGGCTTTTGGAAAAGTACCTATTGTGTAAAAGCCAAAAAAATAAAGAGATCATTTGCAACTTCAGGGTTTAAAATCTGTCCAATAACAACTGTGTGAAACTGGATTATTCTTTTTGAACATAAAAATGTGAGTGTGCAAGAATAACGGACATATTAACATTTATCCATGCTCCAAATATCTGTTTTAACCGTAGAGGTTAAAGGATTGGAGTCAAATAAGTCTGATGGAATATGAAGGTGAAGGAGGGAAATGTTGTCCAGATCAGATGCGTGGTAAACATATGTGACTGAATGTGCAACTGACGGAGACCAAACATGATGTCTAATTCATGCAAACAGGGCAAAACATCTTTTAATGCTAATATAATATTAAAAATTTAATTCTCTTAGAAAACTAAACGTTTCCAAAGGTTCACTTTTTCACTTTGGGGATGTGGCCTCTTCTTCTGTCACTATCTGATTAAACATGCAGGAAGGCCTCCGATGGGTTACCTGATCTGCTGGAGTATAGTTACAGGCCTACATTGTCGTGATCAGGGCAGGGACGAATTACTGTGGGCAGCAGTTACACAATACTCACACATGCGAGCACACTCATTATTTTCCATGTTTTCTAGTTATGTTGAGACAGAAGCTGTCTTTAACTTTGACTGACAAATACATACACTTACTTTTTCTCATTGCATTCACGCATAGTGTCTGCTTTGTTCACTGAACTGTCTTTTCTTAGTCCTTTACTGAGGGGAATTGCTTCACATTACTGGGAAATCAGTGGCCGCTAAGAACTCTTAAATGAATTTGTTTTACTGATGAAAGGATACTTAGTGATTAGAGTGGTATCCTGAAAGAAAAACGAGCAACATGGATTATATAGAGTAAAATATATGTTGTAAACACACTTCCTAAATAAGGGATGAAAACTTACTGCATCACAAATCTACACACAGAGGTAACACACACACTGTATTTCTTTGCAGGCAACAATAGTACTCACAAACAAAAATCACACACACAAAACATACGCAGGCACAAACCACCCGCTGAAAACCAATTCCTTTTAGTATGATGTATTCAGCAAACTGCAAGGGCCAAAATTCCTTGCACATGTATGGACAATTAGGCCTAATTTTGGTCCAAATTGCTTCCTGTAATGATGAGTGGACATAGTTAGCAGGCCTCTCTCAAACACAAAGAGATCTAAAGTATCAGTTCCAGGTCTACAGAGTGATGGAGAAAAATTTTCTTTTGCCCCCACCTCTCACCCCACACACGTGCACATCTCCATCTCTTGATATACAAGCCCCTCCATCACTATCAGCAGTGATAAAATCATTAGAAGTGGAGTTTATTTTCTGGCCTACCCACATGAACAAGCCCACTGGTGGACTGGAGGAGCTACACACACACACACACACACACACACACACACACACACACAGATGCTTCTTTTTTTTCCACCCACCTCAATGATCATGTGAGATATAAAACAAGAAAGATTCTCAGGCAGCAAAGACGTGAGTCCAGGTTCTAACACAGGATTAACAAAGCTTTGTCCAAATATGGCTTTGCATTGCTGAGACCTCAGTATCACCTCTTAATAATCACGTATGACCCATTAACGGACTTGTTGCACTTGGCCAATAAAGCTGCAGCCGTGGGGTCGGATTCCAGACTGAAAACTGTAGCAAGAAGTTTAAAGCATCTCTCCGCTTCGTCTATTTCACAGATTTATGAACAGTGGGAGTCTGTTTGACATGAAGCTTCATATCATTTGCACGAAATATGATGCTAGAGGATGTTTCTGAAGGGATGTGCAGAGTTATGGGCATGTTAAGCATTTGTGCTTTTCAGTGTTACAGCAGAAAACACAATTTGCCTGATTTAAGGCTGTGGTTGAATGCATCTTTCTTTTACCACAGTGAAAAGGCAAAATATCAGTGGGTGATGGTGGTTAACCGCTGCCACCGTCACAGCCACCCAAAGGGAGAACACATAGTGTTCAGATACTTCATTGCAACATTTGACAGACAAGGGGAATGGAGCTTGATTGTTCCACTATCATACAAATCTATCTGAGAGCGAATGAAAGGCTTCTTCCTTCAGATACTTCACCAGTTAAGTCAATTGTTTCTGTTTCTCGAAAAAAAAAAAAAATTATTATTTTTTTTGCTTGGGAAGAAGAGATGTTTGACTAGCTCCTACATTATTCACCACAAGTGAGACAAAAAAAACAACAACATGACATATTAATTGGCCTACTGATGATGCTGATGCCAACTGTTGAGTCAAATCATTTTAAATGGCTAACACCAACTGTGTGTATTACAACATGTTCACTATATTTTAAAATCAAATACCATGAGCCTGTGTTTAATGCAAGCATTTAGTGTTACATTAATGATGGTAAATAGATGGTTTTTTTTTTCTTTCCAGTAATCCTTGAACTTAAGGTGGACAGTTAACAATAACCAACTGCATAATGATTGTGTTTATATTAAATAGAATACATCTATTATATATATACTGTATATCTACTCCAGCAGTTTTCACTAAGAAAAAAGAAAAAAATACAGAAAAATGGCACTGATGATGGTAATAAGCTCAACCCACAGTATACGTCACATGACCGCGGCGGTGTGGTATTGTGGTTATTGTCACAGCCCTAACCCTATTCTGATTAACCATCACTAATGCTGCTCCCTCCATTCGTGGGGCCAACACATAACTGAGTCCTGCTTGTTCTACAAAAAAGTGAAAAATCATATCCATCCCATAATTCCTCTTTTTTTTATGGGGCCTTCCTTGGCAACGCTGCCCTCCTTCTTTTCAGTCTGATGAAAATTGGGCAGTCTCTCCACAACCCTGCTAATAAACAACCTAACAAACCAGAACGAAACCTCCTTGACAGTGGTAAAAATGGAATTGCTTCTTAATGGTTATAATACCACAGAAATCTAAAAACAGTCATAATCCCTCTCTTCTGTAGTTGTTGTAGTGAGTTCTAGACATCCAAATCCTCAACCACGACATCCATCAGAAGCTGAATGCACCTGAAAAAGAGATTTCCAAGAAGCTGGTGGGTAGCGGTGTCTGTTGTGGCTGCATTTATGTGCATGTGTTAAGTCATATGTGGTTTTATACATCTATCTGTGTGGTGCATGTGTGTGCGTGTGCGTCTGCATGTGTACTGACCTCTGTCTGCAGTGTGTTTGAGCGTTGCTCCTTGGCATTGAGTGATTCCTTGAGCACCTCGATGTGTTGTTGGGAATCCGAGTTCTGATTGGTCAGCGTTTCCAGTTTGGTCTGCAGGGCCTGCATCTCTGACTCCTTCCTGTTCAGTTCCTGCTTCAGCTGCTCTGCCTTACAATCAGAGGAACACAAGTAGAAATGTGAGCAGACGGATACACCTGCAGATGACAAAAACTCTAACAGTAAAATGATTCTGTTTATAGAAATAAAATCTAAAATATTTTTCATCCTTGACAGATTTTGTAAGGACATTTTAGAACTTTCCCTCCGTCATTTTGCCTGAAATTGTACATTACAGTATAATATACAGTATGTAACATTATATTCATTAAAGTTGTGTCATGTCAGCTGTGTCATGTTCCACCTATTTGGAGAGATAATACACCACAATATTAAATTATCACAAAGCCCTATTATTGGTCCTCACTCAGCGAATCCCAGGCCTACTGTATGCTCTGTGGACACACAAGACAAATACATGCAGGCATATTGAGTTATGGGTAGCAATATTACACTCCCATAGCTGACAGATTACAGATTATTTTAAAGAAGTCCTTACAGAGCAGGTCAGAAGGCCACAAAGGAAATCAAATGCACTAACAAAGGGAGGTCTCTGTGCTCAGGCTAAATATGTGGAGAAGATTGTCATCTGCCTGCCCTTGCCAAAAATGCACAAAGCTGATTTGAAAGAGAGATTTCTGTAATTTTGCAAGCAGGGTTTGCCTCATAGCAAGAGGATTGTGACTGGACCCAGCCGTGGCCAATCAAGCCTCACTCGTAGTGAGAAAGAACCAAAGTGATTGGAGAGAAGGGGGACTGAATAACTGGAGACAAGGAGCCAAAAGGTGAAGCAGAGTCAACAAAGGGGCTGCATGAGACAGATCATAGAGGTGACAGGAAGTCAGACGATGTGTAGGGAGTGTATAGAAAATACCATTAGAAAATAATTAAGCATTATAGAGAACATAAGGAGCAGTGACTAATGAGAGGGGTACTTCTGCTTGTTGGGTGATCCAGGGCTGTTTGGTAGGGAGGAAGGTGGGAGTTGTTCTGATGGAGGACACACATGGGGGTAAGGCCTGCTCCTACAGAGACACAAAGACAAGAAAGACAGCAAACCACTAAACTACAACACAGAGGCAGCTGGGAAACGCTGTGAAGAGTCTGCGCTACTCAACGACACAAGAGGTTTTGTTATACATGGAGTGTGCTAGAAATGATTATCTAGGCAAATTAATTCACTAGGTGATACTTTTAACAGCATGTTCTCGAAAAGTTCTGGTGTTTAGAGTAAATTAAAGTCCAAAGAGCGACCAAACAGACCAGAGATGTTGTCCTTACTGGTTTCTCTTTTCGCATCAACACCAGTCACCACCAGGAAGTCTAAAGACTAGATCTGTGTGTATCTGTGTGGTTGGCCACGGCCGCCAACCTGTAAGTATTTCAGATCAGTATGAAGGAGGGTAGAGCTCTCTGCTTTGTCACTGTAAACTCATGTTCACCTGTCAGGGCGCCATTCATAAAAACACCTCTTCTATTACTGCATCAGGATCGTTCCCATTAATGAACCACAGACAAGGTTTTTTTTTTTCGTGTGTATGCATAAGACTTATCCATCACGAACCACACGCTCTGTGAAACCTGAAGCTACCATGTTTAATGGCATTTAATGGTTTTACGTCTCCTCAATTATGATCATGTGACCATTCAACTCGGTGCACGTCAGGCCATGCACTGCTGCTTCCCATTGAATAAACCAGGACAGCTTGAGTCAAGCCAGTCTGAAAGTCTTTCTGTCAGCTTAATCTGAAACCATGAGCAGACACGGTGCAGAAATTGAGTCGCAGGCCTGTGCCAACCCCTTACCCCCACCCCAACGACACCCCCTAACCACTACTGTTGGGTTCAAACAGCAAGATTGCAGTAAAGTAACACTGAGAGATCCTCAGCTCAATGTCCCAAAAAATTACAGTAGGTGCTAGAACTTTAATTCTAGTTGGTTGGGGGCGTTTCTCATTGGATTCATGCTATATAGCTACTGTTTTGCTGCTCAAATATTTGCTGCATTGAAATTTCTATTGAACCGGAAGACTTTCACACATACATAATAAAAAAAAATACACAAAGATAAATACACAAAGATAAATTCACACAGAATGTTCACACTGCTCTACATGATACTAAAGACAATACAGCCAGAGGACCTGGTAAACATGTTGACTATAAATCAATATTGTGACTATAAATAAATGGGTCCAGAGTTCCAGGTTCCTTCCAGAAGACCTGGAACTTTTCTGTGTTCAGAGAGGGGAACAGTATAGAGCAGCCCAAACTCAACATAGACTTGCATGCAGTTTAGTCCACATTAAAGCTTCCAACATGCAACATGAAGAGGACAGGTTCTCACACAGTTGCAATTGACATTTCAAGGCAAAGATGCATCACTGGGGTCATGCAAGTCATCTCAGGTTAAATGCAAAGACATTCTACCTTAGTCTTCATGAATTTAGAATGACTCTTGTACGCCTCCACCTGCTTGAGCTCCTCCTGCCTGTCATCAGGGTGGAGTAAACCATTGGTCTTTAGCATCTGGACCTCATCCTCTAAGTCTCTGATGTTCCTCTCCAGGGAAGAGATCTTGGTGTCCTACACCGGCAACAGTAGGCGGGCAAAGAGTCAGCAGATACCTGATTTTGATTATTAAGTTCTAAAAAAAAAAAACTTGTCACATGCATTTCAGTACAAATTTGTCAGCTGTTGTTCATATCTCTAAAATGATTCCGTTCATCTGACAATTTAAATCAGAACCACTTAAAAGGAGTTGTTCAATTTCAAGTGGTACAATTAGAAACAAGATTTTTTTTTTGCCCTTTTGTTGGTTTGTTTGTTTGTTTTCTAAATAGTCTGAATGACAATCTGACAAGATGTGTCAAATTACCTTGACTTTACTCGAATCAAAATTTTGCTTAATACTGGGAAAAAAAGCAGGTTATCAAAGAATTACAAATAAATAAAAAATCGATCATAATACAATGCAGATAGAGGATTCACAGAGTTTAGATCAACTTTAAACCATGTATTCTGTCATGAATAGTGGACAAAATCACATCGTTTGGTAATTAGAAGATTTATTTATGAATTCTCACATTCGATAACCAGCTGTGACCATATGTGTTTGAGGCAGCAGAGCTGTTGTACAGTTGACCAGCTGGCTTTGCAAGCACCTTGATCCTGATTGGATATGTCTTAGAACCCAAGCACCACTCGTCCCTCGCCATCATGCTGCATTGTAGCAATGCAACATGACAGAAATAATGAACCTATTTGGAATCTATTTCTTTATACTATAAGACAACATTCTAACAAACTAGAGAATTGAAATTAAAAAGAAAAGCATAAGAAAGGCTCTTCCACATTGCGTTTACTCTTAAGACCCAGAAGCTGTGTCTGCGGTACAAACCCAGAATCTCCCACAGCTTGTCAATCAGGGCGGGAAGCGAATGAGTCTCAGGGTTTAGATTTTGGTTGCTGAAATTGTCCGCCACATCCACCAAAATTTGGACAGCAAAAAGTTGTGAGGTGAGGACTTTTCAAAGTTATTCAACCATTCAATGAATGGTTCAAATGACACATACTGGCAGCTTAACCCATGCATAATTTGCCTTGAAAATTATTTGGCTTAACCAACACTAAGAAAGACTTCACATATTTACAGAAGACCTCGTAGTATCCTGTATCCAGATTCATGTGTACCCTTTTTTTTTTTTGACTGTAAAAATGGGGCAAATATTGAGGCAGACATTTGTATGCATCAGATTTATTTGTTTTATTTTTTTTTTAGTAAAATCTATGAGGGAATGAAAGTGTCTGTCATGGACAGGTCCTGAGGTTGTTTAGCTGCATGAGTTCAGACATACAGTACGTTTAATGCCAAACCTTGGAAGAGAAGAGAAAGGTAATTGAATAAATGGAAGCAGATTGCATGATGCCATCAGCACAAACCACAAGGAACATGTAAGCATCTGACCTTTATTACATCCTCTGACATCAGCCTTGCCAGCACACAGTGCTGCGTATACCATCCTAAATACACAAGCACACATACACACACACAAACACGCACACACACACACACACACACACACACATACACAAAGAGTGCATGCATGGGCAAAGGTTTTCATTGCATACCCAGAAAAAGTCAAGGCTGGGGCATTCAGACATCTTTGTTAGTTCTTCCAACTTACTCAAATCACACACACACACACACACACACACACACACACACACACACACACACACACACACACACACACACACATACACACACACACACACACACACACACGCACACAGAGTTAAGTCCATGCTATTGAACCATTTTAGATGTTTCAAGTTTCAAGTCAGGACAGAAAAACGGTTCACCAGAGGAAGAGGAACAAGTGAAGCCCTAAGAGAACACAAAAGGTAACATCAACACCAACTACTGAACTACTGTATGTGGTGGTACTGCATTCCGACCTAGGAAACATTTTAAAAGTGATAAATGGAAACGCAAGTAGTGCATAGAGCCGACATAAAGATGAAGAGGTGAGCTCTCATGACTGTACCTGCCAGACAACATCGGGATCAAAATAGAAAGTGGGGTTGGTGTTCTGTAATCACAAAAATGGAAACATACACCACTTAAAAGATAAGAAACAACACAGACAACAAACACAAATGTATATACAGAGATAGACATGACCCACATAAACAGTTTCATCAACATTTACTATCAATCTAGGACAGTTTTAGAAGCCACAATGCAGGGGTCTTCTCAACACCAACGTTCCCATAGTTGGAATGTTCTCCACCATATGTCTTGTCCTTCTGGCAACATTTGTTTGGCTTTTTTTCTAATGAAAACTGTCAGATTTAATTGGGGCTCTCTCGTGCATTTACAACAGTGTGGGCAAGCCGGGATAGCACATGTGCAGTTTGTTAATAGGCAGACAAATCACAAAGTATGTGTGAAAAATAACTGTGGCTTTTCTGTAAAGGAACCACTTTTAGAACAAGCATTCGCTGAATGAAGACCAAATACATGCGAGAGGGTGGGTGTGTGTGTGTGCACACAAGACACATGTGGAGTCAACTGCATTTTTCACAAGTCTAACGACTTCAAAGGGGCCGAGATGAGAGTGAAAGCTTCCATATGTGACATTTGAAACAAATTGAATATGTACTCCACTCTGCACAGCTGGTAATGGCTTTTACTTGGGCACGGCCGCTCCACGAGACAATTAAGACAAAAGTTTTTTTAAATCGTCTGCGCATCCATGTGACTCCATTCACAGGTGACCAGGGACAGGGGTGCTCACATTACAGCAGTGCTCATTAATAACTCATGTTTGTCGGTATGTGGCTTCAATCATGCTGCAACTTAGGAGAAGCTACGCTGCAGAACTGGATCATAACACTAATATAGTCATTTAACTCACTTAACACTATTTAATATCATTCTCTAGTGTTTTTGGAGTTCAGAGCCACTATACCGTTGGTGTTATTAACAGCAAAGAACGGTAATATTTAAGAAACTGCTGATTTATCACAATCAACACTAGTCACAAATTATCAATGAAGGAAGAAATCAAAACCCTGCCTGTTCTCACTCCTCCTTAATTCCTACCTTCATATCAATGACAGTCTGCAGAGCCCTTGTCTTGACTGGATCTGCCTGCGACTGGTTCCGGCGATGAAACTCCTGGGGAGGGACCCGGTAAAAATAAGCCTGGCGGCTCATCATCTTTAGTTCTTTCTACTAACACGCAGATATACCAATCAGTCCTTCATTCGGCAAAATACAGAAGCTAAATGGAGCTATGTTATCCTTTATTTACACATCCTCAAAAGGTATAGCTTTGCCAAACAAAAAAAAACAAAAAAAAAAACTTTAATCTTTAAGCTGATCGCTGTCTGATGCTCTCTCAAGGGCTTCTTTCCACCTCTGACTGACGTCGCTGGTGTCTATTGTCTCTGCTCTCTCTTGATATTTATTCCTGTCTCTATATGTCAGCAGATCGGAGACACACTCAGCTATCTGTACAGTAACTCTGTGTCTGTCTTTTTTATTTTAGCAGTCATCGCTCTGTTTCTCACTTGTTATCTCTATCTCTGCTGCAGATGTCTCTGGCAGACTAGAGCTCTTTCCTTAGCAATACTTTCTGCCGGCACATGCGCTACACTTCTTCTATAAATAATTAATGGTAGCTCTGACCGACGGTGATGCCCACACAAAAGCACTGACACTTCACAGCTAACTGCTCTACGCATAACAAAAAAGAAAAAAAAAAACAAAACAACTACACAGAGCATTTATCATTTCATTGTTGTGTTATGTTGCATATAAAAATAAAATCAAACACAAACCCGATAATTCCAAATGCCCCAGAGATGAAAACACAACTGAGAAAACAAAACACAACACCTCTTTCAAGCAGTGTCATCGAATAAATAATGGAATGGAGCCTTTAAGCCAACACAGACAGCTGTCTCATTTGCATGTGAAATGTACCACTGTAACATCTTTCCAATGCAACGCATCAACAGTCGTGTTCACCGCCACCCTGTGTCCACCTGTAGTCTCGAGGTGTCGATTTCTGCTGTGACTGCAGGAATCACAAGCCTGGACTGGTGAGTGGAGCACCTCTACTGGTGCTGATGGGGATTCAGGGCTCTTCTGTTGTTGCGATGAGGGAGTGACCCTTACAGTAACATCCTATAGCATCATTATTCATTCAAGACCATTGCATTTAACTGTACATTATGAGTGTATGTTTTTCTAAGTGAAAACTAAACTAGTGATGATAACATGACATGAATGCTGATGGCAGAGGCAAACATACAGAATATTTCCCTTGTTCAGTACAGGATGAAAAAAATACACGTGACACAGACACACATGCAAGCACATACTGACTAGATTCAATACAATCGATAGCATCTACATACTGTGTATGTACATAATATAGAAAAAAGGGCAGGTGTGTTGTGAACCATATGTAAGACAAACCAGAGCTACAGATGGACTAAAAGACATAAAGTGCATTAAATTAGTACAAGACTAAAACGCAGAATAAGCAGAATTCAAATTTGTAATCGAGAAAACTGAAATACTGCAAAGCAAAACTGACAAAAAATCCTTAATATTCAATCATACATGGCTGAGAAAAATTCTTTCAGAGTTATGTTGTAGAAACAAAACCTGATGGACAGACGGACAGCTGCTGGACGGACAGGAGGCATGAACAGAATATAATGATTCACCAGCGTACAGAGAATTAATTCCTATTTCCTCTTCGCTTCATCCAAGGAGGGAATAAAAATAATAGCAGGAGGCAAAAGGACATTCGCATTAAAGCAGCTCATTAGCCTGTCGGATGATATAAAGGCATGAGGAGAAGCAGAGTAAGAGGTTACAGGTTGCCACAATTTCCTTTTGCTCCAGTTCTCTCAAAGAGGTGAAATGCCAGGAGACAAGGAAGATAACGGGTGTATTTACTTCTTATCAACAAAGGATTAAATTACAGGTAGAGAAAATGGGATAAATTAAAGCAGTGCAAGAAATCATGTCATTGAAGTTTCTTCGACTCCACATGTGTTTGAGGACCAAGCATATGGAATGAATAGGATCAAAACGTAAGACTAGAGCTATAAGTGCCGGCATCCTGAAAGAAAGATGTGGTCAAAAGGTTCAATTCTAGCCTGAAGGCAATGGTGTCATATATGCCACGAACATTCTAGAGAACGTGTACAGATCCCTCAAGAGTCACAGCACACACTGACACATAAACTTATCAATCATGTTTCTTTCTCCTCTCCAAAAGAAAGAGGAAACACATTTCTTGCCACAAATGTGAAAACACGTCTTCTTTTAAGTTCAAAGACAGAGAAGAGTTTTGGAGAAGACAAAAGGAAAATCAAAGGCTGAGACGTAGCGAGGGGGGGGTGGGGGTAGGGACAGGGACAAGAAGGTTCGAGGGGTGTAATTTCGTCCCGATAAACCTTTCCGCTCGAACATTCTGGGAGATCAACAGAGCATAGCGAGTGTGTGGTGCCCGGGGGTGTGGTGGGGAGAAGGGAACATCGGAGTGTTCCTGAGTGTCATGTGTGTGTGTGTGTGTGTTTGTGTGTGTGTGTACGCACGTGCATTTGCCTTTTATACAGGGGTTTTCTAAGGGACTTCATTAGGCCAAAAAAAATGTAGCCAATCACAAGAATAGTGGAAAAAAAAATCCCGATCCAGGACAAGCTTTTAAGCAATTAACCTAATTGCAATAGATAGCACTCTGGCCCGAGGACGAAGACCAGAGAGTGTGGGAAATGTTAATTGTCAGGGCAAACATACGAAGACAGAAAGGCAGAGGAGAAAGCAGAGATGAATGGATGTCACAATTTAGCAGCTGGTAGCATCATAAAAAGAGCAAAAAAGGGATAAGAAGTTCCTTAAAAAAAGAGAAATTTGCTGACATCAGCTTCCACGTCTCAACATGCTCCCACTTGAACATTCTAAAAAACGCTCCATCTCTGAAGCTTCATCAAAGTTTGAGAGAGAGAACGCAGGTAAAGACAGAGAGGCTCTGCCAAAAACAGCACAGACTTTTCAAGCCAGTCCTACTATAGAAAAACACGAGGGCTATAAGTGCTTTGCCATTACGCTCTCAACACCAGAGCAACGTTACTGAGTGAGATGTCTTCATGTACGGCAGAGGGCCGGGTCCTAGTCGAGGTCCCAATGAAATCTGCAGTATGATATATATGAAAGTAGATATGCCAATTCCAAATACAAAAATGTCACACACACACAAGAATGTGCATGTGTGTGTCTGTGTGTTTTTGTGTGTGTGTGTGTGTGTGTGTGTGCACCCTTGGCAGCAGGTCAGGGTTAGGCAGGAACAGACCAGTGGTGCAGCTGTTATTATTGAGTCTACAGGGACCTGGCGGCTGGGGAGAGCCGATTAGACCCAGATTTGTGCCTCTCAGTGTGTGTGCGTGTGTGTGTGTGTGTGTGTGTTCATTGCACAAATTTTTTTTGCACAAAATTGCACAGTTCATTGCAGTGCATTGAGCTGCCACAGAATTTAAATTGTGATGAAACATCCCCCTCTTGTGGACACCACTAGTACTGAAATATTTCTCATATTCAGAATTCAGTCAGATTAAATATATAGTTACTCGTTTGTTTTATCACTATAAGAGTTTACGCTGATCTCATCCAGTCACTAAGAACCACTACACACATGCTATTCTTTGACAACACACATCAGCAGGTGGAAGTGTTGTAGGTCTGTACCCACACAGGCTGCATACCAGAACACCAAACACAAATAAAGACAGCTGGTTGAGGTAACTTCACATCTGGCTGAGTGGACAGACAGACAGATGGGGGGGTGGGGGGGTTGCCTGCACTATCACTGGCTTTCCAGTAACTGTGAAACGTGTAGGATAAATCACGCCTCTGACACGTAGGCATGAGCCAGCGGCCTTCACAGGAAGTAGCCTGCTTCCTACAGTTAAACAAAGCAGAGCACCTGTTGAAATAATTTACAGGCACCTCAAATTTTTAACACTCATTTTGACCAGCCACACTAGAAAAACCACAACCACATCAAACTTAGTTATTTTCCCTACAAGAATCATAAATAACCAATCCGGCACTTGTATAGTTTTAAAAAAACCTCAAGTCAAAATATATACATAAGCATAATTTTGACATAATTCAGTACAATGAGAGATCCCTCCAGGAGCTACTCTTGTTTGACATTTATTGGTGTATAGAAAAACTGTTCATTGATACTAGACAATGCAGTTTATGCACCAACATTAGTTTATTCCTTGTTTTGAATGTTTAACTAAATTGTATTTCAAACCTTTAACCGAATTAAATATTTGAAAATATTTTGATGTATTTAAAGGCTAAACAATATAAAAAATATACCCAGGGAAGGCTCCACAGTATACAACCATTCATATGAATCCGTTTCATTCCCTTTAAGCCAAGCTTTTGGTTTAAGAACTGAAAGATCAACGCTTACACTTTGGTTTAGTTCAGCTCTATCTGTGTAAACCCATAAACACACAAATACAGTACCTATCTATCTATATTTATACATAAATACCTAAACACACACGCACACAGTATATAAATACACAGACACAAACACACTCCATCATCTCATCTCAGTCTCTGAGAGGAGGAGGCCACAAGCAGACGAAGGTAGAAAAAAAATGAAAGAACAACAGTCTCGTCTCTTTTCAATCAGGGCGGTCGGTGTGTTTTCCCTCGTTAATCATATATTAATATTCAGACAAACACAGCCTGTTTTTCCACCTTAGAAAAACACTTCTTTCTCCCGTCTCTCCCTCTCTCTCACCTTTCAGACCCATTCACCCCTCCTCTTCCTCCTCCCTTACACCCACAGTACGTGTTAACCTGTCAAACAGTTAAGTATAGCACAGAACACGGTGTGTGTGTGTGTGTGTGTGTGTGTGTATGTGTGTGTATAGGTACTCACCTCTTACATACATAACATGTTTGGGTCCCACACGTACACACACACACACATACACACACACATGCTCAACAGACATTGCTTCAGTGTGGGCAGATATACCCACACATGACACAATCGTCCAAGTGTTGGTCAACCGCTACGATGAATTTCCCATCAGCCACCAGCAGCCTAAGGAGGGGAGTGTCCAGCAACACTAAGCTGGCAGGCCCCAGATGTGTACGCACACACTCCCAAACAAACACCCACGTAATCATTCGAACAGGGCTCGGCGAGACGTAGAATCCGCCGAGAAACATCATGACAAGAGCAGAGGTTGCAAACACACACAAAAACACACACTGACAGAGAGGTAGAGAAATTAAAGACTAAGAAGATTTAAGAGTTAAAAATAAACAAGAGTGCAGAACAGACTACTCGTCATCCTCCTGGTGACACCGGCACTTCATCATCACTCAGTCGTGGACGGCGCTTTCTGAAAATGCTTTTTAATTCTAGTCCACAGCCAGCGCTCTGCTTTCCACATGTTGGAGAATGAGTGCCACATATGTATATATGATGATATAAGATTGCGCATACTTGTGATACACACACACACACACACACACACACACACACACACACACAACTGAATCAGATTGTGAAAACTGCGTGGCTGAGCGCAGGCTTAGAGCTCTCCGTATGTTAATCTGGCCCATTAATAAGACTTGCTGAGCTGCTTTCCACACAATCACACACAACATGCAAAAAAGGTCTCTTGTTGAATATAATCATATGACAATATCTGCTTACTATTTAAATTACATGACATTTATAATGTTTCTATGAGTGGAATTCATTTTCACCTCACGGGTATTTCCAAAACCTGAACCTGTGTTTAAAGTAACCTTATATTTGGTGTGTGTTTATTAGTTATGATCACTTTGATACTATAAATTAATCAGATACACACCTCTCTAGCATGGATGTTCTCCAGCTGGGCATCACCTTCCTGCATCGCCGTGGTTACAATGCCTGTCCGCTGTCCACGACTTTGACTTTGATGACTTTGGCCTTGAAGCATCTCCAGCAGCTTCTGGATGCTCTCATCTCGGGTGCCTAGCGTCTGCTTCTGTGAGTCAATCCTCATTTCCATTTCTTCCATAGTCTTCCTCAGTAGGAACAGCTCCTTGGCCTGCCGCTCATGCTCCGATTGCAACTGAAAGAAATTATCTTCCGACGGATCCAGAGGGGGAGGTGAGGAGAATCCATCACACCCAGGTACCTGGCAGGGGCTGCAGGGTCGGAGTGAACTGGAATTTGGAGCCGCCGCTTGACCTTGACTGGGACTGTAGAGGGGCTGATTTGGACTGATCTTTGGCCCAGGCTGAAGTGTGTTCCCTGGACTGATTCTCTGCCCAGTCCCAGCAGTGTTACAGACATAACCAGGGCTGTGAATGATCACATCAACTTCATGCTGCTTTGAATTGTAGGTATTGGATGGGCTGCTTCTCTTCAGTCCAGAGCTGTGCAGATTGCTGGGACTTTGCTTGGGGCTGTGCCCAGGACTGGGCCCCCCTCTGTGGTCCTGGTCTGCACGGAGCTCTCGATAGGACCCAGAGTTCCCATGCTGTCGCTGCTGCTGCTGCTGCAAGCGGCTGTTCATCTCCCTGTGAGCCCTCAGCTCCTCCTGAAGCTCCTGAACTGTCAAGGGAAGCTGCTAAAGAGACATTAACAGGCCCTGATTAACAAACAGATCTACCAAACACAGTATTAAAATGTTATGATGACAGCTGCACCTAAACCACATATAAATTGCGGTACATAAAAACAGACCTTGTTTCTTATGACATCTCCAGACTGCAGCAAAAAGAAGCGATGAATGGGAAGCACAGAGATTAAAAAGAATAAAATAAAATCATGAATATAAAATCATTTTACAAATGATGTTTTTCTGGTGTCATAAGATTACATTATTTGGCCACCAGGAGGAGATGTTTCTTTGGAAAACACAGGGAGAGAACAGATGGATGTGAAGCACAACTGGGTTAGTAAAACATGGAAGAAGAAGAAAATGAAATACATCCTTTAAATTATCTACATGGCAACCTGAAGTAATTATGTCATATAATAATATAATAAGATCTTGACTGAGAAAGTCAACATACCGCACATTGTCTTACAAATGTAAATTCTTCCATGTAGTATTCTTCAGTTATTGAAACCTTTAACCAAACATTTGCCTTGAATAAAATTCCTGGCATTTAATGTTCAATAATATTTGTCTGAGTGACTCAGTGATGCATGAGCAAGACTGAAGAGGTGTGCTGATGCAATGACGGATTTGTCACTCGACAAAAAGAGGTCCCAACTGGGTCTTACTTGAGTCTTACTGCTGTTACACTGCAAAATAATACAAAATAGAACATGCTAAAATGCATTTACAGCTCTAATCTTTTCTGCTTGGCAAATAGAAAATGATTGCTTGCTTGTGCTTACAGCCAAGGACACAGCAGGGATAGAAAAAACTGTGATTGCATCAAACTAACAAAGAAATAAATAAAAACATTGAAACACAGGGTCTTACTCAGCACTGAACACGAGAGAGAATAATTGACATAGGCGTTACTAATTTTTCTTTCGTATAAAGATAGCACTATTTTTTTCTCAAATAGTCTTACTGCTCTGCTCGAGTCCAGACGGTGGGGCATGCCAAGGACACGGAGTTATGATGTAGGAGGAAGGCGAGGGCGAAGAGGGATAATCAATGCAACAAGCTTGCACTGAATATCAAGTTAGAGTGGGTGGACAATCTCTCACACAAACACACACAAACCAAAGCTGTAGATATACAGTATATACAAGAATACATATACAGTACACACACACACACCAAACAGGTGGCGAGGGGGAAAAGCTAGGCAGCATGGCTGAAAGAAAAGGTGACATTCCTAATGCTAATTTCACGCTTTCACTGAGAGACTCATCAGTCTCAAAGGACGAAAACAAGAGAAATGGAAAAGAAAAGAGAGAAAAGTGATAATATGAAAGTCGAGATGAAGAATACAGGTGAGATAAGAGGCAGCCTAAAATTGTCTGAGGTGTAACTTTCTCAAAAAAGATAGAAATTGTAAGAAAACTGTTTGTAATGTCTTTGGTCTCTTTGTTAAGATTAATAGTTCATGTCTGACAGATATGAATAGTTAACCATAAACA
Organism: Antennarius maculatus; assembly: GCA_013358685.1. Taxonomy (NCBI): domain Eukaryota; kingdom Metazoa; phylum Chordata; class Actinopteri; order Lophiiformes; family Antennariidae; genus Antennarius; species Antennarius maculatus. The sequence continues at coordinate 25,730,952 of CM023607.1, forward strand.
AACAAGAGTGACTCTCATGAGAAATCAATATTTCCATCAATACTCTGATCGTTATCAGCCCATGGTGCCTTTGTCTCAAAGACAGAGGGAGGCAGAGAGGGTAAGAGAAAGACCGAAGTGAACAGAAGAGCTATAAAAATAAATACTAACTACTAAATAGTACTGACTAAGGTTTTGTTTGATAGATACTGTATATACAAATGAATGTACTTACAGGTTGAATAAAATAATGGGTGTATGCTACATAGATTCAACAGTAAATTCACATTAATTGAATAGAAGAAGATGCCTTGAAGAAAGGGGTAATAATGATGTCACAAAAGGAAATGATGAAATTGTAAAAGATTTATTAATTCCTGGATGAAAATTAAATCACGAAAATCTGCTGGTCCATTTTAATGTCCCATACAAAACCCAACATTATAGACCAATAAATAACACTCAACTGTCCCCCCAACTGAAATGTGATCGCTTGTGTGTGATAAAACTGTATCTTTCTATGTTCTCCTGTAACTTGGGTGGGACGTTTTTGTCACTTATCCTTCATCTCACAAAATTAAACAATGAAAATTTCTGCTGAAACCACTTAGATTAAAAATACACAATGTCTCTAGATTGGGACTATGGAATAAGAGAAATATCGCAAAAGCATTTCTGAGCGATGTTTAAGAACTGAAATCTATAAATCTGTGCAGCATTTACAATGTTTGTAGAGGACCAAAGTTAAAAGGTACCAATCTCCAAATATTCAATTTTTCTTCATCGACATTTGTTCTTAAAATAAGTACAAAAGCATGTAGATGTGTGTGTGTGTGTGTGTGTGTGTGTGTGTGTGTGTGTGTGTGTGTGTGTGTGTGTGTGTGTGTGTGTGTGTGTGTGTGTGTGTGCATGAGTGTTCTGTGTGTGCATGTGTCGACAATGTGAAAGGAAAAAGTTATAACTACTAAGAGCACAATTATTAATGAAGTTTTAACATACTAATGTGAAACTACTGCATAAATTCAATTGTGTGAACAATTCTCTGTCAGGATTAAAATAGTTCTTATACAGAATCTTAAACCTGTAGTCACAGGCACACAATTTATTAAAATGTCACACAGACAAATTAATAAATTAAACTGACAGCAAGGGATGAGAAAATATAGCCAACGAAGGAACAGATGTATAGTGGCGATGCAGTGAGGAAGACAGATGGATAACGCTACAAACTGAGTGAGACAGGCTCCAGGGAGGGGTGACACAGGACAGACTGGTCAGGAGGAGCTGTGAGGGTTTGTCTTTCTTTTTTTTTTTTTTTTTTTACAATCTCCTCAACGCTTAGAATGACTGCCACAAGGGCACATTCCCATGGAAACAGAGAGAGTGCTGAGCCTGGCAAACATATTTACAAATGAACCGCACAGACGCCTTTCTATGTAACCTTGAAGACAAGAGCAAACGTCATGGTGTGCAGCAGGACGGGGGGGGGGGTGTTAACACAAGTAGACTCAGTGATCTGTGATCAAGTGAGTGGACAGATCAAGTTTTGTTTCAACATCACAATTCCACCAAACAGTTGTGTTTCAGTGAAAGACATTGTTGGAGGTTTGCCCATGACCATTCACTTTTCATTTCTAAAACAAATTAAAGTAGAAATTGAGAAATTTTGAAACAAACTCTTGACTTTGTCATATTTTCTCACCTGCAAAACGTCTGGATTCATCCTGTACTGCTCTTTTGGGACGGAGGTCCTTACTCCATCCTCTAGCCTCACGCTTTTGTCTCTTTTCACATCTGGGCTCCAGAAGCTGACGCTGTTCATGCTGTGGCCAGACCTCCCATCCCTCCCTCCATCCAGCTCTCTCCTCAGGTTGTCGTTCTCTCTCTGCAGATCCTTCAGCTGAGCCTTGAGCTCAAAGTTAGAAACGTCTCCAGCTGAATCCAGAGCCTGTGGCTGTCTCCCTGACTGACGTCGTAAGTTGGAATTCCCTGTAGGATTCAATGTTTGCTCTCCGTACGGGTCCGACGGGTGATGCCGCCCATAGCAGGTGATGTTGGGGGTGCTTCCCATGGCTGTTGCCCGGCTAGTGTGGGGGGAGCGACTGGTGCCTCTGTCCAGTGTCATGGTGCCTTTAGGGTAACCACCAGAAGCCTCTAGGGAATCCCGTTCACTGGGGTACAAGGTGCCTGTTGTGGCATAGGCAGCACTTAAAGACTGTATGTTCTCCATAGATAGAGTTTTACCTCCTGAAGCAGTTATTCCTTTACCTGCTGCTGTGGCAGATTTGACCTTCGAGGCAAGCCTTGACGCTGACATTTGACCTCCAGACATTTTAGACACTGGTACAGGTACACCTCCTGACACGGAGCCAGGTTCTAGCCCTGAGCGAGAGCCTACATTTGAGTTTACGGCCTGTTTGGCTTTCCCCTGTTTGGGTGGTCTAGAAAAGCGTGAATGAGATGCGCTACCTTCGGCGTGCCCACCAGCCTTTGGGGCAGCAGACAGTTTGGTCTGCATGGGCTTGGCTCTAATGTTTAAAGGCATTTTTTCATATGGCAATGTTCAACCTCCAAGAGGAATAGTATTTACCCTGTTATGGAACCAGAATGAATAACAAGGTTGAAAATGAAGGCCACCTCTTGTCTTCTCAATTTTCCTTTGTCCATCCCTGATCGTTCAGGGATTTCAGATGAGTCTTATTTCGTCTTAGTAAAAAAAGTGCCATAAACTGTTTGCTTATGGACACACAGGCCAGAGGTCCCAGGGTTTCAGCTAAAAAGCATGACATCATGGATTCTGGACAGGTAAAAGACAAAAAGTTATTGAGAGAAAATTAATGGTATTAAAAATAATATCACATGCAGATTTACTAAATGGCTGGGACTTAAATTCACTTTGGCATTTTGCATTCTTTTTCCATTAAAATCCTTTTTTTTTTTTTTTTTTTTACTTACGATTGCCAATACACCATCTTAACAGAAGAAATAACAACCTACACAAAGAAAGTGGTATAAAACTTGCAAAAATTATTATTTTAATTAGAAGGTATTTGTAACAAACATTTGTAACCAAGTCTGTAAACCTAACCCAAAATCAAAATTCCAATGAAATGCATGTTTTTGGGGTTCTGTTAAAGTAAGTGATGAGCAGAAAGGATCTGAGGACACAGATGTCCCGTTACTCTGGGTGACAACTCACAGTTTGCTCACCCTGAGTGTGAACAAGATGACATCAGTTCAACTATGACTACAATTTTGAAATAGGGAAAGTGAATAAATCCTTTATGTAAGTAAGCCACACCCTTACAGTGCCTACACAGGATATGAATCATTTCACTGAATTCTATCCAGTAGTCTTGAGGTGGTGTGAGCAGATTATTCTACATTATCTATGCAAAAACAGGCAGATGAGGGCAAACCTCAACAAGAAGCAAGAAAAAAAAGCAGAAAAGAAAGAAAAACATGCAGCTAAATCTTTACTGTGGATTTACTTAAAGATTAAAATGTTCAATTTTTGGCACGTTTCAGGAAAGTCTTTCAAATAGTTTTCAATGTTCTCCTAAGTATTTAATTAAGTCACTAAGAAGGTTGGTTCTTGGTTGGGGTCATTGTCTTAGCAGGAAGAATCTCATTATCCCTACAACCCTTTCTCTTCCTTATCGGGTTAAGGAGTAAACAATTTATGCTTAACTGCTCTGGATGAGTGGTGTATCTCATTACTGATGTTCTGCTCATTCCACTTGATCCCTGCTGTATGGTGGGAATCACCACACCACACAGTGAAGGGGATAAAAACAGGTGTAGGCACTGGCCTGCTCATTTCAGCACCATGGACAGCACTCAGTTTGTGAAGCGTATTATGAAGCATGGCCTCTGAATTATTGCTCATCTACAAAAACATCAGGAACAACACAGATAAATTGACCGTAGCCACAGGCAAATATCAGAGGGAATTGGAAGACCAATCTCAATTATCTGCAATCCCTCTGGGGTACTTAAACAGTTCATCATCAGACTTTATCAGGGCTGAAGACACACCAGTACACTAGGCTTCAACTAAAAATAGGTACTAGAATTTAGGCTAAATCATGTTACAGCAAGTACAGCATTATAACACTGTGTTCACATTATGAAACATGCCTATGAATTATTTTCCTATATGTACATGTGAAATGGAATATTTGATCATTTATTATCTCTCAGGCAAAAATATCTGAAGCATGTTAAAAATTGTCCTTGGGAAATGAAAATCAGGACATTCCAGCCCATGGTGGACCAGATATTGTGGACTGTCTGCAAAACAGAAGCAAATCCAAATCATAATCCCTCCTCTAATCCAAAGGGATTGGGTGCTGGGAGTCACAGCACAGGATGCAACTGAGAGATTGGTTAAATCTCCTTGTCAGTCATAACATAGCTGTCAATCCTTTATCCATCATTGTTTCAGACAATGAATTTAGCTTTATGTGCCAGCGATGGAGTCGTCCTTCTCACAGATCATTCCAGATCATCATTTGTACGTTTCCATTCCCAACTGAACACGAAAACGAACAAAAGTAAAACTGAAAACATAACTTAATCTCAAACAATGAAAGAGGAAACACGTTAGCGTGCCGGTGCTGAAGCTTTGGCCGCAGGTATAATTCCATCAGCTGGATGAGGAATCATGACTTCATGCAACAGTTTCGATGGGGGCGCGCCAAGTTTTCGCAGCTGTGCGCCTTCCCGTCAAACCGTAAAGACGAGGCGCAAAAAGGTGGAAAAGAAACAAATAATGAAAATAAATAAATAAATAAATAGATAAATACACAAATAACAAGAAGAAAACGCCTCACTTCACGAACCGGCATGAAACCTTTGCAAATAGTTTGTCGCCAGCTGTTTCACCGAAGAGGGAACCCGAGTGGCCGCCCTGTCGATAACGTTGCGCTCATGGTGACGTTCGTCCGTACATGACCTGTCCGTTCTGACGCTTCCCTGTCCCACCAAACCTGTCACACTAACTGTGAAGTTCAGTGGCGACACGACTCGTAAAACGGCCGTTCCGTTTGATAACACAGCTTCGGAAACGGACGCCCGAATAACTACTACGACCATGGAGGATTAGTTTCCTGCTCTTACGCGCACGGCGACATGAGTTCGAGCGACTACCTTACATAATAATTAATCTGCCACACAAAACTAAATTTCATTTTTGAAAATAATGTTGCGACGCACACACACAGACACACACACACACACACACCAGGTGTGCGCGCGTTCTGGCTTACCAGACGGGTTCCGCTCCATCGTCGCGTCGTCCCGCCCGGACTCCCGTCAGATCCCGGCGTTCGCCGCATGATCTCCATCTGCTCGGTTCTCTCATGACCTGTCCTATCCAACGGGACCTCGTGGACGCGCTTTTTTTTTTTTTTTTCAAAGCCGGTGCGTGCGCGATCAACGCAGCGTTGTCCGACGGCATGAACAGCGTTTGATTGGTGGACTTCTTTTGTTCATATTGTTCTTTAGCGTTGGTTGGAGACGACGCTTCCGAGGTCGTAATCTCCAGGATTCAGTGACTACTTTGACTGTTATCAATAATTTAATCAACTTGGAGTGAGGTGTTTTTTTTTTTGTTTTTTTTTTAATGCATCAATTGCATAGACACGAGAAGAAAAAAAAAAAAAAAACATTATTGGCAAACTCCTCCAGACTATTTAGAAATACAAAAAGCCATTGACTTGTGAAAGCAAAGTGGATTTACCTCGATAGGTTTATAAATGGACTGCAGATGTTCATTTCACTAACGATTATTCACCCAGAAAAAGTAGAACTACAGTCAGGTCTGAGGTTTTGCTCTCAGAAAAAAAGGTGGTTTTGCCAGATGGAGTTTCCACATCATGTGCCATCTGCAGTTCTTGGTTCTTTAACATTTTTGTTGTTACTTTTAGTATCTTTGGATGAACTAATTTCATTGATTCTATTTTATTCTTTTCTTCTTGTCAGCGTGCAGCCTGCAAATTAACTTTAATAAATCTTTATTAGTTTCTGACAGGAACCTGTGAGACTTATATTACTGTAAATATGTGCAGCATACCGGTTACTTTTCTTCCTAGCAAGCATACAATGACAACTGTAATTATAGGATTGGGGTTGGTAGACACGCCACCTTGCTCTTTGTTATATTTAAGAAATCAAGCTTTTCAGGTGAATCTAGCTCAGTTTTATTTATTCAGCAATGCACTAGCATGTAAAGTTCTATATAATATTTACTGTGTGCCTGTTAAATTTGGTACCGACACCAGAAACCTGGGCACACTCAAATTCTCTCAGGACAAAACCTAAATCACAAATAACTGCCAAAAAAGAGTAGAAGGGCAAAAACATTCAATGAGATTCATTTGTTACATGAAACAAAAAATAAAATCTTATACTTGTCTTTATACTTGGCGTATTATTGCATCTTAAAATAGTACGCCAAGTATAATGATATATGTGTCACAGGATAAATGGTAAAACTTTGGCGATAAGAAGATGGAGAAATTGTCCCCCAAAGGGGTGCCTAACAGTACACTAAAGGTAGTTATACAAAACTTTTACTAATGTTGCTGTCATAGAAGCTGAGATTATCTGATGACAATGCCATTTTCACTCTGTTCCAGAAAAGAGGTTGGGCTTTTGGATTCTTTGGCCAGGACAGCACAGACTTTCTACACAACCTCTTCCTCAGCTGAACATAATTCATTCTGGGAAACACTTCATCCAGGAGAACCAGCACAGCTGCATCCACCTAGTTAGGAAAATAAGAGATAGTTTAGTACTATAAAACCATGGCAACAATGTATCCATGGCATATGCTCACATTTATAAAAATGTACTTCATAATGACAAGCTTGATTTAGCTAACCTTCTCGTCCAGAAGCCGCTGCTGAACCATGAAGAAAGCCTGACGGATCACACCATTAATTGTCTCTCTCCCACCAGTGCCACTGGACAGCACAAACACTGTCTTCACACTGCTGTACACAGCATTATGTAGATTCTCAATACATGAAAGTCCAGGAATCCAGTCCCTCTCCTCCAGACAGAGACAAAACCTCCTGTGACCTGAATCCTCCAGATTGAGGGTCAGTTCATTATAGATCCAATCCCTCACAGCTGGGTTGCTGGTGTCAAAAACCACAAAAGCATCATAGTGATATTGTGAGTCACTACCAGCCAGCTGGGAGTAGCCTTTATGTCCTGCCCAGAGAATCTGAAGGCTGTACCACAAATCCCATCCATAGAGATGCTTCATCAAAGGTAGAACAGTGCATGCCACGACCAGGAAGGAACAGATTAGAGATGCAAGGTAACCGTATATGTCCCTGCAAGAACGCTGGTCCATTGTTAGAATACTCATACCCTGTTGGGGTTCTGGGAATTCACATCGAACAGCTGTTGTAAGATGAGGAATTTCTATGGGAGTATTACGCAAAAAGTCTGCAAACCAAGATGTATCACAGTCGCATTTAAAAGGGTTTTTATGCAGAGTGAGCTTTACAAGGGCACTACCATTTCTAAAGGGAGCAGGGAGGAACTGAAGGTTCAACTCTTTGATTTGATTGTGATTGAGATACAAATATTGCAAGGATTTAGCTTGACTGAAGAAAGATTTAGGAATAAAACTAACATGATTATGACTGAGGTCCAAAACTGAAAAAAAAGATCCAAATTCTATGACTTCATGTGGCAAAAAGTAAATGAAGTTTTGACTGATGTCAAGGTGACGTAAATTGCTGAGTGCAGAAATTTTTTGCCATGGGAAATATTTCAGCAGGTTGTGGCTGATGATGAGAATCTCAATAGTTCTTGGGAGATTAGAAAGTTGCTCCGCTGATACTGACTGCAGCTCATTGTTGGAGATGTCCAGGAAGATGAGGTTTGTCAAGTTGTGGAAGAAATTAATGTATTTGTTGTTATCGGACTCCCACATAATGTCCAAGTGATTTCCATTGAAAAAGAAGTATTTTAAAGAGCTGCTGATCAGCCTTTCAGTTATTCGCATTCCAATCCCATTGTTGGCCAGACTGAGACTTTCCAAGTTAGTTAATTTCTCAATAAACTCAATTCGATGACCCATGCCTGACATTTTAAAATGAAAAACATTGCTACTAAGGTCCAATAATCTTAGAGTGCTTTCAAGCTCACTGAAAGCTTCTCTGTAATAAAAATCAAGTCTATTGTATGACATATTAAGATATACTAAGTTTTTCAAATCATTAAATTCCCCACCCCTCAAGGCCTGGCTGATGTAATTGAAAGAAAGGTCTAAACAAACAGCATTTTCCATGCCAAGAAATACCTCTTTGTTAATAGAGGTAATGTCATTTTGAGACAAGTCATAAGTCATTTTATTATGACAGAAATCGTACCAATCTGATGAAGATGTAAACCCACTTTTTGGCCCCATTTTCAAACTGCTTAACTGGTTAGAATCCCAGACATCACTTTCAAATGTGAATATCTGATTGTTTAGTGTAACGGGTGGGTCGGGTTCATAACTTGGACGTAAGTTGTGGTTTTGAATGCATTCCTGTGTATCAATCACTGATGACAGACTTGAGCAACGTGGAAGGAATTTAAGCATGTTTTGAGAAAGATTAATATCAATGAGAGATGGTATCTGATTCAGGGCTTTCAAATTACAAGAGGTGATAAAATTCATTCTCATTTCTAGTCTTTTTAGATTTTTTAGTTTGGAAAGAATTTCTAGGCTCTCATTTGAAAGTGTGTGGAAAAGGTTACCACTTAGAAGAAGAAACTGAAGATCAACCATAGTACTAACATTTGGAGACAGGATCAGTTCTGGGAATGTCTTCAGGGGTTCATAGTTAGAGATGAGGTTTATCTGAGTTAGCCCCTTCAGCTCTGCAAAGAAGGTGCCATTCCGTATAGCATAAGCCAGGAGGTTGTCAGAGAGGTCTAATGAATGTAAATTCTTCAGAGGTTGAAACATACCCTCAGGGAATGTTCTCAGAGAGTTTCCTCTCAAGCTTAAGTAGCTCAAAGAGCTGTTTTCAGTGTAGAATGAATCTCTATGTAGCTGTAGAGGGAGATCTTTTGGACAAGGAAAGCAAGGCCTCACCGTATGGTTACAATTGGGACAGTTCCATTCCAGATTCAACTGCTTAAGGTTTGTCAGGCTGGCAAAAGCTCCTTTTTTAACCTCTGTGATTGCATTTAGTCTTAAATCCAGAATTTCCAACGATGGTGGCAATCCTTTAGGAATGGCCGTCAAATTATCATACCCCAAAGTGAGGGTTTTGATTTTTTTTAGCTCTCTGAATACAGTTTCATTGATGTAAAAGGACTTGTTGCAAGGGTTTGTATAAAAGCAATTCTTGGTGAGATAGAGCTCCTCAAGATATGGAGTTCCTAATGGCTGGATAATCTGGACGATGCAATTCTTCTGTAGATCAAGAACTCTCAGGCTTTCAGGCAACCAAGGTATAGAGGTGAGACTGTTTCCAGATAGGTTCACAAATTGAAGATTTATCAGGTCCTTGAAAGCATTGTAGTGGATCTCCATCTTGCATGAGAGGATGTCTAAAGGTCTCAGGCTACCTGGCTGACAATTTCCCGTCATTTTCAGAGTATGAAGGTTTGGGAGACCAGATAAATCCTGTTCACCCACTCGCTGTATCTTAGTCAGGCTTAAGTTAAGGGACAGTACAGTGGTAGACTTGATTTTGGGAACATGCCTGAGTGGTATGTAGGAGCAGTCTACAGTAGTAGTATTCATATCAGTGTAACACGGGAAGAAGGTCATGCTGATCATCCTCACAAATGGAAGAAGCTGACAAAGGAGGATGATATGTCTCAACAAAGCCTAAAAAAGAAATGTGATTTTCGTTTCATTGATTGTTCAGGTGTAATTCTAATTACATCTTTCGAATCAGCTATTTCTGTGTATCATGTACACCACACAAGGCACCTAGTTCAAAAGGCTGAAAGTATGACTGAAAACAAAAAAAGGAGGACGTTTTTGACTTGTTAATACCAATATTATTTTTCTATTCCAAATACCATCAGCAATAAGCTCTTACAATGGTCGCATTAAAAATGCACTATGACACCCTTAAAGTTAGGTATGACTAACTTAAAAGAGAATTACAAAATTAATCAATTAAAATAAGAGAACATAGAATATGTCTTTGAAATATGAAGATAATTAAGTAGGATTGAGCCAAAAACAGGGTCAATAGATCCATCCATCCTTCCATCCATTATCTCCATTTTTTAATTTAATTTTTGTTACTTCCACCCATCATATATCATTTTCATATCTTACAATGTAATATCAGAACAAAATGTTTTATTACTCACCATTGCAGACATAATATATATTTAAACATTTAGTTGGATATGAAGCATTCTTTAATCCCTTTGGAGAGAGGAAAGACTATCTTTCATATCTAACAGTGCGATGACTTAAAGCAGGGCAAGCTATGCAGAAGTGAAAGTTTGTGATCATTGGCCAATCACGTGACATCATCATCAAATTTTCCTCATTTATTAGTTCTGCAAGTATCCTGAAAGATTTTAAATCAATTTTACAGTGCCAGCTGCATTATTCCGATTAACAACAACTTTATATATTATGAGCTAAAATGACTGTTTTTACATTCAGAAGGTAGGAAAGACACCCCCTCACACACACACACACACACGCACACACACACACGAAATTAAGGAAGTTTGACAACTTCCTTACTTCACTACAAGCATAAAAAGTAATTTAACACCTGCTTCAGAGAATCTTTTTAACACAAATGTACTAATCTCTCTGCTCACACCTTCACTATTGCCTTTGCACTATATCAGGAAAATAATCCAGTATTGCTAAAAAAAAAAAAAAAGAAAGAAAGAAAAAATATAGAATGAGCTGAGAAAACTAATTTTCTAAAAAAAACTAAAATGCCCTTAATTTCCTGAGTATATGCAGGTTTGACAGCAAAAAAAAAAAAAAAAAAAAAAAAAAAAAAAAAACTTAACAAATAAATTGTATTCATGCTCAAGTTGCTTTTAGTGAAGGAACATGTTAAAATTACTACTGCAATTTATTGAGAGCCTCAGCATTGGCTGGACATATTATAGTTTTGTTTCTGTTCTGTCTTTTTTTTTTTTTTCTGGTTAACTAGTTCCACTGTTTTATCTTTAGACTTAATGTGCATATCCCCTTTATTCATATCAAAGCACCTGTCTAGTAAACCAATTGTGCACAGGAGTATAGCCAAAATCTTAGAAGTGACAGGGACAGATTGTTCAGGAGTAAGATGATCATCTGTCTGTCCTACCCTCATGAGATGAAGTGTCATGTAATTAATCACAAAGTAGTGGACAGCACAGCAAAAACTGACCACAAAACAAGATACGACACACTGTAACTCTTAGGCATGAATCTGTAGGATATACAGAAGTACCTCTACTTACGAAATTAATTGGTTCCGGAAGAAATTACGTAAGTAGAAAATTTCATAAGTAGAAACGCGTTTTCCATGCAAATGCCCTAATCCATTCAATAGTATATAGTGCCGCGCACTTATACTGTGATGCTGATGTGAGTGACGAGTGGGCGGAGTGATGCGGGGTAGAGCGTGATGAGACCGGACACCGGCATGGCAGAGTATGTAAAGTCTGTGAATGACAGTGAATGAAGTGAGGCTAACGATGAGTCCACGAGCATCTGTCATCTAAAGCAAGTTATGCGGTCACCAACAACTATAACACGTTCCAAGCGCCCAAAAATTCCGACATAAATGTTTTATAAAGCATAAAAATGCATCAAAACATGCAACAAATACATGTTAGGATTAGATTATTACACAATACATCAGAGTTGTGCATAATGTAAAAAACAAAGATAAAGAATAATAATGATGGTCATTTACCTTTTAACTGCTGTCCCCATTGTTTTTTGCCCTCTTTGGTTCATGCGCTCCTATCTCACGATGCCAAACAAGAGTAAATTCCAGTCCTCCTTTTGAACTTCTCCAACCACCCAAACGATGCCTTAAACTCCTTAAACTTCCTTTTGTTTTAATAACGTGGTGATTGTAGATGCATTACGGCCATATTCTTTGGTGAGATCAACCAAACGCATCCCTTTTTCATGCTTTTCTACTATGTCTTGCTTTGTTTGTATAGACAAAAAAAACTCTTTTCTTCGTCTTTTCTTTTCCTCTTTTCTCTGTCACTTTCTTGGGGTCCATAGCGAATACTCAAAAAGTTAATATGTTTGCGCAAAACTATCAGAGCACCTCACCTGTCAAGGGCAGAATGACGATGACCCTGTATAAACACCGATCTAGCTCCACACAGAGGTCCCTCTTAGCCAATGGGATGCCAGGAAGATACTAGGTAATAGCCAATGGAAGAGCAGCTATGACAATGTTGCGTTCAGGAACCTGTGGGAGCTGCGAGCATCAGCCCATACTGTATTTTTACCTTTCATAAATCGAAATTTCTTTCGTAACTAGAGGCAATATTTTCCTGCTGAGAAGTTTCATAAGGAGAAAATTTCGTAGGTAGAGACATTCGTAAGTAGAGGTACCACTATGTCCAAAAGACAACTGATTCATTTCTTTCTGTAAATATCAGAAATATTTGAGGGAATAGCCTGCGAGGAAAAAAGTGGTAATCTGGCTCGCAGTGAGTGAATCTGAAAGGATATAAATAGTAAAAGGCCTGATTCAATTATAGAATACAGGTGACAGAGAAACTGAAACAGAAGAAGGAAGTTTAAAGGACTAAAATAAAACAAAAATAAGAGGAAGTCCAAATGGCATAAGACCGTGATTATTCTTTAATGTGATTATTGTCAGCTGCTCTTAGATGGTCATGGAATGGCTGCATAGCAAAGGTTTACAGAGGAAGTTCTCATTACTATCAATTTATCAATGTGGCCAATTATTTGTGTGTTGAATAGGATTCTCACCCTGAAAACATTCACAGGCTTAATCATAATTAGAGTGACCTACTTTTAGGTAAACCCTATTTTGAAAAAGGTTTGGTCAGGGTCATGTTCAACCTGTTTTTTAACAATTCCATAAGCATTTGGAAATTGAAAAGTCCAATTGCTGTAACTGGAATGTTTGTGTAATTGCAGCTACACAACATCCTCCTTCCATTTTCTTCAATTTTATAATGTGCCAAACATTTTTTAATTGGGTGACAAGTGACAGGCAGACCACTTCATCACCTGGACTCTTACCCTATGGAGCCATGTTGTCATATAAGATATAATAAATGGTTTGGCATTGTCTTTTTAAAATATGCAAGCCGTAGCACCACCGTGAATACATTGCTGAAAATTCATTGTGAATTTCTTGTACCGTCACTGAACTTTGAACATGAAGAACTGCGGTGAAAGATCACTGTCCATGAAGGAGAAAACTGTGGTAACTCCAATGCCAACAGTCCACTTTTTACAAAACTGCAAAATATTGGATTATAGCTCACCTTAAACAATAATGAAAAATATATTTATATCACAAGGCCACCTGCTGGTAAAAGGAAATGCCGCATTTATGTATTTATTTACACCAAACAGTCTATTTAAAATAATGATGTCACTTTGAGTCAGACAATCTTTAATATATTACTGATGTTGAATAATACTCCTTTCTAGAAGACACCAAGCTCTAATATTCTGTTAGTGATCGCCGTACCTGCTAGCAAATGTAAAATATTTTTGCACTGAAGTTTGTTTAGTTTATACAGTATTATTCACTGGACAGTTGTCATGGGACATTGTCCAAGAGGAGAGAGATGACTTGGTCCTCTGTACCACAACATACAAGACAAACCAGTGAACTCACAATCCTGATTATCCTTTATAACTGAAAAAATATTGACGTGTTTACCTTCAAGTGTACAGTGATGAGGTTTCATGCTTTATAAAGGAGTGTTTGTCAGATGGAATTGCCATGTCACAAAATAAGATACAAGTGAAAATGAAGTCCTTGGAAGCAATGACTTAAAACATGAAAAGTGCAACAAATTTCGCTTCCATTGGTATTATTAGTATTATTTAACTTGGTTATTATTGAAGTATTTTACCTAAAGAATTTAAATTGAAGTACTGTTATAATTGCGTTAACTTCCAGAGTAGATATATCTCAAGATTTATAAAAAATATAAAAATAAAAACTTGAGAATATATCAAGTTATATAGACTATTTTCTTTTCAGAACATAGAAGCAGATGACATAAAAATGGCAGTAACAAGAGGAGAATTCCTTTGGAGTATAAAGTTGAATGACTCCCTTAATTAATTACAAGAAATTTTCATCCTTCTTCAGAAATTCTTTTTAATTCACAGAAATAGACACATCTAGAAATATTCATTCCACTCTTGTATATTTTCACATTTGGTTTATTAAGTACACCGTGTCAGGAAAATAACACAGTATTGATAAAAAGCAACAAGAAACAAACAGAACAAGCAGATAAAACTATTTCTTTTAGTAGTCAATACAGTCTCAAATACAAATAACACCCTGAAATACCTTAAATTTCTTGGGTACATTAGACATTAGGGTACTTGGGTAGTTTAGGTAGCAAAAAAAAAAAGATATTTCTAAAATGTATTTCTCATCAGAATGCTTTTGTCCAGGTGACACGTTAAAGCTGTTATTTCTCACTTAGAAGTCATTGAGGGAATCACCAGTACCAATCACACAGTTATATCAACATGTAGCTAAAGATTTTTTTTGCTGATTGGAGAACACACAAATGTTCTTTTAGATTTAACGTTCATGCCCCACGCATAAAAATTTCCTTCTATGCAAATATCTCCAAGAAAGTGACAGTGAACTGCTTTGGCTTTGGATTGGTCAGGGAAACAGAAGAATACGCATTGCACACAGTAGTGTCCTGCTATATTTTCTTGGCAGTAAAAAAAAAACAAAGCAAAAAAACAAAAACACATCACCGTGTAGTTAACTGAGGCCTACCATCACTAACTCAAGTGTTGAACTAGCCACAGAGCAATGTTCATAAAGCCATCAGACTCAGCATCCACCTTGGAGAGAGAGTGATTGTTCCCTGGATACCACAGCAACCTAAGAATCAAACATCAGAATTTTTGTGAAGAAGCAATAGAAGCCCTTTTATATTGTACCTATGTGACAAAACCAGCAAAATACAAAAGTGAGAAAAGTTGCTTACCGGACTGGGACCTCTTTTGCCTTCAGAGCTCGATAATATTCAATTCCTTGCTTGTTCGGTACACGCTTGTCATCTTCCCCTAAGGTAAGTAACACTGGGGTCTTTACCTGGATGGAAGTTCATCTAAGATTACTACATAGTGTAACAACAAAAATATAAAGGCAGATGCATATATAGAAATACCATACCTTTGTAACATGCATAATGGGAGACTTGCTCAGCATCTGTTCCCAAACAGAAGGGTCAGGTAAACAGTCAGTGCTGTAGTCATTACCAGTCACATCTATGCACCTGCAAAAGAAATTTGTTGAAGAGCAGGAGGGAAAAAGTTTTTATTAGTGAACACAACCTCCTGTTACAGTAATGCAAATACAAACACTTGAGCTGCTTTCATCTTTCACAGTGGAATGAAAGTTGAGTGATTGTGCGTAACAGACATGAGTTGATAAAGATGGTTAGAAGTATAGGAATGCGCATGCTAATATGTACCAGTCTGGAATGTCAGTGCTTCCAATCATGGAGGTCAAATTGATGACAGGATTGCGAGCCACACAAGCCTTGTAGAATCCTGGGTACTGGCCAATCAGGTGGCAGGCAAGGAAACCTCCATGGGAGCCCCCACAAACCGCCACCTTCCTCATATCTAATTCGCCACTGTTTAGAACGCTTTCAACAGCAAACTGGTGGGAAAAGACAAACATGGAGAATGTATTTGTGGTAGCTATACAGACCAACCCTACTCATCTTCAGTTTTGCTTTCTTTTCTGCTCAGGTTTTCCCCATTAAAAGCATAGAACCCCCCCCCCCCTCTTAACCAACTGTCCCTTTTCCTAAAAAGTAGTCAATGCCTACTGAATGGCAAGTAAGACTATGAAATGCCAGGAGTGGGGTTAACTACCACTAATTTGGTGAAAAAGAAAATTTCTTAGTATGTCATAATAACTGTTTTATCAATATTATATTCTAGGAATAATTGCAATGAACAACATTGTAATTCACCGCGACCCGCGATAGCGGGTGAAAGGGGTTTAGAAAAGAAATGAATCAATGAATGAATGAATATTATTACGTATACGGTGTTTTCATGAACTGATCTAATGAAAATATATGGTATAATAATGCAAATAAGCCATTTCAAAGAGCAATAAACTGGACAATACTCCAGACTATGAAAACAATGGAACTGAATAACAACATTAAAATGTTCTAAATAAAGTAAAACAGAAATAAAACCACACAAGTATTCATTAAAATGACTCTTTGGCATAACTAACTAAACAGAATTATTGAACATTTTGGGTATGGAAATCGTTAATTTCTTAACAGAGAACATAGTGCCAATCTACTTTTTGTCACTTAGCATGTAAACATTGTCAACATACCAGATCCTTTTTAAATGAGCTCTTTTCTCACACTGAACTAAAATCTAAAATGAATCTTTTACCAAGATGCGGAGAGAAACAAAGTGCACCGAACTTTCATATAGGGATTGTACGACCTGGACAAATACCGTTGCTCACAGGGTACATCATGGAGTGAAATTATATTACCAAACATATTCTCCACTCAATCGCACTTACACCTCATCCTTCGTATGCATATACGCTCACGTGCGCAAGAACACCTGCAAACGCTCACACACACACACACACACACACACACACACACACACACACACACACACAAAACAATTGTTTTCAATATTTATGAATTAAATAAATCTAACCAAATTCCAAAAAGAAGAATGCCCTGTGGGTTCTGTAAAAGAAAATGATGAAAGGGATATGTGTGTCTAAGGAAAACATAAATTTAAAAAAAAAACCTTTTAACAAATTGGTTGCCAAATGAATGAAGTCCAATTGTGTCTAATGTATACAATAAAGGAAAGTGAAACAGTCCTGAAATTCACATTTATGGTGCCTATAACATACATGTCATTTCACTGAATTCTATCCTTGTTTTTGAGATATGGAAAAATGATTCTCTATTACTAAAACATAGACA
The DNA here is from genome assembly GCA_013358685.1 of Antennarius maculatus. NCBI lineage: Eukaryota > Metazoa > Chordata > Actinopteri > Lophiiformes > Antennariidae > Antennarius > Antennarius maculatus. The sequence goes on from CM023607.1 coordinate 25,748,127, forward strand.
GAAGAACTTATGAACTGTGAATATGAAATGCAAATCTATGTCCCTCCTGCTCCATATCGAGCCTTAGAAGAATCATATATCTTAATTACAATTAAATAATTGGATGAATCTGCTGGTATAGCTAAGTCGCAACTGAAAGTGGTGAAAGAGGTAGATTAAATTTAAGTTTATAACCCTTCCAAAACCATGAAATCCTGAATCGTCTGGAAGACGTTTGTTACCCACAGCTTCACTGAAAAGAAACAAGTTTATCTAATGATGTTAAGTCTCTGGTTCCATTTGAGGGCAACAGGAATTGACAGATTTGATACTTTTAGAGACTCTTTTTACCTCTGACACTCTTTTGACATCAAATGCGGTCAATATGGATTTAAGATACTGAGGTTGTTTTAATGTGATTATTATCAGCAGCTGGGGGTTTGGTTGTGTCAAAAATTTAATTGCAAGTAGTCTTTTTGTAACTCTTTGGCTCAGTGTTGCAATTGCTGTCATAGTGCCCCCTACTGGCAACATGAAGCAAATTTATGCAACTCTATTCTGAATAAAGTTGGGATACTTTTTAAATTGTGAATAAATAAAATATTAAATGATACACAAATCATTGAAAACAAACTGTCATTAAAATAAGCACCAAACTAAAAATTAAATTGTTTTTGGAGTTATCTCATTTAGAATTTTTTTTATTCATCAACCATCCAGGTTTGCTGATGAGTTACAGACTTTTAATAATATCAGTTGGTCAAGAAACACAAACTGATATTATTAAGGAAATGAGTAAAGAAGGTAACAGGAAGTCTGGCAACACTGCTAGCCAAACAGTCACAGTTATGTTGCTTTTTCATTAGATACCAATGAAAGCGTGGACACCTAATGGATGCAGAGCTGCTACCCATTTTTATGAGGCATTCACAAACTTCACATTTAGTTTTTTTTAAACCCAGGATGCATTGCATTTTTACATGTTTGTCATTTTCTGTACATAATCAATGCATGCAGATGACGTTTGAGATAGTATCCCACGGTGAGCATGGATCTTCTTGGTGTGTTGAAGCCCAAGCAGCATCACTTCAAAAACTTCAAGAGGAAACAGCAAGACTCTTATTTCTGAGAAAGTGGGTAGCAAATAAAGTTTCTCAACGTATTGAACCTTTAAGGAATGACTATCAGTTTCATTTCATCTGAACAACTTTACAAAGAGAAGTGAGATTTTGTGATTCTGGGTGGCACACAAACTGGATCATTCTCCTGTAATAATACTGAAATTATCTTAATTATATTTTGTAATAAAATATCAGTGTCCCAATGTCTATGCACCATTTACATACAGCAATTAATTTTGTATTTGCACAACAGTCACACGACCACAACCAAACAAATGGAGAAAATGAAGGTAAATTAAACAACTAATATTGGGTTGTCAGATGAAACAAAAAAACACAGATTTGAAAAGTCAAATAGTTGAATTTTGAAGTGAAGAGTTATTAAAGTTGCATGATAAAACCAACAAATTTAAAGTCCAGTGTGATGTAAGGAAAGTTTGAAAAATAAAGCCATCTGAGGAATTCTCAGTAACAGAGACTACCTTCTGCTGCTGTCTGACAGTCAATAAAATGGAGTCATATGAAACCTTCACTCATGTTGTTGTCATAGAAGCTGAGATTATCTGATGACAATGCCATTTTCACTCTGTTCCAGAAAAGAGGTTGGGCTTTTGGATTCTTTGGCCAGGACAGCACAGACTTTCTACACAACCTCTTCCTCAGCTGAACATAATTCATTCTGGGAAACACTTCATCCAGGAGAACCAGCACAGCTGCATCCATCTAGTTAGGAAAATAAGAGATAGTTTAGTACAATAAAACCATGGCAACAATGTATCCATGGCATATGCTCACATCTATAAAAATGTACTTAAAAATCAAAACCTTTTTTTTTTTTTGCTAACCTTCTCGTCCAGAAGCCGCTGCTGAACCATGAAGAAAGCCTGACGGATCACACCATTAATTGTCTCTCTCCCACCAGTGCCACTGGACAGCACAAACACTGTCTTCACACTGCTGTACACAGCATTATGTAGATTCTCAATACATGAAAGTCCAGGAATCCAGTCCCTCTCCTCCAGACAGAGACAAAACCTCCTGTGACCTGAATCCTCCAGATTGGGGGTCAGTTCATTATAGATCCAATCCCTCACAGCTGGGTTGCTGGTGTCAAAAACCACAAAAGCATCATAGTGATATTGTGAGTCACTACCAGCCAGCTGGGAGTAGCCTTTATGTCCTGCCCAGAGAATCTGAAGGCTGTACCACAAATCCCATCCATAGAGATGCTTCATCAAAGGTAGAACAGTGCATGCCACGACCAGGAAGGAACAGATTAGAGATGCAAGGTAACCATATATGTCCCTGCAAGAACGCTGGTCCATTGTTAGAATACTCTTACCTTCTTGGGACTCTGGGAATTCACATCGAACAGCTGTTGTAAGATGAGGAATTTCTATGGGAGTATTACGCAAAAAGTCTGCAAACCAAGATGTATCACAGTCGCATTTAAAGGGGTTTTTATGCAGAGTGAGCTTTACAAGGGCACTACCATTTCTAAAGGGAGCAGGAAGGAACTGAAGGTTCAACTCTTTGATTTGATTGTGATTGAGATACAAATATTGCAAGGATTTAGCTTGACTGAAGAAAGATTTAGGAATAAAGTTGACAAGATTATGACTGAGGTCCAAACCTGAAAAAGATGACCCAAATTCTATGACTTCATGTGGCAAAAAGTAAATGAAGTTTTGACTGATGTCAAGGTGACGTAAATTGCTGAGTGCAGAAATATTTTGCCATGGGAAATATTTCAGCAGGTTGTGGCTGATGATGAGAATCTCAATAGTTCTTGGGAGATTAGAAAGTTGCTCCACTGATACTGACTGCAGCTCATTGTTGGAGATGTCCAGGAAGATGAGGTTTGTCAAGTTGTGGAAGAAATTAGTGTATTTGTTGTTATCAGACTGCCACATAATGTCCAAGTGATTTCCATTGAAATAGAAGTATTTTAAAGAGCTGCTGATCAGCCTTTCAGTTATTCGCATTCCAATCCCATTGTTGGCCAGACTGAGACTTTCCAAGTTAATCAAATTCTCAATAAACTTAAATCTGTGACCCATGCCTGACATTTTAAAATGAAAATCGTTGTTACTAAGGTCTAATAATTTCAGAGTGGTGTTCAACTCACTGAAAGCTTCTCTATAATAAAAATCAAGTCTATTGTATGACATATTAAGATATACTAAGTTTTTCAAATCATTAAATTCCCCACCCCTCAAGGCCTGGCTGATGTAATTGAAAGAAAGGTCTAGACAAACAGCATTTTCCATGCCAACAAATACCTCTTTGTTAATAGAGGTAATGTCATTTTGAGACAAGTCATAAGTCATTTTATTATGACAGAAATCGTACCAATCTGATGAAGATGTAAACCCACTTTTTGGCCCCATTTTCAAACTGCTTAACTGGTTGGAATCCCAGACATCACTTTCAAATGTGAGTATCTGATTGTTTACTATAACAAGTGGGTCAGGTACAAGATTTGGACATAATTTTTGGTTCCGACTGCATTCCTGTGTATCAATCACTGATGACAGACTTGAGCAACGTGGTTGGAAATTTAGCATATTTTGAGAAAAATCAATATCAATGAGAGATGGTATCTGATTCAGGGCTTTCAAATTACAAGAGGTGATAAAATTCATTCTCATTTCTAGTCTTTTTAGATTTTTTAGTTTGGAAAGAATTTCCAGGCTTTCATTAGAAAGCGTGCGGAAAAAGTTACCACTTAGAAGAAGACACTGAAGCCCAACCATAGTACTAACATCTGGAGACAGGTTCAGTTCATTGAATGTCTTCAGGGGTTCATAGTTATAGATAAGGCTTATCCAAGTTAGCCCCTTCAGCTCAGCAAAGAAGGTGCCATTCTGTATAGCATAAGCCAGGAGGTTGTCAGAGAGGTCTAAAGAATGTAAACTCTTCAGAGGTTGAAACATACCCTCAGGGAATGTTCTCAGAGAGTTTCCTCTCAAGCTTAAGTAGCTCAAAGAGCTGTTTTCAGTGTAGAATGAATCTCTATGTAGCTGTAGAGGGAGATCTTTTGGACAAGGAAAGCAAGGCCTGGCTGCATGGTCACAACGTTGGCAATTCCATTCCAAATTTAAATACTTAAGGTTTGTCAGGCTGACAAATGATCCATTTTTAACCTCTGTGATTGTATTTTCTCTTAAATCCAGACTTTCCAGTGATGGTGGCAATCCTTCAGGGATAGCTGTCAAATTATCATACCCCAGAGTGATGGTTTTGATTTTTGTGAGCTCTTTAAATACTTCTTTGCTGATGTAAAATGACTGCTTGCAAGGGTTTACGTAAAAGCAATTCTTGGTGAGATAGAGTTCTTCAAGATACGGAGTTCCTAAAGGCTGGATAATTTGGAAGATGCAATTATTCTGTAGATCAAGAACTCTCAGGCTTTCAGGTAACCAAGGTATAGAGGTGAGACTGTTTCCAGATAGGTTCACAAATTGAAGATTTATCAGGTCCTTGAAGGCATTGTAGTGGATCTCCATCTTGCATGAGAGGATGTCTAAAGGTCTCAGCCGACCTGGCTGACAATTTCCCGTCATTTTCAGAGTATGAAGGTTTGGGAAACCTGATAAATCCTGTTCACCCACTCGCTGTATCTTAGTCAGGCTTAAGTTAAGGGACAGTACAGTGGTAGACTTGATTTTGGGAACATGCGTGAGTGGTAGGTAGGAGCAGTCTACAGTAGTAGTATTCATATCAGTGTAACACGGGAAGAAGGTCATGTTCATCATCCTCACAAATGGAAGAAGCTGACAAAGGAGGATGATATTTCTCAACAAAGCCTAAAAAAAAAATAATAATAATTTTAAGTTATTTTCATTTGTTGATGGTTCGGAATGTATTTGAAATACATTTTTCTCATCAACCATTTAACCAAGTAACAAATATGAAATAATAAAACTGAATGATTGAAAAAGCTCCCAAATAACATTTTGGTTACTTCCACCCCTCATACCTCATTTTCTTATCTTAGAAATTGCTCGTGATAGCAGAATAAAAATTTTTTTTACTACTTACCATAGTCTACAGCATGCATCAGGGAATTGGTTCTGAGATGAAGCAAACTTTATCCATGTGGAGAGTTGAAAGATGAGCCCCTGTATCTGAAAGTCTGTGTAATGACTGGAAGAATTTTTTTTGCTCTGAAGAAGTGAAAGCATATGGTCATGTGCCAATCACATGACACCATAATAAAAAGGATGTAGTTCATTAGTACTGTAGATAATAGACAATATTTTCACTTAATGTAACATTCTGCAATGTCTTGAATAACCTTAAAATGTGTCAACGGTCGAATTACTTTTTTAACCTTATTTTTAAACCGAAAATAAACAAACAGACATGGGAACAAGAGGGGTTTTCTACTGGACAACAAAGTAGAATTGGTTCCTTAAATCACTAAATGTCATGAGAAATAGTAAGAGGAAGTAAGTTTCCCCTGCTTCAGAAATATTTTTGAATACACACAGATATGCACATGTGCCCAAAGATTTATCCACATGTTTAGTACCTACAAATTTCTTTGTTAAGTGTATCATCTATTATCGGGTATCATGAAAATAGCTGTATTATCAAGAAAAAAATGAGCAAGGAAAAACTTTGTTAATACAATCGCAAAGACAAAAACCCTGAAATGCCCTCAATTTCAAGGAACTGAGTGTGTGTGTGTGTGTGGGGGGGGTGTCATTGCCTGCTTTTATTCAAGATCCATAATAAAACCATTATTATTACTTGAAGGATAACTGTATAGAGTTGTTATTCAAGTCCTCTATCACTGTAGAAGTAACTTCTTCCTACTCCTCACAATTTCTTTCTTCCTACTCCTCACAATTTCTGACAGCAGCAACTGCAGTCAAACATTTGCCATAACTGGCAATGAGTATTTCACAATGCTGTGGAAGAATTTTGGCCCACTCTTCTTGAATCATATTGGATGGTTTTTGAGCAAGAACTGCCTTGCTTTCTTTGTGCTTTGTAGATTTCCCGGTGTGTTTCAGACCAATGTATTTTTACAAATGGATATTTCTCCCTTTGCACCTATGTCTTCAAGAACCTGATCATATGATTGTTCTTTTACAAAATAATGCTTTAGGTAAGATCTTTTTTGGTCCTGGAAACGAGCAAGGAACATGCCTTACATACAGCGTCCTAGTATACAGTGTCCTAGTATATGATTACTTGGCTAGAAAAACAGCACATTTACTAATTACAGCATTTATTTGAAGTATACCATCACTGACTCATGTGTTGGATTATCCACAAAGCACTGTTCATAAAGCTATGAAGACTCAGCATCCACATTGGAAATAATGTGATTGTTCCCTGGATACCACAGCAACCTAAACAACAAACATTTGTGAAGGAGCAATGCAAGCCCTTTTGTGTTGTACCTATGTGACAAAACCAATAAAATAAATCAGGGAGAAAAGTTGCTTACCGGACTGGGACTTCCTTTGCCTTCAGAGCTCGATAATATTCAATTCCTTGCTTGCTCGGTACTAACTTGTCATCTTCCCCTAAGATAAGTAACACTGGGGTCTTTACGTAGATGGGACTTCATCTAAGATTACTACATAGTGTAACAACAACAACAACAAATTCAACCCAAATGCATGTATAGAAATACCATACTTTTGTAACATGTTTAATGGGGAACTTGTTCAGCATCTGTTCCCAACCAGAAGGGTCAGGTAAACAGTGCTGTAGTCGTAACCAGCGACATACAAGCACCTGCAAAAGAAATTTGTTGAAGAGCAGGAGGGGAAAGTTATTATTAGTGAACAAAACCTCCTGTTACAGTAATGCAAAAACAAACACATGAGCTGCTTTCATCTTTCACAGTGGAATGAAAGTTGAGTGACTGCGTAACAGACATGAGTTGATAAAGATGGTTAGAAGTATAGGAATATGCTTGATAATATGTACCAGTCGGGATTGTCAGTGCTTCCAATCATGGAGGTCAAATTGATGATAGGGTTGCGAGTCACGCAAGTCTTGTAGAATTCTGGGTACTGGCCAATCAGGTGGCAGGCAACGAAACCTCCGTAGGAGCCCCCCCCCGAAACTGCCACCTTCTTCACTTCTAATTCAGCATCTTTTAGAACACTTTCAGCAGCAAACTAGTGGCAGGAAAAACAGAAACTAAATTTGAGGTACCATGAAATAAAGACCCAAGAAGAAAGGTAACTAAGAAGTTCAGGGAGAAAAGGGAACAATAGAATAAATACTTAATAAAACTATTCTAGTTGCAAGCAATTGTTTAAACAGGAACTGCAACAACTTTAAGGTAATGTGGATGCTAAATACATGAAAAGTACAGTACAGGTAGTCTTCAACTTACAAACATAATTGGTGGCTTTCCTCTTCTTCTCATTATAGATGACCCAATCACACTGTAGGGCATCATGAATGTCTGCTAACACTTTGGAAAACCTCTTAACATTTGGGTCTTGACCCTTCAGTCTGATCTTAGAAAAAGCTGCTGCAAGCAACTTGGTTTCAAAGTTTTTTACAGGAAGTGGCTCATTTTCGATCTGCTCTTGCTATGCGTCTTGACACTGCAGAGCTTCCAACTTCATTAGGTCTTCACTGGTCAACTCCTTCGAGTGAGACTCAAGAAGCTCCTCATAATCATCTTCCTCTAAGTTGAGCTGCAGCTTCTTGCGGATCTTGACAAGGCTGACAACCACCTTCTTACTTTCTGCTTCTTTGTTGAAAACCTGGACAAACTACAGTGTCAACTACTTCCATACCCCATTTATGTTCGATATGTTATTCGATATGTTGAATCTACCAAACCAACTGTGGCTTCCTACAAAATCTTCATCAGCAGCGTCCTCTCCAGCCTCAGCCTTTTAGCCTTTTCTGGAATCAATATTAGAGAAAGAGGCATGCGTCTTTGTCTGTGATGTTCAATCTACATGGTGGAAGTTTTCCATCTCCTCGATGCACTTCCATTTTTTCTTAGAGGTACTGGCAATTGTCAAAGCCACCAGCACAGCACGTTTCACATGTTCCATTATGCGGTCAACGCTGACCGATTCATGTCGAAAGTACATGCCACATTAACTATTTTCTCACTACTGTTAAGCTTTTTGACATAATGGCAACCTTCATTTCCATTGATATAGCCTGGCGTTTCTTACCACGACCACTATCCTCACTCATCTTGTGCTTTTTACCAATACCACTACCAGTAGCTTTTGTTTTATCAGCCATATAAACAGTAAAATATCCCAGTACGAAAAGGAGTTGCTCACAGAGAGACAAACAAAAACAAAATGGGGGAGAAAAGTGTTGGAGCTGTGCAGTTGCGGTGGTGCTGCTATTTGGTGGCGCTTGTAGCAGAAGGCGGAACTGCCGGACAATAGTCATATACGCATAATTGTTCATATCTGAATGTTCGTGAGTCAAATGTTCGTAAGTAGAGGACTACCTGTAGAAACAAACACATCACTATCTAAAGAAAAACTGGATGTCATATAAATGAGGAGTAAAACATGTGCTTGTGTACAGATCAAGTCAATGTCATGAAAATTTGATGTGTTAATATAAACAGCATTATCCACTGTCATTTGTCAAAACAGTCTAAGAATAGCACTCAAAGGACGAGAAAAAAGTGGCCATATTGGACAGGTGGTCTCCATATAGCGAAAGTGCACAAGTGCATGACAAAAGAGAAAACCAACAGTCTTACTATTGTACTTTCACGGTTATTCTCACTTAAACAAATGATTATAGCTAAAATAGGCCTGGTCACATTTTCCCGTTTTCACTGAAATCCCTACTGGCATCGCCAGTTACTTAAATTAGTAACTGAAAATGATGAGACATTACTGTTCTTAAAACAATGAAGGTGGGTTAACTTACCTGTAATCAGTGGAATCTCCTTTCCTCTTGCTCGCTCACAACATGATTATCAAAAAATCGTTTTCCTGCTTTCGCGTGCTAAACTGTTCGTCCATAAACTGTTCGTCCATGTTGTAGATACTCCCCTGCGGTGAATTTTGTCATCCAGTTTACATTCACAATGTTTATAAGGCCGACAAAGTTGTGACATTGGTTGCTTCTTGGTTTTTGCATTCTTGGGAATTTATTTTCCTGCTGCTCTGAGCAGTTTGGGTTTTTTTTTGTTTGTTTTTTTTAGCTGACCAAGTATTTTCTCCTTCTTTTCAGAAAGTATTTGACTCAATAATGCCTGGAAAAGTCCTGCTTTACACCGCATGTTATACATTGTTTATTGTTTGATGCTGAACTACCAAGAAAGCTACTACTGCATGATGGTTATAACCAGTTAGTATATAATGATGATCTCCAGCTGTGCTGATGATGGTTGTGTTGGACAGGTGTATGTCTCATATTGGAACAGAGGGTTCCAATATAAGACATACATCCAATATAAGAATGGAAAAAAATGGTCCCTTTGAGTAGGTGGTCATTTTATCAGGTTAAAGTTTGATGAATTTTGTTACTTTAAGTTGTCCATTGCTTCACCAAAATTATCATCAAACATAGTGATTGGTATTTAACAATGATGGGATGAAGTTCCCACCCCCTTAGCATTTGATTCTGTGATCAAGCTACTCCATTGTTACGTTCAGTCGCCGTCCAGAACCCACTGTCCTCAATACCGACTGTTATTGTTAACCTTCTGAACATCTATTGTCATCTCCGTCTGGTAAATACACTCTTGTCAACAACTGCGATTTGTTTCATGAACATTTCTTACTTGAACATCCTTGACGTCCTGTGTGCCAACATTGCCACGTAATGACAGGATACTGTCCTGGCCGTACCCGAGAGAACCACGATAGTTCACTGAGAAATTTAAAAAAAAATCCATGTATCAGTGCAATTTTTAAAGCTGACACTATCCTACAAATGTTAGAAGTATGTAACCAGATTGCTGGTTCAGACTAAAGAAAACAAAAAAAAAACATATTTAAAATTTTCTTCCAAATGAAACCAAAAAAGACTTGAAGACGCATTTAAAAAAAAAATAATGAAAACAAAAACCATCATATTTCCATCGTCACATTTGACTACAATAGCTAAAAATACACATTATTTTACTAAATTCATCGTGATTTTGCTCAAGCTCATGAAATCACTTTACATTTTGAAAATTTGAGGCAGGAACAAAATCTCAAACTATTTTTGGACTGCAGGTGCAATCATGTGTACGCCCCCTTTCACATATACAGCTGATATCCTTTGAGTAGATGACGAACTTTAATGGAAGTGGTTACACATTATCCAACCTCTTACTGATACATGAACTCACCTAGTAATACAGCAAATCCCATCCTGCATAGCACAGAGGTTGACAGAATCCATTCAGCTACAACAACTGAGTGTGGACCCCCTAAGGAGGGAAAAAAACAAGTTATGCAAACAACAGAGTGACAGTTTGTGCTAAAATGTATCAGTGTCTATCAGTGCATAATTATGAATTCTGCATAACTGTTGTTAGTACAGAACAATGCACAATTATTGCACTAATACTGCCTAACTGTCCAAAACACCTACAGATCACTACAGAATTACAATTAGAGTAACAAACCATGAGGAATAACAACAAGAGGCAGCCTCACTCCATCCTTTATTTCTTTCGGTTTGATCAGCAAAGCTTCAAAATGAAGGCCAGCTAGAGTAAGGAAAAATTAGTGTGATTAAAATTACATTTCAAAACCTATAGACAGAAAAATCTTTTCAATCCTATGTAAATTTGGGGTCTCAAATACTCTTTGTAGTGCAAAACACAGGTTTCACTTTAAAAGCTCTGACTTGCAAACTCCTTTAATCGATGCCTCGTCTGTCATTACATGTATAGAGTAATGCAAGTTTTTTCGCGAAAATATCTTTTTACATATTTCTGCTCTGACTCCTGTTTAGACACATAAAATAAGTAATTTTCATTCTTACGATATTGACTGTTGTCTTGATCTGGGGGAGGGGTGAAAGTCAATATCTGCCACTCAATATCTGACAATGTCTGAGAGTCTTCCAAAGTAACCCAAACCACTTCCTCCTTTGAACCTCGGGCTGGAAGAAAACCCACCCTCTGGACATAAAAGAGAAAATACGTTAGCTGACATAACAGAATCTCACATCAAGTTTTTGGTAAAGTAATTTTCTTAAGTAACAGCAAAACTAGTTCACATAATACAAAAAACCATCATCCTACCAGATAAGGAGGGCAGTTTGGAGAGGAGCAGCTGACCACCATCAAATCTCTTGTAATGTTCAGGAGAACCCAATTACCAGCATCAGACTCTGCACACATAACATCAATGACTGATCTCACTGTCAAAATAAACACCTTCACACTATCCCAGAACACTAATATGGTGAGAAAGTCAACATCTAATGATTCAACACCAAAGGAACTCCATCACTGGAGTCACACAAAATCTGATAAATGTATTGAGTGACTCACTTGAAGTCAGAGAGGTGATCATTCCGGTGCTTATATCAATCATCAACAGATCCTTCAAGAGACAATTAGAAAAATAATGATAAAATGAAAAGAAGTTTGTTTGTATGCACAAAACTTTCAGATTTTAGCAGGAAAAAAATCAAAACCAATTTTCTACTTGTTGTCATAGTACAAATCCACTTATACCTTTCGGCTGCGCTGAGGAGAAGCAACAATAATACGCTGACTATCAGCTGACCAGCACTGAGGGGACAACTGCATGCTGTAGATGCCAGTAAATCCATCTGTAAAGCCACACCAATGATCGGTAAGCAATAATATACAGTATACTGAAATAAAGGTTATTCATATGACCACCGAAGCATTCCTTACCTTCTCCAGGTTGATTTACCACATCCACCACCACTGAGGTCATCTTAGTATACCAGTCATACTACACATAAAACATTCAAGGTTAAATGAAAGCAAACTTTCATAATGATTAATAATTCCCACAGGTATTTTTGCTTAAAATATGTGTGTCTAAAGAACAGAAAGCCATAAGATGGTGCATCATGTGAAGAAAGCAGAAAAAGAAAAGGGGCTCCACCCCATCTTACCATGCAGAGCCTACTGCACTGCATGTGTGGTCCATAGACAGAACACTCAAGGTAGACAATCCGACACTGATCCGGGCTTAGTCTAGGGGAGTACACTGCATTGCTGCCAGAGGACAACTGCTCTGTGGGAAACAAGACACAAATACAATGAATGTTAACATCTGCTACAGTCACAGAATCTAAATTCACCCACTTATACCAGACCGGCACCATACTATAATTTAACCGTGTCAACATCATGAAAAATGTTATAGCAAATAAGCATTCATACTTACCACATTTCCCATGTGTAAGATCCACATAAAACAAAGATGACCTGATGGAGGGAGATAAGATGAATAACTTGCAGTATATTTTCTTATGCACATTACCAAAGAAATTCTGGATAGACATTCTGGATGGATGGATGGATGGATGGGTGGCTGGATGGATGGATGGATGGATGGATGGATGGATGGATGGATGGATGGATGGATGGATGGATGGATGGGTGGCTGGATGGATGGATGGATGGATGGATGGATGGATGGATGGATGGATGGATGGATGGATGGATTGATGGATGGATGGATGGATGGATTGATGGATGGACAGACAGACTGAAGGACAGATGATCCGTAAATAGCAATCACCTTCTGTTGGTGCAGTACTTCAGGCCAAGCCTGAAAGGCTCATGACACCACCCCACAAACACCACACCTGTGTCATCTGGAGCCCAAAATGCCTGCAGAGACAGTGTGACAGAAAGACAAAAAGAGAACAAAAGCAAGGGTGCAGAAGTATGACAAACTGAGACAAGCATAAGACATTTAGCAAGTATGGATCACTGCATATTTTAGTATACGAACCTGTCCTGGTGAGATATTTTCAGGCAATCCCTCCAATACAGAGACATTATCACCCTCAATGTCCAAAATACAAAGTACTGGGCAGCTCTTGTTGACCAATGCCTCTCCCCAGTCTTCATAAAAGACAAACTGCTCTCCCTGCAGGGATAAAAACAAACAAACAAAAAAACCCCCACTTCAACTAACTTTTAACGGAAGTTAAAACAAATTTAAAATAACTTATTTTAATTACAAAAGTAGCACTTTAACACAGATTTTTTTCATTACATTATGCTAAAAGAGAGAAAGGATCTTGTTGTGAATTTATAATGACTTATAATCACACACACACACACACACACACGATCCAATGTGTTGGAACCCCCCAGCAGAAGTATGTCATTTAGATTTGCTGTAATTTAGATGAGAGCGATACATTAACATTAAGACAAAAATGTTGCATTTCAGCTGATATTCATAGCAAGGATTGTGAAAGGTTTTGCTCTGTGGTCAAAACTGACTTTTACCTCCTTCTAAATTGTGTCTTCAAGCATGATTTTTCATGTTTATTTTGTTGACAGATCCAGTTATTCAATCCATAATATTCAAGCTAGATGACTGAAGCAAATCCAAAACGACAACTTGGTTCCAAGTATTGCACTGTTTGCTAAAACATGCAAGTGACAAGATATGACAGCAACAGAATAGGAAGAATTGGAAATTGGAAAGTTTACGCAGAACTCAGAAATGTCAGACAGCGATTGGATAGTGAATGGACAAGAACGAGGGAACTAACATTAGCTGATATTGATTACATCAGTCTAAATAATCTGGTTACTGATTATCAACACCATCCCCTCTTCAAAGGATTCATTGCATTTACTTTTACAGACTCTTTTTTCTCCATTCTGATGGCCTCCTCCTCATCCCCAACAGGAGACAGCTCTGGTGACTCGGTCTACAAATAAAACACATGAGAAAAAGAATGGTTATTTCTTCTTATGACAAACAGGGATTCGTCACCTATCACTTGCAGGTCAAAACGGGGTGCATCAAAACTCTAGCTATATTCAATGCATGTTTGTCAGGCTTTTATGATTGGGATATAAACTTTAATGGTGTGCAGGAACCATTGTTTTGTTTGGTTGGTGTGTTCGAAGTGCAAATCTGGAAAAGCTTTTGGTTTTGTGTTTGGTTAAATTTGCATAATGAAAAATGAAGTTAAATACTCTTTATCAAATTATAGACAGTCATTCTAAGAGAAGCACAGAAAAGATAGCAACTTAAAGCAGCCACTCAAAACCAGTTTGCTATCCTTTATGAAAGAATCACCTAAACTCTGGTATAGAGAGTAGAATCAACACGCTGCTCGTGTCACAGAGTACATATACTAAACCCTCATTACCCAGACATACCTGGAAGAATGACTCAGCCTTTGGTCTCTTCTTTTCCGCCACATACAAGAGATGGGTCTCAGAATGTGACCAAATCAAGCAACCAAACTGATCTAAGCATCCAAAAGAAAGCTTGTTTAGTGCCTCGACGTTTCAAATAAATTGGTAAACAGAATAACTGCAAATGACTCACCATCTTCATAGACTTTGCCATGCTTCTTTAAGGCGGTTAGATTGATACTCTTCATCTTTATGTTTTTACCCCAGATCTGATGGGTTATGAAGTTGTAAGGAGAAAAGAGGAGTGAAAGATGATGAGTTTATACTAGATGCAAAGTAATATTAGCTTTCAACAATATACAAGAGGAAAGTGTAGCAGATCAGATATACAGAACGGATGAAAAAAGTCAAATGGAAAACACACTTATCAGGGTTTGTAAAATGCTGACTATGAATCAGACAGATATCCACACACCTCCAGAAACTGTTTGTCCTCCCCTTTGATTGTGCACTCTCTGATAACAGCCTTCATTTCACCCGAAGGGGAATCCTTACAGAGCAACCTGACAGGGTGAGCATACAGATAAGACATAGTTGGCTCTGGGTTAAATTGAGAAGAACATCTCCAACCTCATGCCAGATAAAATGACAAAATGTTAACATACTCTCCTTTGATCTCAGTGCAGTTTCCTGAGGCACCAGAGTAGACCACTGACTTGTCATCATGGAATACAATGTACTGACGACAAAACTTGACATTCTCATTTCTCTCCAGATCACGCTGGCTCCATTCTGCCAAATAAGTAAACAAAATGCTATCTATATAAATAAACATCAGAGGTTAGAATATGCTACAACAGCATTCTGGCACCATTACTGCATAAATAAATATATTTGTTTGGCAGTTTCAAACTTAGTGTCAAGCCAGTTCATTCTTCATACATGGCAGCAGTCTGCTATTTCTTCCAGTGGCTGCCATACTCAATCAACACATCAGAAAATACTGTGACCTCAAGGTCTGCTCACACATATTTCAAGAATTTGGCCCAACCCCAAAAAAATTAGCATTAACTCTAGTTCTGCGTCATGAATTTAGTTTTATGGATTTCAAATTGTTACCTTACCATTATTGTTTTAACTCTATTTGGGGCTTTGCGATCATTTTTGATTCTAAGAAGAACTAAGAATTTGTATATTGTTCTGAACTTCCTGATGTGGAAGTAATAAAATAAGAGTTTTTAAAAATCCAGATGCTGTTTGCCCATCCCTGATGTTGGAGCTGAAGACTGCCTGTGGCTAGGGTTTTAACAGGTTAAATTAAACAGAATCATGCTAAACATGTGAAACATGACGTCATATTCCTGCTCAATTCCTTTAAGTGTTGGAAGGAAGAATACATGCAAGTATTTATTGTTAAAGTGTTGTGTGAGCTGCATTTTTAGACACTGGTAATGGAACTTTGCTGAAACATTGCTGAAAAAAATTTACTCTAGAGAACAGTATTCACTTAGAAAAAAAATACCGACTGGTGTGTGTGTGCACAAAGCGAAAGAGGAGGCTTTACAGTGACGATTCAGTGTCGCTGGGTGTATCGAAACAATCTAAAGTGTTCTACATCAATAACGGACGAAGGGCAAACTACAGTTTTAGTCTCAATCCTACATGTAATGTGTTTTTATGAAAAATCTCTCATTTTATTTATTACTCATCAAATTGTCCCTAACAGATAACTAAGGAGTAAGAGGTCTTTTGTAACCATACTTGCAGGAGGTTGCATTTCAAAATAAAAACCTGGCAATGCTCGGGAGGTGAGCTGACACCTCCCACTGTCAGCTCACACTCTGGGTGGCTGGGTGGGAGCAGGAATTGACCTGCTCAACCACTGAACCACTGCCGTCCCATCATAATATGTCAGTATTGTAAATGCTAGAATGAGACACCTGCATATTTTGATCCACAGATTTTGGTGTCCTCATATGAAGACAATAACTGCATATGCAATAAAGCAATTTTTAAATGGTAAATTTTTTTAATGATTTTTTTCTTTTTTACATAGACTGATTCTTGTTGCTTGATTGGAGTCTGGGGTTTCCAGCTTGCAATCTCCTACCTTAACCCTTGATGTATATAATCACATTTGTAAACTCTTATAAAAGACAAACTTATTTGCAAACTATGGCAATGCAGTTACTTTGCAGTAAGAAGCCTCTGGGTTCAAATAGAGCTCAGGACCTTGGACTTTTATGTGTTGAGTTTGCATATTTTTCTATTTGTTTGCATTGGTTCTCCAGCTTTTTCACAATACCAAAATGTGCAATAATGCTGAATTATTTAGCCTAAGCTGCTGTGAATAAAGATTCAGGTGTTCAGGGTGCACAACACCTATGGCCAGAAGTCAGTGGATCGGGTAAGCTAAGCAATTGTAGAAGCTGTATAAATGAAGAAGTTTAGCACCATCTTTACCTGTGTAGATGTTGGTGTATTTGCCTCCATATTGAGAAGTGATGACAGGTCCCAAGTCAGCTCTACTCAAAGACGGGAAGAGGCTGAATTCCCTGTATAGCCTGGCAATTTCCTCGTGGTTGGTCATAACCTGACAACACGCAGCAGAATAACTCAGTCTGTTAATGGCACTATTATTCATCTGTGATTAATGCAAGGTCCATTCACTTGCTCGAAAGCAAGTCATAGTTTATGTTATTAACACAGTTAAACATTAAGTGTAAAAGTAAGAATACGACGTTAAGGATGGCTGCTCCATAACGTAAAGTAATCACGTGCTTGCTGAGTGGCATGCAAAACATCTGAATGAGGAAGTGATTTTATTTGTAACCCTGTTAAGCTTATGACAAGGAATTCACTGTGGTAGATAGACGAAAACAACCAATAAAGTGCTAGTCTGTTAGCCTGACTTGAAAGTTGGCAACATAAAACAGCTTAATGCAGAAAGCGTTATTAGCCTTTACAGTAGCACATAATATAACTAATATAATATTGTTCACAAGAGAAACTAATAATACCTGCGGCTCCATGACTTGCGGACACAATAAAGTGGCTGCTACTAGGAAGGTAAGGCCAACTGTTAAAGACAGCGCGTGAGACAACGATGGCAGCTACCGGTCATCCCTTCAGAATAAGATACAAGTGGCGCTAAAATAAAAAAATCACATGCTCTATTTGGTTCAATGACGAATAATGAAACTAATTACTATTAAATTATGATTAAATAATTCATAATATTTGTCAGACAACTCTGAATGCCAAAGAGGATCGTTTATTCACAACTGTGAAATTTCGTTTTTGCCTTTATTTTGAAACTACATAGGAAACGGTACGTAACTAAGTATGACGTTCTCTTGCGTCTTAAAAAATAGTCAGAATATTTACATTGGTTTTATTTAATATTATTAAATACAGTGTGTAACGTGCTCTGCCATTGTTCAGTCATACACATTCATTATTAATGACGCTTTAAAATTCCTTTGTGTGTGTGTGTGTGTGTGTGTGTGTGTGTGTGTGTGTGTGTGTGTGTGTGTGTGTGTGTGTGTGTGTGTGTGTGTGTAACTGAACGACAACCATAGCACTGTTTCTGTCAGTCAGCTAGGGTAGGTGGGGTCACAAAGAGCCAAGATGGCTGACTTTGAGGAGCCGCTGTCAGAGGAAGAGAAGGTTTGGAGACCGTGTATTTATCTTTTCGAACTGATTTTCTTGTATTTTTAGACAGGTGGTCGTTGTATAAAGGTAAACAGTGAGATTAATGGTTAAGATATACAATCAAAACCACTATTTTTGGCCTCCTATAATGAACTTGTATATTTGAGGCATCACAAGCTAACTAGCCATTGCTAGTCAAAGCTTATAGTTGTTTAGCGATGCAATGAACCGCTGATAGGAGTTAATAATTCGATATTTCTGCAAAAAAACTTTCAGAAGTAAAGTCTAGGTAATTAAAGTGTACTGTAACGTTTATGTCTGTTTTTTTTTAGAACGTGGGCTAAAATTTCTCTCGTACTACGATAGCTAACATTAGCGGCTAGCGTTTCTCTGCCCTGGATTTCTGGGTCAAACAGATTCAGTTGCAGCTCAAATCCTTTTTAGCCTCCCGTGGCTGGAAATCAGGGTATGAGCGTCTAAAGTTTAGACCGAGCCTGACAGTGACACTGCTGTAATGCGTACGGCAGCTGGACTCACTGGTTTACAAGCCGAGGGCGATGCTTAAGTTATTCTGTCATTGTCTACTCTTTCGGCTAAAATGCAGTACATGAAATTTTACGAACATCAACCGTGTGGTTGCAGAGTTAAAAAGAACAAAAAGGTTACAATATTCTCTCAATAACAGGGAATTTTTTGAGTTTACACATCTATTGACGGTCAACGAAAAGAAAGATTACTTAGTCATTATTTTAGTTACATATGAAGTAGACAAACCGATGCAGGCCCCATGACCGAACATGCGTTTAGTTATTAGGGTTGGGCATATTTTTTTCATTAATTTGATTTAAATCTAAAGGTGTTTTGTTTTGTTTTTTTTTTACTTCCACTACTGAATTATTCTCAATTCCGGTTCTTTGGTCAAAAAAGGTGAAAATACTTATTTCGCGGAGGAAAATGAATTGAGAAAAAAACAAGCCATAATAGTTTTACAGTACATCATTCATTATGACTGATTTCATATATTTGTGTCACGTCGGCTCATGATCTAACGCACAAAACTGTACCGGATCCGTGGTTGTTTTGTCAGTATTTAGTCAGTGTTTGCTTGTGACACGGTTTATAACAGGATAGTCGAGTATAACTTGTTTGCGGTCTTGCTATAGAGAATAAGCAAAACATTTAAGTTTCAGTGTAACTGCTTGTGATGAGAGGCTGTGGGCTCGGGGTTGACATCAAATACTACAATTGGTGATTTGTATACCATGCAGCGATGGTGCTTCGTCATGTTAGTTGTGCATTCTATGCAATACAGGTGTTACACTGTGCTAATACAGTATTTTTAAGACAAATAAATCCTTATGTATGAGTACTACTTATTGAGATCCACAACTGTGTGCAGGTCTAAGCAACCATACAACTTGTCATTTGGAAAAGTGCATGGCACCATCATGTAAACTGAAACTTAACTTGAGCATGAGTGGAATTTTATTATGGATACAACGAGCTTAATCAAAGTAGTATTTCTTGGCAATTCCTTTTAAATCAAGAGTTACGGAACCAGTGCCATATTGGAAGCTATTCTTGATGCCCAACCCAACTCATAATCACCAGTGAGAGCATGGAAAAGCCACAATTGGATTGAAAATTAATTACTAAATAGAAGGAGAAAAAATGCATTTCAGTTTGGTTTTTGCATATTTTTAGTTTGTTCAGTGAATGAATAGTGAAAATTTATTACAGGTAAAATCATTTTTAGTGTGTGTTTTGTTTTCACTGATTATACAAGTCACATTTCAGGATTGCTGAATTAATAGATCACATTTAATTTGCTTCCATAGGTTCGCATAGCGGCCAACTTTGTGGCTCATGCTCCCCCTGGAGAGTTTAATGAGGTCTTCAATGGTAAGAATTTGCTGATCGTGATAATATTCCTATTTTGGAAATGCTGTGTTTTAATACAATTCATTGATTACATTACAGTCCATAACCTCTGATAACAGTAGTGAATTGTTTTGCTTCATAAAATCTACACCAACAGTGTTTTTTTTGTTTTCCTTCCTAGATGTGCGGCAGCTTCTCAACAATGACAGCCTCCTCAGAGAGGGAGCATCTCAGTAAGTACCTCCACTCATTCATCAAGTTAAAGGTCATGAGTGTAAATGCTTGTATGGTAATTTAAACAAATCACAAATACCCCACTTAACACAAATACATCGCAAATACATTTGGATATTGATAGAAAACATTTGTTAGAAGCATTTTGATGTGGCGTTACCTTTGTTGTATCTGTGCCTCTGTTCATTTTCTTGTATAGGTCCTTTGCCCAGTACAACATGGATCAGTTCACTCCTGCCAAACTTGAGGGCTATGATGACCCGGTATTTTTCTCCCATTATCTCCCATTTAATCCGAAATTCAAATGTTAAATGTCAGATTCATGAATGTTTTGCCACTCTCTTCTTAATAGGTCTTGATCACAGAGCATGGTGACTTAGGTCAGGGTCGCTTTCTGGACCCCCGCAACAATCTGTCGTTCCACTTTGACCACCTAAGAAAAGAGGTTGATGATGTACAGCAATACGATGGAGAAACAGCCCTGAAAAGCTGGAGAGATGCCTGTGATATTGCCCTTAGTGCCTATGTGAAAGAGCACTACCCCACTGGGGTCTCCACGGTGAGGCACCAAACATTGCTATCAGTGTAATATAATAAATACGGCTAAAAACTTACCCATGTTCACCATACAATTTGTGTGTTTCAGGTGTATGGAAAGATAGTTGATGGTCAGCAAACAATCATAGCCTGCATTGAGGGACATCAGTTTCAACCCCAAAACTTCTGGTATGGTGACACCACAGACTCTGGACACTGATTGTAACTGGTGTTACTGTCTGACTGTAGTGCAGGATTTGTCTTCATTCTCAAACACAGGAATGGTCGCTGTAGGTCAGAGTGGAAGCTGACTATCGGTCAGTCTAATGCTCAGGTGGTTGGAGTGCTGAAAATCCAGGTGAACTGAATTAAGTGTGCACTAATGATAAAGTCAGGTCATAACGAAGGAATATATTTCCAAAATCCTGGTTTACTATTGCAGTTCTTTGCTTTTTTTTAAATTTTTTTAGGTGCATTATTATGAAGATGGGAATGTGCAGCTGGTTAGCCATAAGGAAGTAGAAAAATCAATACCAGTGAATGTAAGTAAAAAACTTCACACATAAGCACTCATTAGGTCTGACAAGAGGTTTAAACCTTGTGTTGCTTAGATGTTGTTTTGGGGGATTTTTTGAAACAGAATGAAAATCAGACAGCTAAGGCCTTTGTGGACATTATTGAGACTGCAGAAAATGACTACCAGGTAAGTTGTTTTTTTGTATTGATGTTATCTTTTACATGCTATTGCTAAAATTACAGTAGCTATCTTTCAGATTGGGAAACAATGAAATATAGAACCATTGCATATCACATTTGTTTTCCTCCTCTTCCTGCATTCAGATTGCAATCAGTGACAATTACCAGACCATGTCTGACACCACCTTTAAGGCCCTGCGTCGCCAGCTGCCTGTCACACGCACCAAGATCGACTGGAATAAGATCCTAAGTTACAAGATTGGCAAGGAGATGCAGAATGTTTAGTGGAAGGTCATCGACTACGATGAACTGTCCACTGGGCCTACAACCCAACTATATATGCGCAAGGACTAACCAAAGCAAAACTATATCAGTATGGGGCAAGGAAATATTTATAAAGCAAACATATAACTGAACAGTTGCAGACCATAACCGTGGTTTGGACTAAGGGGTTACTTCTGGATGTGAATTGTTTAAGAGTTGTGTTGGGTCAGTGTGTAGAGCTGTGCTAAGGACTGCTGCAGTAAACTACTTTCTAAGGAATCACAGATTTCCCTAATTCTGGCGTAAAGAAGTTACAATATTTATATTTTTGTCAAACTGGTGCACAACTGTGAGCGTACCACAGGACAACCCTCCGCACACAGGAAAGGCAGCTGACGAGAGAAAATTAAGCACACAACATTTTAATTTTGGACACAAAGTACGTATAGAAAAACTTATATAATTTGGTGCCACGGTAAAATTTTACTTCAACAAAACCGATATCTTAGTTCTCTATTGCCAATGAAAGTGATAGTATTTCTATCTGTTGATGATGTTGGAGTTGTGTGATCCTCAGCATAGCTCTGTCTCTGCACTGTAGACATTCATGTTTGTCGGTGTCTGTCAGGGTTGAAAGAACTTGTACTGGTTTTCTGTTGTGCTTCACTATGTCCACTCATGCAGAATGACTGAAACAAGATAATGCAACTTCTATGCTGTTGCACCTGTAACGCATGCTCTGTCCTTATGCTTTGGCAACACCACTTCTATTACTGTAAGGTTTTTCCTTTGTAAAAGGAAAACATGCTCCTGTTACTCAAAATTTATTTGCCAAAATCTCTTTCCTATGGTAAAGAAGTCCATCCCCCAAACCCATGTATGCAAATTTCTATTTTAATATGCTGGTTTATTTTTGTTGGAGTCTTAGCATTTTGCACTCCTGACTGTAACAAACTGCTTGTTGGAAAATGTCAATTGAATGCAAAGCAGTTTCCATGTAAGGCAAGCTGACATACTGTACATCTTACATGTTTGAGGCCACTTCATACTGCTGACTCTAGATCAGTTTCTTGTTAGTTATACTACGTACAGTGTTCAACCCTCACACTATACTACCAACTGTGTGCCGATCAGTTATAAAATTCAAGACCATACTGCCCCATTCTGTTGTACAAAATAAATGGATGAACATCTTGGCTGGATTTTTACTTCATTTTAAATGTGTTACAATAATCTAGATTCAACATACTTATCAGCTGTTACTGTTGATAGAAAAACTCACATTAAGCTTTGATGCATGGAAAATTTATTTCAAATAGTGTAAATGTTAGGGTTAGTGTTCGTGATTTGCAGATTTACTAGAAACAGTTGGACATCACCTTTCAGACAAATGGGCTACAACACCTACCATGTTAATTCAATTATTGGTTTAAAATCAGAAAAGCATGGTAAGTAACAATCATCTGACGTGTTAAGATGAGACTGAATTAACTGACTTAGAAACGGTAGTAGATTCAAACATTAATGTTCCATTTTATGTTATTGATGGACTATCCTAAGGCTTATCACACATTCATGATGAATTCTCAATCTCCATTTAGGTTTTAGATTCCCTGAACAAATTATTTGGAACTGCAGATGGTGTCTTACAATAATGTGTAGATAAGATAGTGTATTTGTGACAAGAAAAAAAATCACATGCAATGTTCATTCATAGACAACTGTAAAGTCTTAAAAATGTATTAAATTTTCACTGACCATCTCCACAAGAACTGCATGACAATTAAATGAAAAATAGTTAAAAACTACCCTCTACTCAACTTTTGAAACAGTGATAGCTACATATTTACATCCATATACGTGTAGCCCTTCTATTTACTATACAGTATTCCTTTTCATTGACGTTTTCCTTTTGTGATTCCAACGGACAAAAAAGGCATGTTTTTCTATTGAATCTCATTAACATTGGACTCTTGACACATATGTTTCCATACAACATTAACATAGTGGAAAATACAGATAAATATTTTCATTATAAAACTTCAAACTTAGAAAAGATCTCTATAAAGCAGTAAAGACAGGAATGCTAATAGAAATATTAAAACAAATAAAGACAACACATAAGATGTCATATTGGATTTCTGGGTTGTTGTTTTTTTTTACAGTTTCTGGAACAGAGGTAGGGGTGTGACAGATTCTTAAAAGCATCTGTTTGAACCAATCCAGAGTTGAAGTGTGTGTACTACTAATTACTAGTGCAATGCAGTGGGCTGGAAAAGATGAACATTACCGTCATTGTTGATTCAGACTTGACTCATCTAATTAGCTGCGGGAAGATAAAACCATGTCTGGCTCCTTGGCTCCCTCCTGCCCGCTGTTGCTATGACCACAGTTCCCGGTCAGCTCTGGGAAGAGGCTAGTCCGCCCAGAGTGACTCGGGGAGCCTGGAGTTGGACTCATGCCTGGTTTCTTGGGAGGGATGGGAGGAGGGTGAGTCCTCTCTGAACGAGGAGTAAGAGGGGAGAGGATACCCGGAGACAGAGGCCCTGAAGAAGGTGACCTTCCTCCTGGAGGAGATGCCGCTACATTGCGGTAGTCTGTACCAAATGGAGAGCTACTTATTGGTGTCAGCTTGATGCTAGCCTGTTGGCTGGTGAAGCGGGATAGCACCTGAGTTACAGTGTTGCGGGCCAGCTGCTTGGCTGTGCTGTGCTCTGGTGGTGGAGGGATGGAGGAGGTAGTAGGGGAGAGGTCTCTGGGGGAGAGAGGGCCACCGTGTTGCTGCTGCTCCAGCTCAGCCTGGCTCTGGAATTTGTGCCTGGCGGCCTGGAATCGCTGGTTGATTCCAGCCTGGTAGGAAGACTGATGGAAGCCTGGGTTACCCAGGCGCTTGGCAAGAATGGGGGAGGAAATAGGAGAAGATGACAGTGAAGAGGACGCTGTGCTGGAAGGAGAGTGAGGATGAGAGAAAGAATGAGAGTGAAAAGGGGAATGCAAAAGTGAACCTCCCCCATTCTCAAGCACTGCTCCGTTTTCTGCTCCTCGCCCTTCCTGTTTCAGTTCTGTCTCTTTGTGGGCATGATAACCATTGATTTTTGACAGCGAAGCGGTTTTAGGAGCGACGGATATCTTTCCATCCAACTCTGTCTGAACTGAGGTGGACACCACTTTGACCTTAGAAAGCGACTCTTTCGCTTCTGTCGAGGCCTCCTTGTTCTCTTCTCTACATCCTCCAGTCTCAGTCAACCTCTTCCTCAGCTCCTCCAGCTGTCTCTCAAGCTCTCTGCTCCTGTTTTCCTCTTTGCCCATCTTGGCCTTCATCTGCTCTCGCTCTGTGTCAAACTCAGCCAACTGCCTCTCAGACCTGGCCTCAAGCTGGGCTGCCCTCCTCTTCTCATCTTCAAGAGCATCCCGGAGCTTCTCAAGGGCATTGGTCTCCTCTTGCAGCAAGGTGCGAAGTTGTGAGACCTTCTGAGACTCCTCTTTTGCAAGGCAGTTAGCTTTCTGGAGCTCCAGAGTTAGGCTTGAGGACAGCTGCTGCTGCTGGGATAGTGACTCCTCCACCTGGCTTACTGCCTGTGCCTGTTCCCTCTCTAATCTCCGTACTGTTGCGTGCTCAACTTCTAACTGGAAAGAGAGGGAAAGAAAAACAAGAGTGAGCAGTGAGCTTTTCCACATTAGACCACTAGGAGGCAAAAGAACACCGCTTTGTGCCATCAGACCAACACAGGTCAGGACACAAGGTATAAAACATTTGGATATGTAATTGCCACAAAACTTATTTTAATTACATATTGTGTTTGAGTTTAAATATCTATGTAGACCTCACTTCTGTCTAGCTTGGGTCTACTAAAAAATTATTGTATTTTTTTTTCTAGTATTTAACAAAACACCCACTATACTGTCTCTAATGACGTGTGATTTTTTCAATGAAATAACTTTTTGAAACAGAACAGGTGTTCTTATTTATATTTGGTTGCTTTTTTCAGACACAAAACTCATAAAATTGAGGCTCACCCAACTCTTATAGTTTGTACAGTGTCACATTAACTACAGTTAAGTGAGTGTATGTGTAATTAAGTCCTCGAGAAGTGGCAAAAGAAACAAATGACTGTGTTGCTTCAGAATCAGAAGACACTGAGGGCCACAACTGTGTTCGTTTCTCCTACTAAAAAAAAATCTTTTGCTTGCAGGGCATTTTTATGGGAAGAGGATGGGTTGAAAGGTTCGATGAGTAATAAAGAGAAATGGGAGGTGATGAAATACAATCCACTGTACAGTATATGATTAGGAGACAAAAAACAACATATGCGGGAAAGCCTGCGGAAGACTGGGAGACACTCAGGAACTCTTTATTACATAACACTGTGTGTGTGTGTGTGTGTGTGTGTGTGTGTGTGTGTGTGTGTGTGCCGACCTTGCATCAGACATGGACATCCATTATCTCAGGTTTCCTGGGGCCAAATCGCCCCATGGCTGCTGGATAACTAAACAATGGCCTCTTCCTCCTCTGTTTCCTATGGAACAGTTCTACGCTTGTGTGTTTGGGTGCCTGTATGCATCTGTACTTGAACAGGGCAAGCCCTCTCACTCCCTGAGTTACACTTGGGAATGGAGTGACGCTTCCCTATGCTGTCACATCTTAAAACAGAGCTACCATTATTGAGGAAGAACACATCAGAGGAGGTGCAGAGGGAAGGAGAGGGAAGTGAAACATTTCCTTTACCAGATGTTCTTAGCTGACAACTGAGAGCACCAGAGAGCAGAATAGCATATGGACACTATGTCTCTGACAAGTTGGTCATACCTGTTGAAGCAAGTTGTCTCTTTCTGCCTGCAGCATGAAAGCAAAATCGTTGCTGTGTGCTGCGTCCTGAGCATGGCGTTGTTTCTCCTCCTCCAAATCTGCTATCATCTATCAAATATAGAAGCAAATGGTAACTAGAACAATACAGTCACAGACCGCAACATCCCGCGACACCCCTGAAGTCAAAATTTTACCCTGACCTACTGTGAACTAAATTCTGCTGTCCAGACACTTTAAACTTCAACTATATATCTTACATCTTAACTTTTCTTTGTTCTCTTTTCTTATTTATCTTACATTTTTAACTTTTTGTTTTCTCTAGGTTTTCTTAACTAATTTATCTTGCATTTTTTTTAACTTTTTTATCTAGTTTCTCTTACCTTATTTATCTTATTTATCGACCGGGCTTACTGGGACCTCCAGAGACATATTTCGTGCTGTCAACTGTGGAAACGTGTGTCAGTATGACAAATAAAGACTCTGATTCTGATTCTCTGATTGCATAGGTCAAAGATCAAAGCTAGTGCGCTGACCTACTGTCATTGATCAAAGCACTAGCTTTGATCTACGGTCTTACTCACACTGGCCTTCTCCCTTGTCTTTCAACATCCCGCGACTTACCCTGACCTACTTCCAGGACAGGTCAGGGTACCCTGAAAGTAGTATCTGACTAGTGCATAGACTAGTGCATATGGAGAAGGCCAGTGTGAGTAAGATCAAAAGCTAGTGCATAGGTAGATCAAAGCACTAGGTTTGATCCATGGTCTTATTCACACTGGCCTTCTCCCTCGTCTTTCTATCTTATCTGGTTCCTGAGTGTACAAAAGTTGAAATTTGACCTAGTTTTCTCAAGGTCAAGGTCATCATCTCACTTTCATTTTGTTTCATCTTCCTATTTGTAACAATTGCGAAGATATTTGGTGGACATACGAACAAACGGACGAACACACAAATGCTGACAATTACAATACATCATCGCCTTGAATTAAGATAAGATAGGTAAGGTAAGGTAAAATAAGATATACTTTAGTTATCCCAAACTGGGAAATTTATACAATTATACAAGATGCAGATGGTGGGATTGCTCTTTGAAAATTCAGTGCATGAATTTTACATCATTCTCGCATTAGTTTTTTCTGTGATTCATTTGATTTATCTAATGGATTTTCTTGCTCCACACAGCATTGCTGCTGTGAAACTTGTTTCCTGACTAAAAACCCATGTGATTAAACTGTCAAAACCTTATATGAAGTTCTGTCAGGTTCGTCATCACGCTACAGTTCACTCTTAGAAAAAAACTAAAGCTTGAGTGATTACGACTCCAATAAACTCTTTGATTTCCTGTGATAAAGCACCACACTCCGCCCCAGGAGTTGCTGACACTGCCTCCAGGGAACAAGTTTTGACAAATATATTACCTGCACATTTTCATCACTTTCTCACCACAAATCTACCGTACAAGCGTGACCCCCCCCAGCGGACACAAGATAGGAGCTTGTGTAGTCTGCAGCACCATCCTGACACGCAAATATGACACAATCTTGGGACCTCATCAAATTTGAAGGTGCATCTTCACGACAGCATATTGCCTCTTACCCTCCTGTGTCTGTTCTCAGCAGCTGCCAGCTGTCCCATCATCCTCTCTTGCATCTTCTTGCAGTGAGCCATGACTAGTTTCAGCACGGCCAGAGGATTCGGACCAGCTGCTCGGCCCTGCAGGTGTGTGTGAGGATGGCGAGGGGTGTTTCGACGCTCCTCTGACTCGCTGTCTCGCTGCAGGGCCAGGAAAGGATCGCTGAGGTCATATTGACCATAACGCTCCTGGACAAAAGCATCTCTGTGCTGAGCCTGATGGATAGACAGATACACGCAACACACATTGTTCTGTTGAGTCCATTTTACTTTTTTAACATTTAATTTCAATAAGGCAGAGCTCCATTCACAGAATAATGAGGCTGGATGATAGAAAATGTATTCTTGAAGATCATAGAACATAGTTGTTCAATCATCGTGGGATTTTGATGATGTTTAAAAAAAACATTGGAAGAAGTCTTTTTATTATTTGGGAGGCCAGAAAGTGATAATCAGACTCATTAATAGGAAGAAGTTTGTTTAATATTTCTAAACAAATGCAGGACAATTCAGATAAATAACACACTGTTTAAGATAATGAGATATATCATTATAGACATTTAATATCATGAAATAATCTCCCTCTATATATTGGGATTTGGCACGTGGCAATCCATGGAATCATCTAGGAACTTGTAAGCCCACGTGGGAGAGAATATCAGATGTGAAGGACAAAATTAAGTAAGTAGTTAGTCAAAATATAAATGTAGAAAAGAGTATCCATGTACATGTTCACTGCTGACAAGATGTCACAGCTGCAGGTTTGATGGAATGAGGACTTCATTCCACACTGCAGCACAGGAAAAATGTGTTGAGAAGATAAAATGAGACCCAACCACCAGTGCCAAGAATAATAAAAAAAAGTATCTCACTACAAGCATCCTTTGTTTAAGTAGAGAAACACACAGACACTCACAGACCATACTAAATAGAGGATCAGGAGGTGTAACCTTAAAGGTAATAACTTCATGTGTTCATAATACAATCGTACATGGACTCAGATGTGAGTGTGTGTGTGTGTGTGGATGTGTGTAGAAAATCTGTATGGGGTGATGTTATTATCAGTGTGAGTACAAGCAGATGGTCTTTCCCCTCAACCCAAACACAAAGAGGTGAGAGATGACCATCCAACCCCCAACAGGAACAGATGTTAACTCCTCCCCAGGGATGCAGGGGTGAAGGACCGGGCCATGAAATCTGACACACACACACACACACACACACACACACACACACACACACACACACACACACACACACACACACACACACACACACACACACACACACACACACACACACACACACACACACACACACACACACACACACACACACACACACACACACACACAGAATTTCTAATTAAGAGGATGAATAACATTGTAAAGGTAAGATAATTGAATAAAAGGTGATAAAGCACTTTTTTAAGAGGTAAAATTGGATCTCGATGGGGACAAACTATTCCAAGCACCTCAACTAATTTCAATTTATCAAGCCCATTTAAGAGAAACATTCTGGAATGATGACAAATGAAGTGAAACAGGATTAGGCTTGGTTGGTCCCTCTCTGGTTCCCTGTAAGCAGGAAGTCTTATTTACTCCATACAGCAAGGAAGAAAAGGGTTAGCTGGGGTGTTCATGATGGAAGCATGCCACAGAGTTCACTGTTCGCCTTAGGGGCCCGTCACTGTCTCAAGACCCTCTTTGCCCCCTTCGTCCCCCTGCCCAAACATGCATGGCACTGCATTCCTCTGCCAGTTCATCACCATTTCTCAGAAAACGCCTCTGTCTACATCCGCCTCTGTCAGCCCTCTTTTACTCAGGCACTCTTGGAAAGCGGCTGCACAAAAATACACACACAGACACACACAAACGCCCCGAGGGCGTCACTGAGGAGGCTATATTTGAGGCTCTTTCTCTTGCCGAACAAAGAGTGTGACCCTCAATGAAGAGATTACAGGACTCCAACAAAGACACCATCTCAATGCCTTCAATCTGTCGTATTGTCTCCACGACTGACCCAGAAGGCTTCGATGCCTGTATGTTTAGCACGAGTGTGTGTAGTATATGGACCCCTTTTCCAGCATCATCCAAAAATAAATATGTGTGCCTTCCCAAGGACGATGTGAATATTTTTTTGGTTGGACTGTGGAGTAAAGTCTTTAAGCTCATTCATCACGCAAGTAAAAACGTGCAGCTTCCTGAGTTAAATGACCGTTTAAACTGACCATTAAGGACCAGGCTGAAATTGGCTTGGGTGTGTGTGCGTGTGTGTGCGTGTAGTTGTCTGAACCTCGGTCTCCCATGGTTTTCTAAGGATAATTCTGATCATAATGACAGAGTGTGCTTTCCTTTATGAGAGGGCACAACAAGAAAACCCTCTCTGGTGCAAAGCTGTAATTACTGCCTCGCTGCAGATCACAAATGTCTTTACAACTCGGTCATGGGAGGGTCTCTTATGTTCTATTAATACACTTCTTCTGATTTATAATCTGCATCAAGTATGTGAAAATTCTTTGATAATATCTTAGAATGATTTTTTAGAGGAGGGCATTTGTTTGAGTGCAGCCTTTTTCAGCAGCCTGAATGCTGTCAGGTTTAAAATGACAGAATAGATCACGGGTCCTGATACAGTAAGATTTTGTCCCAATAGTCCCAATATGATAAAAAACACACCGAACCAAACTCTCATGGATCAAACAGTCATGAAAACACATCATTCCAATTTTTTTTTTCCTGAGCCTCTAGATTGGGATCATGTCACCCCCTGAAGGAACCCTGAGGGTCCTCAGAGCACTGTCTAATGCATCCCTACAGCTGCAATGAGGTGTGAAAGACAATATGATGTTTTTCACCTGGAAAAAGTCTGTCAGTCAGTTACCTATAGCCTCGAGGTACAATCATCTCCTTATGTGGGCTGAATGGAGCCAGGGTGTTCTGTTTCCTTAGAGCCTCTGTAATGACTCACATACAATGAAATCAGGAGCTAGCGTGGACAAAATTACAGCTCTGAATAGTTTTGAGTGCACATCTCCTCTTACACACGTACAGATTAGCCCAGAACCAGGCCCACATAACATTGAAAGTAAAGGAAAATATAACAGCTTTCAAAATTGAGATGAATGCATTCGCTTCTGCATATTTATGCCTTTGTTTTGTGCATCTGGAATGTGTCTGCCTGGGTGCCTGCGCAACCTGCCGCATTATGTTCTTAACATAATTGCTTGTGTCTGGTATATCATCTAGGCTTTGCAGTGGAGTTTATGGGAAATGTATGCATTCCAGGTGAATTAATCCAGTCTTGGAAAGTACAAAGAGACAGACGGAAGCCAAAGAGCAGCAAGGCCAGACCTGTTGGGTATGAAAAGTTACTTTCATGGAATTTAAGCAGCTCTAATAGCAGCTTTAGAATAATGAATGACGCCATGGGGGCACTCCAGAATTTTACTTTTAAACAGTAAAAGAAACAGATGGCTGTGAGTACCTTTGGGTTTATTCTGTTGTGTCAAACCAAATGGGTAAAATTAACGAGGATGTTGTTTCAGTGAAGACAAGATACTGTTTGATCCTAACAAGAAATTATTAGATGAGAAAGTGTGACATTCGTGGCACAGTTTATCATGTGTTGGTTGGAAAGAAAATCTGTTCTGCATCTTGGAGATGGAAATGTAGTCAATGAACCACTTGTCAACCCTGTAGAGTACCAGGCCTTCTCAGCACTTATTAATCCACAGTCACATCAGATTTAACAAAGCCGGCAAGACTACAAATTCAAACTGACACGAACAACTCTGATCCATTTTAATGTGTATTGGTTGCAGACATTGCAGAAGAGTCTGCTATTGCAAACAAAAGCCACTTAATGAGTCACCTGTAGCTTTTCTTTTAGGTGAGTACAGGTGTTGTAAAAGAGGAGGAAGTGTCTATTTGAAGGGAATACTCAGTTGTTGTCTCCAAAACCTTGTTTAGAGATAGTCCTAAGGTAGAAAAGTAGATTTTTCATTATTGTACATTGATTTTAATTTCAAAAAAGTACATAACAGTCATTTGATGGCAAAAGTGGAAGAGCTACTATTCAGACAGATGCCTGAGAATCCCGCAACACCTATATGTGTGTTATTTGGTTGCAAGAGAGACGCATAGAGAGAGAGGGAGGGAAAGAGAGATTAAGAGACAGAAGGATGAGATTTTGAATGTTTGCTTTTAGAACTAAAGTGTGCTTAAGGCGTGAACTGTATCTCCACACATCCCACCCACACATTAACCAAAGACAGCACCAAAGATAACCCAGGAAGTAGCCAAACATAGCCCCACTTTATTTTATGAGTTACATCGAGACAACTTACATGTAATGATTAACAACCTTGTAAGCTCAGTGGTGTTTATTGTTAAAACACAGAGGCAGGGTTCGTCACTCTTTGGCCTGGACGCATTCAGAGGACTATGATTCATCATTTGATCCAATAAGGAAGTTCTGCAGTTTGTCTTGATACTGAGACTTTAAATGTAATTCATGCACTAACGTCAACTTCTTATCTCAGACTCCTGTATCACTACTTTATTTGTAGCAGACAAACACTCCAAGACGGTGCAAATAAAAGAAAAGGGTGAGGTCAGTTCCCATTACAGGTATTACAGGTAATTTATTTTCAAGCAGGTTTAAAATAATACAAGAGACTACCAGAGAAATCTTCCTAGGGACATTGCCTGACATACAGTGTGTCAGTCACCTGTAATAATCACTACTGTCAGATGCACGCATAATTTCTTCATATGGGTGTGTTTCTATTTACTTGTTTTTGAGAAAACAAAGAACAACTAACAACCATTGTCAAGCAATGGAGCTTTATGCTTGCAGGACTAACACTGGCATTTTAGGAGCACTTTATTGACATAGACCAGTGTACTTTACAGTGTTATATTAGATATGGCTGTGCTGTGTAGTTTTTTTTACAATGGTTCCTCCAGACCAGTCTCAAAATTTGTCCCAGATTGGACTATGATTCATATCAAATAAAGAATATGAACTTATCTGAGCTGCAGGCTGTAGTCAGGAAAATAAAGTCAGTCTGCAGAAACAGAAAAGCCTCTAGGATTACAGGACATGACATCATTCTAAAAGAACAAGACAGTCTCTACTTAGCATGTCTGTAACTTTTAAAAAACAAAAGCCCGATGACCAGGGTAAACAATTAAATCATTGTCAAACAGCAATTTGTTTGTCTCACGAGTCGAATACAAGAAACTGAAGTCCTTTCTGTAAACCAGAGACATGTGTCAATATCACAAAGTTTGTTTAGACGTGAAGTTTTACACATTTCTTTCCCAGTGATCACGCACTTCATATTGATGGGTAGAAGTCAAAGTTCTGCCCTGCTCTAGGTCTTTATTCATGCCTTCATAAGGCTATTGAGAACCTATGCTAGAATTACGAATCGTTACTTAGGAATCATTCATGACAACATTAAAAGTAGTTTTCCCATACAGAAATTGACAAGCATCAACTGAAAAGATATGCCACTCTTGTTGGAATGCAAAGCCTGTTTCTGGTGTCATATTCTCAGGAATGTTCCCTCTAGTGAAACTACTTATCTGTAGCCTTAGTGATGAGGACAACGAACAGCACAATCAAGAATCTGTTGAGACAAGTCCCAAAGGTGACATCATTTCTTGAGAAAGTAAACAAGCGCTAATAACCTTTGAAAGTTTTTCAGGGGTGATGAGTGACGGGAGGGTTATGAAGTGCCACAAGGTGGTTGTCTCAAGCATATTTATCATTTTAAAAGAGTGATAAGGATCTAAGACGATACCCACTGGGTGGATCAATGTAAGGAAACATCAATATCAACCAGACATTAGCTGTGTGTTTGTGTGTGTGTGTGTGTGTGTGTGTGTGTGTGTGTGTGTATGTGTGTGTGTGTGTGTATGTGTGTGTATGGGTGTGTGTGTGTGTGTGTGTGTGTTTGCGGGCGTGTGCACGCGCACGGGCCATGGTCATGGTCAATGATGAAGACGCCTGAGTCTAAGGGAAAAAGACGATGTAAACAAGGAGGAAGGATAAAACAGAAGGATCTGAAAGTGTCTGTCAGACCAAGATGCTTTTTTCTAAAAATTTTTTGTAATAAATAAATAAATAAATAAATAAAAGATTTTGCTGCAAGAGTGAAACAAGCAATGATCTCATAAAAAGTTGACCCCCTTTTATGGGGTTAAACTATGACAATACATGCAGACAAAAAAAAAAAAAACAAAGAAGATAAAAGATGCTTTTTTACAATCCATTTGGATAGATGCAATGACAGTGACTTTAGCACTGAAATTCTCTCATGATTAAAGACAAATTTTCTTGCTAGATAAACTCCACTATCAGGGACTGTTTTATACACCTCAATAGTCATGGTTGCTACTTGCAGCGTAATTAATCTGTTTGTCGAGTCATGCCTGAGATACAGTTTCCAACATGTGCTTTGCTGATTCACGTTGTCCAAGGAGCCACCAAAGTTCTCCACTATGGTTGCAGACAGATTTTGGCAGCAGGATCACTTTCCAGATTGAATTGATGAAGCTCAAAGCATCAAAGAGAGAAAAGAACTTCACCAGTGTCACGAAAAGCCAAACCATCAGAATTTTATATTTTCCGGCTACATCAAAATAAAATTTATCAATTTTGTCAATGTGAGTGGAACAAACTGCACCCAGCGTTTGGCACACACTACGGTCATGAGGCTTTACTAGGATTTGCCTCTTGTCAAATTAGGCTATATCACCTAATTCCTTGAGTCTGGATCTTTCAAATATAATGAATCATGCATTCATCATCAGTATCAGATATTGTTATTCTTTGGGGAGAAAAAAAATGTTAATGTGTACTGTAGAAAAAAATTAATGAATAGACTAAGATTCCAAAATGAGAAATACAGATTTAAAGCATTAGCAGTAATAATCCTGGTGGTCTGGTCGACTGAAAGGCCCATGGGAAACCAGAATCACTTCTGTGCCATTGTCTTTACCAGCTGTTTCCTTTGCTTCCTGTTTACACATCCCCTCCCTGTCGGCTCGCATTCTTTTTGGGGGTGTAAGACTAAAACAGGTTAATTTTAGTCCCTAAGGATGTCCTCAGTATTTAAGGACAAAAGAAAATGAATTATTTACAGTAATCAAGTGCTGGGAGGACTATTATATTTCAGTAATAATAATGTCGTCATGCTTCTAGTGGAATTTGTGTGTATCAGATGTAGTGGCCAACTCACTCTGAGGGCATGTATGACCGTATCCTGGGCCTCCAGCTCTCCCTCCAAGATACTGAGAAAAGTCAGCAGCTCTGCTCTGCTTAGAGCTTCTACATTCATCTTATCATCCTGAAGAGACAGACAATCAAGAAAGATTTTTGTTATTTTTGATCACAAAAATGAGAAACAAACGCACGTAAAATACAATCACAAATTTGTCTGTTTTTTATGAATGGATTTATGTGCTGAGGAGAACTTAATTCTTCCTTTGTTCTGTGTGTTTTGTTCTTCACTGAGTGGCATAGAGCCGATATAGGATAGGATTTGAAATTCCATCTGTGGGCTCACTGGGTTGTGGTCCTGGTTACAAACAGGAAGTCATTAGCATGTCTGCATGTTAAGTTGCTGAGGACAGTTATGTGCTTTATTCAATCCCCGTTGTCCACAAGGAAGGTAGTGTGCTCTAAATTCTAAGAATGTTGGTTGAATGTGGTTTTTGTACACATCTTATTTGCATACACTTGTAAGGCTCTAGACATTATTAGCTAGGTTGGGGTATGTACAATGTACATACAATCAATAACTCTCACTGTTTGTTCAAAAAATATTAAAAAAAATAAAAAATAAAAAAAAATAAACTAAACTTAAATCTATATATAAATGGATGTCACATTAAAATCGACTGCCAGTGAGTCCAGTAAAGGTTTGTTCTTCTAGGAATGAATATTAGTGGAAAAACATTTGTGTTTTCAAGGTGATGAGCACCAAGTTTCACCTCAACTGAGATGAAACTTGTCCTCTATAAATCACACTACATAAAACTCTTCATTCCTCATCATCACATTTGTTACATCTGCTGCTTTTTAAAGTATTCTATTTTTTTTTATTTATCCTCTTAAATTTGTCACTCATCTTTATCAATAGTAAAGTGATTATTCCTCATCTTTCCTTTGAACAAACCTCCACTTTCCTCCTCATGGCCACATATGGTTGAATTTCAATAGCTCTGTTTACTTTCCTGCAGCAGAAGTTCGTGCAATTTCCTCAGTGCACTCTGTGGCTCACCACACATGCAAGTAAAATCCATGAAATGTGAATAAGTTGTTACTTACTAGCTACAAACCTGACAGGGATAGTCCTTTCCCACATTATGCATAAATGCCTTGATTCTAGCTGGATTTGTTAGCATGTTTTTAAACTCTTGGCTGTCAACATATGGCTAAACTTTGTGTCACACAATATTTGCAAATCAGCTACCAACATTCCAGGGATTCCCACACCATGGGAATCATCACTCAAGGGTAAATTCCAGTATTCCACTCTGTGGCCCACACTGCTTTCAAGTGGCAGTGTTGCATTTTGGCTTTGTGAGCAAGGCAGCTGGCTGGTGATCCAGCAGCTACCACATAAATGGTAACTTAAAGTTTAGATGAAGTGTTTTATGACTGACTGTCTTAAACGCATCGAAAAATATTGACATCTTACTTAAACATCTATGTGAAATTACTTCAATCCGAATTCTTTCTCTTGAAAGTTCTTGAAAGTTCCAAGGAGATAGAGAGAATTAGTTTTTAAAATTTTTGGAAAACAAATTGATACTGAATTAATATTGCTATAACGCAGAAATTCAATTATTAAGTGAGATCTCATGCTCATCAGAGTTAAATTTCACATATCAGGCATCATTTAGAGAGCTCTGAGAACTAAAGGGATTATGCTCAGTGGTAGTTTCTCCTGGGTTGAGTTCTAGAGCGAAAGAAAAAAGCCTTTGGTCACATCTTAAAAAGAACTTGCATGTGTGTGTGTGTTTCAAAGAAGCGAAACACACACACACACACACACACACACTGGATCCTGCTTTCTAATGGGTGTCAACCAAATCAGCAAACAATGATCCAGTCAATGCACACAGCTACTTTTCCATTTTTACACGAATTTCTCTGAGGAAAACAAGGACGCTTTGGCTGAACTTAACTCATCCTGGCTGAAAAACCAGGAAGGATCTGTTCTCAACGTGCAGGACAAAGCAATAAATCACAGTAGTTGCTGAGGAACAGCAGAGCTTCCACCTGCTTTCTGGGTATTTTACAAGGGACCATCATTATTTTCCTTGTTGGCAACATTCAATTCAATTTGTAAAGAGTCACAACCATCAAACTCTCCAAATTAGCTGTTATGCAATATAGACTGCCTGGGGTGATAATGGAAAAATCAATACCCCATCAATAGTCTATTACAGCCTGAAGTACACACACACACACACACACACATTAACGTTAAAATGAACTCAATTTAACATCCCTGAATCTCAGCGAACATACCACTCACTAAATTTTTATCTAAGAGCTGTTTTTTTTTTTTTCATTATTGTGTACCATAAAGTTTTTTTTTTCTTATTGTAGTATAATTGCTGGAAGTTTCTCTCACAAAGCCGTGTACAATACGAACCAATACCACACTGGGTCTGAGACCTGTCTGTGGACTTCTGCAGTCTTACTATAAAACCCAATCGAACTGGTAATAGAATTTCTGCGAAACCGCGGGAAACATTTCCACAACCACCCACGTTAACGTACCCTCATGCGCTCCGTTCTGGCCGCATTAATTCTTCTTTAAGTCCAAAAATGAGGATCCGCGACAGCATGAATCAAAGCCGTCCACTGTCACAGACGCTCTCGCTCCAAGGCGAACGTGAACAACAGACATTTAAGTGACGAGGGCCTCAGCCAATCACGACGCCGTGTGGAGAAAACAGAACCAATGGCTGATGAAGATTTTTACGAGAGGGCGGAGACAAAGGCGTTCCCTGCTGTTGGGATAAACCTCTTTGTTTCGGACGTCCAGTGTTGATGTTTGTTCCCTCCCGAGTACCAACGTGAAACAAGTGATTGCAGATTTGCACCAATAATGGTGAAATATATACAGTCATATATTTATATTGACGTTTCTTTGTCATGCACCGACGTTTTACCGAAATAAGTGAACTCTACTCTAAATTTTGGAGCGACAATGTGATCTGTTTTATGTATTTTTTGTCATATACAGTATATTTTGATTGTTTTGACAAATTTGCTGTGCCGATAGTGCAATTTTTTTTTTTCTTGAATACCTATAAATGCTAAAAATGCGATGCTGTAAGAGCACCACTAGCTGTGCTCTCTACTGCCATGCAGTATGCAACTACTGTACATTGCATTGTTTTCCATTTGAAGTACACAAATAAAAATCAACAAACATCAATTACATAGTAAAATATTTCAACCAAACAATCATTTCACGACCTTAGTTGCCATATATTAACATTCTAATTTGAATCTGAAAGCAAACAGTGTATTTATCGGATGTTGGAAGTGCCACTCGAGATTCTATTACCAAGCATATGTGCATGTAAAATAAAATCTGCAATTTAACTGGGCCACAGTAGTTTAGTATCAGTACAGGAAAATGGATCTGACTTTAATCCTGGTCTAAGGACAGTGGATGATGTACAGGTATATAAATGCCCACTATGGGATTGTGACATGGGATTTTGGGCTTCATAAATCCAATGTGACAAAACTTGGATATGGAAATAATCTAAAATGTACTTAAATTTTATTCCATAAGATAAAATCATCACCAGATTTGATATGATTGAGTATTGTAAAACAGACATGAAAAATTAATCATACGTATCAGTGCTTTTTTATCTATCTAGTGATCAACCTCACCCTCCCCTTTAGCTTATATGTGTTTCAATAATGACTGATAATTATACATAAATCAATAAATGTCTGATTTTTGGGTCTGATAAAGAACAAGCCTTGCAGTGTCTGTGTTTCAACTCCCCTTAGTGATGAAATGGCAGTAATACAACTCCGACCGTGACTTGCTGTGCATCAAACCATGCCTCCATGTATGAATGCTGAGTGTGTTAGACTTGTTAACCTGCTTCCATTTATGAACTTATTTGGTTTAGTAGCTCTAGAAAAGTGAAAACAGTCTAATTTGAGACGTGACAGCCCTTTGCTGAAGTAGGCGTTGCATGTCTTTAATCAAGCTGGTATTCAATAGAGATATATTTTTTAAATGTATCTCTAGTAATTCAAATCTGTTATGACTTAGGGTAGTACGAAGTGTAATGAGTTTGCGATAGGATAGAATAATTAACAACATCCAAACGGTTGTCAGAAAAGGAGCCTTAAAATGATAGACATTGAACAGTAATTTCACATCTTTTGTTTCTAATCAACAGTAGAAATCACAACCTGATTGATGAGATCTTTTTGCTAAACGGTCATCTGCTTACAGTCAGTCATACTCATGTAATAAAACCTGCATGCTGTTCTGAGGTCTGTGCAAACTGGAATGCTTTCTTTCTATTGAACTATTGAATGTAGGCCAGGTTGTTGAGGTTATATTTCAAAGGTCAGTGTCACATTTCTGTGTAATATTTTAAAAGATTTTAAAACAGACTCAGAAAAAAAAAGATTTCATTTGTTTTTATCATAATCAGTTAAGAATGGAAAAAGCAAGAACAAATTTAATGCAGTAAAAGGAAAACTCATGCATTAAAAATTTTTCTTGAGCAAAACATTAACCTTGTAAAGATAGCCTAATTTATTTGGTAAAATCTTAATCACTATTTCTATTGTTACAAAATTATTTCACTCTCATTCCTTATTCATATCTGTGGATCTATAATTTACATTTTTTTTTTGGCATTTAGTTCCCATTCATATATTATGAATAGACTATATTTAAATGAAAATTGTACAAACCCCAAATTCCACCCTTAAGGAAATGTCACAGTCAACCAGAAAACACTGACAACATGGAAATGAACTCACCAGGATAATGATAACTGACTACATGTGGACCTTCTACTTCAGAAATGCTACCACTAAAGTGTGTTTTTGTAGCACAACAGTAATCAACAACATCTGTAACAGTAACTTGGAGTTTTACAGCGTTGTAAAGGGAGTCTAACCTTTGAAGAGAACTAATGAAAAGCAGCTGACATGTACTAACACAGTGGTGAACATGTGTTTCTCTAACATATGACAAGGCATTTGCAACAGTAATAGTACTTTTACATACTGGATAAATTAAAGATATCACAAATGTATAAAAAGATTAAAAAACATCTTCCATTGAAATGCACAGAAATTTTTCTAAAGACTGATAGAACCAAGATTTCGTGGACAAGTTGCTCTCTTGACTCGCTTGTCTTTTAGAAACTGAGTAGTGCATATCCAGTGTTAATAATCTCCATATTGAGAGTATTTACACTATTTAAGATATAATTAGATATTTTTATGAACATCCCTTAATTTTGTTTCAGATTAAGGCTTTTATTTAACATGTACAAAATGAAGAAAAATTAATTCTATGAATGAATTCTATACTATTGATAAAAGTTCCATTTCAACTGTAAACATATGTATACAAGAGGTTTATTGGTGCATAAAAATACTGTACTGGTAACTTAATATGGAGGTAAAGCAAGCAGTCAGCCTGAGGTAGAATCAGGAACAATTACCCTGGGCTCCAGCTTCAACTTGATGGGATTCTTAGGTGAGGTAAATCCATCACTTCCCAACTCCAGTTGAATCTATATAAAAAAAAAAAAAAAAGATAAAAAGATGTGTGATAAATTAATCCCTGAAAAAGCTCTTGCTAAAGTGTCTGTCAGCATTTTAAAACTACCTCTGTCTCCTTGCAGGTGACAAAGCTAAAGTTCTGAAGGATCTCCACCAGGGCCAACTTCATCATCAACATGGCAAATTGCATGCCAATACAATTCCTCGGTCCAGCTCCAAAAGGCAGGAAGGCATAAGGGTCTACGTTGTCTTTGTTGTCATTGCTGAACCTAAAAGATTAGGAACAAATCTAAAGCTTCTGATTACATTTAATTTCTAAATTTATTTACCTTTAAATCAGTAAAGTACCTTTCAGGTTTGAAGACTTCAGGCTCAGACCACAGTGAAGGGTCGTGGTGAATACCGTTGGGGATGGTCACTCCATTAATTTCCACAGAAGTCTTTGATATTCTGTCTATGCGAGGAGCAATAGGGTACAGCCTCATTGACTCATTCAGAACCATATCCAGGTATTCCATCTTCATTAGGAAGTCAAATATATATATATATTTATACACACACATAGGTATATACATATACACACACATATACACACATACATACATACTGTACATAATCATTATTGTTATTAATTATGAAAATACACTGTTGTACACATTACATTCTGTGCATTCGTGTCTTTAAAAAGCTGTAGAAGAAATCCATGACTTTAGCCGGGAAAATGGACACATCCATCTTCTCAAGAATTGGCTATATGAAAGGAAACAGTTTCTGAAATGCACGAGATTTTAAAAAGCGTAATTAAGAAAGGGTTCAGGATGGTATTTTAGACATTTCAGTTAGAATATTATTACTCGACATACCTACAACCAGAATCAAGGGATTCAGAAAGTTGAATTTGACCATTTTCTTAATGTTCAGGGTCAGAGGGATGATTGATGGAGTCAATGTCCACACTGAAGGCAGTGCTTGCCACAACATCCATACTACTGTATATGGTCCAAATATGCTGCAAAAACAAGTTATTCCAATTCACTAATTCTGGAATAAGAAATAGCATGAAAATTTTTCATTATTTTTGTGTAAATAACTGTTTATCATTTACAGAACAGCACAATTAAGAAAGAACAAATGATACTGGTGACAAGGCACAGGAATATTACTCACTTTTTCACTGCAATGACTTCATCCTCCTCTGCTTTCTTACGAAGACTGTTAATCAGGTTACCTGAATGTTGCAGCATTATTGTGTACATCTGCCCCATGCATAAACAAGGAAAACAACATCATTTCATCATTAATAACACTTTTATCTATAATTATACCGGATCATTTTGTTTCAGTATTAAACGTTTACATCCATTTATGAAACGGATGATATGATGTGTGCAAATGTCTGACTGGTTCATGACCCGTGAATTAAAAATGCAAAATAGAAAATTGCCAAAAGCATTTGCTCAACTATCCAAATCATTGAAGTCAAGTGTTCGAATCACTCCCATGACCACACAGCGGGGTCAGCGGTTTTGTGGGTTGCCAGGACAACAGGACTTTTTTGAGTGCACTGTGCCAAGTGCAGAGTTTGGTGGAAGGGTGTTTATGGTGTGTTGTATTTTTTATTTTTTTTATATTTGGGCTCAGCCCCTTAGAGGAAGGAACGCTTCATGTTGCAGCATACATAAGATATTTTGGACAAATTAACGCTCCCAACTTTGAGGCAACAGTTTGGAAATGGTTCCTTCTGGTTCGGACATGACCGCATAAAGCAAGGCCCATAAAGACATGGATGAGCGACTTTGGTGTTGAAGAACTTGACTGTTCTGACTTCAACCCAACAACTATGGGATGAATTAGAGTCAACACTGAGAGCCAGACCTTCTCATCCAAAATCAGTCTGACCTCATAAATGGCCTTCTGGAAGAATGGTCAAAAATTCCCATTAACACTCTCCTACATCTTGTGGAAAGCCGTAAACTGTTATCACTGCAGAGGGAAGATCAACATCACGAAAGCAAATGCTTTATAACTGAGAGGCAACTGATGTTCATATCACTGTGAAGGTAGGTAAGGGAATACTTTTGGCATTATACTGTATATTTGAGCTGTAGTGTACTTTTAACCTCCTTTAGTCGTCCACTGGTGAATGATGGTGAAAGTGTGTTGCGAATCCTCTTCCATTTCTCATCTTTTACTACTGAAACAGCATCGCGTAATGGTCCATTTAGGCCAAAGTCCTGAGTCAAACACACAAAGGAATGACTCAATGCACGCACACACACACACACACACACACACACACACACACACACACACACACACACACACACACACACACACACACACACACACACACACACACACACACAACTGAGTAGCAGCTTGTAACATTTTGTGAAAAACATATGATTGGGTATATTCTTTCTTTAAAAATATAAGTACCGGTACACATTTACCCCCACATTCTGCCGTATTTTTTTTGACATTCCATGTCATAATTGTGAATGCCCTGAGTAAAAAAAAAAAATTAGAAACAATTGCATCAAGAAATAAACCATCATTAGCAGAATTTCCCTCATAAAACTGCTCCAATGACCCATGTCTCACCTTTCTGTAACCCAAAAATGTCCCAATAAAGGGCAAAGGTTTGGGCCCACAGACGCCTCTTTTCTTAAAAAAGCCATATGGAGCGTACCCATATCTGAGAAAGAAAAAGAATAACAAAAGTGAGACCAAATCCTTTCCAAATTAAAGGGCATTTCATTTCAAACAAGCCCTAACCCCATACAACCCTAGTTTTTCACCTTTAGTCCAGTAAAATTGTCACTTGTGTCGCCACGTGTTACTGTTATGTAACTGAACATATGTACATCCTTTTTTTCTAGCTGTGACAGAAACTTGACAAACTTGACAAATTTGTGCAAATAATATGAATTCTTTCCTGTGCCAGGTTTTTTCTGTTACAACAGATAAAAAGACGACTTGAAAGCTTCTAGATTAATTTGTACTTTATATCAAAGAAGATGTGATGTCATTATTTCTCATTAACATTTTTAAAGGACTTTCCGCTGCCTCCTCGGTCTGATGTTTGCAAAAATGATTTTTCAACACACGCTTTAATGGTAATTTTGTCGTCATGCGTTCCTCTCTCTGGATGTCCCACAGTTTTCATATCACACCTTGACCTTCAGTCCAAACAAGATGTACCACCACGCTTGTAGTGATTATTATTCTAGAACACTCATTTGTAATGGTGTGGCAGAATTCTGTCCCAATGATGATAACTTTGTCAACCAGGAGAGGCTGAAGCATTAGAATAATACTAATTTAAGTGTTATAGGTGCTAAAGTAGGTTTCATCATCCCTAAGGAGGAGCAAAAGTCACCAGATAGCATATCATCATCAAACAGTCATGAAAAGCATGTGAAATGTTGACTCACAGTAAGTCTGTTTTTTTTTACAAGATTATGTTGGCAATGAGGGATTTTATCATGTCACTATAA
Organism: Antennarius maculatus; assembly: GCA_013358685.1. NCBI lineage: Eukaryota > Metazoa > Chordata > Actinopteri > Lophiiformes > Antennariidae > Antennarius > Antennarius maculatus. Next base: position 25,792,530 of record CM023607.1, read on the forward strand.
ATTAATTTATCTTATCTGATCATTCATCCTCTGCTTTCAAATCCGTCTTTGTACTTATCCCGGCATCACTGTGCCACGACACTACATTTAAAAAGACCATCTTTATAAATACCAGAAAATGTCATTTTATTATCACATTTCATCGAATAGTGATTCATACATTTTCTGCTGCGGTAACTCTCATCCCATCCTCAGCCTTATGTCTCCCAGATGTTGTTGTTGCAAACCTGCAACCTTGACATTGTCAAAGTTAGAAGTAAACTAAAATGTTAAACTAAAAAGTCTCCTTTATATAATATCAGAAAATAACAGCACTACGAAATGACCTTTGTTGCAACCATCTCAAAAGTAAATGAAATGAAGAAGGCAGATGGGAGCCTCCTCGGTAAGGATAAACCACTCACGACCTACCCCTGGGATCTCTTGTGAAAAACAGTGTGAAATATAAGTGAATCTCTCTTCTCAGAGGTAGCCTGAGGGGTCTAGTGTAATTTGTGGTTTTGATGAATTGAGGCTACAGCCAGAAAGTTCAGACTCATAAAGGAGGGTCTTTAGATTCCCACGGTAACCGATGAGGCTAACCTAACCTGGTCTGGAGGAGGCTGTGTTCAGATAAGTTTCCGATGGAATATGTAATAACGGTGCTGATCCTTAACTAATTCTTTCCTGATATGTTTATCTTCTTTCTTTACTTTTTTCCTTGTTCTTGCTAATATCTGTTTTGCATTGCTGATATTGCAGTTTACAAGTGATTAAAGCATTGACTGGTCTGTAGCTTATTTATCATAGGTAATAGACCTGTCCAGCCAATAAAAAAGTCATACAAACTAATTGTAGATTTGGCCAAACAGTTCAACAATTTCTACAAGTTTTGTTAAACAGTAACTCTTAGTACCAGCTTGTACAATATGATGTGTTAAAATGTCTTCAATGAAATCTCTCTTCGACACTGAAAATGACACATGAAAATTAAAAAAAAAAAAAAAAAGTAATATTTATGAACTTTCCAAAGCCTTCGATGTAATCCTCCTGTACTTCATCCTGACATAGAGCTATGAAACTGCTCACGATGATTGTCGTTTGATGGAAAATGTACACATTTATTTAATTAAGTCTATGAATCAATGAATTGAGTCCATAGATGGTGTTTTTTTTAATCTAGGAAGAAGAATAACAGCTCCCTACGCTACTTTTTTACATTTAAAGGTGCCTTAAACAAAATGGATAAGTCATTAAATGCTGCTTAAGTAGCCCCTTTTCTTATAGATTGGGTTGTTGTTACTGTTTTCACTCAATTTGTGGTTACGTCGATGGATATTTATCTATACCAAAGGTTCTGGGGAAAATTACAGGACTTTATAAGCTCAAAAAACTCTGGCATGTGTCCGTGATTACAATTTTTGGTTGATTTAATTTGAAAGTTTCCTCACATCAATATCCATGCAGAAAGATTATAATACTGATGAATCAGTGACATCCATTGGACATTCTCTGCTTTTACATCCATCTTTTATACAAAAATCAACCACACCTTGAAGTGTACTCAGGCCTACTTTGTGACAATGACGAAACTAATGTGTGACATTCCTATTTAGCCTTTTTTATGTGACCATTATTACATCCGTCACTATGTCCCCTCTAGTTTCCTGTCAGCTACACAATCAATTATACCTTTAAAATAAATTTTTTCTTAGATTACAGAAAAAAATAAATAAATCAAAAGGGTAAAAAGCTCCATCAGTAAGTTGTAAACAGACAGCCCCAGCTGTGGCTGCAGAATGATGTGAGGAGGCCGCCTTTGGCTGTGTGCGAGTCAGCTGAGAATAAAATTGTTTTCCTCTTTTCATCTTGCATTTCCATGACCCGTTGTCAATGTTTCAATGTCAGTGTGATGTGTGTGCCTCTGCGTTGTGTGCCTGCGATTTTGCAAAGGCCCATCAGCCCGCAGCACTATGCCAAGCAATTCCCAACGCTATTGCCGATCTCAGTTTGGCACAGATCAATCTTACGACAATGGGCTTCCAAGCAGTAGTGATAGAAGGTCTTAAGAGACATAAGAATTTGAAGAGCGGTCATAAGACACACTGGTAAAAGATAATGATGAACTATGAACAAAAAGAGAGATGGAGAATAATTCCAAAACAGACTACTGATAGATTTCTCATTAGACCAAAGCTAACATTTCTGACAGTTGCACTAAGCTGCCTCTGGGTGCTTTGCAGGCCAGTATTCAATTACACAGTTTAATGTGGTTAAACATCAAGTACGAGTCGAAGATGGAGCCATTAGGATGCAGCAACATAGTTCTTGAAGCTATTTGAAGGGAAAGGGAAATTAAGAGGTTTGTAATAGCAGCAGGGTGGCCAATGTGTCCTCCAGATGTTGTCTGGGAGACATTAATTAACCTGCTAATGAAGTCAGGGCTCCTCCATCAGCTCTGGGCATCAGAAGCTTTGTGACATTGAAAGAGATACCTGACAGTCTGACAGGATGACAGCAAATAGTGTAGAGACACAACAAATTGATTGCATCTCTCTCCCTTTCTCTCCCTCTCTCTCTCACACACACACACGCACACACACACACACACACACACACACACACACACACACACACACACACACACACACACACACACACACACACACACACATTCATGTATATATACGCCTGACTGCTTTCAATTGATCAAATCAGGTTTTATCATTTCCCTTTTGGAGAGTTACTTAAGTGTTTTGCAAAGATTAAATCAGACAGCAATATTAGGCTTTTCGGCTATTCTCCTAAATACACACACACACACACACACGCACGCACACACACACACACACACACACACACACACACACACACACACTTTTGGTAGTGATAGAGCCGTCAGGGGACAGAGAATTTAATTGTGCCCTCATCCAATTGAGTCTGACCTCACTGGGTTGCTGGGCGAATTGAGGAATGGCCTGTTGGGTGCCACCTTCTCTAACCATTAATTGTATTTGCTCCTCACTCTATTCTACTGACACATATGGAATTTGCACATGTTGAGCCAAGTCTGTCCACAGCTACTGGAGTGGGGGGGGAACAAAATTTCAGTTGTATTGTGGTGAAGAATCAAATGTCTCATTGTGTCAGTTTATATTTATGTCTGCATTCCTAACCCCATACATACAGTATGTGGACCACTGACTGTGATCTTATTGTACCACCAGTTGTGAACTTGCTTGTATTTGCCTGCAGGGGGCAGTACAGGCCAATATTTGTGAGGGTCCCGTCAGACAGAATGGAGCCGCTGGGAGTTTATGATGTACATGACTTCTTCCACTGATAATCTTTTCCTGCTGTTTAAAAGGTCACATAATATGGTGCCGTATAAATTTTACAACACATTCAGCCAACCCATTTCAATTTGCTCTGACAAAGTGATGAGACATTCCAATGAGTGACCCTCAGCTCTGATCAGGCTTGAATGTATAACCTCTGCCTGCAGCATCAGTGTTCAGTGGTGGACTGTTACTGAGTGTATGTACTTTCTTAACTATTTGCCTTCTAAGTTTTGTTATTCGTCTACGTCACAACATTTCTGAATTAAATTTTACAGCTACTGCAGTAATATATGGGATACATATGTAGTATGTCCTCATGCAGCAGTGGGTTCACAGACCCCCTTTCCCCTGGGAATAGAGTAACATTGTGACTGTGTCCTGATGGAGGACTGCAAAGTCACACACCTGCCTCACCGTGATGACGCACCACCGACTTTAGACCTTGTGCCTCTTTATATTTCAAATATATGTGTGACGGAAAATGTAGGTGCAGTTTCAATTTTTCTATTGAAAAATGGGTGGAAACACAGGGAGGCAGGGAGGCAGATGGGTAAGAAAAGAAAATTTGTATGCAAGAGTGATAGAGAAGCTGATGCAAGCTTCTGGGTGTGTGTGTAATGTTTACATGTTCTAACAGCGGCGTCCAATCTAGTCCATTAATTATTAAAGGAAATCATGTCCTCTGTCTGGTGGCCACTTTCAATGACTTACGGCTGCCTGTCCGAGCAAGCTGTCGTGATGAAAGTCGCCTTTGGCGGGAAGAAACAAGGGCGCACAACTGTCGGATTTACAGCACACACACACACACACACACACACACACACACACACACACACACACACACACACACACACACACACATACAGTGACAGGGTGATTTAGTGGCTTTTAATCATTGCTAAATTGCCCGTTGTTACCTGTCCTACTGCAGCACTTGATTACACCCATTGGCGTATAGTAAGTGAAGAAGCTTCTTCTTCATCCAGGAACTGGGAGCAGCTGGGCCCAGAATTTAGGGGTGTCGTGGAATCAGAGGTCAAGTGCAGAGGTAGCAGGAAGGACAGCGAAGCCTTCATGCAGAGAGCGTCATCAGGAGTGTGTGCTAAAACTCTAAGCTCACTGGCTCCACATTTCTGAGAGGTGCAGAGCCAATTAATTCTAAAACGCAGCTCCTTGTTGTGCCAAGCTGATATTTTAAACACCCCGAGGGCAGTAAATTTTGGTCAGAGCTGTATCCTTATGTGACTGCTATTATATTGCACTGTTACCAATTGCTTTGTTTATTGCACCATTATTTCACCCCTGTGAACATGTGAATCACTCTTGCATGTTCAGCTTCAAGTAGCATACAGAATGTCTGTAGAGTCTTACTCAGTGGATGGAAGTAGTTATGAACCCCAAATGGCCAGAATTACATATGTGTTTTGCTTGCAGTTGCAGCTACAGTATATATACACAGCTGGGGCTTTTTAAGGTCATTTGCAAAATGCTCTAAAATACTGAGGACATTTTAGAAAGTGTGAAAGCTGCTGGAGATGAAAATTTTTAATCTCCTAATCCACTTTTGGCTTGTTTTAGAGGTTTTACAGGTTTTGGCCAGTGTGTTCACGATGGATGACTACTGTTTGACTGATTTATGACTCTGCTTAAGAGTACCAGGGATTAGCACAAATATTCAGGGACTACATTAAAAAACATGTGTAGAGGCACGCAGACAAATACGCAGAATATATTCAGAAAATACACAAAGTCAACCAACATCTATATAAATTTTGCAACAAAATTGCTCATAAACTACCAGTGATAGCAGACATAGTAAAACTGTGGTGCAAAATCCTGACTATAATGAAATGGTCAAGATTGGGTTTCTATCACTCATGAAAGAAAGTTTTCACCCTCACAAGAGGAAAGCTGTGTAATTCTGCCTCTGTTCTGATGCAACACTAGTTACCACAGCAGCTGTTTGACCTTATGGCTAGTTTGACTCAATTACAGATATTTTTGATTGCTATTTTAAAAGACAACGCAGACGCTCTTCAAATAATGAAGGGAGATATCACCCAAATGCAACATCATGTCTGTTAATTGAGATTTTAATTGGTTTTGAACGACAGTGGAGGTCTTAAGCACAGAGGTATAAACAGCATTTAGTTAGGGTTAAGGTTAGGGACACTTCTTAATTTTGGGATGAATCCATTTTGATTTCCCCGTTTCAGACATGCAACATAAATCAATCGTTTTAGGAACTTTTGAACCAGCAGCATAGGCTATATTTTTTCACTTGAGAAATATAAAGTTTGAGGACTCACAAGCTGATTCGGAGAAAAACCGTTCATGCAGTCAACTCAACTTTGACAACTGTAATGCCGTCTGTGCTGAAATAGCAGGGCTACAGCTCGTACTGAACACGACACCTCTCACCCGTACTCACAGCTGAACATATTACTCCAGTGCTCAAATCACTGCAGCGGCTCTCGGTACAATGGAGTTTCAACTCAGAAATCCTACTAATGGTGTAAACTGTTTGACTCGCCAAAGCTTTTTTTTGGAATTGTTCACAGACATAATCCAATCAAGCCTCTGGAGGTCATCAGGTGGATGTTTTGTAACTGTAACAGTGCTAAAGTTTAGTGCTTTTTTACTTTGGTCTTACTCTCTAGAACCAACTGTGTGAAGACATTTAATACAAAAGAAAACAGAAAACATCATAATCCCATTTATTTCTTGTAAATGAGTAGGTTTTCTTTAATTTGTCTTGTTACGATGGTGCACACATTATTTGTTGTACAATGAGTGTGTCCTGAATTGTACATACTGTATGTTCATTACGTTGCTTGTTTTTAGGGCACAAACAGTTATGCCTGCTCACAGCTGAGGATGGGACACTTTGAAATCTCTGCAGTGCCATTATAAACAATCATTTTGTGTTGTCGCTGGGCTTTCTGTATAAAAACCCCTCTGACCACACCTCCCTCCATCCTCTTCCCCATAAAAGACAGAGTCTATTTATATGTGTGTATGTCCATAAATAATGCTGTTATAATGCACATCTCTCTCTCCTTCTCTCTGCATCTTTAACTGTGTGTGTGTGTGTGTGTGTGTGTGTGTGTGTGTGTGTGTGTGTGTGTGTGTGTGTGTGTGTGTGTAATAACCTTCCCTGCAGCTGGGGTGTTTGACTGAGTCTCTGACTAGAAATATAAAAGATGACACAGCTGTTATCAGACTAAAGCCTCCAACTGTGTCAGTCGCTGCAGCACTAATAGTTCAAATTTTACAAAAAGCACATTCAATATAAAAGTTGCTAAGACATCGACGCCACCTATGTTTTGCCTAATTTACACAAACCAAATATGCGTTCGTCTTCTTCTGCGTGTGCTTGTATGTGTGTGTATCTGTCAATGCTTGTCGCACTACTTACTTTGCACTCAGAGGTAGACGCTCTAATCCCCAAAGTAGAGAAGAGAAAGGTCCTACGTCGTGCATTAGTTGGATTTGGGCTCCGTCACTTGTGCAAACTCGACATGGATTTACTGGAGAGAAATGTAATAATTCTTTCGTCTTTAACCTCACGAACATTTGAGCAGCAAACACGACAGATTAAGGACAGTCCAACCTGGCTGAGCATCTTGTTAGCTACAAATGTAAAAGTCAATTACAACTATCAAAGTGCTGAAAAGTGGTTAAGATATTGTTAAAGCCTGGAGAAGTAAGACCTGTTTCAAAGCTGATAAGATTCTACATACTGTAGTAGAGCACTGCCTTCCTTAACTTTTCAGACCATTACTACTTGGATCTTATTTTTGCATCTTGTACCGGAGATGTAATAAGTTTTTTGTCCCCCTGTCTTCCTATTAGCAGGATTACTAAAAAAAAAAACCTTGAGTGGATTTTGATGTTGGACAGGCAGGGCATGGCCCTCCAAGTTACAGCGATGACTTCTGGCCTGCTGTCTACTCAAGGTATTAACCATGGAGAGATCAGTGAAGTTAAACTATAGTGAAGGTGTGCCACAGGGAGATGGAATAGTGACCATGTATCCCATTAAGAAATGAGCTTTGCAGGGAAATTTCATGGGGAAACTGAGCTGCCTTGGTGAAGCTTTGCTGAATGATAGAGATCACACGTCGAGAAAAAAAAACTAAAGAAAAACTGGGCAGTCAGTCAATCAAAAACTTTCTTTACTATTTACACTCTTTGATCTAATATTCTTGTTGCTTTCACACTATTTCCATGTGCCATCACTTCAATTTTACCTTCAAAGTGAGTCAGATAATTCGACTTAACTGTTTGGCTGTTTGAAAAAACTCTATTATTGTTCCGCTGCCAGTATTTATTGCTCTGTCTGCACAACTGTTTTGCAGAGCTCCTGGCGTCTCAGCAAATACTTTAGAATGTGTAAAATTGACGGCAAACTCTACAAAGATAAACCCCTAGTTGAAATAAATGGCAATTACTGCGTCTTCTCAGAGAAAGATGCCTGTTGAGCCGTTTCACGCACCAATCTCAGAGAATTCCCTTATTGTCAGCATGTGGAAACAAGTGCATTGCGGGAAACACACATATGCTGAAGCTTCATAACAAATGCCAAAAGGAAGTGGGGATTAATCATACTCCAGCCTCGCCTGTCAGGGTGGTGATGGACTCACACTGCTCATGGATCACACAGCCTCCCATGCTGACCCCCCTCCATCCATTATCATCATTGCCACATTGTGGAAACACATGTGCAGCAGTTCTTTCTCTCTCTCTCTCACTGTCTCTCTCTTACACTGCACACAAGTGCAAACACAAAAGTATTAGGTTTTTGATCAATATTTTGCAGGTCCGTATGGATTCATTTTTAACTGATTGCATTTAAATGATTTGGGCAATAAAAATATAAACAGACATTCTGCACATTTTTGGTTATTAGCTGATAACACCAGTGGACCAATATCTATTAATATGAGGCCAATAGAAGCTTGATTCACGGATTGGTGTGTGTTTTATCCTGCCCTGCTACATTCTGTGTTTGAACAGACAGTCCTTGATGCTGTGATGTCAGTTGACTCTTGTTTCTGTTATGCATGCCTTTGTGCTGTTATCCTTCATTTCAGATGTTTTTTGCTGCTGTTGAACACAGCAGCGGTTGCTGATGTGTGTCTATGTGGCAGATATAAGGCCATGTTGTTGACTTATTTATACGTCTCTGACAGTGCTCTGCTGCCTGAACAGCCTAAGGTGTGAGAGAACACAAGAACACACATAAATAATTGAAGATTGCAACACAAGACACTCAGAGAATTACACAATAAAAAGAGGCAGCAAGCGGCCCGACAAAAAGGGCAAGTAACGTGATTTAATCAGTTTATTCATGGCAGACACATTCATGTTTTGAGGCGCTGTAAGGTAATCATTCAACAAAATAAATATGGTTATAGATATTTGCCTTCTTGCCAAGAGCTAGAAAGCTAGATCAGAAGATCGACACCTTTCATATCTGTGTTGAACATAAGGCTACAGCCAGCAGCTGGTTGGCGTAGCTCTCAAACACATCTAACCTGGCTCTGTTTGAAGGTAATAAATTTATTTGCCAACAACTCCAGCAGCCCGGCATGTGAAATCACATGAATCAAACTACTGTATAGTACACTGGATGGTTCGTAAGGATGTTTTTTCCTTTGATAGCATAGGTGTTTAAGCTGATTTTAAAATAGCCAGCTGCTGACAATAGCGTTCTTTATAGCCATACATACAATATATACCTTCCCATGGATCATGTGTATATAAAAACCAAGTGTATTCTCAAAATTGGATGCATGTTGAAGATATTTTTTGCTGAATTTTTGTCAAATTACACTTTTCTTCACTATCTTCATCTGCAAATTTCTCAATGTTTTTGACTGCGTGGTGCAGATGTTAATTTCACTATGGGTAGCTTGTGTAAAACAGTTAAAATAAAGTAGTGATGTTGGGTCAGAACAACTGATTAGCACTGGTTGCTTCATACATGATTTTACAACTCGTCTGTACTCAACATGTAAATATGGTACAGCATATAAAGAACAGCAATGTAGCCGCAAGAGGGAATGTAGCCGCAAGAGGGAATGTAGCCGCAAGAGGGCACAAGCCAGTGTCTTATTGTGCCGGTCCCAAGCCCGGATAAATACAGAGGGTTGCGTCAGGAAGGGCATCCGGCGTAAAACTTTTGCCAAATCAAAGATGCGAATCAAACATATGACTTCCATACCGGATCGGTCGAGGCCCGGGTTAACAACGACCGCCATCGGCGCTGTTGACCTACAGGGCGCCGGTGGAAATTGGATTACTGTTGGTCGAAGAAGGAGAGGAGGAAAGTGCGTTCGCACGAAGAAAAAGAAGAGGAGCGCCAAGAGTATAGGACTAAGAGTAGGGACGTTGAATGTTGGAACTATGACAGGAAAAGGTAGAGAGTTGGTCGACATGATGCAGAGGAGGAAGGTAGACATACTGTGTGTCCAGGAGACCAGGTGGAAAGGTAGCAAGGCTAGAAGTTTAGGAGCAGGGTTCAAGTTGTTCTATCATGGTGTAGATAGAAAGAGAAATGGAGTAGGAGTTATCTTGAAGGAGGAGTTTGTTAGGAATGTCCTGGAGGTAAAAAGAGTGTCGGATAGAGTGATGAGTCTGAAGCTAGAAATAGAAGGTGTGATGTTCAATGTTGTTAGTGGGTATGCCCCACAGGTAGGATGTGAGCTGGAGGAGAAGGAGAAATTCTGGTTGGACTTTGATGAAGTGATGCAGAGCATACCTAGAAGTGAGAGAGTTGTCATCGGTGCAGACTTCAATGGACATGTTGGTGCAGGTAACAGAGGTGATGAGGAAGTGATGGGCAGGTTTGGTATCCAGGAGAGGAACGCAGAAGGACAGATGGTAGTTGACTTTGCAAAAAGGATGGAAATGGCTGTAGTGAATACTTTCTTCCAGAAGAGGCAGGAACATAGGGTGACCTATAAGAGTGGTGGTAGGAGCACACAGGTAGACTACATCTTGTGTAGACGATGTAACCTGAAGGAGATCAGTGACTGCAAAGTAGTGGTAGGCGAGAGTGTAGCCAAACAGCATAGAATGGTGGTGTGTAGGATGACTCTGGTGGTGAGGAAGATGAAGAGGACAAAGACAGAGCAGAAGACGAAATGGTGGAAGCTAAAAAAGGAAGAGTGTTGCATGACCTTTAGGAAGGAGTTAAGACAGGCTCTGGGTGGTCAGGAGGTGCTTCCAGATGACTGGACAACTACAGCTAATGTGATCAGGGAGACAGGTAGGAGAGTATTTGGTGTGTCATCTGGAAGGAAAGTAGATAAGGAGACTTGGTGGTGGAATGAGGAGGTACAGGAGTGTATACAAAGAAAGAGGTTAGCTAAGAAGAAGTGGGACACTGAGAGGACTGAGGAGAGTAGACAGGAGTACAGGGAGATACAGCGTAAGGTGAAGGTAGAGGTAGCAAAGGCCAAACAAGAAGCTTATGATGACTTGTATGCTAGATTGGACAGTAAGGAGGGAGAGACTGATCTATACAGGCTGGCAAGACAGAGAGATAGAGATGGGAAGGACGTGCAGCAGATTAGGGTGATTAAGGATAGGGATGGAAGTCTATTGACAGGTGCCAGCAGTGTGATGGGAAGATGGAAAGAGTACTTTGAGGAGTTGATGAACGTGGAAAATGAGAGAGAACAAAGACTAGAAGAGGTGACTGTTGTGGACCAGGATGTAGCAAAGATTAGCCAGGATGAAGTGAGGAGAGCACTGAAGAGGATGAAGAGTGGAAAGGCAGTCGGTCCTGATGATATACCTGTAGAGGTTTGGAAGTGTCTAGGAGAGGTGGCAGTAGAGTTTCTGACTGGGTTGTTCAACAGGATCTTAGATAGTGAGAAGATGCCTGAGGAGTGGAGGAGAAGTGTGCTGGTGCCCATTTTTAAGAACAAGGGAGATGTGCAGAGTTGTGGCAACTACAGAGGAATAAAGCTGATGAGCCATACAATGAAGTTATGGGAAAGAGTAGTGGAAGCTAGACTAAGGGCAGAAGTGAGCATTTGTGAGCAGCAGTATGGTTTCATGCCAAAAAAGAGTACTACAGATGCAGTATTTGCTTTGAGGATGTTGATAGAGAAGTACAGAGAAGGCCAGACGGAGCTGCATTGTGTTTTTGTAGATCTGGAGAAAGCTTATGACAGGGTGCCCAGAGAGGAACTGTGGTATTGTATGAGGAAGTCTGGAGTGGCAGAGAAGTATGTTAGAGCGGTGCAGGACATGTATGAGGACTGTAAGACAGTGGTGAGGTGTGCTGTAGGTGTGACAGAGGAGTTCAAGGTGGAGGTGGGACTGCATCAGGGATCAGCTCTGAGCCCCTTCTTGTTCGCTATGGTGATGGACAGGCTGACAGACGAGGTTAGACAGGAATCTCCATGGACTATGATGTTTGCAGATGACATTGTGATCTGCAGTGAGAGTAGGGACGAGGTGGAGGAGAAGCTAGAGAGGTGGAGGTTTGCCCTGGAAAGGAGAGGAATGAAGGTTAGCCGCAGTAAGACAGAGTACATGTGTGTGAATGAGAGGGACCCAAGTGGAAGAGTGAGGTTACAGGGAGAAGAGATCAAGAAGGTGGAGGATTTTAAGTACTTGGGGTCAACAGTCCAGAGCAATGGAGAGTGGGGAAAAGAGGTGAAGAAGCGTGTCCAGGCAGGATGGAATGGGTGGAGGAAAGTGTCAGGTGTGATGTGTGATAGAAGAGTTTCAGCTAAAATGAAAGGAAAGGTGTACAAAACTGTGGTGAGACCAGCGATGTTGTTTGGTCTAGAGACAGTGTCACTGAGGAAAAGACAGGAGGCAGAGCTGGAGGTAGCAGAGATGAAGATGCTGAGGTTCTCTCTGGGAGTGACCAGGAAGGATAGGATCAGGAATGAGTACATCAGAGGGACAGCACATGTTAGAGGTTTTGGAGATAAAGTCAGAGAGGCCAGACTGAGATGGTTTGGACATGTCCAGAGGAGAGATAGTGAATATATTGGTAGAAGGATGCTGAGTTTTGAACTGCCAGGCAGGAGGCCTAGAGGAAGACCAAAGAGGAGGTTTATGGATGTAGTGAAAGAGGACATGAAGGTAGTTGGTGTGAGAGAAGAGGATGCAGAAGACAGGGTTAGATGGAGGCGGTTGATTCGCTGTGGCGACCCCTGAAGGGAAAAGCCAAAAGGAAAAGAAGATATAAAGAACAGCAAGTGGTATTTGGTGACATGTCTCCTTCTGTCATGCCATGTTCCTTCAAATGTGCTGCATCCTTTATTCTTTTCAGATTTAGCACCTTTAGTCCAGCTCAGAATCTTTGACAGCTGAAAAGGCATTTTTAATTCTACTTGCACAACCTCTTGATGTCCAATTTCTTGACCGACAGTAAATGTTTCCAACTGAGACGTTAATTGTTTGATGAGCGTGCAGACCGGCATCTCTTTCTTTTTTAATGTCAGATTGATGAACAACTCTGACAACATTGCATGTGTTGGTTGTTTCTTTCTTGCAGACCCGTCCCTTTTTAAATGGCTCGGACATAGCCCAAATAAGAAAGTCCTTCAAAAGCATCATAATAGAAAAAATTCTTACATTTTGCCTGGTGAAAAACCCATCCAAGCCAGCTTTATTTACAAGTGTGCTATACAACAAATAACATTTTAGTCTTTAAGGCATCTTGATGTTTTTTTCTATAGAGACTTGAGAACTAGGGACTGAAACCCAAACTTGTTTTCCCCAAGTATCACTTTTATTTAAAAATTTCAGTGGAATAACTTTTTACATTTTAGAAAAACTTCTCAACAGAGCTGTCCCATTTCTCTGCCAGCTGTTTTATATGTGCCTCTTCAAGAAAACTTATTTCTATGGTAGATAGTTATGCAGTCCAGCCACGTTCCTCGACTGTTTCTCTCTGCTTCTTTCGTTTGCATCAGTCAGGAGTGATCACTGTAGGCACACACAGGCCCGCACGCAACATACGGTGAGATGATTTCTAATTAGGTTTCTACGATCCCTCCCGCTTAGCAAATTCTCTATTAGCCGTGCAAACACGCTAACGCGCACATATGTATCACATGGAGAATTCCAACATGCTTGTCACAGTGGGACTCTGCAGGAAGCTGGCAGAGGTGTTGCTCAGTTGAATCACAACATGAAGTGTTTCAACAGTCTCTTATCTGATCCATCTTGGTTGTCATTAAAATACATCAAAGAGGAAAAGCTTCTTTTGCTATGAAGGCATCAATCTCATGCAGCCAAGAGGAGGGAATGTGTGCTTCTGTGACCGCAATGAAATGATATGCAGACATAATCAGCGAATGACCCAGAGCCATGTCAGTGCAATTATCTCCCAGATTTCCACAAACATGGTCTTCCGCACTGTGTGTAAACAGCAGCACAGGGCCATCATTTTTTTCTGAAAAATTCATGATAAGATTGTTTTTTTTCAAACAAGAATGTAAAAGTTTCAGGAATCAAACGCTCAGAAGATATAAAACAACCAAGTAGAACAATTGATTTTCCAAAATAGTAATCGGAGGTGATTGTTCGTCTTTGGCGAGAAAAGATAGGAAGTAAACATTGTACCTCAACTCTGCTGATAAGAGAGAAGGAGCGGGAATGAGAAGACACCATCTTTATCGGTCAATTTGTGGAAGATGAGAGGAGGGAATGGATAACGCTCACCACAACTGCATCCGACTGCCACACAGTGTTGTTGTTGTTTTTTTTTTTTTTTTTTTTTTACATTCTTACCAGCATGAGAGAAAGTGCGACTGAGTGAAAGAGAGGAAGATTGTAGATTCGAGAGTATAGATTGCTATTCTGCGACACTCTCATCTCTCCACGACCAAATCTATTTCCTCAAAGGTGCCTGGAAAAGCTTTTAGCTGGTGCTCAAAAATGTACAGCACAAAAGACACAGCCATGCTGTGATAGAAGGTCATGCTATAAAGTGTCATGTGGAGAGCTGAGCCTTTGTAAGGCATTTTCAACTCAATGAGACCTTTCAACCCACCGACTCTCTTTCCTCACCACCATTCAGGCTGTAGCTGTGAGGCAGACACATGGATGGTACCACAGCATTGACTCTTGCCCTGTAACTTCTAAATGATGCATGGCCCACGGGTTAGGTTGTAAATCATGTTAAATGATATATGGAACCTTGTCTGTGTGCTTCATGTGGTCTAAGACAATAAAAAAATATTAAAATGTGTGTGGGCCAATCATGGGGGCATTTTAAAAAAATCATGTGATTATATCGGGGAAGTTTTTTGCAAGTACAATAGGAGTTACTTGAAAAGGAACATTTCCTGATAGACAAAAACATTTTCTTTGTGTTACAAATCAAACTTGCAAACATATTGCACTCCTGTACTCATGAATCTTTTATATGACAAACTACAGTTTTGCGAGGTTAATCCGAAAAAACCAACACCACCCATCAGATTCACGATGATAACAGTTTCAAATGTTCTTTTCAAAATTTGAAGGCTCAGGATTTAGATGCAAGTCAACTCCTCTTTTCTGGATTAAGAGGGCAGAAGTGGGTAAAGTGAACATTAATGACAAAATGGCAGCTATTGAGATGAATAAAAAGTTATTTCCTGATTGTTTCACAACAATTATGCTCTAAAGCTCCAATAAACATGCCTCCACCTCCATTCAAATGTGCAGGAAGGTGCCAGACTCCAGTCTTTAGAAGACTCCGACATCAAACAGGCACACACAGGCCTGCAGCTCTTTATATAGACATGACCCACACAGATCAGAGAGAGATGAGACAGCGATGTGAACTAGTCTATATTTTGACTTCATCCTGTCTGCTTTTATTGGCTGTGGGGCTACAAAACCCACTGCCCAAAGGCTGATATGCAGAACTATTCCCTATGCACAAAAATAGAAATAAAAAAAAAAGAAAGAAAAAAGAATACAGCAGAAACGCACATCGCTGCACATTTAGATCACAGACCTTTAGAAAAACATTATAGTGGGCATTTTTGAGAACGCCACTTTATTACACTTGCTTTATTTTGACAGAAATGACTGCCAACACTTCTGCTTGTAGCCCAGATAATTATACAGCAAAGTAACAAAATCTCATCATCGCACAGACTATTGCAGAGGCGGCTGACCAATCACTTTTTTCATTGCTTTCATGAAACACAGCAGCACACAGCTTAATGTTTTTGCAGCACTGTAAACAGGCTTTTCAGCAAATTTCCAGGGGAAAACATGTGGTTCCAATACACGTACCTGCACACCCACCCACCCACCCACCCACCCACAGACACACACACACACACACACACACACACACACACACACACACACACACACACACACACACACACACACACACACACACACAGACGTACACATGCTTTAAGGGTAGAACTCATGGGAAATCACAGTAGAGGGATACAAGAGGCCAAGTCAGACCGATTTAAAAAAAGGCAATCAACCAAGTGTAAACATCTGGACTGATCTATATTGCCCACAGATAGCCTAACCTGTAAGCTCAAGGCCTTGTTATGGAAACAGAGCAGATGAGCAGATCAGAAAGATCACAGCAGATAAAGTGATGAGATCTGAGATGTAGAGGAAAATCTGTTGAACTGCTGGTGGGGTTCAATTTGTTAAATCAATGAAACTCGCTTTAGTTCCCAAACTCAGTTTTACGAATGGAAAAAAAAAACAAACTTTGCATCACCATCAGTTCTCACAAAGAGAAAGAAAAAGGATCGGAGCACATATGAAGTTTTCATAGCAAATATTTTTGACTAATCGACGGCTTACTCAAAAGAAATGTTTTGGTAAGCCGTCGCTGGTGAGTCAGCATCACAATAAGGTCACCTGGATGAAATGTAGCCATCATTATTGTTACTGAGTCCTGCGCCTCTCCCATTATTTCATCCTGCAATATGAAAATGGTCTTTCACTCTGGTGATGAGTGATTGACAGCAGTCAAGGAACACAGCAAAGTTGGAGGTCACGCGAGACAATACTAAATTATTTCCTTGAATATGCCTCGCTCAGCAGACTCGTTTTTACTGCCATTCCTATGGCACAGTCATTCTGTCAAGTCAGAGCGAATGTCAAAAGCACCGTGGCGTGCACACCTTGATATATGAATGGCTGGTAATTCAACGAAACACACTGTGGTGACATGAGGCCGTCTGATAGGTGCTGGACAACACAGACGGACTCTGGCATAACCCTGCTGTCCTCTCTAGACATTACAGGGAGGTTGTGCAGAGAGGTTGAGGATCAGAAAGAGTTAATAAATTTTCTGATTTTGATGATTTTATCCTGTTCTGTTTGGGATTTGTATTCTCAATCCATTCGTTGTTTTTTTTTCCCCTTAAACTGTTATTGCAGTGTTTTTTTTTTAGCATCGCCGTGTGGTTGATGCTTAGATCACAGTGAGAAATCTCTACTTCTCCCTGGTGACATTACAGTACTCTCATCAGCTTCAGCATGTGAAGCTGACATGAAAGAGAGTGATGTAATTCTGCCAACTGAAAAATCTCAATTTAGCATTGCCATTATTCACATCTTAGCAACTTGACATTGAAATAGCCACGTTTCACACATCACACATGTTGTTCTTTGTGTTTTTGTTGTTTTCTTTAAACATTTGAATATCTTTCATGAGTCGTCGAAGCCAATAATGATGCTCTCAGCCAACCGCATGGGGAGTTTTGACCCTAAAAGCTGATGAATTAATCAATATCAATTAACTATTCAGTAGAATTCAGGTTGGCTTTTAAGAATCTGTTAATCATTTGATTCTATCCAAAACCAGAAAGGAGGTGGGGGCAAAAAAAAGTCAGCAACCTATTTTGAGGTAAGAAGTGTTTTATGTCATTTATAATGACATCATAACCAACATCACGCCATGACACCATCAAGCCCACCGCCGCCCCTCTCAGTAAATCAAACACCGTGCTTCATCTCATGAACGACATGAGTTGTCCCAAGTGAGACCGTCCCTTACCCCTGTTAGAGAATAGTAAGCAGCAGATAAATCCGTCACCGCACCTGATGAGCACAGACCGACCAAACCTCTTGAACACAGCTGTCGCAACATGATTACACAATCCTGATTGAGATTCTAATTACCCGTCTCTTTTAATCCAACATGCCTCCAGTCTCTTCGACTCCTGTATCATTTATTAACTACGGATCCCTATGATTCTGTCAGTTTTCCTCACTTTTACCTTCTTATATGTTTATGTGAGGCTTTCACGGCTTTATCTAACATCGGTATCATAATCAAATTAGCACCATTACATTTCCGTATATGCAGCTGAAGGTAATTGCCTTAACATTAAGCAAAAGGTCTCCACACGTAACTCTCTGAAAGGAAAATGTTGATTGAGGTGTAAAAATCTAATGACGGAGGAATAGGGAAAAAAAAATTCACTGCATAGTTCAGGATATAAGTGAGTCAGAATGCTTCTGCGGCTTAAATTCAGAGGCTTATAGTCCGTAGCGCCGTACCGTTGACCATATTATCTTGGTATATGGGGAGATTTTCCACTGCAAAGCTTTGTTAAGGGCCGAATAAAACAGAGTGTGCGCTTTCACAGCAACATGAAAGGGCCTCTCAGGTTTTATCCAACTGTATAACAATCCCTCCAAACAATAAGAGAGCAAGGCTGCACACTGAGCTTAAAGTATTAAAAATAATGCATTGTGCATTTGGGCATTACACTAAAAAACATTTCTTTGAAGTGCTAAATATACAGAGTGAATATGGATGAGCTGCAGAAACTTTTTCCAGCTCTGATAACATGTACAGTAAAGGGAGCGACAGATGAATAGCCAGAGGCTCTATCTGGAACCAATGCTTTTGTTTAAGTTCAAATGCAGCACACGGTGAATATGTGCAGGATTTAAAAAGCAATTCAATCGTACCAGGTAGAAGCCATTAGGAGCCATACTTGCCTTCACCTGCATGTGTATGACAATCAGAGAGTGAGAGGACTCCAGTATTTTGTGTAAATTGGAGTTTGGAGTGTGATTGCTGTGTGTTATAATGCAGGATGCCAGCTTTCATCTCTGGCCCTGTCTCCAATCAAAATATTTAATATGCTTGATAGATGTCTAGAGTGCAACGAGACGAAGGTCGCTATATCTCAATAAGACAACAAGTGAAAATATACACACTTGTAAATGCACAGAAAATGAGACACAACTTATGCAAGCAGACATAAGCAGGCGCTCAAAGCTCATTAAAATAAGGAGAATTCCCAGACAAATATGTGGCGAGCCGTCATTTCTTTTCGGCTCTTGTACGGTTCCATTAGAAGCACCTCTCCTTGTTTGTCTACCTTTTTTCTTTCCCTCCTTGTCTGTCTCTCTTCCTCTCTGAATTTAGTTCGACTGATGTTGGCTACAGTACATATTTTCCAAATCAGACTTTATGTTTTATTCATATTTTGGATGTCTCAAAGTCTATATTGACAGGGTAAATATGTACACGCATTGTAGTTGATCTGATATGTTGACAACCAACTCTTTTAAATGACAAAATCATGTCATCTTTAAACATGTCAATAAGCAGCTTACTGGTAAGGCTCAACAACACATGCGGCGAGAATGAAGATTCTATACCTACTGTGTGCTTTTTAATTATTCGACTATTCTGATATTATGGATTGTATTGACTAACATTTGAGACATAATGACAGCTGCTGTTCTTCATCTGTCATCCTCCATCTGTCACATGATTGATTCTAATCAGCAGCACTGACAGGCAACAGAAATATATATTATTTTTCACCTTGGCTCTGATTTAATGGGACTGTACTATTTAGAATTGCTGGCAGCTGATTTGATTTCAAAAAAGAGAGAGAAAATGCTCAGGGTGAAAATCCAGCATGCTACCATTTGAGAAAGACTCCCGGAGTGGAGCCAACTTCTGTCAATCCAGTGAGTGGGATAAATCAAAGGCGTTTCTAAATTTAGCTCTGACATAGAATTAGTGAGACATTCTGTAGTAGAAGGCAAGGCAATGGACCGTTGGTTACTAAGCAACTGGTGCTAGGCAACCTTGTTGGTAAGCATTGATTGTTCTTCAGGGGAAGTGGGGGGCTGATTAAAGGCAGGTGTCTTCATAAGCTTAAAAAAATTAAATAAAAGAAATTCTATTGCTGATTTGAATTATACGGATGTTTGCACCTGCTTTTCAAGGAAAATTAGAAAGGTGCAAAATCTTTGGATTACATGGTGAACTCAGAATAGTTGTTTCCCTTGAAGATCTGTCAGGACAGGACATCTCGTGCAGGCAGAGGAAACAATAACTGAATTGTTCCAGCATTCGTGACGGCTTCCACCGCACAACATAATGTAATCAATTACCGACTAACATTTTAAATGGAGCTGAATGGTATCACACACTAATAATGATGGTGTGTGAAGAATCAATTTGGACCTGAGTGTGCATTGTAGCACATCTGTTGTCAGTTTGTGTTCGCAGATATGCATAAACATGTTGAAATGGGCCCCCAGAGGAAAACCAGTCAAAGCATTGATTAGAGGGTATTGTGACAATGATTGATGAGGAAGACGGTCTACAGGCCGGTCTCTCTCTAAAATTAGAGTTTGAATCTTTCTTGTCACAGTGGAGATTTGTCTACGTTCAGAAGTATTGATCAGACTATCAGAGACTCTAGGAGTTACAAATACAAAATCTTTAAGCATGTGTTTTTTTCCTCTGCTAAGCAGAGAGGTGTGTGTGTGTGTGTGTGTGTGTGTGTGTGTGCGTGTTATTATTATTACTATTATTATTACTATTATTATTACTGTGCACAAATTTGTGTAATTATGTACAAACAATAACAGCAGGAAGTTGTGGAAATACATATAATACTGTGTGTGTAAGTTGGGTGGTGTGCCCAAGAATGGTTATTACAGTAAGATTAGTCTGTCATCCCCTGTGAAATAGGCTATTTCCTTTGTGGTGGATGACATGAACACGGCTGATCTTGGAGGTTAAAACTCTGGCTCTACTGTTACAGGATCACAATTTTAAGCAGAGGGCCCCATATGGTGGGATAAGGTTAAAATATTTTCCTTATATTTTGTTCAACTTCTATAAAAACAAATGCCGAACCTGCAAACAATCCACAAAGCCACTGCTATCAACGCACTTGCATATACGTTCCTTCTTCATTCATTCATCCTGCATTTTTCTGTGTGTATATTTTATGTAGATTACAGAAAAGCATCCACTAAAAAGGAAATGCAAATCAGCACTAGAGGATAAAGGTTTGTGTATCACAGGCTTTATATCCTCTGTGAGTATATGAATTGCCGTTTGTTCAAATTGTTGAAAAGATTAATCTAGCCACATTTTTGCACCAATAAAAGCCATTTTTCATGAGCACATGCATAATTCAAACATCCACGATATCCAGGATAAATTACCACACCTGTGAGATATAGGTAAACCTTTATGCACATGGCACTAACATAAATAATATTAAGTTTGAACCACTCAGGTGTCTCTACATCAAAGCAATTATTTTCTTGTTCCATTCAAATGATGACAACACATCTACTCCCATCCCCCAGTGATGAATGTGAATTATTCCCGCTTCCCATTCAGAGCCATGTGATTCATAAAAGCCATTGACTATGTTTTTGAGTAAAAAAACACACACACAAAAAAAAAAAACAGTTCAAAGAAAACCATCCTCATTTGAGTAGAAGATCACTCATTTCTCCTTGTGGAAAGCTGCAACGCAGTCTTCCTGTTCAAACTGCCCCCACTGAGCAGCACAAGAAATGATGCGCTGCAATAGGCTGAAATCACCCAGCACCTGTTTAATCCCACAAAACACAAAAGAAATAGCTGCATTTGGCTTTTCATAATACTTTTAATTACAAAGTCAACAAAGTAACATGCTAATCTTTACCATACAGAAAAACATTTAAAAAAGAAATCACTTTTATTTAGAAGAAATAACGGAGATCACACACACACACACACACACACACACACACACACACACACACACACACACACACACACACACACACACACACACACACACACACACACACACACACTTGCTTCAATTTTGTGTTAATCTATGGGCCAATGAGGTTGGGTGATGTATGTTTGAAGGGAACTCAGCTTCAGTCTGCTATCTGGTGAATGCCAGTTGGCCTTGATATCCAGTGTCAGACAAAGATAGATGAGGTAGGATTGTTGGATCACAGTGGTGGAACACACACACACACACGCACACACACACACACACACACACACACACACACACACATACACAAACACACACAGAGACAGTATACTCGATCAACAGTAAACTGATTTAAAGTGAATACTTACCTACGTGCTCATTAATCCTCCTAATCTAAGTACAATGGCAAACGTATGTTCTGTCCCTTGAGTGACCTTGATTTTTCATATAAAGTGCCTTCATGGGAGCTGCTCAGCTGTTATCAAATCCATACATAGCTTTGTCTTTAATCTGAGTTTTATTTATTATTTCGACCACTTTATTGATCGATGGTCCACAAGGGGAGATGTCTTCACACAGAACAGGCTGGATTGTGACTGCGCCTCATGGTGTTGCATCCATTTTTGAATAGTGACGCCTTATCAGAAGTGTATCACTCAATATTTAAAGAATACAATGATTGATAGCCTTATCTCAGGCAAATCTATTTTGATGTCTAATATCTCCATTAATATTCAGTAATGAGTTTTACTTTTGAGCCAGTCATCATTGTCTCAGAGAGTGGTGTCATATTTTTGTAACAGTGGCTTTCCCATTTTAGAATTGAGCCATCCGTGTGCCCTTTATATCGTGCTTAATTATCTTTCTCATCTTGGTCTTGCAGTGCACATGTGGTAATATGCATGTAGTCATAGACACACATGAATGAGCCAAATATCCATGTAATGGGTCATATGACAGCCTAGCGTTATGTAGCATTCTAAAAAGATCACAGCAACTTCACCTCAACATGTTATATATAGGATAATAAACTAGAGGAAGATCATTGATATATGAGTGTGTGATGATGATTCATTAACCTTCATTCTGTCCAAATCTAAATCAAAGGACTCCAACATAACTAAGGTCTCGTGGACAGAAGCAGTCTTTCATAGCATGTTTATTAAAAGTGACGATGATTAATGTGTCTTGTTTATAATGTACTGTATTGTGTTGATTATAAAGTGATAGTGTTCGCATTTCTTCCCTTGACAGGTTTTGTCTGGCTGTACTATGTGGGCTGAATGGGTTGTACCTGCATCTTAGGCAGTGATCAGACAGCTTCATTCCCTTAATGACCTTTTATTTCTACCTGAAATTAATCAACGTCAAAAGAAAAGAAATTTACAAAGTAGTCAAGGTTAAAGCATAAAAACTCACAAACATTTAAGATAGAGATAGGAATGCTTAAATTTTCTTAGTTGAATAAACATCCACATTGTATTGCCACTGTTTGTAATTTGCGACACATCCTTGCTCCAGCGTGAATGCAATACAGCAGAATAAAACTAAAAGAATTGATGCAAAGAGAATTGGTGGAACCAGCGTATTGACTCAGCAAGAATTCTTCCTGGATGACCACCAGCTTCAAGTTTCTGCAAAACAATTTTCATTTTCCAAATGGAAATGAAAAACTTGCCCAGGTAAATTCTCTTTTTGTGGCTGTGTGTGTAAATCAGAAGGGCTACAAATCAGAACCTTGAGACTCAACGTGTCTCAACATGACTCAACAATTTAGGGCCTTGGTTTAGTGCATGGAACTAGAAACACTGTAGATTTAAAGGCAGAACACATAGCGCATGGTCTGGCTTTGACATTAATGTCGGGGTCTGCTCTACTAGAAGTTGTCATCTTGGTTTTTTCACTTCCATACAAAAACATACCAAAGCACAAAGGCATTCCAGCAGTTTCAGTATTAGTGAATATATACTACGTAGACTTATCATCAACTAAGTGCCCAAATGCGTTTTAATTAACTTCTGCAGAGCCATTTTCAATGGCTTGTCTCCACCATCCCATCAATAGCAGCAAAGGGTTTGGTATTACTGATATACCAAACATTTGTTTTCATGCATTGACAGCATCAATGCATGAAATCACTGCAACTGACTTCCTGACTTCCATCCTTGAGCAGATGGGTTCATATCAAATGCATCAATGCCACAGGGACCTTTGGCTTTTTTTCAGCCGTCATACGCAACCCACTTGTTCAGGACTGATAAGGTCACTGACCAGGAGCCATTTTTTCTCCTTTGGACCCATTCTCTTGATCCACATAAGCCTTCTTTCGGCTGCCTCTCTGCCACTTTGATGCCCTTGATGGATTTTTCTTGCAGCTCACCTATGTTTTCACGTAGCTTACGGGCCATAAGAAGTTTTCCCTGTAAAGCCTCCTTACAAACACACAACCTATGCATACTGCTCTCAAGCAAAAGGTCCTTGTATGTGACTTTCATCTCTGTTATGCCATCTACATCCTAACAACCTGAGCTGCTTGCTGCAGACCCCCTAACTCTATCTGGTTACACACTGCTGTGTTATTTTAATAGTAAGTCTGATTTCTGATGGCTGTAGTTCCAGTGAATAGCCTATGCCTAAAGCAGAGCGCATGTGCGTTTGTTCCAATTCAAGCCAGGACATGTGATGGGACCCCGACAGCAGCCTTACAGTTAACATAAAGGGTTCAGGTTCAAAAACATTCATCATTGCTATACAGGTACATGCTGAAAATCAAGAAGTTGCTTTCAGTTGATTTCATCAGTAACAGACAAAGAGCTAATGCTAAATCCCCCCCAAAAGTCGTTCTCAACATACAAACACAATTGGTTCTGAGAGATTGATTAAATTGAATTGTCCATAAATTGTTTTCTATTAAATTTCAACTTATAATCACCATTTGAAGTCTTTTCAATGCCATTACTACTCTAAATACAAAAAATGACACGACAAAGAAACAACACATTAACAAAATAAAATACTATAGAACCATAATGTAACTTTTACATCTTTACCTCTGCTGAAATCGAATGTTCATTGGTTGAGGAATACCTGTATTTCTATATAAAAACATTTACTGTCACTGTATCTTCTTGTAGGGTGTGTTTTTTTTTTTTTTTGTGGCTGTTCTTGTATAATTTAACGCTGATTTACATTATTTACATCAATGCAGCTAAATTCATATCCAAGCCAAAGTTTTAAATTGTTCATGATGCCTCTTCTCCTGTGATGAAACCACTGTGAATACTCTCTGATTGTGGGCTGCAGTGCTCAGCTTTAGATAATCACAAACAGATATTGCCAAAGATCCCTCTGTTCCTGTCCCCTGTCTATCCCGTTTGATTTCTTTTATACTGTATCCCAGACCTGCTCTTTTACTGCAGGAGCAAACAAATGCTGCATTATCCTGGGCGGCTGCCGAATGCCTCTGTGTCAGATTTGAATGTGAATAAAAGCAGACGGAAAAAAAAAATCACACAAAACAGTGCCCAGAACAAGAGAGCATGAAGGACAAAGCGACTTAAAATACCCGTCTGCCCTTTCTTTTCAATCTCATTTTAAGTTTTGATGTGATATTTGCTGGCCTGTCTGCATACATCATGCATGCATTTGTACATGTTAACATTGCTATGGTGCCTCCCTGTCCTGTTCTCCTCCGCAGGCGACTGAAGTTAAGAAGGTTTATCAAGCTCAAATGCAACCGCCCAGTTTGGATCTCCACACATAGCCTGTGTAACCCAGCCTTATCATTCTCTCCCCCTCCCTACTACAGGCTTAGCACCTTGGGCTTTGGTTTGTTCTCCTTTTGTTTGTCATGGATAATATTCACAAAAATTTTCCACCCATCCATTTGCTTCTGGCACTACAGATATCCTGATCTTATTCTTTTTTTTTCTAGCTATCCTTGACAATAAAACACATTAAACATGCACAAACCCCTCTCTCTTTCTCTCTTTTGTCAGTGACTATGAGTCAGATTGCGGTTTGATCTCAGGTTCTTTAACTTGAATAAAGTCGATTGTAAACAAGATCACCTGTCAGTAACTGACACTCTGATAGTCGGGAGTTGATTCTTTAGTTAGGTAGCTTTTGATCCTTACTAGTGTCAATTCACCCGTAATGCAATACACCATGGAGTTGTGGTGTAGCTCGACTCCTTCGTTCCTTCGTCATCCAGCGTCAGTCCGACCGAGCTACACATGCCGCGCATTCTATGAGAGTTTGTCGAGCAGGGGCTGCGGCTGTCAGACCGTGCCCTACATTGATGCAATGCAGCAAAAATACATTCTAATGCTGGTATCATCGCAGGGGCACTCAAAAGAAAAATTATGGACACCACATACATTTATGGACCTACAGCCTCAGTCCAGACATCAAAACAGCAAGAGCAGGCCTTGTTGAGATGAAGATGAACCTCCATAGGCTCTGTTCAGCAACCAGAGACAAGCGGCTAAATAAAACATTTTAAAATCTAGGTTACTGGCACGCATGAATATGTTATGCTTCTTTTTTTTATGTGGGAGGTGACACAGTGATTTGAAGCTGGGAGAGATGTTACACGCCTCTTCGTAGCATAACCTGATTTCCCACTTCTGTTATTTATTCAGAGGCACACATTTCTAATTCTTCTCATTTGAACTGTTGTTTTGTTAGCATGGATTTTGCTAATATCCATCTGCATACAGCATGGTATTGTACCTACAAAACATTACAATAGATGTTCACCAGAGAATGTTACTTTGAATAGATCTTCTTCTGTGATCTTTATGAAAAAAGGATGATTCAAATTGGTGCTGCAGCTTCAGTCAGTTTGTCAACAGTTGCAACCCTGCAGGCAAAATGAAAATGGAGACGGTGTTTACTTGCCAATTGTTTTTTTTTTTTTTTTTTTGTAGATGGAACGATGTTCTGTTTAGGGTGATTTGCTCCTCCTCTGGGGCTTGTTCACAAACGTTATTCACTCTTGGTGATAAAGTAGTGAGATGCAGGCTTCAGCAGAAGGAATACCTCCTCTAATGATGTCCTAGTGTTGGATTGGACCGAAAGTGGGATGCCTTCACTACACAGTGTCAGAAATCTTTCAACACAGGCACAAGACATTAAATTTGAAGTATGCAATTCTAGAGAAATACAGCGGATACTTGAACTCAACATCCAAACAAATACATCCTCAATAAATAACTCTATAAAGGTTCCAAGGGAAAGAATGTGGGGTCTGCTGCTGAAGATAAAGATTTTTTTTTTTTACACACAGATGCAACACATTTCATTATTATCATGGTTTCAGTGTCTTCTTCAAGGATGAGGATGTGGCGAGTAAAATAAGAGGCAGAGGTCAAAGTACAACTGGTTTCCCTGTTGATTACAGGCTTGACTAGTGTTGTGTGGGATGGTCTATGGCACATTGTGTCTTTCCTATTTATAGGAGGAGAAACCGGGTGCACACACAGAATGGACAGCTAGCAGACCGTGAGGAGATATTTGTTGCATTTGACAAAAAGAGTATTGGATTACAATGATTGACTGCACATTAAAATTGGTTTGACAGAAAGCAATGACTGTGTCCTCTTAAGATTCAGACTGAGGATATGTGTCACGCATGTAAAATAGAACATGGATTAAAGCCAGAGCTATAAGCAAAGATGTGGTCATGAAGATGAACCTTATGATGCAGTTTATTGCAAATTGCAATAAACCGCATCATGAGGCGCACTCTGTATACTGTATACTGCGTCTGATTACATTTTTAAACAAAATGAGATTTAAACATGCCAACTGGAGGAGAAATTGAACAACCGACCTTGTGGTTAATGGAGACCCTGCCCACATGCTAAGCTAAAGTCATGCATGTTCAAAAGGTGTAACAGTGGGCCAGATCCCTGTTTGCATCAAGCCACACATTAGTGTACACAGCATGCCTGTTTTATAGTGAGGGGGCGGTTGGGTCAAACAGCATCCACAGTGATTTACTTACTGATCTAACACAGAAATGACAGTCTTAGTCCTCCTATAGTAAAAAAATAAATTACCATCGGACTTTATTGCCTCATAAAGCCAAAGTGATGAATGTAGACTTACTGGGTATTTTATAGTGTGTCTCAGTAAAAAACAGGGAGGATAGGGCGGCCTTTAAGATAATGTCGTTCACCTTCTTTTTGATCCTGCAGGGTGGGGGACAGGCGTGTTTTGAACAACACCACTCAAACTCAACTTTATGGTAATGTGACTCATTATAACCATGACCTTAAAGGCACACAGCTAAGGTTGTGTATGCATGAGGAAAATATGTTGTTTTTTTAATTTTGTATAGGCAAGCATGGAAAAATGTGGTCTGCATACATGCGTGTGTGTGTGTCTGTGTGTGTGTGTGTGTGTGTGTGTGTGTGTGTGTGTGTGGAGCCATGCAGCTCATGTGCAGCATTATGCAGATATATTGTGGCCCTCAGCGTTCACGGATGCTGGGTTATATACCCCGCATTAGGACTACCCATCAATGTCTTTCCTATGTGAAGCCATTTAAAACATGCCTTTGTCTTTTGTTCTCCCTCTGCTGTGATTTCAATGTCCCAGCATGCATCACTGTCAACCACCCTCCAGACTGGCTCTTGATTTATGAATCCTATCTTACTCTGTCATTACTGCGTCCAGAAGGCAGCACTGATGAACCAATATGTCGACGTTGTCCCTGTGAGAACCGCTTCATGTCCACAAACATCATGAATATTCTCATGACAACCCATGGCCTGAAGTGTTTCAGTTTTTTGATTACACATTAAAAGTCAGTATAAATAAATGTTGTAAGGAATCCAGTTATTTCATTTTGGAGGTAGATGTTGTTGTTGTTGTTTTTTTTTTAAAGTAATTCCCACTGTAAAAATGTGTTAAATTTGAATGAAGATTTTGGGTCTGACCATGACAATTTATTATCATCTCATTTTCTCATGCAATGCTGGTACACTGGTCCCACTCTCCTCTTCGGTCTCTCCTGTTAACAGTTAACAGTCTTTTAACTTGGGAAAACAAGCACTGATCATTCCCCACTCAACAGGTAGCTTTGGAGAAAACATTTATTCCCTTGTCTGTCAACACTGGTACCTTGGCCAAAGAAAGCCCAGTAACTTCTGCACCTTCTCCCATGACTTAAAAAGACTGATGGATGCATCATCCTACACCCAGCCTCCTACAGCAGTCCCATCAAGAGTATCCTGAACAGTAAAAATTCCATAAAGATTACGTGGACAACTGAGCAGATCATTGGTACCTTTCTTACCAATCTGCAGGACATTTTTAATTCCTAGACCATCTACCAGTCCACTACCACTGTGGCTAACTCATCCCATTCCTCCCACTCTTTCCAGTGACTGTTGACTCTCATTTGTCTGGAGGTTCTGCATCCGTTAATTTTTTAATGTAATTTTTTAATTTAAATGACAGGTTTTGCAGCAGTTACTGCAAGTTGTGAGAGAGGTCCAAACTATTCTGCATTCTGGCCCATTCCAGGCAAGTCCAAAGAAGGAAATCTTTGTGTTATTTGTCTGAAGCTGTCATTGATCTGTGGCTTCGCAAATTATCATAAATATATTGATTTTCATTGATCACTATCACAAAACCACGCCATTTTCAAAACCACCCCTACTCCCATTCATTCTCTGCTAACCAGAACCGCACTGCCAGACCATCTTAATTTAAACTTTAATACTAATACATAGGTGGCATGGTGACGCAGTGAGTGGCACCATCGCCTCACAGCAAGACGGCTCCAGCTTTGAGTTCCATTCTGTACGGAGTTTGTTTGTTAACCCCGTGTTTGCGTTTGTTCTCTTCAGGTTCTCTGGCTTCCTCCCACCTCTGCCGTAGGCGTATTGATCATTCCAAATTGCCCGTAGGTGTGAGTGTGTGCTTGAGTGGGTATTTGTCTTCCATGTAGCTCTGCAGTGCACTGGCGTCGAGTTCAGAGTGTCCCCCACCTCTCGCCTGCAAGTCAGCTGGAATAGGCTCCAACAACCCCCACGACCCGCAATAAGCGGAACAAGCAGTAGAAAATAAATGAATTAATTAATACTTATGGAATGCTTGAATTTTATTCCTCATAGAGTTTTACTTGTTATAAATGAATAATAAAAATATAAAGCAATAAGAAAATAAATTAGAACTAGATATTTGCAGTTAGAATGCAAAAGACAGTTTGAATATGCATACCTGTCATGATTAGGTCATAAAAGTACTAAAAGAGTACAGATTTACTTGACAAATTACCAAAGTTATACCTACATATAAAATAATAAAAAAATTTCAATTTCATTTTGTTTGCATGGTTAATGCTTGTTGTAGGACAGTACACAGTCTGGTTATTAGTGAAATGAGGAAAACAGAAATGCACCATTAAAATGAAATGTCGAGTGAATAAGAAAACACATTTATTTTGCTCAACTCAGGGAGAAGAGAAAGAGAATTTCATTTTCCTTTCAACCTATATCTTTGTTTGTCTCTTTTTCCCCCTCTCTTTTACAACAGTTGGTGATTAGACCCTCATTAAATTGTTTTCTCCTCTAATCACCATGCACTTTAAAACCTCTCTGATTTTGAAATCAATGTATTATTTACATAGTTTCTTTTGGCCAATTTGCTCATGGACAAAAATTATTCTGTCACACATTAGCACTTTTATTTGCCTTTTGCTTATAGTCTGAAGGTTCTCTCTCTCTCTCTTTCACCCCCCCTCCCTCTCTGTGGGTATTAATTTCAGGTTATTTCCCCGGCACATACTGAATCAGGTTTGTGCATACGTATTGCTGTGGGAAGTTCACCTGAGGTAACTGACTTCCAACCGCACTCTTATTAGTTGACCCTTTGTTGCTTGGATGTTCTTGATCTGTCTGCAGCTTTTGCTTCCCTGTCTTGAAAAAAAAAATGGTTAAAAGTTTGATTTGGAAAACTTTTTTAAACTTACTTTTTCACTTTAACTGGCAACATAAGACTACCCCAGGTGAAAACTAAACCAAACCACACCAACTCAGCAGAACCCAGCACCACCAGCACTGATGAAATATTCAAGAACTCACCAAGCCCTGGCACAGAAGGACGACAATGAGTGCCATAGGTTTGAGGTGATCACATCCACACACTTACACACACACACACACACACACACACTACACAGAGATAATAGAAGAAAAAAAAATCCACCTCACAGACAACTACCCCATTTCCACCTTAATACACATAAACCTTGTCAGTTTTTAATGTCTCCTTCTCTCTGGGGGGGGGGGTATCAGTTGTCCTTCGAAGGTAATGTCTCAGCTGTTTCCATACCTTACCTTGTCCCCTCGCATTCACCACAATGACGCAGATACAAAAGCCTTGACGATAGATCCAATGATGTCCTGTCTCTCCTATTCAGTCTCTACCCTCTTCTCATGACTTGATTATGTGTAACCCTATGCCCAGACATCACCACAGGCTTGAACCCATTCACAGCTGTTTCCGACAACCTAGGAGACAGAATTTCTATTCATCATAGGGCGAATACCAGCCTTCTTTTTTTTTTTTTTTTTTTTTTTTTTTAAATCCGACCCCATGCTGTTGGTGGCTTGGACTAGATAGTGTAATTGATCTGTCAAAAGTGTCATGTTGGATTGTTACTTTTGGGAATCAAACCATCCTTCTCAGTTGCTCTCTGAGGCACTCCACTTGATTAGGAATCGGAACAACGTTGATCAGTAGCAGCAAAGAAAGAATTGCATGTTGTGTTCCTGATAGTACAGGAGAGGTAGAGTCCTTCAAAAACATCCTGGAAAAGGCATTTTCTGTTTATTCTTCTAAGTTTTTGGTATTGAAACATACAGCTTCGACTGTAAGTGACAAAATATTCCCACTGACAGGAAATAAAGACGGCTGGAATGCTGATCATTTGTTGTTTATACAAATCTTTTGTATTTGCACTAATCATGATGAGTATTTGCAATAATTATCACATACATTTACTGATGGATTAATTGTCTTTTCTTTTA
This sequence comes from Antennarius maculatus, assembly GCA_013358685.1. Lineage (NCBI taxonomy): Eukaryota > Metazoa > Chordata > Actinopteri > Lophiiformes > Antennariidae > Antennarius > Antennarius maculatus. The sequence continues at coordinate 25,823,904 of CM023607.1, forward strand.
ATCTTGCATGCACCTAGCATCGTCTTGGCTGATTCTCCATTCCCAATAGGATCAGTCCAATTCAGCCCTGCTGAAAAGCAGGTTAACACATTGTGAACACCTGAGCTGAATTTGATTTTAATTTGCTTATATTCAAATGAACAAGATTATACAGAATTTAGTTGCATTACTTTCACACATTTTAGAAGAAACTCAGCAGGCAAAAAGCTCAAAATGATTTCACATTTAAAATTCCAAAATATATTAATTAAATAAGTACAACTTATTTCAGTTTTGTACAGGAAGCCACTGCATTACCATTGATATATAACAACTGCACTGCGCTAAAATATTAAAAGCATGGTAGAAGCGGGTGCTTGGTATAGGGGCTATAAGATAAATGTTAAAATATTTCATCACCCACTTTGGTTTCTGAACTCTTTTTGAACTAACCTGATGCTCACTCCTTCCTGACTCACTCATGCTTATTCTGCCTTTGATAGGATAGGATTGAACGTCATGGTGGAGCAGGTTTATACTTTCACAAGATTGTTGTGAGCCTTTGAACATTCTCTGTGAACTGATGGGATAAATTTTATATTTGCAGGGAACTGATTGATAGGAGATCAGCCAACCTCTGGAACTCTAGACACAGTTGGACACTGTTAAATTTAATGTACATCTATAGATGGCAGAGATAAACAAAGCTGACATTTGATGCAGCTAACCAATTCTTTATCAGGTTTTTATCAGTTTACTCTGGCATCCGAATTTCCTTCTTTCTCCCTGTAAAGTTGTTTTTGTACTTCCAGCAACTGGCCAAGAAAAAAGAAAAAAAAAAAATCACTTTTCTGGGCATAGTTAAAATTCAAATCATTTATTTCCATGCCAGATATTCAGCCTCAAAGGGCCTCCCACTTGCCTGTTTAGCTTCTTGAACAGATAAAACCTTTGGAATATCATAAGAGAATATTAATTGGAGAAAGTGATTTCAGGGTCGAGTTGCTGAGAGGATTGGGATGTGAACGATAACTATCTGCTTTTTCATACCCTTTTCTCTGTCCTACATATATTGTATTGTCTCTTGGACTAATTACACTGAACTCAAATCTTGTGTGACACTCATTTCATATTAAGGAAATATAAAATAATGTATTTAGAAGTTTTGTCATAGTAAATAGTTTATTCTGACCTCAGTAATCAATAGTATTTAACTTATATTTCCATCAGTTGATTAAGGAAATGTAGTAGATTGTTGACTGAGAAGATAAGCAAAATGATGGCCGTCTCATGATTTAAAATAATTATTGAAAAAAAAACAAACAACAAACTCACAAGCTGGAAATCTTTGAAAGTCCACAAACCCAAAAAGAAAACAGAGTTAGTAAAAAATATTTTCAGTAGGCAGACGTTTCCAGAGCGTGAGGGCACAAATAGCAAAAGCTCAAAAGCTACAGCCTGGGGATACCAGCAGGGCTCCATCTGCAAATCTCAATATCTGAGGGGGCACATATCAGGTTAGGAAATCTGAAAAGTAATTCAGTGCTAACTTGTTTACAGCCTAAAAATAAGTCTTTAAAACCAATTAGACATTTAACAGGAAGCTTGTGTAGACAAGCACCTTAGCCACACACTCTGTAGTGTTTCTCATGGAAACAAGGGAAGCAGCATTTTATACCGAACGGCGAAGGTGGATGGAGCCGTGGTTGATGTAAGTGTAAAGCACAATAATCAATAATAATCAGTCTGAGATTATATTAAACTGACTTTTTAATTGATGAGCTGTATTGTATGACCTTAAACAGACAAAGAAAATAAGGATTTTGCACTGAGCACAGCCTCATGATCGTGACATGGGATGCAGAGGTCAGATGCTCTGGCTCCACAGAGACAGCTGATGATTCACCTGAATACTGACATCAACCAGAGAGGAAAGGGGGCTGTTGTGTTGACAGGCACCCTGTCAAGACTCTGGCAGCTCAGTAACCCATCAACCAAGTGATGAATTTATTCTAAACCCACTCACAGGCATCAAAAATAATTAAAGACATGGGAGGTTCAATAAGCACTTCCCATCTGCCTGTGTAGAGGAAGCTACACATTTAATATCCTGCTCATCCTAGTATAGCAGATGTACAGCTCCACCCTATGTGACGGCTGTCTGGGAGAAGGACATTCAGATCCAGTTAGGGAACTTTAATTTACATAAAACCCAATAGAAACCAGGCATTCAAAAACTTGCCAACCAAACATCAAACTTCCTTCCTAAGTTGTGATGAAAAGCGTCAAACAGTAAACTGTCACATAATGTGTGATTATGGGGAAACTAAAACCTTGATTCAGGGTGATGAAGTGATTTAATATCCACTCTGTCTGGGCTGCTCTGTTCGGTAGTGCCAGAAACGATTGCAGTCATCAATAAATGATAAATGCCAGAACAGAAGAGAGGCCATTTCTTCTCTGGAGAGTTAGATTTCAGTTCTGATGAATAAAGGACTTTCGCTGCTCTGCCCCCAGGGATAAGTGGAAAGGTTGAAACGCTAATGGAAAAATTATTAATTTGGTTAATGATAATTGAGGAGTCGCCCCATTTCCGACAATATCACAGTGTTGACCAGCCCAAGTGGCTGCAGAAGATGGCCTTAACTGCCTATAACTGCTTGATTTAGTTGTGTGTATACAAAATTCTATACTACAGCTTTTGCAACAGTGCTGAAGTGATGTAACCATGAGTCACAGACAATGTAATACACGCATCAGTAGAGCTACTGTGCCTCTGAGATATGTTTTAGTTACCGGTATTGGAACTTATGCCATTATACGCAGCTGCACATTTATTATTCTGCTAATGATTTCAATATTCATATAAGAACACTAATACCCATCCAGATGGGCTGTAGCCTGAACATACTGAACGAACTCATGTCTCTTTTATCCAGTTTTTTTTTTTTAGGCCGGCATAACTATACAGCAATTATTTCAACCCAGTATAGTTGTATAGAAAGTGCAGTCTTGCATTGTGATGTCTGTAAATTTAGTTCAGCCATTAGTGTATCCACTCAGTGATTCAGAGAAATCATTGAAGAAGCAGTGCACATGTATGACTGATTACAGCAAGCACAAAAGGAGGCTGTAATGATCCCTATAAAAACTTTAAATGCACATAATATCATTTTACTGTACAAGAAATAAGAATAAAGACATAATTACATTAAAATATATATAGTTCCAATATCTACCAAATCAGCGTCACTTTTTATTCATGTCATCGTTTTGAATTCGGATTAGTTTAGGGTAAACTTTTGCTCCTTATAATATAATTCTTGAGGAGGAAAAAGAAAAAAACTCTTCAAGGAACTCTCCACCAGTTTTTTTTTTATGTGCATCCAACAACAACAGCCAACATCAACTTGTTAATGTTAATGTTAATGATCCACTCTACGTTTCTTTAGCATGAAAACTGTAGCTCGCCTTTAAAGCGCAGGAGGAGGAGGAGGAGGGAATTATGATTGATCAGAGTCAGAGTTGTCATCAGAGAGATGATCTCCACTCCCACTATTTTCAATAACTTTGCTTTATCGTCCACTCTACACAGTAAAGTTCCAAAGTACAAAGCCTGACACTCACAGATGTGCTCACAGAGACAACAACAAGAGGGGGAGACGGGTGTTGGAGCTGCGTGAACACAGCGGTGCTGCCCCCGCGAAGGTTGTGGCAGAAAAGGGAACTACAGGTGAATTGTTGAATACAGCGGCATGCATTTGTTTGTGTCTCCGAATGTTCATAAGTCTGTTTCGTAAAAATGTTTGCATGTTGAAGACTACCTGTGTGTGTAGTGTATAATGTCCTGCTTTTATTCAGCACTGGCACAACAATATCATGAAGTGTGGAAATAGGTCTGGTCATGTGAGACCAGCTTCTCAGTCTGGCTCTCCCCCTGGGATGATGTCCGACGCCCTCCAAAAAACTAATGAGAGCAATGTGCCAAAGTCCAGTGAATGAATGGGGTGCCAAAAGGAAGGAAGGTGAAGCATCTCTTAAATTTCACATCACTTTGTTTCTGTCTTAAAGAGTCAACAGGTTAATTAATGGCAGATGAATTTGGGGCTATCCAAGGCGAAATGAGCTGAAACTGACATCCACACACAGCAGACTTCTTCACAGACTGTAAACATAACTCGTGTAACCCAGCAGTCTGTCACTCTCATCACCTCGGCTTGTCCTGGCAGTATTTCTGCTATGCTGACAAAGGAAAATTAGACGTGACACATTTTAATATTTGATAAAGCTTGCTTTATACTTTGCAGGTAGACTTACACTTTATTACAGTAGCTGGAAGCTAGTAGCTTGATGAAAAACTTACCGCTGTTCTGCACCAAACCTCTCAAGCTGTAAATCAACCTAAGGACTGTCATTTCATTTTATTGACCGGCCCATTTTTCCTCTATTTCATTAATTTTAAATGAGACTTTATTCACTTTGGAGACTGCTTTGGGAAACGTGTTTTATGTTCTTTCCAGCATTTTCATATTCAGACATGCAAGTTTCTGCAGACATTATTCTCTTTTAAGGCCAACCGGTGACATGTTCAGTGCTCTATTTCCTAAACTACTTTCCGAAGTTACTCTGAGTGAGATTCATCGTACTTGTTTGAGATTTTGGCAAGCTATTTTGCGTCTGAAAACATTTCTGATCACTGCATTCAAGTGTCATTATGACTGACCATTGAATGACCCTAAAGCAAGAGTGTGAATGTGTGTTTTAAAACCATTTCCACAATACTCATACCAGTTGAATTCTCCCATTCACATGTGCAGCATAGCATTAGTGTGTTCCTTATATATACTTTGCTGATCACTGGGGTGGCAAGATTGTCCTTGTTAGATTTGCTGGGTCATAATAAACTTCACCAGTGCCTCGAAGGAGCAGCACTGAATGTAGTTTGTGATAATCAGAGAGCACACGGTCAATAGAGGACAAATTAGTACATGTACAACCATAAAGACATTTGTTATATCTTGTTCAGTAAGGGGATTATCATTGCTCTACGCTTAAAAAAGAAAGCGCGACAGCTGTCATCTGGGCCAGCTATTTGACCACTTGTGTTGTCCGAGCTATTAATGCAAGCTGTTAGTTTTGGCCGTTTGTCAACAGCTGGCTTCAGCTGGCATTGAGGATAGACTAACATTCACAAAATTGAGTAGGTTCCTCACAAAACAGCAACGTGTAAGATTTTGTTTTAAAATTTTTATTTCATGTTTTTTCTGTTGATAAATCTCAAATTTTACTCCAATATCTTTATTTAAAAGTTGAATTTATGAGTAGTTTTGACAATTTATGCCAAAAAATGTGATAAGCATTTAAAAAGGTATTGTTGAGTGATTTAATTGGCTTGGGACCCATTCTCTTAAGCTGCGGTCACAAAACACAATTATAAGAGTCACTATAGACTTGCTTCAGCCGACTTTTTGAAAGACTGGTAATCACACACTCACAATCACACAATCACATTTGATGAAGGATCACAGACAACAGGATTTTTCACACCAACTAAAAACCTTCTGAATGCACCAAACTCGCATGCAAACTCTCACAGGGGTGACAGTTTAAAAGGTACACAAACAATACCAGTTGTTGAAGGAAACGCACTGATTTGTTTGGCGCTGTCCCTCTCGAGCTGTTCACCATCATGGTTTGTCTTCTGATGCTATCTGGTGCAGACTTTGCCCAACTGGGAATGAGGATAAAATCTGACAAAAAACCCCCAAAACAAATATAAAACAAAACTTTTGCAGCTGCTGTCATCTCAGAGACGTGAGGAACACAGCTAAGGTAAGGTACCTGTAGACTAGTCACGCCTTCATTCTAAAGCTAAGGCCAAACTGCAAGAGTTTTTGGGGTTTTTTTTGCCAAGTTTTACCCACAATTCCCATCTGGGAATTCTGCACCAGTCATTGATATTTAGTCATTCAGCTGTGGCTAGTTGGCTCAAAAATCTGTTAGTGTGTAAGGGTTAACGATAGGAAGTGTGTGAGGAGAACAAATCTGATTCCAGCTCAGATGCTGTCAAACGTGTTTGAATTGTTTTGAGCTGATTCTGGACACAATCACATATTGATCACCGACTCTTGTGCATATATCATATAAAGTCTGGTAATGAAATCTCTTTCATTGGTGTGTAAACAACTCACTGTGCTGGTCCATCAAAACGGTCTCCTTTTACTTGAGTCATGCATGTACGCACATGCTGGAGGCTGCAGCCTTCATTATTTTATAACAGGGATTCTGCATCTAATCAAAACCAGTATATTTAAATGTTAAAAAATGACCTGTGAACAAAAATAATGACATCTTCAGAGGGTGACGCCTGCAGCGATGGGATGTGGATAATGATTTAATTTCCCCATGGTCTAAGTCCTCCTGGAGTCCTATGAGACTATTTTGATGGACAATCACACAGTGAGTTGTTTACGCACCAATGAAACAGATTTCATTAGCAGACTTTATATGACTTTATACTGCTGTTGGATCCAGTGGAGGGAGCCCACTGGTAACATTGCTCCAGTCTGTCTTGGTTAGAATACTGCTGGATCTTCTAAAGCCTTATTTTACATCCAGAGTTCCAGTGGCAGCGGTTCACAACATCTCGCTGTACATTCCCAGTGGTAGATGATAGAACAGAAAGTGTCTTTGTCAACAGAAAAAAAAAAAAAATTGATTTCTGTCTGTCACAAATGCTTTGAAATGTTGTACAAACACACAGAGCAAAGATATCTTTTGAAAAAAACAACAACATTTTATATGTTTCAGAAAGAGGAGTAATGCAGAACACATAAAGCATGTTTTAAAGAGTATGGCTCAGAAAGGGTGTCTGTGGCTGTGGGTACTGGTGGAGATGGCACTGGATCTGTATTCAGTGTAACACAACAGTCTAACCCACCACTGTCACCACTTTGTCTCAAAAACCAAAGCAGTTTCATTATCTAACAGTATAGTTTCACGTACGGAGCACATTTTCTACTTTTTTAACGAATGTCAAATAAATTATATCTACTTTTTATCCAACTCCACGTTACGTACTGTATTGTATATTTGCCTCAAACATCTGAGTGGTTATTTTCATCTGAAACACACAAGCCTAAAATGAGTGAAACCTGATTTGGAGGATTTGCTGGCTATGCCACCCCTTTAGACACTGATCTGATCATGATGATCTACATTTTACTAAACAGAACATTTAGTCATTAATTAGATGAGCAAGAAAGCCGCTTCATGAAATAAAAAAAAAATAAAAAATCAATACTGTTTGGCTAATACCTTCATCTGTAATTTCATGTTGGAATAGGGAGAAGAAATGAGTCACCGATATTGACATCATCGAGATGCGTCAATTTCATTCATCATAAAATTAAGAAAAGGTTCAATTAAATTAACCAGATTCACCACAGATATGCACCACATAGCTGTAATTTAGGATAACCGCGATGCAGAGGGTAATTTGCTCATTCACAGCCATCTTAATATTGCTGTAAATGCAAAAGAGGAGCGTGAAATATTAGTACTATAAGTGACACTTTAAACATTGCTGCTGGCTGAAGGTAACAAAAGTCAACCTGGCTCATTACCTGATGCAGAGAGCTTCATTTCAATGCAGCTTCAGGACACATTGTGTTGACATTTAGGACCTGTTGAATCATTTAATGTATGATCAGCAAAGAAATAAATGCCATGGAATCCACACATCACTCAAATGAGTCAATTATTGTATGGAATCTGCCATAGTGCAGTTTATTTTGATCTTTTTTTGGCTCATGCTCAGATTTCCAGTTTTGATTACATGCTGCTGAGTGTGCCGCTTTCCTCCATCTCTTTGCTGCATCGCTCAGAACAGAAACCATAATGAGAAACGCTTGCAAAAAGTAATTGAAATGGTCAGGAAGAGTTGAGTGCCCGGTGTCTGCATAGAGCAACTGTGTTATTTGATGTTTGATAGAGTTAATCTACCCTGATGTTGAGGCTCAGAAAACTTTTCCATTCATCCAGTGTTTGATTGAGCCTCTGTGAAGCTGAATTTCAGCAGCAGAAGGGCGTGTAATGACCACATCCTCAAACAGCAGACATCAACAATAAATGGGCTGAAGACAATTTGCAACAAATTCTGGTAACTGTGGCAGAACTAACACATCATTCATGTCAAGTGCTGCAATTTATTCCCATAGTATTTTCTCTGTCACTACCAAAGCTCCTCCTGATAATTGTAAAGTGCTTCTGATGGTGAGAATATTTCTCCATGCACTCAGATCTGTATTTCTAGCCACTCGTTTCTTATTAATATTCACCAAACATTTTGAATATACCATGAGGCTTATGCTGCAGCTCGACTTCTCTAATTGCGGAGATATAATGTTCCTCATAAGATTTATGAGCTATTAATCTGTTCATGCAGAAAGATTCATGAGTCTGAGAGTTGGGAGACATATGATTAGAGTTATTCATTTGTCAAGGCTGCCATAAGGCTTTAAGCTACAAATAATTCATCCAAATTATACTGATGTTGGATCCTATCCAAAATATACTCATTTGTGCGTCTCAGCATGTCAGATAATGAAAGGGTGGCTTCTGAAAAAAAAGAAAGTATTCTCATTGTGCTTGTTTCCAGATAAAACATGATAAGATAAACTGAGTTATCAGTGAGGGGAATTTTGCCTCAGTAAATAGTGCAAGCATACAGATGTGTGGCCACTTTAGGCTTGTAGGCTGAGGATAAGGCACACAGAAAACAAAATACTACAAGATATATCATGCATTCATATAAACCAGTAGTGTATGTCAATAAAATGAATGGATAGAACTGGACAAAATTACAAATTCAGTATTTATTTTCACTGATTTATCCTTGGAACACTGACGTTTGACCATTTTTAAACTACTTGACAGGTAAAATAAAACTGAGTGAAAGATTAAAATAAGGAAACCTTGAAATTGAATTCCTGTTGCTTTCAATGTTAAAGGGATTTTCCACCTGAATATAAAAACGGATTTTCGTATTTGCTTACAGGCCTAGTGCCACACTTCTCACTTGGGACCTGTGCTTTCATACGCAGCTGTGGTTCACATAGCATTTCAAAAGTCCCACCTCTACCCTTCAACTACCTGTACATTCGGTTCCCTGGGTCCTATAATGTAATCACTCTCTGGTCCCTGCTGTGCTGCATTTGATGTTATGGGGTGTGATGAGGTCAGAGTATCAAAACCGAATATTCCACAATCAAATAATAATGCAGTATATTTCAGTGGAGCTGACTCACTTGAACATTATGTACTTTGCTCTCTGCGACATAGACTACATAAATATAATAAGGGTAACCTGTTGGAAGTCATTGAACACTGCCCACTGTTCTGCTCTTGTACTACTTTGCCCATCATTTATAAAAGTAGAACTATTTAGTATTTCACATAGCTTTTCATAAATAGTTCCTCCACTTCATCATCCAGCTTCTCTGTCTCTCACTCCAGAGGTTCATTGGTGTACTTTTCCAGTTTTAAATTTAGTTTCCATATAATCACAAGAAGAGAGATGCACAAAGACTTCTATTACGACTGAAATACTAATAATAAATACAGTGGCTGATGGAAATAATTCAGTAGTTCTAAAAGTGAAAGCTGGAAAGTCTTTTTTTTTTTTTTTACTTGCTTGTTTATACAGCATAAGAATTCCAGAGAGCAAACTCTAACAAAAATGTTTGTGCAACTGGAAGATGTGATTTTTTTCCCTTAATCTGGCAGCGGAGAGATGAAGGTTCATCACACTCTTCTAAACCACAAATGGCCTCTTCTTTCTCTTGACATAAAATCATCATCTGATCTGTTTACTGCTTCCTCCTGTTGCCTATTATGAATGCGCTTGGATTTTGGCATGATGTCTGCCAGCCTTGTCCCTTTGGATTTCTCTTGCATGTTTAGACTACTACAATTCTCGTTTCAACCCCAACTAAGTATCCTTCATCTCTTTTCTTATGACTAAATTATTGGATATCATCAGTGCTTCATCTTGTTGGTATTTGGATTATTGCCCACGGAAGTTATGAATCAATCTGAAAGACATGGACTCAGGAGCCTGTATCTATTTTTGGCATGACTTTGATTTAACAGAGAATTTGTGTGTTGTTGTTTTTGTTTTATTATGAGGTAGACTTTTTGTTGTCTTGATGTATTTTGCATCCAAATGGGAGCTGGACCACGACGTAGGTTGATTTATGGAATTCTACAGGTGGAATCTCCACATTAACTCTGCACCGCCTCATGTCGTCTGTGCTGGGGAATCCAGTCTCATCAACAATCTTGTCAACTAAAATCAAGCAAGCCACGTCATCAGTCATTAACTACAACCCAGCTTGCAAATTTGAAACTAGGCTCCCTGATTTCCAACAATTAGTCCACTACTACTTACCTCCTAGCTCCAATTTACAAAGTTTCCTTGTTTGTAATTTTTTTTTCTGACCACCATCTGGCTTGTCAGCCTGCTTGGGAAAAGCCTGCCTAACTGTTAGTTAGGCTTCAGATAGTGTGTCTGCAATTTTCTTGCATTGCGTCTGTTAGCCAATGGCTTCTTTGCCTACTGACACCTTCAGAGCCAAATTACCACTGGCCTGACAATTACCAGGATGGTCCATCTCCAACATTGGGTAACTTCCTGCATGGCACCAACTTTCAATGATTCCTGGGATACTTTTTGAGGAATCTGGCAGACTTTTCTGGTGAGAAAAGCTCCTAATAACATCCAGGCAAAATGGTATTCAGGCCACTCTCGGTCATCATCTCACCCTGAATGCTGCCAAACCCAAAATCTTAATTTGCCACATCTTTGCCTAACCCTCTACCACTGTGTAAATTTAGCTGCTCAGTGCCACAGAGCTCCCACCTGCCATTGCTACAAAGATAATGATGCTCAGTGGATTCAAATTCCCAGTGTCACCATTGCCCTTAGTTGTTTCACAAACCTCTCACTTCCTGGCACCATTGACTCACCCGCTGGTCTTTCAGTCATACTGCCTTGTTGATGGTCTCCAGCTCTGCTTCCCTATCTCTGACTCTTCACTGAGATATCTTATCTTGTCATTCGAATCCTTGCCTGTTCTGCAGCCATGACACAAATCATAAGGGTAGCCCCACCTACGTGGGTAGTCAAGAGCCCATTGTCAAGTCAGGTTCCACCTTCTCTGTCATCAAAACATGAATCTTTGTGATTACAAGTGTATCGCAGTAGACAACGAACACAGTGGTTCTGTCGTTGTTGATTACCTCTTGAGGGACATTACTTATATTTGGACCCTCAAATGCTCCTCCATCCCTCTACTTGTACACTCGTCGGCCCTTCAAAAGGAAGCCATCCTCATTGCCAACACTCACCTACGTCCAGAGTTGCTCCACCCCTCGACACTGCTCCTGATTGCTCTTCAGACCTGCTTTGTTCGGATGTCTTAACCCCACACTAGCAATCTGAGCTTTGGAGCTCTGCTTTCTTTCTCTTCTTGTCTGCCTCTACTTTGCACTTAATCACTCATCATACAGAACTATGTGAAATGTTTTCTGCCTGGTCCTGACCTGTTTGAAGACCGTGCCATCAACTTTTGTTCACTCAAGCTTCTCGGACATTGCTGATAGATGGAACAAGGCAATGTCACACATATTCACTTGGAATTACAGTATTGCTTTTTTCATGCATTTTTCAATTTGTTGACAATGAATTGTCAGTTATTTACAGCTTCAAGTCATGTTTTTATTCAGCTGTAGTGAGTCCATTTGGGGTTACAAGAATTTAAGAGGTGAAATTTCACTGTTGACCACAACAATTGGAATGTTGAATATGTAATTGCAGTGAGAGACAGAAGACTTTGCTGTATAACAGGAATAGAAAACAAAAATAAATCCATTCAATAGTTTCTGACATAATTCCACTTCATCCACTTGCTGGGATAAACACCACTCATTTATTTGACAAAAGAACACACAAGATAATCAATACTACACTATCTTATTTATTTCCCTTCTCCACTAATAAAAAATAAAGCCATTGTGTGATTTTTATAATCTTTGATCAATGCTGACTTAAAGAAAAGCTTTAAAAACTGCAGTTTTAGGTTGTATCTGTCATAGCAATGAAATAAAGTTGTGTAATTTGTATTATTGGATATTATTAGATTTTTGATTTGTTTTAGGGAGTTTCCATTGATATATAAAACATTTCAAAAATAGTGCTCAGTCATTCTTGAAGTTACTATCCCCGCCTGTGAGGGAGTTAAAACCAAATCTGAACGGCAACTTCCTGCTCATTAGATTTTTGGGTCAAAAAGTGTAACTGCAAAAGTAATGTTTTTAAGGGGGCCCACAATTTGATCGTAACAATCTTAGATAAAATGCTACTGATCGGTATGATTTCAGATATGTTTATGGTCGAAAATGTGACGTCTTTACCTGAAACTCGAGGTGTAATCTCTGCATTGCCTTGTATGCATCATGATTATGTTAGCATGCGTTTCCTCCTTTAATTCATCGTTGGTCTGCTGTTTCATGAGGATATGATATAGCTTGAAAATAATGTGTGTTGATTTGAGCATTCTCATGCATCTGTTTCTCGTTGTGTCAGTGCTGGTGTCATAGATTACTAATAATGTCACTTATATTCACAACAATGTATTGAAAATGTTTCAACTTAAAAATTAGTCTGATTACTCTTCTCAATAAATAAGTTGTGCAATCTTCCCGTTTTTGGAGAATTTATTATACGCTCACAAATTCTTTGAACACAAAATAAACTTCAAAACGTTTATTTCAACCAACCTTTAAAATGGTGAAAATACATTTTATTTTCCAGTACAATTTTCGAAGAGGAAAGAAGGGGCAGACAAGTGCCAATGTGGTGTGTGAGTTTACCATGGTAACATTTAGACTCATTGGAATGTGTGGGAGGGTATGAATAGCCTTATATAGAGGAGTAATTTTACAACCCATTTTATTTTTCAAAGGGAGAAACTGCACAATCCACATTCAGGAAAAACATAATTACAGAATTGTGGACTCCAAAAATGAATTTTATCAGCAACAGAAAGCCCAGTTGTCATGCTTCAAGCCCCCACCGTCACATTCTCTTTGATGGGGAAGTTGGGAAAGCAGTTTTAGACTCCAGCTGTGCGCAGTTTCCTTCGTCATCAGTGCTGATCTTTCCTGGATCTTCCTCACATGTACAATCTTGTTGACAAGGTCAAGTTTCTGTTTCTATTCGACATTAAAAAAAAAAAAAATCTGTGTGTCCATGAGATTTAAGTATAAACATTTACAAACAGACTTTAGTCAAGTAGACATGCAGTGCATTAGTACAACTGCATGCCATAAATAAGGACTTTTCTGTCCAGTGGTAGAAGTTATTACAGAGGAGAACAGACAGAGGGGTGAGTCAAAACATGAATCCAAGATTATCAGTCTTTGTCCTTGGCAGACATTCCTCTGCCTTATTTGGGTTTCAGCCAGGTCTGGCGCAAAGTAGCTGTCACCCCCATCCCCCAATGTCTGAAGAAGTGAGCAACACACAGAATAGGAAGATGTATAATGAAAATATGAACAGTTCTTTCATTAACCTTAAACAGTGTGTGGAGTAACCTACTACTCTGTGCTTTATGATTTAGAAGGGATCGTGAAGAGGATTGTGTCTCCTGTGGACAAATTGCCTGCTTTACTTAATTTTGGTCCAAAATGTAATAAAACTTTTGCCACTGCAGTTTAAAGCTGCTCTGTCATCACCTCTGAAAGGCAACTGCAGAACATTCTGCAGTTGTCTAAAGCTCCCTAAAACTGAGCAAATATTTCTGGTCTCTGTTTGAGTAAACATACAAGTAAAGTTCACCTTTGCATCACAAGTGTTCATATTGTTGCAGCATGAATGCCAGCAGTTTCCTCCGACTACACCTGGTTAGTGGTATTGTTGGTTCTCCATTGGTGACTTTGGGTTACCTTTGTGTAGGCTGAATAGAACATCTGTTATCTAATTATATCCTTTCAACTATACATATTTAATGTGTTTTTGCAGCTATTTCTCAAGTCTGCTTTGGTGAGTCATTTAGTCATACATTTGCTTGTCACTTCGTACCATGGCAAATCAGGTTCCATTTCCTGCGCAAATTACTGCTCATGTTTAATTCACATCCGATACATACATTCTAATTTGACCACACTAAATTATTAACTTAAAAGCTGACAGTTGATGGGAGACACATTAGTCATGTGACTTAATCATACTGGAAAGTCTCATGCAGAATGTAAACTGAACATTTGGCCACAATAATACCTGGGACGTATTACTCCTACTCCAATATATTCGACCAAGATGGTGAGATGTAAATGATTAACAAGTACACCATTTAAACAGTCAGTGCAGTTAATGATTGCGGGGAAGTATGAAACTGCTTTGGATCATCTAACATTAAGTGCATGCAGTGAATATTTAACGCGGTGTGCACAGAACATACTGACACATGCTTATATGCAAATATTTGGAAATTTATGTTTCATTCTCTGTGACAACAGTCATTTTGTGATTTGGTCTTGTTTTGCTGGCTCAACCACATCCTGTAGCATCAACATTGCCGCACTCCTCCTCAACTCAACATATAATTTTAGAATACCAATTTTAACTTAGTAGCAAACTCTACATAAAACCTGTCAAATGTGACAGTTGTATTTATTTCGACATCTAACAAGACTTTATTCTCTTTTGATCTGGAAGCTCAATCGCTCCATGAATCTGCTGCAGTAAGATCACGATGACAACCCTGCCACATATGGAAATGGTTACCTCAGGCATTGTGAGTCAGCTGAATGGGACAGGGCCCACCTGCTCATATAAAATAAATTTTCTCAACCTTTGTTTTTAATAGTCTCACAGAATAGGAGTTCTGTTGCCTCACCTTTCCGGTGTAAAGAAATCTCTTGAATCTGAAACCCAAAACGACTTTGACCTATCCAAAACTGGCACAAAACCTGGTTACACGCTGCCAAGCACACAAATGAGTCAGTTAGGGTGTGATCCATCCTTCACCCAGTGGATGGGGAGGTGACTTCATGATGTGACTGGGCAGGATTCAAGGAAGAAGTTTATGAGCATAACAAATCCAGTAAATGCTGTGGCATCACTGTGCCAAAAGTTAACACACCGATTAGGAGCGCAGGTTCTCAGTCCTGAACATATACTATAACAGACTCACAATTATCCCACAGCAGTAAATTTCCTTTATTTTCCGGTGGCTTTTGAATTAAACAGCGAAATATATTATTTAAAGCGGCACTTCAAAAAGACAGATGGAATGAAGTCGCTGGAGACAGGACGACTGGGATTTCCAAAAGTAGTACCAGCCTTGTATTGCAGTATTGCAGATCTTGTTAGTGGTTCTGGAATACATGTAAAATGACTTTGTCCTTTGCTCCTGTCATAATTGCTGCTGTCACTAGAGGGCTTTGAACATTAACATATGTCATTTTGTGGCTCTTGCTGGAATGCACCCTTCAGAATCAGTATGGGACTTTGAGAACCTTTATGCATGGACAATATGTCAGTGATGTTAAACGGATCACCCAGACGTCATGCCTAATTTTGAGGACTCACCTCTGTCATAGACATCTAGGTCTCCAACATATTTACAGTCTGGACTGATGGCAGGAGCTGGCAGCAGACCAGCCATGTCACTTTCTTGACAGTTGAGCCCATATAGAACAACAGCTTGACACAGCTTTGGAGGGTAGCCAAAATTATTTCAATGCAGCTGACACCTCAGAGCTGGAAAACCCCGACAGAACTTACATTTCCAGCTGCCCGGTTACATTTTGAGACCAACGCCCAGTATTTGAGACATATATCGAAAAGCGGCCATTGGTCATGAGAATTAACAACAGTTATTCGACTGTGTCACCTCAAACAAAGCGACCCCTGAATAAGCTGTTCTTCCAGACGTTAAAGCTGGAGGCCGTGAAACAGAAGGGAGAATAGCCTTGTTCTGTTGGTCTCAATCACGTGTAAGTATGATATAAAATCTTAACAGCAGCGTGAAATGAAAAATTATCCTTTTGTTGTCTCCTCACTGACAGAGCGAATTCATTATACATAAAATAATGACCAATGCTGGCAGGGCCGCCCCCTACATGAAGCTACTGCTTCATAGAAAGATTCATTTAAATATACACGGAAAAATATGAACATTACCGAGACATTATTTCTAAGAACAGAGAAGCTGTGCAGCACACAAAGACAGGGCGCCGTTTAAACGATATGCCATCAGTCAGCAGGTCAGCTTCAATCTGCAAACCAGAACAGGGAAGAGAAACGCATAAGGGGGACAGTATCATTCCACGCTGGATGAAAATGAGCCCATTATTGAGTATTCATACCAAGAACATTTGAAAAGTCAGCGTAATGTCTGCTGTACCTGTGGTTGATTGCCGTGTAATGCAGCCCTAATCATTGCTTCCCCTGGTCGTGAATCTCAGTCGGACAACTACGCACTGCTGCACACTCCAGTTGTTATTATTATATATACATGTGGATGGATAATGATGTAATGAATCATGGATAAGTGATAATGATTATTAGAATTATGGTGACAGCGCAGGTGATACATAAATGATGGGGACATTCTTGCAGCATTTTCAACTGATTAATCGCGATTTTATTTTGCAGACGAATCATGGTTTTATCTAGGGTGACCGTCCTGTAAAAGAGAACAGGTAAAAATGACCACTGTTCAGCCCACCTGTGTGCAGAAACAGAAACACCTGTGAGATGCATCTGTGGTTGTGTGGTTGTGTTTCTACGGGTTTGTTGCTGTAATTTGAAGCAGTGCTGTTAAGAGGAGCATGAAGTAGTTGGTTGCACAAAGAGACTGGATAGGCTGAGAAGGAACAGTTCCTGATTTCTTGTTGCCCCTTAAACTACATGGTCAGATAGGGTGAGGGTTACTTATTTTGATTACTGCATTCTAAACGCCCACACTAAGGCTGAATAGAACACTGTGGGATGACTGTACAAGGACATGATCCTTTACGTTGTAGCTCAATTTATTTTCTCATTTCCAGCACAGCTATATTTCATTTCTGCATGGTGTTTTGATGGTTGAATGACACTCTGCATTTCAAAACAGTGTCTGAGTGACTGGAAGTAAGGGTAGGAGGTGGTTGGGGTTGTTGAAAATGGCAAATGTTATGAAATGTCAACAAGTTTCACACCGAAAGGCAGGGATCACATTCCATCTCTGGCTACCAGACAGATCTTTAACTCTAGCAACAGTGCAGAGACGATAGACCAATATGATGATGTTACATTTTAGGAGAACAAAAGTTCATTTGAATGGTTGCTCTGAGAAATGAAGCAATAAAAGTCTGATTTATCATTGTTGTCCTGCTGGTTTGTGGGGGTGCTCCACTTTCATTTAAAGACTGAAGGGATAGCAGAAAGGTTTACACTGGCAACACCATAGACAGCAGGGTGCATGAACAAAGGGTGTGCACCGCTTGTAAAGCTCGATTCACTTGTTCTCATTTCTGTCAGGCTACTGCAATAACGATAATTCAGTTACTGGTGAAAAAGGCTGGTGAGTTGTTTGATTATTTGTGTGAATATCCATCTGTCGGTGATTCTGCTGATCTCCGTCTTACTCTGCTGGCGTAGGATGATGAGAGGGGCTAAAAGGTTGGTGGAACACAGGCATGGTGGGATTGACGAGACGGGAAAAGAGAAGCCAATCCCTGATTGAAAGCTGGATCAGTCAGACACGTACGCTTCTCAGCTCTGCTTCATGTTACACACGTGTACAACAACATATGTTAGACAAAGACCGTTCCCTCGCAAAGGTTGATAACGTCACGGCAAGACAAATAATGAGCAGCCACGGATCACAAAGTGAGATGAAGCAGGGTTTATTCATGATTTTTAAATCAACTTTATTTTTGTTTTTTTATTAAGTAAAATAATTAATTAATAGTACCCCGCTGCATCATTTTGCTTTCAGTTTTTTTGTGTTTTTGACTTGCTCAAAGGCAAAATACACAGATATACAAATGAGACTTTCTAGACTCAACACACCAGTGTGGTTTATCGGATTTGAATTTGTTGTTATCTAATTATTGAATGTTTTTCTGCCCTGCAAGATACAGCGATAACGTGACATACATTCTCTAATGAACGTACATGCATGCATTCCTAAAACCGAAGAATCTAATTGGGCCGAAGAGTAGCTTGAGTCTCTCTTTTGACATGGAAATACTTTACTACCATCATTTAATGTTGTGCAGAATCCACAGTTATAAATGAATATACTGTCACATTGGAGTCCTGTACTTTTTTGAGCCTGGACATTGTAAGCAGGCAGCTGCCTTTACATAAGAACATTTACAGAAGACAAGCTATCTATTTATATCTTATTTGCACTGGATCAGTACACAAGGACTAACAATTGTCTGTTCTATTGTACTTAATTACTAAATTACATAACAAGCTTTTTTTGCTGTGGTCTGTAATAAAACTTTTAAGGATCATTAAGTGATGCTTGTCCTCAAACCGACCCCCCATGCTGATGAAAAAGAATGAACACCCCGATGTCATCAGTGGTCTGGATGCTGGGTATACTTGGTTTAGGTTAACATATCCTCTCACCTCTGTCATGGTGTTCAAGTAAAAATGTTCGAATCAAATGAGGCTGTGTCTGAGATGACATTCTCGCTCAGATTAGAGTGCCCACAATGGAAACGTTTAGCCTGCACAAGGCATGAATTATGTAATTTTCTATATTCTATATTTGAATTAGATGGCTTTTAATTGTAGTGAGAGCTTGTGCAACTTTTGGGAATGCCCAACTGAGCTCCCACTGGTACTGTAATACGAGTAATCAACTTGTTACCCTCAATTACACTGTCATAATTTAGAGTGGTGCCTTTTTGTTCAGTGCGTCTCCTTGTTTGCGATCTTTAAACAGAACGACTTTTAGATAGTTGCATCACAAACACACGATTCAAAAAAAGTCCTCAGACAAAGATGCACTGGCTCATCTGGATGCCTGTCACTTCAAAACTTCGAAGTTTGGGCATACTTCTAGTGAGTGAAGGAATCAAACACAGCACACACTCACACACTCACACACAGACTACACATTATATGTTACAGGGCTTTGCTAAGAAATGAAAAGTCTCCTCCTCAAAGTGAATTACATATTATGAACCCCACTGAATAAATCTAGAGTTGATTCCTGTGATTTGTAGACTATAGTTGACTACGGATTGCCTGCGCTAAAACTTAAAAAAAGTCCTCCAGAAGAACAAAGTAGCAGTTTTGGGAGACTTGTTGTTGACATTGACATTTTAAGGGACATCTGCTTTGTCCTCATGTTAATTAAAATTGTAGAGGATACTCTAATGCAACCCTAACAGGTGAGGAAAGGCCTCAGTATTGTCCAGAGTCATCCACAATCTGACTATCTCCGACTCAGTTTCAAGTTTCATGCTTAAATTCCTCTTGATATATCTAATCATTCTCTTGTTGGCATCTAAACTCACTATTCATCAGGCAACACCTGAGGCTCGGGTGGTGAACTTTGCAGGTTGGATCTAGACAAATGAATGACGATCTAACACGAATGACCACTCGCCCGGCAAGCTACGATAAGCCAGTTCCAGCTAAAAAAACAAAAAAATTCTTCATTACTTCCATTCGACCCTCAATTCTATCTCAAGAATCATTGCAGGTTGGTTTTTTAGATCACCCCATCCATGTCTGACTGAAAACTGTGAGTCCCCCCCCCCCATTACCCCACGCTTGAAGGTCCTGATGTCCTTTTGGCGCAAAAGCTTAAACCTATTTCACAAAAATCAGTCACACTTTTAACTTCAGCAATGACATCAAGAAGCCCATTTGATTCGCTGGTCACTCTGTGCGCTTGACTGAGTGCTTAGAATTACCTGGAATGACCTTATCCTGGAATCCTAAAAATAGAACAGCAATAAGTTGCAGTTGTTCTTTGTTGGTGTGCACCTTTTGGAAACACACAGAGGTGATTTAATATTGTTTTTCAACACTTCGTAGTTTACTTCTTGACATCATTAATCCATTAATTAATGCAGTTATGGTCAAGCACTAAGAACATAACAATCCGAAAGGAACTCAGAGAGAGAAACGTCACTATCGCCTGAATCTAAATGACAATTATTCAGCCTGAACAATTGGGAAAGTTTTCAGGTAAAACAAAATCCTCTAAAAATTGTCTAGCGGTGAGCCTCTGACAAAAATAAATATCTCCACTTATTGATGTACACAATAGGGCAACACATTTTGTATCACCACAAGGAGATCATCTTGTCATTGTGATGATGATGTCTCTTTATTATTACTGTACATCTGCGTCACACCACGTTATGTTATACCACCTAATTTGTAATCTTGGAAACCCACTCGCTGCTTGAAATCCTTTTGATCAAATCTGTATTATCTCAGCTACACATTGGTGACCAAGCAAATTTAATGTATTTAGTATTGATTTTCCTTTTTAGAGGAACATTATGGTTAGAAAAATGTCTCAACATCTTATATCTCATCACTGTGATTCTTCAAGTCATATCTGGCTTACAGACTCAAACAATGGCCCGTCATTCAAAGCAGAACACAAAGGATCCCACACAGCAGAGATCCACGGATGAATCCCTGAAAGGAGCAGCGCGACACGATGTTGTAAAACTGTGATGACTTGACATACTGGAAGGATGCAGTTATGTAGGAGAAGGACTTCATGCGCAGCAACTTCAAAAAGCAATGACGAGGATTTTAAAATGCTAGGCAGGCAGCTTGTGAGGAAGAGCATAACATTTTTAACATTAATGCTTCTTTTATTGTTCAAAGTCCTTTCGCTTGTCAGTCTAATTACCAAGAGATCTCCTGACAGACTTAGAAATGCCATTTATGACAGAATTTAATTAGTTTAAACAAGAATACTGAAGAGAATCAAGTTTAATTAACTAATACGAATTAGTCCAATCAGAGGTAATTTATATTTCACACAGCTTTATTGTTCGGAGCTGTGTTATTGACTGTGTGCATTGGGCTGGTATGAAATTTGTTTACAGTTCCCTCTGTAAGCCTATTGAGCATTGTGTTGTAAATTCCTTTGCATTATTGAATGATTATGAGTGGATTATAACTAATACCCCTAAGGTATAATTACATTGTATAATGGCAATCATCGACTTGTTTATGCTGTGGTTTAGTAAGAAGGACAGGTAAGTGGAACTTGTCCAGTAACTTTCTCTATCATCAAAACAGAGAAGCTGTCTTTTTAATACTAAAACACACATAGCTCACATTGAAATAATTTCTAATAGTTGTGTCACTTATTAGATTAAAGGCAAAGATCTCAATGGATTCATGCATACAATGCATTTTACCATGGCCTATTGTAGAGGATTGAGGGACAACATTAGATGATTTCTGATTGGTTTGACTTCATCATACATTATTCTATGTTGGGTTGTGTTATGTCTGACTTCTCTCCATGATTTGTGTGTGTGTGTGTTTCCTCTCCTGTGAGCCTCACAGCTGGGGACAGCACCAGGGTTGGAGGTCCATGGTGCTGCATAGAGTGACGTAAATGCTCAGTGCTATCTGGGACCTGAAGCGATGCACTGCATTTTCAAAGGTCACACACGTGTGTGTGTGTGTGTGTGTGTGTGTGTGTGTGCCCCTCGCGCGCTTGTATTTGCATGTATGTGAGAATATTCAAATATCTTTCGCTGTTATGAAGACCCTGATTACAATCATGATGATTACACTCATCAGATGTAAAACGTTAATTTTCCTAATTATCTATAATTTGTTATCACATGTAATATTTACTGTGATTCAAGTAAAAATTATTTATTTGTATAATAAAATATTGCTGGATGTATGAAACAAATAGTTTAATGTAAGCTACATTATATACTTACAGCTACATATATACTTAAAGGTGTTGGCGGTATTCTTTTAAATAAATCCAAGTTATGTTTTATTTCTCAAAAAACAATTCAAAGAGCATTTTTTAAGCATATCTAATCTAGCATATTTTACATCTATATTTTAGTGCTGGCGGTTCTCCTGCTCCTTTGCGTTTGTTGGTACACGCTAAGTGTCTTGGCATGTTACACCCCCCCTCAGTTGATCAGTGGAACAGTGTGAAACTTTGGCAGGGCTAACCTGTTCACACATAACCATTGGCATGAACAGCAGACACAACTATAAGGGAGATCGGAAAACCAGCGCTTACTGTGGTGCATTACAAGTCATATTTTCACCTCATGAAATTTTACAGAAAAGCAAATCCATATATTTGACTCTGAACCTATTTTACAAAAAATAATCTTCCCGGTGAGTTAGTGCTTCTGTCAAATGGGAGTTTAGATGTAGAAAGTGCAACGCTCCCCCAGTGAACAGTCTGACTTTGACTGTGTTACTGATAAATCTACGTTGTAAATGGCTGATCGATTGGGGGAGACGTCTTCAGCTGCTTACATTCTGTTGCCTTTGATAATTTAATGGCGATCAGGGAAACATTATGATGGACAGAGGATTATTTTTAGCCTCCTTCAACATTGTGAGTTTTGACTTTTTATTTATTGATGTATGTATATAATGTATGTATGTGCATACTTAATTTATTTTTAAAAAACCTTGCAGATAGATGGCACACCCCATGCAAAATATCATTAGTTTTTTGTATTTATTTTCATAAAGTTGTATTGATAGTGCTAAATTTTCTTAGAAATAATACACAGAGAAAGAGAGAGAGAGAGAGAGAGAGATAGTGGAATGCAAATAATAATCTTGCATTAATCTGTGGATTCATAAGTCACAAAGAAGAAATACATTAACATGGAAAGAGTTGTATATCTATTTCAAAGGTTCTGGGGTTCCACAGAGATGTAATGTCCACAAATGGAGAAACCTTGAACCAACAGTGAACCTTCCAAGAAGTGTCTGACCTTCCAAAATTCCTCCAAGACCATAACTTAATATTCAGAAAGTCTCTCAAATCAAAAAGAAATGCCCAATTAGACGGAGACCTCTCTCGACACATTGCTCAACTCCCAGATAGATACCAGCGTCAATGGGAGAATGGCAAGGTGAAACTCCCTGAGAGGTCAGAAATAACATTTAAGTTCATTTGAATTTTTTTGTAACACAAATTGATGACCCTCAGAGTTTTGGGGAGGATACTGTATTGATTCATGTGTCAAAAATTAATCTGTTTGGAAAACAGGGTTCTGGTTGCATGTAGTATAAACCTTTCCAGAAACGACACAACATCTGCGGTCAAGGACGGAGATAGAAGTGTGATGTTGTGGGGATGCTTTCGTGCTTCAGGGCCACTATACTTGCCATAATTGGAGGAAATCTAAATTTTGATTTCTACCAGACAATGCTAAAGCAGGATGTCACGTCTGTGAGTTGAAGGTCAAGTGAAACTGGGCCACACAGCAAAGTGATGATGTCAAATATTAGAGGAAATCCACCTCTGAATGGGCTGTGGTCTACACCTGACCCACATTGAGATGCTGTGGCAGGACCTGAAAAGAGCAGTTCGTGCCCAGAAAGTACGACTGCATTAAATCAGAGCTGCAAAGAAGCCACAGTCCACATCAGAGTGATTCGATAAATTCAGGAATATTTTCATTAAAACCCTAGACCATGCTGATATTCCAGTTTATGCTGTCATTTGATCACTGAGAAAGCCACATGATCTACTTCACGTAAAAGAATATTCATGTTGACAATTTAATCTGACATGGAATTAAAATGTGCATAGTTGAATTCTCAATTCTAAATCTATTGTCATCTAATTATTATCCTTTAAATACCATTAACCTGATTTGAATGGACACATTCCTGGGAAACACTGGAGTTATAAGCCCTTAATCCAAAATCCTCACAGGGATGTATGTAGTTCCATATAGTTTGTAGTGCTTTTTGATCATAAAACACCATAGTATGTTTGGTTGTGAATTTTTTTTTCCTTGATCACCTTTGTCAGTACGGATGCAGCGATCACAGAATTTGGACTTTGGAAATTCTGATGATATCATGGTATACAGACTAAACCAGCATTTTTTAAAAATGTGACATTAAATAAAACAAATCAAAGACACTTTATTCATCCCAAAGGAAAATATAGAAAAGGGAATTGAGAGTTAGTGGATTGAGCAAAATCTAGTTAATTACACTCTTATCGGACTTTATTCTTTTCAAATTAAAACACTACTTTCTTTTTTGTTTTTGACCAGTAAGAGTCCTTGGGTTTTGGGTGGATTTCCCAGGAGGTCCACAGAAAGTTTAGAATCAACAATTTGACAAAAGAAGAAGTCTGAAGGAGTGGGTGAAAGTCTCCCCAGTATAAAACAATGATAATAGTAAATCTCCAGGGGAGGAATCCAATCTCTACGTGATAACACTTTAGTGTGAGGGTCAGTGACACCAGCCCACAAAGTGTAGATACGGTCAGATAGAGAAACTCTTTCACCTTGTGAATTGACAGGATGGGTCAAAATAGAGCTTTTCCTCCTATTAGTTTCACAGCAACACAAAACAACAGCAGTTCATCCAGTTGCTGCTCCATGAAGTCAATGCCTTTTCTATTCCTGTAAAGTAAATATCATGTGAGCATTTAGGGGTTATTTATCTGAAGAGTCATTATGAAGGACCACAGGTGGGGTGAATCTGATGACATTTTCAGCTCTCTGTGTTGACATGCTGGAATGGCATTCCTATTCATAATCATAGGATTCAAAATTCTCTATACACCAGATTATTTTTCCTCCGGTCTGGGAGTCTGAGGGTTCTATGCTCTTCTGGTCAGACTGGAATAATATACCTAGAAAAGGATTTAGGTTCCAATAAATAATGCCCACATCCCCACTGAGACCAGTTTGACTTTTACATTCGACATTTCCATGTTTCTCTCTCTCTCTTTCTATTATTCTTTATTTATGTAAGGATTTGTTTTATTGTGCTCTGCGGTGTTTATTTATATTTTATGCTATATTAACAGACAACTTCTTTTAAATCAACATATGTAAGGGGGTGGTATTTCCCTGTATTTGAGATTTTTTAAATTATTAAAAGACCCTTAAATCCTAATACAAGACGTGAAGACAGCCCCTTATGATGCCGATCACATTGTGTGTCTAAATACTGAATATTTCTGACTATCTGTGTATGATATTGCTTAAACTCTGTCTTTTAGTTTGTCTCTACAAAAGTGTAAATGTGTGATGTTTTCTTTATCAATGTGTTCGCTTGATAAGAGAACATCGCCAAAGGACATCAAGTAAATTTCTGTGTTAAGACATTAATATTTTATACTGTTTAGCCGTTTAGATTGAGTGTGTACTTAAATATTTCCATCACTTCAGGGGATACACACAATGATTCCGCAATTAATTTGATACTGAAAGGCAAGGAATTGATTATCAAAGAACACAGCGACTGAAACAGTCATTGTTGAATTCGTTAGACTGAGAGATCATTGAGGTGTGTAGGTTTGAAATGAAATATACGTCTAGACACCTCAATGAAACATTCATGTGACTTGTCGAGATGAATAAAACATATAGGAGTGATCCAGTGGCCGATGAAGTTGTGAATGTTGGCGTAGCTTTACGTGTCAGGAGATTAGAGAGGTTTTGCTGTGTGCCTGACTGACAGAGATTTTTGGCCTACCTGACAGGCAAAAGAAACACAGCAGCCCTTAGTTTTCTTTCTCTGTAGGGGGAAACCAATCTGCGCTGTGATTCTTTATGATGAGAATCATCCATTATGCATGTGTTGGACTTTGAATATGGCAGGCTTAAATAAATGAGACCATCGCTGTGTGGGTCGGATAGGCAATGCTAGAGCAATAGAAGCTTAAAGGAAAAGACAGACAGGAGGTGGAAAGTGTTCACTGCTAATGAATTGTGTAACATGATCCAGTTTGATGCCAGGAGCAGCTGAGCACACTTTGAATTAGTGATATTTTTCCCTGGAAGAAATAAAAACTTTTGATTTTTGGATGCACTTAAAAGCATACGTAGTTTAATTCAAAAATACTTTTAGGAGTGATAAATATTGTAAGGAAATTAAAAAAAACAACCAACAAATCTGATTCCGAAACAGAGCAGCCAGACTCCGCCTAGAGAGAAGGCAGTTTGTTTTTTTCAGACTTTGATCAGTAGAATCATTATGATATCTGTCTGTTTGTGTGTTTATCTGTAAAAGCTGGTGAAAAGCAAATCCAGTCTTGAGTCACATTTAGATTTATTTAAACATATCATTGCAGTCACCTTGTTTTTGTATGTGATTGTATTTAATCAGATTTTTCTTTTTGAAGCGGGTCTTATAAAATGCGACAGATCATATTAAATGAATCTTTTCTTTCTGATGCCTTTTGGTGTTGCAACCATATTGCACCATCATCTATATGATGTTTTATCTTCATGATTTTTTATCATGTCCATGTAATTCAGCCTGTTTTTCTTCAACTAAAAAGTTGAGCATATCATAAAATACAGTAAATAGGACCTTTCTTGGCTTTTGGCATTAATTACATTTTTTGATCTGCTGACTGCACTGCAGGGGTGGGATACATAGAGAACAGAACACAATCATAGCAATGAAAAGCTACTATTACAGCTTCAATGTAATGATATCATGAATATAATGTGTTGCCAATCGCAATTATTACAGCGAGCAAGAGAGTAAAACTGTCTTTGAAAAGTTGTTTAAGTTGCCACAGGAGTTCTTGCTTTTAAAAAAAAGTGCAATCGGCCTCTTTGCTCATGAACTATAACTAATGCTCAATATTCATGTGAGAATGAGGATACAATGATCAATGTGGCGCAAGGCTTTGAAGAAAGCAAAGCAGAAACCTCTCCACTTTTACCCTCTCTCTCTCTCAATTTCCTCTTTCAGTCCTCCTTTTTCCCGCTGAACCCAAGGAGCCGCATTTATCATGCCTTTATTAGAAAAGACTACAAAGTGCATGAATATTTTCTCTCACACACACACAAACGCAGCGTGCTGCAATCTGTCTGAGTTGTGTTGGGATGCATAAGGGGGTGTGTGAATAACCGCTGACAGTGCTCAGTGACTGTGTGCGAAGGGCCGCTGTTTTAGTCTGGAGTAATGGTGGAAAGCCTTGGGATTTGACCCGCATGCAATTACAATAAGCTCAACGTGGAGAGTACTGCATAGTAATGCGTCTTTATGTACTGTACTGAGAAGGAAAATGAGGCATTAACTGGAAAACTATACGAACATCAGCTCAAAAACGTGCCCCAGTTCTCGCTCGTACGTTCGCTCTTTTCATCTTCATGCTGCAGATTCAACTTGTTGACTTACTGATAGTTGCCCCCCCGGGCAGTATGTACAGTGAATCCTCGCTTTTTTGAGCCGCTGACACTCTGCTCGTATTACCTCACCTCCTCGACTGAAAAGAGCTGTTGGAAATAACTGCTGTGATTGTTGCGTGCTTTTATAGGGAATAGCGCTGGAGAGGAGGCTGCATTTTATACCAGCGTAGTTAGAATAATGATATCAGTAACCTCTCTTTCTGCAAGAGAAAGAAAAGGATGAAAAGTAACCATTTCCTGTGTAAAATGCAAGTCAGTTTATAAAGGAATGTGGATTACAATTCTGCAAGCTAACAAGCCCATTAAGGGTTTTAGAGTCTGCATACCAGCATTTAGGTTTCTTTGTCTGCCTGTCTTTACTCTATTGTGGAAATGTTAATACTCATAAATTTCTGAAGAATCGGCTGCACACTCAGTGGGAATAAGACTTCAACACAAGAACCAGAGGAATGTGTCACTATGATGGAGAAATGCTGCTTTGGGAATGAATCGGGAATATGCAGAATTCACTGTGAAGTAAAAGAAGCTTAACTTCTAACGTCAAGTTTCATGACATTGATGGGTCTCCAGACACACGGCGGACTTGTAGGACTGGTGTGGATGCAGCCCATGAATACAGAATTAAGCTGGAACTTCCTGTGGGAAGCTGACCGCTGTCCCGCTGAGACACCCCCGGTCTGAGCCCAAGGGAGGTTCATCTTATTCATCATTAACTGTGTCTTAAGGTGAATGAAGCCTGAGAGACCAGAGAGATGAAGGCAAGATGAAGCGATGCGGGAGACGGAAGACGACAGATGAAGGTGGAACTGAAGGAAGATTGTTGAGGGGTTTGGGAAGCGGATCAAGCTGTGAGAGCGCGGTGACGTGGAGAACCAAAAGGAATCCAAAGCTCGAAAGGAATCATGAATTTAAAAACATAAAATATACTCAGGAATAAATTGTAGGGTGTGGGATCATGAAGAGAAAGAAGAATAGCAGGAGAGGAAGTGAGTGAAAAGTTAAGGTGGACGGGTTGCACAGAGGAGGTGAACAGAATGAATGCAGCACTTAAACCAGTTCACATGTACAGTAGGCCAACGATAATAGTCTTTTCCTTTCAGAAAGAGAAGCAAACAGGTGACATGAACTGTTACAACCAATGATGTGAGGCCCAAGAACACCGTGTTGATAATAGCAGACTATATTTTAAAAGGTAGATGGAGTCAAACATTAATAAAACGTCAGTCAGGGGATAAGGTCTTGAAAAAAAAAAAATCAGAAAAACATTTTCTTCAGATTTTTAAAATCATGCACCTGAGAAATGAAACACTCTCCTTGATTGAACTCTTTACTATTCATAGGCAAACTTGCTTTGAATTAAAATCACTGAAATGTGTCTTCAAATCACATTACTTGGCATCCAATATTTATTGCTCTCTATGAAAAGTCACTGAAATGTGATTTAACATGGTATTATTTCATATTCAATGATTCATGATGTGAGATAGCAATCAAAGTTTGCAAAGGAAGCAGTCTTTGATAACATTCATTCTGGCATATGCAGGCAAAAAAAAAAAAGTTCTCCAGACTGAGAGGTTTGATCACACAAATCTTCTGAATAGAACAACAAAAAGTTTTGTTCCACCACAGCCTGTGGAAAAGTTTTCTGATTGGAAGCCCTGATCAGCAGGATGATTTCATTTATCATTTCCTTCAAAATTATGACAAATGCTTTTGGAAAAAGTAATTTGTTTTTCATTTGCATTCATGTTCTTGAAAGATAAAGGAAAATGCTAGGGTACCATTATTAATAGTTACACTTGAGAGGGATGATTATGGCCAAAATGCTGTCAGATGCAAGAAAAACAAACAAACTGTGGCCTGTTTTGTTGAAGTCTGATGATTTGTCCACTTTCTCCTCATGCAGACCACAACCACAGATTTGTCCATTGAGTGTTAATTTGGCATTGGCTGAAAGGATCGATGCTCTTCTCGTAAATGATGATCTTGTGGCCGCAGAAATGAGGGACATCACCTTCTTCCACCTAGAACTACATTATGGTTACCTTTGAAAAATGTTAATGCTCAAAGCCAGTCCCCATACTACTCAAGTGATTTGCTGACCTCATCTCAGTTGGAAGACCCCAGGGCTGTTTTATAATCTGAAGATACACAAACTTCTGGAGACAGGAATGGAACCAGCGCCTGGTGGGATCACTTTATCTTGAGGAGTGGTGAGATTCAACCTCTGTGAATGAACTGCCTCCACATGAAGAAGGAGCAACAGCCATCTGAGGATGCCCCCTGGGGTCCCATGCAAGCTGTGTGGCCTGAATGATGAGGCAAGAGTCTGAAAAGCTCGGATTTATACATTTGCTTTCATGAGATGTATGAAAATGTGCTCGCCTGCTATTTCAGCTACTTGTGTGTGCTATTAACACTAGCTTTACAAAGTAAATGCCACTGTCTTTCCATTAGTGTTTGTGGTGCAACTTAAAAAAGGGAAAAATATGAATAATATACTAAAGAAACCTTTGTACAGGACTATACTGTTACATATTTGGACTGTGTGTTATGATATTGTGGTGAATTATCTTTATGTAGATGTGGAGACAAGTTCCAGAAGAAGAAAGTAGAAATAAAAGTAACCATGAGAAAGTAATTAAAGTAAGTAAAGTAAAAGAAGACGATAGTATTCCCTGCAACTATGAAACCAAAGGCACAGCAGTCAATCCGCCTCCTATTTGCACCAGAAACATTCATGTGTGACTTAATCCTCTGATTTGCTGTTTCGGGTGATTTCAAATGCTTAAGAATAAGAATGAAGATGTATTCATGTGGGAATACATCAAAAACAGACTGAATATATTTATCAGTCATTCAGTAAAAACCTGAATACAAGCCTAAAAAAGTTCCCAAATTAGACTTAAATATAACACCAAACATTTCCTCCTCTTCTCTCTCATCTTTTTCCATGTCGTTCTTGTTCTGTTTTTTTTTTTTTTTCCATCTCTGATTCTGACAGAGACTAAATCACTTGGCCAAATCAACATAACACGACTGCTCCGATGAAATCAGCAGCTACATGAGCAGCGGTTTCTGCTCAGTGTGTTATCGATTTCCAGTAAAATGACAATCCAGAGTATATGTTGTGGAGAAAGGCGTAATTAATTCCATGTTTTGATGAGTGTCCCAGAATGTCTTAGCAGTTCATCTGTGCTGCATTCTGATTGCCTCTGTGGGTTAGCATTTATTCTAACAGTATCAGTGGCTAAGATGTTTTTGGAAAATGTTTTAAACAATATGTGCAGCTGGGTAAGAAGGAAGTATACTAAAGGTGACCCCGTTGTGCTCAGTGAGAGAATCCATGCAATACATTCAACTCCTCATTTCACCTTAATACGAAGGAGCTCCACACCTTGGCATGAGTATAAATGGTTCTATGTTGAATTGATGCACTGATGCATTGTTTTCACCCTGTCTGTTTTGGAGTGAAAAGAAAATAAACTGATTATCAATCAACTTGGATTGCTCTAATGGCTTGGACTGATTTTCTTGCTGATTTTGATCATCTTTCCAGCGCAGTTAGAAACCCGGAGAAACTCAGTGAAGCAGACAGACGTAAAGAGGTTTCTGATGAAAACCACATCAAATGCTTCCTCCACTTTCGTCTCTCTCCAAACTAACAGACGATGCTGCTGCGGATGCCTTTCTTCTTTAATAGGAAAGTGGATCAGGTGCATTTTGTAATTGCTGTGTGACACTATACAAAGAGACGCATGCCAACAAAGACTCAGGCATGTAGATACACACACAGCCCCACTGCCTCATGCGTGTGCACACATTCACTCATATGCACGCACACAAAAAACGTCTACAGCAGGTCAAGACTCAGCTGTTTCATGGTCTGTTGCCAATTTTAGGTCTTAAAATACAGATACAAATAGACCTCTGTCTGTGTTACTGATCCCCAGTGTTTCTATGATGAATGTCTCAATAGTTTTTTAGGGGAAGAAACACATCAGCATTCAAAGCTCCTGTCATTGTCGTCATCGGTTTCAAACTGTGTAATAAGGACCAGAGCTGATTGACTCATTTTAATCATTGGCATAATGAATGAAGGATACACCCCGTGAGTCGCAGCCTTGGTCTGACACAGATGATCGATAACTCGACATCACAGCATCTCATTAGGCTCCACCTGGACCGCTGAAGACAGCGTCTTCTCAGTCTCAGTGTGATGCATGTAATATTATGGGCTGGTGTCACCGTGTGTCTTTCAACAATGATTTTCATTAAACGATACTCTAATCTGAGGTCTGAAGGTACAGGAATGAATCAAGAGAAAGAAATGAAGCTCGTCAGTGCTGTTAGTTGCCCAAAAAAAAATGTGCGAAAAGTTTTGGTTTTTTTTTTAGATTTTTTAGAGTCACACATTTGTGGAAGAAAAGTATTAGAAGAATGGTCCAAAATAATAAACTTTTTATTTTTTCCTCTGCCTCTAATGGCTCAAGTTGTTTTGCCTGGAGTTGGCTATTATTTGGGATGATCATCTTTTGCATTCCTCTGTCATGCAAACTTTTCTTTTTAAATGCCTGCCTGATTTATATAAATAAGGCTTTGGAAGCCTACTAAAAAAAAACTGCTTTTTAACCAGAAGTGATTTTTCAGCAAAAACACAATAAGAGACCAGCAAACCACAAAATGAATAAGATTACATCTCATTATAAATTGATTCATCCGCTGTGAACACAGTCCAGCACACCCTGCCCTGGGACTCTCCATTACCAGATTGTTTGTAGCTGCTGGTTCGACGGTGCAACTAAATTTTTTAAGGGAAAGGTTAAATTTTAATATGCATATCTGCAATTTGTTATTTTTTTTAGTTGTATGTAGATAATAGCATTTAATCAAAGTGTGTTTCCAATTAGCCCCAAACTATTTAATTTAATTTATCTGCTTAATTTTATCTGTTTGAGACTGGAGAAGAAAACACTTATTTATAGTTGTGATATTATTTCAGTCTTATTTCAGTGAATAAGTCTATGGAATTTTTTTTTTTTTCATTATATGAAGGATGTAATCAATTATAAAACAGCTTGTAGATGAACTGAGACCATCTGTTATCTTTATACTGGTCATAACAATGGTGAGACAAATGTAAACCTGTAGCAGAGTTGAGAAGAAGAGAATATGATCGTTTTAATCTGAATTTATGATCTTTTAACCTAAAACTTATATTAATGCAATCCTACTGACCAGGGAAAAAAAGTTTAGTTCTTTCTAACCAAGTGAATCAGGTTATTGACATCCTTAACCCTTTTGACTTCATCTTTCTAACTGACTATCTTCCCCTAAGTTGGCA
The DNA here is from genome assembly GCA_013358685.1 of Antennarius maculatus. Classification (NCBI taxonomy): domain Eukaryota; kingdom Metazoa; phylum Chordata; class Actinopteri; order Lophiiformes; family Antennariidae; genus Antennarius; species Antennarius maculatus. Next base: position 25,856,671 of record CM023607.1, read on the forward strand.
GGGAAAGGATCACATTTTTTATGCTCCAGTATGATGCTGACGACTGTATACAGTATATTGTATGTATATGTATGTATATTTTTTTTTCAGGCCTTGGTCATGTAGAGATCATTGCTGACGTGAATGCTAACTAAACTAAGAAACGAAACTCCACTGCACAAAAATATTTCCTTTTTAGTGAAAAAAGCCTTCTCTATGCTTCAAAGTTTACTGACCCATTGATAATAACACAAAGAGGAAATTTGTAATAGAAAGACTAACTGAGAGATGCCTACTTCCCTCACCTCCTTGAGCTTTTGCAGTTTTTGAATGAATTCTTACACAGAGCGAGGATTTTGCTCCCGTCAAACATTAAAAAGGAAGGAATTTCTTCGTGGACAGTTCGATGGAGAGAAATAAATTAAATGAGGTCATACCACCAAATGTACATGATGGGCATCAAATTATTATTTTATGACTGATGGGAATTTTATTTCTAATAGTAAGAATAGAGGGCTTGTCAGTTCAGGGATATAAAAGAAGATGTTTCATCTTTGGAAACTAATGTACCTCCACATCAGCTTGGGCCTTGGGGAAAACGCTTGCTTTTTATCACCAACTTCTAATTTTCAGCACTGCTAATGAATAAATGATCAGTTTTATTCTCCATTGCATCTTTGCCCCTGAATTGGGATTTAACATATCTTACTTTTGACTATCTTTCGCAGCCAGTTTTCTGTTTTACTGCCAATTATTATACTGAGACTCATGCCTGCTGTTCACGTTGCACCTCTTTGTTGTTGCTGATAAGAATATGCCGGATGAGAGCAGGAGGGCTGAGATCCTACATTGGCTGGGCCGTGGATACTTTACTCTCTTCTCTTAATTAAACCGCGCTAAATCCCCAACATCACTGCTGGCAAAGTTTGAGACACCCTGTTCTAATTGCTAACATGTACAGATATGATAAAGCACTGCTGTAGGATAAGAGGGATTAGGATGCACCCCATGCATAGACCTGGACCTTGGGATATGCAGGAGGAACGAAAGGAAATGCGCGAGGAAGTTACTACATGGTGAGTTAAGTGATGCAGCATCAACAGGATATTGAACCAGGTGTTTGTGATGAGATTGGTGAAGTGCCTTGAACCCTGAATTCATAAACAGAACTCCTGAATACCAGATTAGTGGAGGCTCATTTAAATTAGATTGTAGCTTGCCAATATCCCATCTCCCTCATGTCCTTGAATGATGGCTCCAACCTCTCATTAATTATAGCCTGGAGGTCGAAGTATTTAAATCGTTTATTAGCACCAAGTCTGCAACTTCAAGTCCAAAAGTATGTGACCTCCCATATGCTTTTTTTATTTTATTTATTAGACATTATGTCAATACCCCTCCTCCTTCTATCTATCTATCTATCTATCTATCTATCTATCTATTTATCTATCTCTGAGAACAATGACTTCACTTTTTCCAGATAGGGCACACAGGAATTTGATTGACAGATTTTAACATTGGCATTGTCCTCTCCATCAAAGTGTAAAAATTATGCAGAATTCCAATACTGAAATAGAATAATCTCTCCCAGTCTGTATTCCCACTTGAATTCCCCATATGGACTATAACGCATTCATTAGGCCGCACATCACTCATGGCAGGGTTATGTTCCGCTATATTAGCTATGTATAGAAAATAATGAGCAATGCATATGCATAGGGAGATAGAGGGTCTCAAAGCAAAATGAAAAAGACATAACACACAGATACACACACACACACACACACACACACACACACACACACACACACGCACAATCTATTAGTGCCCACTCTACATGACAGATTGTCACCAACATTCACATACTCGCATGTAATCTTTGTCTGACCACTAATAACCACATTATTGCAGGCCCACAGGAAATATAGAATGAAACACCCATCGCTCTGTCCTTCAGGGTGGTGTTGCCGTGGTTACTGCAGTAGCATTGTCCTCCCATGTGTTCCCAGTTTCTGAACCCTAAAAGTGATGGTGTCATTAACACTGAGCTTTTCAGCCGTCATATCGTACCATCATTCCGTCTGCTCCTCTACTGAACGTCATCAGCATCTCTCCTTTCCTACAAAGGACAACCAGGTTTCTCAGCGCCTCTGACAAGATCACATTTGATCTTATCACAAGTACTGTTCGCGTTGCCAAACCTGGTGAGCGGCTACAACTGCAGTGACAGCAGGCAGACAGTAGCCGACTTGAATGTGTTGTCTTGCGCTCCTATGTGTGTCAGAGGTTGAAGCAGCAGCTCTATTTTTGTTTCTTTCATCGTTTTGTTGTGTCTTTCAGCCCTTCTAATCAATCCCTCGGTACACTGGAGATCCAAATGAGGAGAAGTGGAAACACAGTTAAGAAGAGAAAGGAAGAACTCCCACACTTTCACCGCTTGTGTCAACAGATGATTCATACATGGAGATAATCTGAGGAAAAACAGCATTATATCAGTTTATCATCACCCATTCTTCAATGGATGGGTGTTTAAAGAAATACCTTGACTTATTGAATATTGTAATGTCATCCTAGACTCGGAAGTTAAGCCATATTATCACAATAGAAACAACTTAATCAATGTCATCTCTGGTTTAAATATTTTTTATATGGTTTGTATTTTCCTTGAGTTGTTTGCTGGTTTTATATCCTTTCAGTGCTGAGTCTGTTAATAAAGGAGGCAGCTACTGTTCTACCTGACGGTCCTGTCGTGATTAGTGCTGTGCACCCTTATTAACCTTCAATGATTATGTCTGATCATCTCCTTTAGAATGCAGTGGAGTTCTCGGCATTTAAGTAGTCATCCAAGAAGATTCCTGACTCCTAATACAAATTAGAAAGAACACAACAACCCAGAAAAAAAAGGTTTAATTAGGAAAAAAAGAAGGAATTGCTTTTTTCTTGTGCACAGGATTTAATGACTCTCTGGATTAGTGAAACTGTCCGAAACAAAATCAAAGGGTTTTATTTTGTCCTTCTGTCTGTTGCTTTTTACTGGCCATGAGTCTGCAAAGTGATTTCATGTGATTTTAAATCTAGTTTGATTGTGTATGTCGTGTAATTGGATACGCAGGAGCAACTGGAATGAAAACTGAATGCTCTATAAATCTTAGAGGCATGAGAGTTGAGTCACAGTGACAATGAAATGGAACAACAAGAGAAACTCAACGTTCCTTTTACCTCGGAACGTCTAGAAATACACACAATAACAGAATAAAATCTGAGTTAGAGAGAAATCTGTGTTTTTATGTTGAAGAAAGTTATAGGGCACATAAATAAACGAGATTATATATATATGTATATATATTATATATAAAAATATAATTTAGCTCATTCTTATATAAATATTCAAATCTTTACTAAAATTTAGCAAAACAAAATACATCGTGAGAATATTTGTTCATGATGTATTTTTTTTTTTAACTTATGCGGATGTGGAACACCACATCGAAATATGTTTTGAATTTATACTCAAATATCAAATATCAAACGGACTACAAAACCTCTAATTGCAGAAAGAAAGAAACTGAATTAATTGAGTCTTCATGATCATTCTAATGAAGTCGAAGAGAACGACGGAGGCTCGAGTTCACATAATTCTCCTCATTAGATAACAGATGATAGATGAGAATCTTCACTCATCTTAGATCATTCCTGCCAGTGAGGCTTAAATGTAACTTCTGGCATGAAGTGAGAGAACACACTCTAAATCGTAGCTGTTTATTCTGTGTAATATGACAGCTGTATGATTGCTCACATTCAGCTTGTCCATTTTGATTACATTTCACTTTCAAAGCAGCGCTTTTTCAAAAAAAATTTTTTTTACTTTAACACCAAGAAAACGATGCTCATCGGTGAGGTGGATACTACTGGGGTTGTTATGATTCGGTGCACTGAATTTCATGGCGATCTGTTCAGTTTTTGGACAATTTCACCGTCGCTGGAACCACACACCACACTGAGCCCAGCTTACTGTAAAACAAATAAAGCACAGCTCAGTCACAGCACCTGTTGATTCTGATGTTATTGTGTTAACAAATATTTACACTGACTAAGCAAACACAAAGCAGTCGCAGTCAGTGCTGTTTTACTGCACTGCCACTAGTTCAGGTTGTTAACCTTATACAATCTGCTTCATATTATACATCTTGTCTACGGGTCCCATCAGAGCATTAGCGTGAGATGAGGTGGGATTAAAGATTAAAAAAAAAAAAAAAAACCAAAACAACATAGTTTGGTGTTCCAGTCCTGTCCTTGTAAAGTAAAGTATGCAGCTGTGTGTGTGTGTGTGTGTGTGTGTGTGTGTGTGTGTGTGTGTGTGTGTGTGTGTGTGTGTGTGTGTGTGTGTGTGTTGTAAAAAGGTTGTGCTCAGTGTGTGTCCCTCCAGCCCTATATCCAACTCTGACTGTGACTGATTAGGGGAAAAGTGTGTCTGTTCAGTGTAAATGTGCTGTTAGGTTTCTGACAGGTGGATTGCAGCCACCATAAGTAACGCTGTCTGAGAGAGATAGTAGTCATTTGATTATAAGGAACCGTAGCAGTGAGCTATTTAAAATACATATGAATAAATGAAGGAATGAATGTGTTATTTCAATACCATAGATGTTTTTTCTCACAGTAATGCTCTCCTACTCCTGTCAGTCTGTCAACCATGACTTTTTTTTTTTTTTTCGTCCTTACGAGTAATTCAGGGTTGAGGTGCCACATTTAAAGTCGCATATGAGAGAATTGCTTTGAGCACCCTCTTGCCCTGAATTTGGTTCTGCCTTAAGTAGCATTAGTGTCAAATTTCTGCATCAGTTTCCAAGACTGCACGTGGCTGCTGGTTCATTCTGTCAAACTCTCAAAGTGTATCTGGCCAAGAATGAATCCCACAGTACCTCAAAATGGTGCAACTGTATTGTAGCCAGTGGCTGAAAACCAGGTAAACAGAGCAATGCAACCATTGAGATTGAGTCCAGTCAGAATGTGAACCAACTCTTTTCCCCCAGACCATGATTCTTTCACATAAAGGTAAATTGTCCAATTTAGTTTGAATGGAGGATGTAAGTGTGTAATTTTCAGTGATGCAAAACCAAAAATCCTTCTTTTTCAAGATTTGTCAATCACATCTAAGTGGGGAAATCCACTTTGGACTAAAGGAAACACGATGGTCTCCAAGCTGTAGCTGTGCCCAACAAGAGCCTGAGGAGGCTTTTAAACACACATGTTTACCCTCTTACTTCGTTTGTTTCAAATGCAGTCCTGATCTCCATGTGATTATGCAAATAAAACAAAATAAAAACATAATTACAATTTTCCTTTTTTTTCCTTCCTGTTTTCCTTAGAATGTGATGTGAGATTCTATTTATTCATTAAGAATCTCTGTAATAAAAATGGTCAGAAGGGATGTATACCCAGTGCAGGCATGTTAGCGGAATAAACTTAGCATCATAATGTTTTCTAATTAATATCTTGATTTCATTATCAAGCATTCATGATAATTTCATAATATGGAAACACTTAAATATCAGCAGTTATCATCTCCAAAGGGACAAAAATATTAAATAAAATTCACATTCCTTCTTTGAAAGAGTAGCAGAAAAGAAAAAACAAAACACCCAGTCTGACACTAACCCTAACCCTAACTTCATCAAAAAATTTAGCAAATGAAGGCAGATAAAATATAAAAATGTGATGCTAAAACAGATATGCATGGTACAGATTTGAAGTATTATTTTTGCACTTTATCTGTGTCCTTTTGGGAGACTGTACGATAATACCTCTGTGGTGGACTAAAAACCAATCTCACAGTCCTTAAAGTATTGCATGTGCATGTGTTTCTCCAAGGCTTGTGTTAGCACTGGATTTACTGTGAGCATCACTATCTGTCTATCACTGACCTCCTTGCACCTGTGTTTTCTCTGCCCTGTGGTGCATACTGATGAAAGACAGAGATGGGAGCACAGAGTCAAAGGTGAGCTGCAGGGATATTTTAAAGCATTCCCATCTTATGGTGCAAATTATCCTACGGCATGTTTGCCCACTCACTGTTGGCTTTTACATAACGCAAACATGACCGCAATGGAATTAACTCGATTAGTGTCACACATTCCTTATATCTGCAAAATCTCATATATGGTCTTTGAGCTACAACTTTCAACTCTCAATCCTAGACCTCCTTACTGAGTGAAATTCAAGAGTACTAATTGCTTTTTTTTAATATGTACAGTGATATATGAGTCAATCAATCAAATTATAAGGTAGATTTTGAGGCAGTTTATGAAATCTGCTATGGCAATGTTGCTTTACTGGTTTCTTTGTGAGAGCAGCTCAGTGCAAGCAGCAGTAGATAAAGCACTATACTGTACACTACAGGGTTGAAACGGGTGCAGGATCAGCTGTCTATGTGTCTTTGTTTGCTGGAAGGGGGCCAACACTGCATCTATAAGCCCTCCTGTGACACTGATTGCCTCCCTTAGCAGTAGACAGAAGGGCTGCCAAACCAACATTTGGCACACCAAGAGAATAAATCCCCAAAGTAAGATTTCAGACACCTAATGGGGATTAGACAAACTAAGAAGGCAGATTGTGGGGGAATTTCTGAATAATTGAACTGATGGAAGCCAACAAACAGGCTGAGGCACAATGAGGGAAATGTCAAAATAAAAGCTTCTGAATTTACTCATGAAGAAACAAGGGAGAACAACAGAAAAGCAGCCCATTCATTCAAATCCACATTTGTATTTATTGCGGTGAATGAGCCCTGTGTGCGAATGTGTGTGCATGTGTGTGTGGCAGCCTTATGTTAGCAATCAGCTGTCAATAGACCTGTGAAGGTATCAGCTCTGTGAGTGAATGAATTAACTTGACCTTGACATTTTATAAGTAACTAGAGGTGAGCAGACACCTTTTGGGTTCCATCCTTTTCAAAAGAGGTAAAGAATTATGCTGCTTTTTGCCAACAGCTCCCATGTTTTGTCTCATTGATTATTAGACCAATGACTGACAAGCTGGCTCAATACTTGAGCTTAAATTGTTTCTATTGGGGAATCTTCAGTGTGAAACCTCTCCACCTCTGTGTTGCACAGCTGAATAAATAAACCTTGTTTCCTGACACTGTTCTCTGGGTGAAACATCCCACCGATTCTCCTTATCTCTTTTTTTTTTGTTGTTGTATTGTTGACAAAGCATCATTTTAGGCCCTGCAAAGAAGCAAGAAAAGTTGAGGCTTACAATTACTTGCTTTGTGCTCCTCTAATATTCCACAATATCTCCCAGTTCACACCGATGTCACATCTTCTTTCATAGCTGAATTTGAGTAACCACACAACCAATCCATGCATGCCTAAATTGCGTAGCTAGAGATGTATTTCTCGTGCTGATAAAACAGCAAAAAGAAATAACTCACGAGTGACAACAAGCAGCCAAGAGCGAAGGTGAAAAACAAGCAAGTTAGGGCGAACCTCTGGCAATAAAGAACGTGACCTTTTTTAAGAAGACTGTTCCTGAACCACAATGAAGAAGAGACCCTCCCTTTCTCTCCATCTCCAAAACTCTGCCATTTCAACAACAAAAGCGTTGATCGTTGAACAGATGGTGTGCTTTGCAATCTAAAACCAGCCACTCGTGACTTGACAAGCTGAGTTGCAGACAACAGCATCAGCCAGTTTGAAATGATCGCTGATGGGTCGAGTTCACACCGTTTTCCTGTATCCTGTTCAGAGTCCTGTGTCTGACCAGGAATTTACTGCCACGACTGTACCTGTGCGTTCTATCAGAATCATCATTGTTGGTCAAGCATGTGAAAACATTCTCTTTTATTGATCTTACACACTAATGTATGTAAAGTAGTTGTCAAACACGACCTCGTGGGTTCTTCTGGTATTGAGCGTCAGGTGACTGTTGTCCTGCCAGCATCAATGTAATGATAACTGCCATTTCAAATACACAGTTTGTGTGTTATACGAGTCTGGACAGACGTGAATGTAAACCACACTTGACTGGCTGGTGGAGACCATGAGATGGTGACTCCGGTTTGACGTATGACACGTATGCTTAGCTAAGCTAAGAAGCTGATGCCTGCAGCTTCATATTTAGGCATGACACACGCATCAGCCTTCTCATCTAATTCCAGTAAGCGTACTTCTTAAAATGTCATACTATTTCTTAAAGCTACTCAGGGAGTCGTGAAGGCTGAATATGCCGTATGACTAAATAATGTGTGTTAATTTCTAAGGTCATAGAGATGACTAGTGGGGTGATAAAACAGAGATGGACTTGTTGTGGTATGTTTTCCAAACTAGGGATGTTTATTTTATTCTAATTTTTTACTACTTTCCCAAAGGACTAGTGAAAAATAACACTCTTTACTCAATTATTCTTACAGGCTTTTAGAACAGAATGGGCGCTTTGTTTTCCACAAAAGAGTCCTGAGTTTCCATGTCAGTGTAATGTTTTAAGACAACAAACAGAAGGCAGTTGACCATAAAATTCACCCCACCTTTTTATTCAGTCACATTTGAATTATTGGAATCGCTCGCAGATTCATCACTCATAAAGGCCGGCCTTTGTGCGATGTGTGTTTGTGTTTAGGCCTGCGTGTTTGAGTAATTGTGTTTGTGTTTAAACTTCTATTATTGTGATAGTCTAGATTTAAAAAGTGAGGGGCATTGCTCACAAGGTGAGGTCATTTTGTGCATTTATATTTTATCAAGGGACCAGTTTACGGTAAGGGACTTAATTGAGTCAGTAGCTAGGGCACAGAGGCATAAACAAGAATTGTCTGTGTGTATTTTTGTGTGCCTGTGTTCAAGTGCATCGCGCTGTGTCATAATATTAATCGTTAGCAATTTGTCACTTTCAAACAAGAGTCTATAAAGCTCATGAAGACCAATATGCTGTGCACATGCATATCCATAACTAGAATAAGATAACCATATGTGCTGTGCACTCTGCGCTCTGACCCTATTAATATTCTAGTGGACCATATGTATTGGAGGGATATGATCCCTGTTGACTCAATTAGAGCTGCATCTTGTTCTGCAAAGCATTGAATAATGTGGGGACAGAGACATTGACACTGTCCAAGTATGAATATAAATGGCCATGCTCATGCAGGAATTACTCTCCTCCCAACTATGAGTTCCAAGCACCATTGGCCATTCCATAGATTTCAGGCTTGACTGACATGTTTCTTTAAGCACTGAAAATTTCAAACTGAATCAACTTGAATTCATCAGAAATATATGAAATATCTAAGAATAATTACATATGCAAAAGGAATTCCATAGACTATACAGGAAGTTTAAATCAATGTGGTGTGAAGGGTATGGGACTGGAAGAGCTGTGCCTGCTTCTCTACTGATCTCAGATCTTTTCCTCCAGAGCTGAGAAGCAGCTCACTCCCTCGACAGATAAATACAGTAAAATATTTTATGCTCGTTATTTATTGTTGATCTCTGATGAACTTCATGTCCTCCAATTTATGTTTATTTCTTTCTTAACCTATTGTTTCCAGCATCTCCACCCACCGAGACCACAGAGGTCCAAGCTGACTATGACCGCAGCCAATTAAATTACACTTTGGTAGGATCTTGATTTGCCACAGCTGTCAGGTCTGTGTGTCATGATGTCCAACACTCACACTCTGAACCCAATGCAGGACCAAATCATTTCAAAATCAGTAGCACGTAAAGTATTTTTGCTATGAAACTACATTAAAGAAGTTGCTGCACAGACAATTCAATTAAAGAAGTTGCTGCACAGACAATTCAATTAAAAAAAATAAAAATTCTTGCCAAGTCATGTCCGTTGTTGTTGGATACAAAAAATTTGAATTGAATGTTTAATTATTCCTATTAATCTTTCTGAGGCATATAAATAAATTATTGTGAGTTCACATTAGTTCTATTTATCAAATTTAATCTTTTCTTTACTTCAGCTGCAAGAGGTTTCTCTGCCTGTTATATTTTCGGGTTGACCACATTCTGAATCACATATCTAATTATCATTAGGTCTAGCTTGTTCAGGTCTCTCTTTTGTGCAACTGATTGTAGTTAATGTATGCACACAGGGTTTGAATGGGTTTTCCAGTGGTCCATTTGCAATTTGGACCTGTAAAGCATTCGACTCTAGAGAGCTGACAGAAGTCAGCAGTTCAGGAGGGGTCAACGTAAAAAATGGCCTTAACCAAAGTGTTAAGCTCCCACACAACAAATGGCGCTGTCTTTGGTTCTGAAACAGGAGCTGTGTCACTCCATCAAACAATCCAAAATGCTCATGATTTACATTGAGGGAAAAAGACTTGGTTAAAGTACACCAGATGACTTCAGTTCCAGTAAAGATGTATATTAAACTAAATTAAAATTTAAAAATAATAATAATAAATGCTCACGTAGGACAAACTAGAAGGTTCCATCCAAGATGTCACAGAATGCACCCAACATGGCAAACTCACAATCTGATTGGTTAAAAGATGAGTATGGTGACAGCATCATCTACATTTATCATTTATTATTGGATGAAAACTCAAATTTATATTGTATTATATATTATTATATGTATTATATGTATTATATATATTATAGTGTCCCCCGCCTCACGCCCTATGCCAGCTGGGATAGGATCCAGCTCCCCATGACCCGGTGCAGCGGATAAAGCGGAAGAAAATGGATGGATAAACTTAAAATATAAAATGAAACTATAAAATGAAAATATATCTAGTATTAAAGTGTAAAATTACAGATTTCTTATTTTGGTCATCTCCAAATCACCCGGGCAGGGTTTGCATAATGGTGCATTTCCCTTGGAAAGTTAATATTGGCTTTTACATTTGTCAAATCAATCATGTTAACTGCTGGATGTGTAAGTGTAAGCAGCGTGTGATTAATAAATCACCCATATTAAACCTGCTATTAATGGTTTGGTTGGGTTTTGTAAATGTACCGATGAAAGAAATCAACTTTTCTATGTTTCAAAATCACATACAAAAAAACAAACAAAAAAAACCAACAAAAAACAGGATGTTTATAGGTCCATACATTTCGTCTTTTAGGAAACTCCCGCATTGAGAGTACAGTATACCTGATGAAGTATTGACGTATTTATATGTTATTTCCATCAAACGTTTTAAGTGTGATCACTGGTTAAATTCCGTGAACTGTGAGGATCTCTCATTCATTTTTGCCCCCGAGGAAAAGAAACATTTGATGGATATTGAGTGATGACGCGGGAACGTGTCACTTTGCTTTAATTTGAGTCTCATCAGCCACTAAAGCCCAGTTCTTTTGCGCGTCCTCCTGGTTCCTGATCGAGGTTTCCTACAACTGCAGTTTGAGTCCACAATGCGTCCTGCGCATGGAGAGAGAAAGAGAAGGGGAGCGAGAGAGAGAGAGAGAGAGCGCTCCTCCTCCTCCTCCTCCTCCTCCTCCTCTTCCTCCTCCTCAGCCTCTTCTCACCACTCATCCTGACAGCCAACCTAAGACGGTCGGCACGACGGAGTCCTGTCATCATCTATTTCCCTTCGCATAATGGAAACTGAATTAAAACAGCTGCGGTGCGTCCGTCTCCGGTACTTTTTGGTTTTCGCCTCAGCAGTCGCGTCTGTCTGACGCGGCTCTCCTCTCCGCTAAACAACTTCTCATTTCCTGGTGTTTTTTTTTTTTTTTTTTTTTTAAATCTCCCACAGGCTGTTAGAAAAAAAAAAACCCAAACCGACCATTCGTTATTAAACTGCTCTGGAAGGAGGTCGTGGGTTGTATTTTTTTTTTTTTTTTGGATGGATAATTTAGAACCGGTAAGATAAAGCTGCTGTTGTGAAGTGTTTAGTGATCAACCTGTTCCGACAAATGCTATCACCTTTCCTTATTCTACTGAGGGCTTGTAGACATTTTCTCATCGACATTATAAAAAAAACAAACCCAAAAAAACAAAATCCGCATGATAATAAACGGGTCACGTGAAAATAATTTAAATCATGAATTTAATTGTAATAATCGTGATCCCTTTCCCTGATTTTGCGCGAAATGCGATTTATATTTGTTTTTTCTTGTTGGAACTCAACAGGTTTTCTCCTGCTCCCACCTCTCATTTAAGACTGTAGCCTTGTAAAGAGTTTAAAAACAGTTTAAATGAAATATATTCTTCTGCTTGATGCAGCCGCTTTGCGTGCTCACCTTCAATTTTAAAATATAAGACGCAGTAAAGTGTGGTGCAAAGGACAGATCTTAACTCTAACTCAATAGAGAGGATGTGAGAAATAAAGCCTTAAAGTAATTATAGGGAAGATGATGCTGAGTGGAAATTGCAGCATGACCCTGTAATCGCATTAGAGCTTACCATATCGAATATATATTTTATTATTGTTCACTGCAAAGATTTCTGGCCTTAAGTGTGATTCTAAATTACATTTCTGTTAAAGATATATTTTGCTGTCTCAGCTAGACCAGATATGAGTTGTTCCTTTTCATTGTTGCAGCCTTTTTTTATACTGGCTTACGTTTTTCACAAGATCCATTTCTCTGATCCAACTTTACTCTCTCTGACTTCTCTAATATTTAAGTCTGACAGACTTTTTTGATTTTTCATCGACTGGCATCACTGTCCACCAAAATCAAAACAATGCTGTCACTTTTGGTATCCTTTGAAACTCGCTGTCTTCCCTTTCAGATGTTGAATGAGCTGAAGTCAAGCTGGTTGTGAAGGCACTGGACTTGTTCTTCTCTACACCCCAAGCCGGACACAGCATGGCGGCGGGAGTAGCGGCATGGCTTCCCTTTGCCCGTGCGGCAGCGATCGGCTGGATGCCCGTGGCCAATTTGCCCATGCCAGTGGCGCCCACTGAGAAGAACAAGCGTCAAGATGAGCTGATAATTCTAAATGTCAGCGGACGGCGCTTCCAGACATGGAGGAACACTCTAGACCGTTATCCAGACACCCTGCTGGGGAGCTCCGAGAAGGAGTTCTTCTACAACGAGGAGACCAAAGAGTATTTCTTTGACCGGGATCCTGACGTGTTCCGCAGCGTGCTCAACTTCTACCGCACAGGTAAACTCCACTACCCGCGCTACGAGTGCATCACCTCCTACGACGAGGAGTTGGCTTTCTTCGGAATCGTCCCAGAGATCATCGGCGACTGCTGCTACGAAGAGTACAAAGACAGGAAGAGAGAAAACGCGGAGCGACTGATGGACGACCAGGAGGACAACAAGGACGCTAAACTGCCCAACATGACCTTCAGAGAGACCATGTGGCGGGCTTTTGAGAACCCTCACACCTCCACCATGGCTCTCGTCTTCTACTACGTCACCGGCTTCTTCATCGCCGTCTCCGTCATCACCAACGTGGTGGAGACGGTGCCCTGCGGCTCAGTGCCCAACCAGAAAGAGGTCCCATGTGGCGAGCGCTACACCGTGGCCTTCTTCTGCATGGACACAGCCTGCGTCATGATCTTCACCGTGGAGTACCTGATGCGGTTGTTCGCAGCGCCCAGTCGCTACCGTTTCATGAGGTCCGTCATGAGCATCATCGATGTAGTGGCCATCTTGCCCTACTACATCGGCCTGGTGATGACTGACAATGAGGACGTGAGCGGTGCTTTTGTGACCCTACGCGTGTTCCGAGTATTCCGAATCTTTAAGTTCTCCCGCCACTCGCAGGGCCTGCGTATCCTGGGATACACACTGAAGAGCTGCGCCTCCGAGTTGGGCTTCCTCCTCTTCTCCCTCACTATGGCCATAATTATCTTTGCCACCGTCATGTTCTACGCGGAAAAGGGTTCAAGTTCCAGCAAATTTACCAGCATCCCAGCTTCCTTCTGGTACACCATCGTTACCATGACAACACTTGGGTAAGAGAGAGCAATGGAGACCCCCCTTTTTTTTTCATCTGGTTGCAAATATTGTCTGTGCGTGCTCTGTGACACGTGTGTAAAGGTTGAATTATGATGCGAATGGCTTCAAAATATACGAACATGTCAGAAGTCGCACCACGAAAGGAGATTACAAAAGATGTTGTACTGCCAATTGTGTTTTTGTTTTTTTTTAACTTATGGAATTCTTCACGGGGACAAGCCCATTAAGTTGTTCTCCTACTGTAATGGCTTTGTTATTGCATGCCCTTTATATTTCACTGATAGTAGAGAGAAAGGAGGAGCAGGATGTAGTAGAGGAAAGGGGAAAGTTGAAAGCATCTTAATGAAACAAAAACATCGAACGGGAAATGGAGAATCATAGATTATATCATTACCTCCTTGATACTCTTCTACCTGCCCTATGAGGAGGAAATGGTGACCTCATATTTTGAGAGCCACTTCTCATCCCTCCTCCTTACTCATTGTGTGGATTACACTCGATGGCATTGACAATTAAGTATCTGTCGGTGCGAAGGGATCACCATCTTCTCCATTTTTTGGAGGCACGTCGGCAGTTTTTCCACGACTGTTGTCGTTGGTTTTCCGTCACAAGGTCGTGAATCGGCTCTGATTGACCTTTATGAGATAAACATGAGAAGCATGTCGATGCGTTCATCTGTTCTCTCCCCTGACCTATTTTATTTCATTTTTTATGTTACCGTATAGTTCAACCAGTTGTTTTATGGTAGGGAGGTGAATCACTCATCTATTAGTCATTTTATACTTACAAATGCACACACACACACACACACACACACACACACACACACACACACACACACACACACACACACACACACTTCTGTGTTCCTGCACTATTGGGCCTTTTGAAAATGAGTTTCAGCAGCGTTCCCTGTTGAACATGTGTGAGTCAGACTGAGAGGCTGACAAATTGCCGCATCCTACTAAATGTCAGAGTCATGGTGGCCATAAATGGCTGTGAGCTCATTGCTCTGACACACTTGGCAGCTTATTATCAAGCGCCGCGATTCACAACCTGCCCAGAAGATCTGGTGTTTAAGCAGATGTTTGATTTGGGGATCATTTGTTTGGTCGTGATGCAGACGAAGAGCCGCTGGAACGTGAAAACCAACATTTGGGTGTTCTGCTCTTTAATTTTATGATGAAGCAGCGGCTGCATGTCTGTCGGTTCTGTCGGTTACGGTACCTGTCACGCCACTGGAGTGAGACCTGCGATGAGAAATCGGTCTCCTGTTGCTTTTATAGTTGGATTATTAGAAGAGGAGGGGGTGTTTGCATGTGTGTGTTAAAAGGGGAGTAGTTGTTGAGCTTGGCCTCATAAATAAACCAGGGGCCCGAAGTGGGTGTCAGAGTGACTAATGATGTGGTCTGCTGTATCTGCTGACTAATGTAAAGCTGCCTGACTTTCTGATCTCTGCTCTCAGCTTACGTAATAAACACACACAAACTAACCACGTGCTGTATGCACACAGACACCGTTTGTCTTTGTCATGTACAAACACATAAAAGAAATTATATGTGTGCATTTACGTGTGTTCACTTTATGTGCAGGGTTTCCCGTTGAGTGCCTATGAGTACCTTTCATCCAGTAAATGTGACGTCAGAGTTGCACAAGCACCAACTTTTTTAACTTTATTTGAAGTTCTAGCACTCCATCTTTGCTTGCATTTCAATTTTCTGGCAAAAATAAATTGACTCTCTGTGCTTCAGAAAATAAAACTCATCTGACTGAATGAGATGAAAGCGAGTCCACGTAGGTGATGTTTTCCTCAACTTTTTGTGATCCTGTCTGGGTGCTTCAGGGCTTATTGTTGTGCTGTCAAGAGTGTGTTGTGCTCTGTTCTACTTGTGGAGATGCTCGTATCATCTGGGCTGTCATGTTTAATTTTCTGCTAACTTGTGAGCTTAAGCCCTGATAGCTGCGCTGCTCTGAGAAATACAACTACTGTCTATGTCTTGATTTTTATTCTATGTCACATTGTGGTATCTTAGTTCGTTTGCATTTACACACAGTGGTATTAAAAAAGTTTGAGCACCCCTGATGATTTTCAAGATTTTCCTTTATAAAGCACTGGATGTTTTGATCAGCAATTTCCATGAAATATAGTGCGCCCTTGTTACTCGCGGTTAATGCGTTCCAGGAACCACACGCGAATAACGAATTCTACGATATCACGACAAACTATATTATTATTTACGTTTTTTAAAAATGTTGATGAACCCTCCCCACACTGATATTAAATCACCTTCTATCTGCATTACCTTTTTCCACACTCTGATAGACTGTTTAAAGCACTTTAGTGCGGAAAGTAGCGCACTTCCGGATGCCATCAGCCAATAAAATGTTCATACGGCATCACTTGACTACCTACTAAAAATCCGCCATGAGGTGAAGTCGTGTGTGTGTGGATGTGCAAATGCACGAAGGATTACTGTATGTCATATAGAAGAGAAGTGAAATGACGTTTATAGGATTTACAGAAAGTGTGAAATAATTATTTAAATAAATTTGGGCACCCCAACACAAAAATGACATCAATATTTTATAGATCCTCCTTCTGCAGAATTAACCCCTAAACGCTTCCTATAGCTTCTAAGGAGAGTCTGGATTCAAATTGAAGGTTTTTTTGAACACTTTTACAAAACATCTAGAGTTCAATCAGGTTTGATGTTAACCAAGCATGGACAGCTCGCGTTAAATCACACCACATTTTCAATGATAGTCAGGTCGGGTGACTGAGATGATCATTCCAGAACGTTGTACTTTTTCCCTCAATAAGAATGCCTTAGTAGAACTTGAGCAGTGTTTGGGTCATTGTTGGAACTATCCAGCCCCAGAGTAACTTCAATTTTGTCACTGATTGTTGAAAATTGTTCACAAGAATCTGCTGATACTGACTGGAATCCATATGACCTTTAACTTTAATCACATTTCCAGTACCTGCACTGGACACACAGCCCCACAGCACGATGGAAGCGCCGCCAAATTTTACAGTGGGTAGCAAATGTTAGTCTTAGAATGTTTTGTTCTTCATCTGCTCCTCTCCAGGCCTTAACTAGAACCGTGCCTGTGGTCTTTAATTTCCTCACTATGTTCCTCGCAAACTGACAGCTGAAATCTCTGATAGCCTTTTGTGTCCTTCCCCTTAAACCCTGATGTTGAACAATCTTTGCTTTTAGCTTGTTTTGAGCTCCCATGTTGCTGCTCTTTAGAGAAGAGGCAAAAGGAGAACAGCTTGTAATTGGCCACCTTAAATACCTTTTCTCATGATTGGTTTCACCTGTGTGTGTAAATCAAGGCTCAGCAAGCTGATCAAACTAATTTTTTGTTATTTTAATTAGTGTTAAGGTGTTAAAATTAATAAAACAAAAAGGGGTGGCCATAGTGGCACTTGCTTACTTTTTTTGAAAATAATATTTGCCCACTTTCTGCAAATTCTATAAACTTTATTTCACTTCTAAAATATCGCTGTGTTCATCTGCCATATGATATATTTAACGAAAATTGCTCATCCGAACAACCAATAATTTATAAATAAAAATCTTGAAAATGATCAGGGTGACCAAACGTTTTTTATACCACTGTATATGACTTTGTTAACGCAGCCAACAATGACAATAATCCAGCTTCTGTCAGAATCCAACACAAGTAATGAAATATCTGATGCTTAATGATTTCTTTGACGTTTCTTTGTCATCTTCTTGGAGGTAGAAGTTTTATAATTGTCAGATGAAAAAGGGACATTGAGTAGTAAGAAAGAGTCAGGCAAGACAAAACAAAATCAAAATTATTCAATTTATCTTCTTTTTAGTTATATTGGACGGGGATTGTGAAAGACAAAATTTCTGGAGATACATTTGGATTTAAAATGGCTTTGGAACAAACAAGATAAGAGGCTGAAATTGGACCCTGGAGGTTGTGCTGCTCCTTGTGAGCAACTGGACAAAGAGAGTTTTAACCACTGATCAACTAAGAAAGCCACCGACCGATACTGAAATCCTTTGAGCCTCTTCTCACTGTATCACAGAGCTAAACAGCTTAGCTCAAATTCTTCAAATGAGGGGCAGGCAGGTACACAGTGGTGAGGCTTTAGCTAAATCACACCCATTTAGGCATTAGGACCTGTGGGGGGATTTTGTTCCCTGGGTTGTTAAACAAATTGTTTTTGACCTTTGTGGTTTAATAAATTTAAGCATTTATCATATTATTTTGAACCTTAACCTACTGTCTGCCTGGGGAAGAGAAAACAGGGGTTTTGGTGTGTTTTTATCGCCCATTTCAGCTTTTCATCAGGGATGCACAATATATATACTGGGTCAATAAATCATGGGCTTGATGATACATGAATGTATATTATTATGTAATCTAATGCTTCGATAATTGCCGCTGGTGAATAAAGCTGATAATGCAAGACAAAATTACTTTCACAGGCTTAATGAATACAGCCTATACACATTCCTATACAGTAGGCAGCAGTGTGCAGTGTATATTTTTGTTTTCTGTCAGCTAATATGTTGATATGTAATAGAAAACCAATGAAGTCTGATTTACTGGACACATTGGAAGGGGTCCTTAGCCCTCCTTGGACTAGTCCTCATGGGTGCTGACATTTTTTGCTAATGAATGAACTTCTTTTTAAAATACCAAATGGTGAAATAATTATTGATATCAGCTATTAGAAGGAGATCATTTTCAGAGAGTGGTATCGGCTGAAAGAAATCCATATGCTGCTGCCCTGCCTTTCATTAGTGGACCATATTGAACTGGAGTGTTTCGTGTCTTTAATCACTTTGTGAGAGACATAGTGAGCTAATGAATGCAAACTGAACTTATGTGTTCAAGTTCAACAGTCGGGCTGGAGTGATATATCTGGAAATGTTTGTTTTTATTACCTTTATTCGCCAGGACCTATTTAGATTTTATTTTTGAGCATATTGCACAGAAGATGTGCTTTTCTTTTTAATCTTTAATCACAGTAAATCTCAAATCACAGTTGAGCTTCTAGAGAGTCACAAATGCTTTCCCTTCTTACAAAACCACTGTGGTGATGTGCCAAACAAATGTCCATTGAATCTGTGGTCCAGCTTACCCCAAATATCTGTCTCTGTTGACAGAGGAGAGGTTTCCCTGCAATGAAATTATGTTACATCCCATATGGAGGGAGAAATCTGTTCATTGGTCGATATGGCAACACCGTTCCCACCTTAAGTAGCATCCTGTAAGCTGCTTTCACCATACTGTACTGTCATTCACAATGAACGTACCGCTACCCTTATCTTTTTATAATATATAAAGCTTTAGATGTGGACTCAAACGTCTCAATATGTTGAACTGGACATTAACAAGGATTTATCCCACCAGTCTGCACAGCAGAACCTGATTGAGCCCATGTGTGTACAGAGGTTATTGTCTGAGAATTCACAGCCAGCAAGTGGGAGTTTTGATGACATTGCATAGAATGCATGTTGTATTGTTTCCTGCTTACTTGTATTTGCTCTTACTTCCTTTAAATTGCAGATTTGTCCTAAAACACAGTACTGTATTGATAGCCATGCAGAAACGTTTATCATTAGCATCCTACACCATGGGCACACTGAGATTAAATTGACCATTTACCATTCTTTAAAGACAAAATATGGAGCTTCTGTGAAATATTTAAGCCTGAATTCCAGACATACAGAGAAGTTAAATCCTTGGAAATACTTTGTGGAGAAAGGTCCAAAATATTAACTGAATGTACTGAAGCAGCGTCACATTCAAGCAACAGTTAAAAGATAAATGCAAAGATTCATTTGAAAAATAGAGCAATAAAATATATCATCATGTACAAACGATACAGACACTGAAAAGAACTACATGAGTAAGAAATACCTACATTCAGTATTTTTTGGGTGAACAATTATTTGATGTTTTTCTTAAATTCTGTTAATCCAATGGATTGGACTGAGAAAGTTTATGACCTGTAATTAAGGAATCCATGTGGAGGCATGGTTTGATTCTGCAAAAAAAAAAAAAAAAAGAATCAAACTTGATGAAGGTGTAGTGCAGAAGTAACTCGATGGTGAGTGATTTCAGTTCACAGAATGATTGGAGCTATCACAGTCAAATTGTGTCAGCTGTCATAGTCTGGTTCTAGACCTCTTTTACCTACAACCTGGATTTTTTTCATCATTTTAAGTAGCTTTGGTAAATGTTTGTGATTCCCTTTGCCAAGGTAGTCACATATCCGTTTGTCTGTGGGGTGATTTGTCATCAGCATCATCATATTCCCATGAACCTTTGTGAAATTGCCAAAACACATTCCATTAAATTCTGGTGCAGTTCCAGCGTTTTGGGTTTCGGTTTGTTAGAGTTGTTTTTAAATTTTTCCTTTAACTAGATAATAAATTAGGGGCTGGTATCTACGATTTTCTTCATTTTCATGCAGATCCAAGTGAAAGTAAGGATCCATCATATTTCAATTACTGAAAATTACAAATCCAATACTTTCAGTGTTATTTTATGTAAGTATTGTTTCAAGAGGATCGTTGTACTTTGGTGCAGGTACTGAGTGTAGTTCTAATTAAATCTATTTCTGTTCCTGAGTATGACAACTAATCAGAACTATGTGTGTAATTTCTATGTAGATTTTGACAATCAAACATAACAGCTTGCTTTTAACCTAACCTAGAATTTTGCATCACACTAAATTGCATACATGTTACAAAATCATGTGGTCATACAAAAGATTTCATCATAAAAGAGACGATGTTAAACCTTTCATTACGTTCTGAAAGCCAAAGCTTTTAATGATGTCAGTGAGAGCGTTAAAACAGGCTTATTAACTTAATGGTGGTTGTCACATTTTACAATGAATAAGCATGTATAGACTTAGGATTTCCATCAGATTGGCCAATCTGCATCTGAATTCAGTCATTTTTAATGCATGTTTTATACTGCCAGTAAGTGACTGCATGTCATAAATAGATTTTTTAATTTGTTCACTGTTACACCTTTGGTTTGTGTTGTTGTTGTTTTTTTTAAAAATAATATTCCACTGTTATCCGCTGTGTGTTGTTGAAAACCATTTTTCCAGAATTTTCTGAGCAAACAGTTTTTTTGTTTACTTCTTTTCTAACAGATCAGACAGTAATATTAGTCATATTTTCCTTAGTTGGAAGAGTTCAACTTTACTTATACTCCACAGGCTGGTGGAGAAATAATAAAAATAATTTGAATATTCCTTTTTTTCCCCTTGGGATAGTCTTGACTTCCTCTTTGACCAGGATTTCTTTTTCCCCAACCTATTACTTTTTTAAATACGGGAACATTCAACTTGTAATATACAGGTACATACTATTTGTAGTAAAACATCTTTTCTGGCATGATTTCATACAAAGCTAGTCTATTACTATTTTATTATACTATGTATGATCTGCCTTGTAGGCTTTTTATGTAACTTTATGCTGAAACAGTAAATGTGGTTTACATATTTGGGCAATAAAAGAGACTAGATCAGCGTTATCTTTAAAATACACTCAATTTCACAAAGGAAACAAATCGTCCACTGTGCTCTAAATGCATCTTGCCATCATTGCGTTTGTCGGTAGCTTGTATTGCCTGCATACGTATTGACAAGAGATGTAGTGTTAGGCTGTGGCGTGGTCATTAGCATCGGCATGTCTTTGTATGATTAATAGCCTTTTCAAAGTCCAGCCTCTTTTGATCACAGCGAAATCAATGCGCTGATCTGTCTCCTATACAAACAAATCTTCCCCCACAGAGTTCTTTGCTGTGGCACACATTGCATATACATATCAAAAATATATGTTGTGTGTTTCTGCACTTTTGATGCATGCCATCTGCTTGTACTTACTATTGATCACGTGTGTGTGTGTGTGTGTGTGTGTGTGTTTGTACATCTAAGTCTTTAACACATATATGTATTACCATCCAGCACTGTTTTAAAGAGCATTTATTTTGGGGCCAACAGCTTGTGAAAATGATGATCAATGCAGATGAGTGATATTGATCTGGGCAGGAGTGAGAAATGTGCCAGCCATTGTAAGTGCTACTAATTAGAATCAGCGTTGACAGTATCATTGAAAGATAACATCTCAACGTGTTATAACTGCACTTTTATCTCGGATTTATGAGTGGTTAAGGAAGTAATTTGTTTGTGGTAATTTTAGTCCAGATTAGTTTGTAACCTTTTCTTTCTTGATCAGTGATTGATTTATGGCTTTACATCAGCTAATGCAAATTAATGATGCAACAGCTGAGAGATTAGAGGGTTTAAATGTACTCAAATGTATATTAAAAAAGCAAATAACCCTCTCTGCTTCTAAAAATTAAAAAATCATACAAAATAAAAATGTAAATAGTTATTATGGTGGATTTTCAACGGGCTTACTCGTGGAGTTGATATGAGGTTAAACGTTCCATTTCAACATCATTTACAATCTTATCAGTATTCATTATGCAGATTGCACCATAACTTCAAGTGAAGGCACACTTGTTGAAGCAATCATATCATGTCAGCGGTGAACCAACCATAAAGCCTGACATATGATGACGTCAATAACTGAGCTAAAGGTTTTACATGGCTGACACGCAACAACCTAAGCCTAAACCCAATTCCTTTTTGGTGCAGTTTTTCTCCAAAGCTCCACGACCATCCATGAACAAATAAAGAAGAATTCGATGTTAATTGGTTTCATTTTTTTCTTCCACCTATGTAGCATATGCATGCTTTCTGAACTAGCTCTCAAAATGAGTTGTAAAATAGAGTTTAAACAAAATCAGTAAATTGCATCTAATTTAGTTTTTTTTTTGTTTGTTTTTTTTTAATACAAACTAAAATGTCTTTTGTAAATGGGACTGCACCAAGTGGGAATGAGGCTTCCCTCACAATGTGCCCAAGCTGTGAATGGGAGGTAATGAATCTATTCAGATGTGAATCGCTCATAATTATGTTTTCCAAACCTGTTGTTGAGAAGACAGATTTGGAGATACATCTTCACAATATGTCTTTTAAGGAGGGATATTGAACTTTCACAGATTGATGTCTTGATTTTGATTATACATCAGGAAAATTAAAAAAAAAAAAATCACATCTTTAAATGATGTCTTTGCCATCTAATTTTTATAATGCTCTGACCTCCAACTGAACTCAATGACCACAAAAAGTAAATCTTTACTTGGACCTCCCAGCAGCTATTCTTCCTCTTCCTTCACCCCTCCTCTCCTCTACCTCCTTCTGAATAATGACTGCTCTCTCCTGCCTCTCATCCAGCTCTCTGGTCCATCTTCTCCTCCCTGTAAATTTTCTGAACACAAAGAGAATCCTATTGGATAAGTAGACCAAAAATCCAGTAGCTTGACTTATTTTATTTTACAATACAGGACAAATCTACTGAATTAATGTCTGACAGCTTGAGATCAATATTTATAAGGTGGGGAATTGTTTTTAAAAATTCTGTAACATTGCATAACAACTATATATTCTAATGTAATAAAACTTTCTGAAAAAGTTGAAATAAAATGGATCAAAATATATTAAGAATGGTATCAATTAGGCCAAAAATAGGAGAAAAGCTGTAAGCATGCAACATATTTCAATAGTTTTGACATACTTATTTAACATTTTATGTCTGAGTTTTGATATTTATCCAACAAATACCAAAACAGTTCAAGGTCTCAAGTCTGACTCTGAGTCTGGTAATACCATTGCTTTCTTCTTTCACATATTTTAATGACCTTTTTTTGGGTATATCACACATCTCTGCAGACATTTCTTATTGTTTCTCTCTTTTACTACACTTACCTTCTTACTTTTCTTTCACTTTTTCCTCCAAATGAGGTACAAAGTGGCTGTATGTCTACATTCGTGTGTGCGCTGGCCAAAATTGACGTAAGGTTAGCAGGATATTTGTTTCTTTTCCCCACGTCCACAGCACATGTTTACATCGTTTTGTATACGTGTCTCATAAATTCTGTCCTGTAACTCAGTACCCTTTCAGTATCATGTCTGACTGCTGATTGTGTGAAATTGAGGTCATTATAAAGACAGAAAAATCATTCAAGTAATTTTACAGCTCTGTGGTTTCATGGTACACAGCAATAATTCATAGTATTTTCATGTTCTGCTCATACCAGTGTAACTTACAACCTCCTTGATTACTGATGGTAACACTGTGTCCATCGCCTGGTCAGACGCACCGTTACACAGGAGCAGGTGCTCATAAATCTAGAGCGTAGATTTAAATGTTGCACTTGAATGCAATTCCATAGGTTATATTTTTTATGGTTATGCTGTCAAGTTCCTACCAAAAATTTAATCAAATTAATTTTCTTGGCATTAGCTCTTCAGAACATTAATTATTTGTTTCTCAAAAACTTTTACTTTGTTTTTGAATTTCAAACATTTGAATGGAAATTTTAATATAGATGCGGCTGGAATACAATCACTAAAATTTAATGCACTGACAAAGCTGTGCTGTTGTGCCTTGAAACCATGGCTTCAGATAGCAGCTTGAACGTATTACAGCAGAGAGGCAAGATGGAACCTGATGTATCAAGACAGATGTGTTAAATGAGGATAAGCTCTACAGAGGCCAGTGCATCTGTGCATATGCCTGACAGTACTTGAACCAAATGCTAAGTTTATCATGAAAACACTTATTGATGGCTGTTTATGCTAGGAATTAATACATTATATCAGTGATATGTTGAGATTATGCATCTCTTTGTGATTCTCAAAATCGGCTGCGGAAAATTGTTTTTTAGCTCTACAAATACTAGACACCTGGTCTTTTTTTTTTTTTCATATTATATGCATTTCACATGGTGACCCTGTGGTGCAAAAGACAACTCATTAAGCAGAACAACGGCAAGTAAGATTAATAAAAGATACTTTATAAAACAAATCACAACAACATAAAACAGTACAGAATTATTTTCTACTTGAAAAAGTTGATGCATTGCTACTGTCATCATCACTGACCAGACAATGATGCTGGCCATCTTTACATCTAGACCTTTGTCTTGAGGAGGAAATCTAGAAAAGAACCAGGATGAGAGGATTAAAAATATAAAGAAGGGTTGATGTTATTGTCACAAAAAGATCACTGAAATTGTGTTAAACCTATCGTTTCCATTTCTGCTTTGTTGTTCAGGTGTCTTCTTTGCGTTTCCACTTGTTTCTCACATCAAAACATGCATTGTGGACTCTACACAGAATAAGATAAAATAAGATAAGATGCTTACTTTTTTTTTTCATCTCACTTCAGGAAAAATGGGAGAGCTTACAGAAAATAAATGGCTGAAATTCCAATATGCTTTTGCGTTTTGTGATTTGTCGTTGTGTTTTGGCATTTGCTGTTGTTTTCCAATTTTCAATGCGACAGTAATTTAAACCTCTTTTCACACAGACATCTGGATGGTTGCCCATTTTTTTGAAAAGCAGTATCATGTGCCAACCCTTCCAGCTTTTGCAAAATGCATTTACCTGGCCACCTGTCTACCAAATGGGGAGTTTGTTGTGGACAATGTGACTGCGAAGGGTAATCGGCAGGGAGGACCTTGCAGTGTGGTATTTCAAGCATGTGCTTTGTTTTGCCTCCTCCTTTCCCCTTCATTGACGTGCCATGCATGCAGAGTCTGTCCTATCATTGGACAATGTGTCCTCACTGACTTCATGTCAGCTAACTCGGAGTAAGTGATGAGAATAATGCTTAAAGTGTTGAAGCACAACACAACAAAAAGTGCTGAGTGTCAGCAGTAAATAAGTACTATAGATGTAAGTCGCCCTCTCTTCCTCCCAGCCTTTCCCACCAGCCACTTTCTCTCTCTCTCTCTCTCTCTCTCTCGGTCTTTCACAACTGATTATATGCAGCGATACTCTTCCAAGCCCACTACACTAGTGCCCACTCCTCCAATTCAATTACCAGCAAGCTGTCGGTGAGGAGCCTGAAAATGAGGCAGCGATTATCAGTTTCCTGGGTGTTTAGCAGAATCCTAGACAACTGATGGCTGCTGCCCATTAAGTGGGTTTAAAGATGCGTGGTGAACCCCTGGTCGTTTCCTGCAGGACTAGATGTGGTCTGTGAAATAAGAGCACAGGCTGTAACACTCGTTTTTCTGTCTCCTCTGGTCAATGGCTTCTTCCATCATGGTGGTAGAATCAAGGGAAACCTTTATGTACCTTTTTTTTTGTATGAAGTTTAACTACAACAGCTTCCAAACACTGCTTTCCTGCTTCCTCAATCTTATTTTGTTTTGAAATACTTGTGTATTTTTTGTCGTTTCCATGGAAACACGTTGTTTTAGCTGAAGAATTGTCATGGATTGGCTCTATTATATCACAAACTGAAAATTCCACCTTTACTAACCTTTGCACATGCATTTATAATTTGCAGTGGCCTTCTTCATATTCTTTTAAACTTTGGAAGACTCAAACTTGAAATTCCTATGATGTAATCTCATTTAATGTGAATGTCAATATATTGTGCTCCTTCTCTTGATGCTATCCTCCTTTGGATTCCATGATGGGGAATTTGGCATGCAATTTTTTTGTTAGCCTTCAAGGCATAGGTTATCTTCAGTTGACTCTTGCTTAAACTAGCAGAGACACAAGAGTCCATTGAACACTGAGATGACACTGATATAAAATAAGTCTTTTCTTTATTTGGTTCAAGTTCATTTTGAGGTTGTTATATCCAGAGTAATCCCACCTTTACCAGAAATGAAAATCCACAAGAGCAGAAAAACATCCTATCTAGATAGTTTTACAGTCTGCTACTCAAATGTTATGATTTGTTGTTGGCTTTGTAATAAAATGTCCCATAAGCATCACTTTTATTCTGCAAAAATAGCAACAGTGTCTAACTTATAGTACACAGTGAAGAGACTGAAGAATCACAATCATGGTCATAGCACAGAGAGTTGGCTTTTTAATCTTTTAAGAATTGCATGACATTACTATGAAATGTGTCTAGTGTTTATTTTAATCTACAGAATTTTAGTGGCATTTTAAGACTTCGGAGTTTGTTCGGTAACTTTCAGTTGATTGATGGCGCAGTCAAAGTCATGCTGTTGCCTAAGAGGAATGGTCTGGGTACTGTTAAACTTGTATTTCCCTCTAAGTATGCAGTTTTTGATGCCTTTAGCTCATGAAGAATTTGTATATATGTAAATTATATTTAAATATACAGTGCATAACTTGGATGAAGTTGCTTTTCCTATGTGGCCCATGATGTCAGCTCTGTTATTATCCAGTATGTTCATTATTCATTAACACCCAGCTCAGATTAATATACACTGTGAGCCAGGAGGAATTGGCACTACGTGCCCCATCTCTTAAGATTATTTGGAAGTCACTGACATCTTAGTGATGTCTGATCTGAGTTACCACATTAAATTGTTCTTTTCAATCACATCTCTTGTAGTGTTGATAAGGATATCACCTTTTTAGGACATGCTGTTACAATCTCTGCAAGTCCCCTGAACACTTACTTTAATGGGACAGTTACTAGAATTATTTATGTCAGTGTATGTAGCACAAATTCCAAAATTGGATTTTATCATTTTTTCTAAGCACACACAAAATTTTGCTATGCAAAATAAAGTCCTTGCACAATACAAAGAAGAATTGGTTGAAGCCCTAATTCTCAGGCTTTTCTTTCATGCTTTCTCTATACCATAAAAATAATGAAAATAATATTGGACCAAAAACATCTTCTCAAAATTGAAAGGCAGACAGATTACAGTACTTTTTTTTTTTTTATTCGCCTTACAGAGTTGTGGAAAAACAGACAAGAGTTTACTTTGGGTCAACCATCCAAAGAAATGAAGGGTGTGAAGTAGAAGTGAAGAATAGAGTGCAGAGACCGGGTGAGCTGGATGGCAAAGATCAAAATACAGGAGGCTGACCTGGAAGTGAGCTGACAATGTTGATGGTTTTACAGGAAATGATAAGGAATGAATAAGAATGACTAAGGGGACGACTCATTTTTTGGACAGTTCGAGATATCAAGCTGAGATGGTTTGGTCATGTGATTAGGAGAGGTGATGGCTGTGTGAGGGAAAGGATGCTGAGGATGAAACTGCAAACTTCAAGGAAGAGGAAAAAGAAGAGCATTGAGGAGCTTCATGAATGCTGGGAGGGAGGACTTACAAGTGATTGGTGTGAAGAAAGAGGATACAGGAGACAGAGCACACAGAAACCGCTCATGGGAAAATGTTGATAGAAAAAGACTCTATTCATTTTAACATACTGTGGGGTTTTTTTGTTGGATTTTTGATAGATTTTTTTTCAATTATCTCTAATTGAACAAAATATCACTGAATGCAAAGGTCTTTCATCATCTTTCTTTGAATCACTGTTCATTCTGAAAATAATAAAACCCTCCATGCAATCTGTGTCAGTAATAACTTGTAGATGCTTTTAAAGAATTCCATCAAACATACTTTTTACAGGCATATAATGTGTCAAAAAAAAATTATTTCCCATGATTGAATAGAGTGAAGCTCGCAGCAGACACACACCCTGTGTGACACAGTGTTGTTTGCAGCAGAATTATATTAGTTTGGGTTTATTTCCCAACATCATCTTCATGCTAAATTATTCTTCGCCCACTTAGTTACAGTGGGGCTACCATTGTCTTAGGATACTTGTGAAGGATGCAGAGGAGTGGCGAGGGAATGACTTAAGACTTAAGAGGGTTTGCATCCAAGATGATGATGTCTATAGCAGCATTACTACAGAGCAAGAAACATGATGGAAAATAATGATTCAGCACCGAGCAGCATTAACCAATATACCTTGGGCCCAATTGTGAAGAGAACATGGGCACACGGCATAGTGAGGAAACTAACGTTAGCCTATCATTCTCAGGGTACGACATTCACACTATGCAGTGTATACTCAAAAGTACAGTCTTACTCATGAATAGATGTGTCAGCTCCAAGTCGAGAGAACCTCCTCTCAGACTAAAACTGATCAAAGCAAAGTCACCAAGAAGCAGTGACTGTCTCTAAAGTCTCAAAAGTCACTCTATGTATGCAAACAAATGCATGGTTTTCTGTTTTACCATTCACTTATATAAGAGCCCTAAAATGCATGTTCCTGTTTGAATAGCATGCATGTAAATTCCTCCTCAGCTTTATTTCTTGTTATTTATGGATGAAGGTATAAGAGGATAGTTATGCTGCCACTGAGTAATGTGGTTTTGTAGTCCTTGTATCAGGTGATTTAACCGGCTGTGAATGTAAACAGCTATGGATTAGACAGTTTTGTGTATACTGGGAAGACATATGGAGTAGACGATGAGAACTGAAGTGAGTGCGATTTATGGTATCCCGTATATGTGGGCCAAGTTATGGAAATAAACTCTCATTACCCTGCAGAGGACTGATCAGCCCCGTCTGAGTAACTCCAACTAATATTCCTAGACAAGCCTTTTGAATTGTTTGACATTTTTGTACCTTTTTTTTTTTTTCTCACACTGACATGCATTTTCACACGCATGCACACTTTTCATGCACACTGGGAATACTGTAATTCATAAACTGTATTCTATGCTGATTACTCAGGTTGACAAAAGCGATTGTTCTGCGGCAGTAAAATCTGTCTCTGAAGCGCTTTCCTCAACTTTGTTGTGTGTGTTTTGGTTTTCCTGCATTTTCTTTCGACACATTTTTTCTGGCTCTGTTTTTTATTGCTGTTCTCAGGTCATTAAGTGAACGTTCGAAGTGTCCTAGCTTTTTTTTTTTTTTTAATCCAGATATCGTTGGGGGTTTACCCATGCTGAGGGATTAACCCTGCCGTGTGTCATTTAGCAGTGCCGAGCACTGCAAAGAGCATAAAAGTCAAGTCACACCATTATTAAATTTCAGTAAGCCTGTTTTTTTCCTCCTCAATGGTTTACTGGTGACAATATTAATTCCATTTCCAAAGCCTCTTGTGAGTAACCCATCTTCTGCCTCTCTGCTTTGTGAGGAGCGAGGCCATAGTTCCCTTTACTACACAACAGCTGCCCTCATGGAGAAGAATCAGAATTATATTTTAATCGTATTAACACTGAATTGAACCTGCATACAAAAACAGAGTGCGAAGGTTTGTCCAGTTTTCAGGTGATACACAGAAAAAAGATTTAGAGGCATTTTTCAATGCAAGTCAATCATTGTCTCTATCAGGTTATGTTGGTAACAAATCATGTTGAATGCATCATAAAGAAACCGCTATAGCTGCTACAGGGAGATGGTTTATAACCTTTGTAGCATATACTTAAGCGTTATCGTTCAATCTTGTATGTGAAAGGCAACCGAACACATGCACATCTTGATTGATTGATTTTGTTACACTGCAGTGGCTCATTAGGTTGGACTTCAACTTCCACGAGCAGCATGAGAATATGTCTTCAGATGTACATACTGTGGGCGGTTTGACTGTGAGGAAATGGATTTATAACATTCAGTCTCCTTTCAAAAGTGATCTATATTTCCTGGCTTCAGGCGTGAATTCATAGCATGAAATAAATCAAACGACATTTAATTAAGGAGCTAATGTGCAAAAATGTCTGTTTAGAAACTCCAAAACCTGATTTAACTTTTCTTTAATCTGGTAATTTTATAAAACAGCATTGCCCATTTAGTATCATAAATTGTTACTTAGTTGTCATTTTTATAGATTTAATAGATGGTGAAGTATTTTATAATTTTGCACGAGTAATTTTAAACGGAATCCGTCTTTATCACCTCTGTTATCACAGCTCTTTCTGTCACTTTTTATAACGCTTTTATTCACCCAATCGCTGCCTTTGTCTCCTGTTTCTCCTTTTTTCCTGCATCTGAAACGTTACCTTATTAATTTGTATGTAGCAGTGTCCTTGAAGAAGTCTTCAGTCTTCTGTTATTTGCACTTCTTTCTTCCTGCACCCCCTCCTTTCTTTTTCTACATTCTCTTTCTTTTTGTCTTTCTGTCTCTCTCTCACACACACACACACAGACACACACACACACACACGCAAACAAAATGACTTTTATCCTGCATTGCTGCAGTGCACAGGAACAACATCTACTCAAACCAGGCTACATTACAATTAATTTAACAGTTTGTGCTCTACGCTCAATAGCCTTGGGGATGTGTAGACACACAGCAGGGGGATCTCATCTCACTTGCATGCTTGTGAGGTGAAGAGAAAATTACCTGCTGTTTATTATTAATACTACAAAAGCCAGAGATGAGGAGGAGAGAAGAGACAGAGAAGGATGTTAAAAGTCCCTTTGTCCAATCTTGTCTTCTTGGAAATACTCAAAGAAACAACTGCAACTCAGATTTTAAATATTATTATTTGTCGTGATTTTAAAAACACCATGCCTGTGGAACATTTCCTCTGTTGCTCTTCATATTAACTCTTTCAAAGGGAACTGATAGTAGCAGAGTGGTGAAGGTAGTATCTAGTTTTTAGTAATTAACTGATATATCTCCCTCATGCTGCATCCGGACTACCAAATTACAAATAAGTCTGGCGTGATGCAGTGTAGCCCGGTATGCTGTATGACACTATTCTGAAAAGTCTAGCATGTCTGATTTTTTTTTTTTCACATCCCTTCTGATCTGCTCCAACATTGACCAATAGGATAAAAAAAAAAAAAATGAATAGAAACTTTAAAACTGTCATATTTTTGTGTGTACTTTTATGATTGTCTTTGTTTACCAGGTACATTTAAGGACAAAACTGACTGTCGAAGCAGTTGCATTTCTTTCTACCCTCTGTGCACAAGCAGAGAACGTGATCATTTATGTAATGTCCGTGACGTAACCTGTTCATTAGCTCAAATTTTCTTTGAAGGACGAACAATCCACAGCGTCCTCTATGTGACACCCAGGAATGTGTCAATGGTCATCCTCTACCAGAACACACTGTGTTCCAGTAGCTGCAATCCACTGATGTATATTGTGTGATTGACCCTTTAATTAATATTCCACTCCATTAAATCATTGTACTTTATAAGCAAATTGTTCTCCTTTCTACAGCCAATACTTTACATGCTGAATGCATGACTAAAACGCTGTTATCATCCTGGGGATTTATCTATGCTATCCAGGCTCCTATCCACTCACATTACAAATGTGGCTAATCAGTGCAGGACAGTGATGACAGCAGCACCCTAATAGGTGAATATAGATCAGACTGAGGTGATGGATGTTGTGGTCAAAGGCTTTGGATTATAATTAATGCAGTCCAAAGCCAGGTGGACCAGGCGAGCAACAGGTGGCAGGACGTGGAGCAAAGCTTTTCATTAGTTCCCCTCGGCCTGTGCATATTGTGGCCTTGAACACCTCTGGACCCTCTCCCCATGAGCTCTGCTCTGTTCACATATGGTCTGATGAGTCACGTGTGTGCATGAGAAGGGTTTCCAAGACGGAAGAGCATTTTAGAGGCTGAATGATAGAGAGCAGACATTACACAGCTCCTGAAGCGTGAAGACTGTTTCTGTGTTAGTTGCGTCCTAGTGGTACCGTGGTGGAGTCATGTCTTCTTAATGAATACAGAT
Organism: Antennarius maculatus; assembly: GCA_013358685.1. NCBI lineage: Eukaryota > Metazoa > Chordata > Actinopteri > Lophiiformes > Antennariidae > Antennarius > Antennarius maculatus. Next base: position 25,889,103 of record CM023607.1, read on the forward strand.
GAGGCCCAGAATGCTATAATTATCAGAGCATGAATTGTGAATCGCACTTTGCAACTTTCACTTCTCCGGTGCCTGTGTGTTTCCCACAGCATTTCCAAACAGGAAAGAGATTGGAACTTTGTGGAGGACTAGCAAATGTAAGATGTCTCGGTTCTTCACATCACATTATTAGTCAGTTTTTTTTCTCTCATTTGTTCTGTACTTTCAGTAAGGCGGAGGAAGAAAGGATGTGATGTGTGTTCACAAAGAGGTGCTTCGATGCGTTTGACGAGTGAATTCAATCGATCGTCAACCAGGAGAGGAAAGAGAGAGACTCCAGCAGATGGACAGAATTGTCTTACTCCTTTTTTTTTTACGACCAAATAAAGTAAAACAGCTTGTCAGCATTATATTTCTTTCACAGATACTTTTTTCTGATGTTCTTTGATTACTTCCCAATCTTAATAATATCTCCACTAGTTCATTCCCGAAATAAGGCATGAATCTCACCCCAAAACCAACAAAACCTGGTCTTGCTGATAATGTTTTTGATAATAAGTTTTGAATGTGAGCAGGATCAATACCTAAAATATATAATAAACATAATACATATAAAAAACAGAAATTACTGTACCTTGCTACATCGGTAGCTGCAACACTTGACAGTGCCTGTCTTTTGGTCCTGAGTAGAATATCTCAGTAAATTGTTGATTAAATGACTTAAAATGATTCCCAATGCATTAATGAAACAATATTGGATGTCTGATATGTACAACATCATCTCTTCTGGGGTGAATGGTGCTCCCAATGGTGCCTTCAACTTTTTTCCTCTCAGGTCATCAAGTCAGTTTCATTTTGTCCAATACTTCATGACTAAATATCTGTGAAACAACCTTCACTTGATGATGTCATAAAAGTGTTGAATTAGAATATGTTAGCATGCTCACACACTGACACAATGTGTTTCTATCGTTGGATTAAACACTGGCCCTGCAGTGATACATTTACTGACAATGGATGCTGATGAATTTGTGTGTCCGTGTCAGTCAAGCTGAGTTCCGTTGTTTATCCATGACCTCCTTCAGCCAATGATTCGGAGAGTGATCAGAACAGAAAAGGACAAGACACAGTCTGGATGGGAGACAGATGCAATTATGATTAGACCAATGTTAGAGGACAGTGCAATTCATCAGGCATCTTATGAGAGGATGATCAGATAAATGCCTTGGTAAGTGGAGGGTAGTCATAGCACAGGGTGATCGATGTGATAGCCACATAATCCAATAAGGGATTGTGGCTCCTGCACTGTAGTATTACAAGCAGAATATGCATTACAGAAAGGGAAGCCATAATTTGCCAAAAAAACTCGATCTTCCTTTGTCCTGTCCTTCATGATGGTGTCCTACATCTGAGCAGATGGTTTTGTTTTTTTTTTTCAAAAAGGTTTTTCTCAGGATCTATTGCTGTTGGGATATTTTAATATTGCTTTAATATTGGAATTTATAGATTGGTGTTACTTCATGTTACACTCTGTGTGCTGTGTGTGCGTGTGTGTGTGTGTGTGTGTGTGTGTGTGTGTGTGTGCATGTGTTACTTTGAGCTGAGCGCTGCGTCTTTTCTTCTAAAGCCCTTATCATTTTGGGATTAACGAGTGATTGAATGGCTTTATGGATATAATCCTGATTTGATTTCATTATGATCTGATTTTTTTTTTTTTTTCTACATCTTCCATAGTGCACTCAATTTAATTTCAACACATTCAATTTATTTGATTTAATGGAGGATTTCAACACCTTCACCTCTTGGCTTGGGGGAGGAAATATTTTGGGGGCAACAGTTACCTTCAGCCGCTTCTCTAAAAATGCCGTCTGTAGTCACGTTCATTCAGTTTTAGCTCTGAACAGTCAGCTTTACTTCGTCAGTGTTGACTTTCAAATGTGAAAATGCAAAGAATAACCTGCCAATTTTTTTTTCTTTCTTCTTTGGCTTTAACACCTATTGGCATATATCACACATGCAGTCTAAAAATAGAAGCAATCCACACTCCCATCATCAGCCCCTCCTCCTCTCCCTCCTCCCTCCCTTCCTATTATCTCCCCCTTTCTCGACACATCCCTCTCTTTCTGTCTCTTACCCGCCTACTTCACATTCATACAGCGCAACCACTACACACTGCCAGGCAGAATACACACTTTCTCTTTCTTCCAGTGAGTCCTCACACACGCACACGAGTCAAAAAGCACACACAGATAAGGTTTTACAGGTATTTTACTCGTGACATTTTTGTCATGTGGCGCTCGACTATTTGTGTTTCCGTGGTAACCCTAGGCTGTAGATGAGAATTATGCTTTGCGAATGTGGTTAATACACACAGAGAAACACTAACAGTGATTTCCACCTAAGGGGATTAGAGTTGGCGTGTATAGATCTCTCTCCTCCCGTTTAAATGTATCCCAATCCCAAAGTTGCTCCAGAAATGTGTCTCCATCTGTTCCCCTTATTCTGTCTCTTCTCTTTCTTTCGCTGTCTCTCTTGTAACCACAGCTCAATGTGTTTAATTACTGAGGTGACCTCATAACAGTCTCGCAATACAGTTTCTCTTTGTTCGTCTCCTTTCTCCTTAAGAGCAAAGAGAAGTCAATCATACTATCTGTGTCGCAAAAGTAACGTCTGATTTATTCATGGTGACTCCTTTTGTGCAGCATCCGTCGACATCTACCTGTTGTAGCTGTAATTGAGCAGCGTGACTGTGATGTTGTTTTGGTCTAAATGTCATCCGTATTGCTAAGTATAACATAAATATGAAACTGTCTTTGTGAAACATGGACAAGATGCAGCTGATGCTCCCAATTCTCTCAGCATTCATACGTTTCAGACACTTGGGTCTATTAGTTGCACATCGCCTATTTGTTTTCTTTGTGGCTTTTGCCTCCTCTGCTCTGTGTCTTTATAAAGAAGTGTATGCGCATGTTTTGTGTGTGAATGTGTCCCCACAGACCTCTCTGCTGATGATTGCACTGGCCATTTCCCTTTGAGGCTCTCCTCGGATGACAAATTCACACATCCGTTATCAACCTCCTCTTTTCCACAAAATCAATAGTCTCACCTCAGTTTTTCCCTGCATATGGTGTTGCTTGCCACAGTTTCTTCTCTGCGTGTGTGTGTGTGTGTGTGTGTGTGTGTGTGTGTGCGCACGGGGCTGTGGAAAATCTGTTATGTATGGAGAGAAAATCATGTATAACATAAAGCCAGATTGTGTGGCTGCTGCTGAGCACGAGCCATTCTGGAAAGTCACAATGACAATGTAATGCTAAATGATGGGCTGTAGCATGGCCGAATGTGTTGCTTCTTGTCTAGCTTTGATGCCCTACGTACATAGGAATGGAAGACAGGCACAAATATATGATGATGTAGGGAAAGGCATCTGCATGCGAAAGATGCACCTTGATGCTTATGAACTGTTGTTGCATCTTAGAGCAGAAGACAAGAATGGAGACGCTTCCACCGTTCGTATATAAAGAAGTAATGGCAGCATGAAACTTTAATCTATGGTTGCTCTGTTTCTGATTCTTACTGTACTGGCACCATCTAATATTCATCAGCAGTAGGGACCAGGAGTGACAGAAATAATTAGTGTACTGCTGGTAAAAGAAGAGAAAGAATTGTGTACAATAATGCAAACATACAATATCGATCTATTTCTGAGAGATTTACATCAATATATGATATCAATATACAGTATATGGAAGGAGACATAAACACTTTATATATAATATAAATATATGGATGATGATGGATGGATGGATGGAGTGAAATCAACCCTTTTCATGACTTACCAGCGAAAAACAAGTGTGTGTCGTTTTAGCATTTGTAATTCCTTTGTGGGTTTTGTTGCTATTAAAAATCAGCCCCTTCATCATTTTGCATCATCACCCAACTCTCACGGCAGGCGTAATGAATTTCACACCAGTGTTATTGAGGAAGACAGTGATAATGTGCCAAAGCTGACTTGCTCAGTGTGACCACTGACTTCACAACATGAAACCAAAGGCCGATTACGAATAATATATGCTAATTTTTACAGCAGATATGGTAACTTGAAGCTGCACTGATCACAACACTGTGTGCTGCGGCGGAAAAGCAATTACCCTTTGCCACAATGTTTAGAAAATAACCATCAAATGCTCAAACAACTAATCATTTTCTCACCTAATGTGATCATAGCGCATTATTTGCAGTTTGTGTATGAGTTTCGGGTCGGAGGTGACCGTTTGGTCCACCTACACACACCCCGCCCTGCCACCAACTGCGTTACATTTATGCTCTTCACAATACACTGCACCTCACCCCCCATTTCTTCCTCCCTCTCCTTTTTGACTCGAACAAATGCCTCTTCCAATCACCTCTGTTCGCTTCTGTTTTCTGCCGGTCCATTCATTCTGTTTTTGGAGCCCATTCAGACTGCCACGGTTAACTTATCTCCTTCCTCTTCTTCACACCCTCTCTCTTCCCTTCATCACTTTATTCCCACTCCGTCATCCCTCTTCTTTTCAAAGGGCGTCTTTGTTATTTACCGAAAATTTAATAGGGGTCGAAGGCCCCCTCGGATGGGAAGGGGGGCTGCGAGAAAGCACACAACGGAGAAAGATGAAGGGAATGACAGGGTTAGACAAGGCTGCAGACAGGCAATATAATCAATCTGTCTGTCTTTTACCTTAACTGGTGCTCTGGGTATCTTGGGGGGGGGGTCACAGCAACAGTGCTTTTCATTTGTAATTTGGAAGGGCAGACTGGCAGAGGAGTGACTTCAGGAAACCCAGTGTTAGAATCTTCCTCATTGACAAGAGCTGACTTTCACCTCCCTGACCTCTTTCCATGAACCCTCAGCCCGATGCAGCAGGTGGGAACTGAAAAGAGCTATTTTTGGTTTTAGCGTTGTTGTGAGTGTTGACTGTATGAAAAAAAAGAAAAAAAAAACTGAGATGATAAGTAGAAAAGAGACAGGTGGAGGCAGTGACGTACCAGAAGATGTGAAGCTGTGACAAGACTCATGTGAAGAAACATATCGCTTTCATCTCGCTGTATAAAAATACATTCAACCATACCATAGAAATATATTCTCAGTGTTAATCAAACCAATGTTCTTAACAAGCATCTGTATGTGATCCAGTTAGATATACAGTATATGCATATATATGTACTGTATATCCCAATGTAGAACATTCCAGTCCTGGTTCTCGCTCTCTCTCTCACTGTTTGATGATTCTTGGACATAAAAGATGCAGTGTCGTAGGTGGGAGGGTTGTGTAAGTGAGGAGGCATAGAAACAGATGGTAGGTCAAGTAGGCCTGATTATATATTAAAAAAAAAAAAAAACTCAGAGAGGGGAAACACATGCCGCTTTACCTTTGGAGAGATTTGATTATGGGATATGTGGGTTCCTCATCTTGACAGAGTATCTAGATGAGATATTCCTTTTATTTAACTTATTTCATTCCATCTAATTTTTTTTTAAATTTGGTCTTCATGACTTTGTTTGAAGTTTCCTGTCTTTTTTTTTTTTTTTTTTAACCTGCATTAAAAAGTTTTCCCAACTCTCCTCATTTTGTGTACGTGCTACTACTTTTTTTTTTTTTTTTGCAGCCTCACTCTTTACAACTTTTATTATTTAGTTCCTCTCTTTGATGATTTCACATGAATATGATTGGGCTGGCCGAACCCCGAGGTCGTTCCGAATAGCTTTAACAACAACAATTTATTGCTCATGTACCAAAGATGGACATACAAGATGGTTTGCGAAGATGAGAGAATTAGCCAGACGTGTTTCCTCCTTTGTGCTCACATTTTTTTACAGACCTAGCAGCAGCCCTTGGGGACTAATTCTTGTAGTATTTCCTGATATCCGTAATTGTCCCATGTTACTGATTCTAATTCAGTGACAACCGTCTGCCTTCTTCCTGCAATTTCCTTTTCTGTATGTGTTTCCGTGATGCCCGTTGCCCTGTTGACAGACAGACGAGGAGATTTTCTCTTTTTCTCTCTTTTTTTTTGAGTGTTAATAAGAAAATGTTCATGGTGCGATAACCATCGACTTTTATACCATGGTTTAATGTGAGACCAGTCACTGCTACAATCAAATTGCTTTCTTAAAGAGTCTGCTACGTGAGTTAATTTAAAGTAAATGTAAATTGTATATGGCTCATTCAAGGGTTACATACAGGTTTTTGTCTGTACAATAAGGGTTCAGCTCAGTTTTTTGTAAACTGTAAACTGCAAATGCATAAATGACTTCCATAACCCTTTATTTATTGAACACCTGAGCCATTATAGTCCAATGAGAGCGTAGATGGATTGTAAAGGAAATAGCATTACCATTCTGTCCTCCTATTTGTCTGTCAAATCAGTGAACAGCAGACAGCTAATATGAGTGGCAATTAGCCTAAAAAACTGAAATGAGCTCTATATTCAAAAAAGATGACTGTGTGTGTGTGTGTGTGTGTGTGTGTGTGTGTGTGTGTGTGTGTGTGTGTGTGTGTGTGTGTGTGTGTGTGTGTGTGTGTGTGTGTGTGTGTGTGTGTGTTGCTTGTGTGAAATGTGGGCATGAGTCACGTACGTACGTGGGAAGTTGTGTGTGTCTGTGTGTCTGTCCGTGCGTGTGTTTGTGTGTCCACGCGTGTGTGTTTGTGTGTTTTTATGGTCGGGAGAGAATATAAAGAAGTCATTTTGCATTCCTGTTGCTAAAGGCTCATTCATGCTGCCTCTGCGCACATGAACAGATAGACCTGTGTACGGTCAAAACTCCTTCATGCCTCTGAATGTTGAAATAAGTTTCAATAACAGCTAATATGACAGAGGTTGTGAAAAGTGTTCCTCCTCTTCCCTCTGCCTCATTTATCTCATCCATACCCTTAAACTCAGTGAATACACGTCTGATTATGTAGAGAATGAACGCAGAAGATGTATGAAAGGTTGGATGCAATCAAAAAAACAGCATCCACATCACTCAGATTAGATTAATCTCAAACCCAAATCACCTCAACCCCATTCCAAGGTCCATCAACATTTCATTAAATTGATGAAACATCATTTAACATGAAGATATTCATCTTACTAACAAAAAAAAAAAAAAATCACGCAGACATAACCCCCCTTTAGCAAACTCAAAATTCAAAATACGTGGAGCAGCAATGAAAGAAGATCAGGGTTATGGAAAAAGAAGTAAGAAAGGAATCATCAGGTGGTTGGGGCTGATTGGTAAAATTGATGGATAACTCTGATTGATTGTAATCTCAGAATGTCTCTGTAGGATATTGTGGGAGGAGAGTTAAAGCAGGACTGTGTTATGAAAGATGGATGGATGAAAAGGATGAATAAAGAGGAGGTGTTGGACAGAACATATACTGGAAGGAAAAGGAGAAGTTTTTGTGATTTTTGTTTTCAAATGTTTTGATTGGTTTGCTTCAGGATTCCCTATACAGAGTTGGTGAATTTTAAGTGCCTCCCATTACCTGATACTGAATGACCACTCTGCTCTAGCTCAAGTTAACAAGCAGACATGGTTCTAATCTCTGTCTAAGAAAGAAACAAAAAAAGACTTCCTTCCAAGAATGTTGAACTATTTGTCCTTCTCCTGTTCAAGTTACAATTGCATGAAACTGAAGAAAGCATTCAGGGATTGAGTGAATGTTTTGGTTTTTAGGCTTATGTGGTTCTTCTTGAGTTAATTGCTGATGAAAACAGTTGTTGAGTGGATAAACTGAGTAATCTTCCAAAGCCTTTTTGAATATTCTGGTGATTCTAGTTATGGAGAATCAACAAACACATAAGGATGCAGCTGAAACCAGAGGAAAGCCTGAAGACTGATACTGCTCTTCAAATTAGTGTCTATTAATCACTCTGTGTCCCTCCTTGGCCTCCTATCTCCAGATGGATGAGTGGCATGCCTCAGGTTGACAGTAGTAACTTGGCTAGCAGCTGGGGCCTGTAATGATAGAGCTGAGTTAGCCCCAGGAGCGTCTTCACCGAGGTCTCACTAACCTTGGAGCAACTAAAGAAATAGCCTCATTCATCTGCCTTGAACCTCCAGATAATCCAGACCCACTGTGAATCATTAATGGCAACTAATCTGATACACATGCAGTCAAAGAGTGAGAGCGTGGTCCAAACCCATTTTAAATGCGCCGCCAGGCTTATGGCAAGAATATCACATTCACTCCCTCTGTTATCTACTTACTTATGAAGATCTGCAGATCAGCCTGTCGAGGGAAGCGTCACAAAAACTACTTACTCTTTTTTCCTTGGGCTTTCAGCACGTCATACGACCTGATGATAACATTGTTACGTCAATATTCTATATATATATGAAGAATTTAAGATAGGGATGACGGCACGTTTGTACAAATGGAACGTCAACAGAAAAGAAAAAGTCAGATATGTTAGGAGTACATTTGGGAGATTCTGTATGTGTAATGGGGAGGGAGTGAATAAGAAGTGATGTGGATGGATGGATTTTAAGTCCGGCCTTCCATCCTGTTCCCAGTGGAAACCAGAGAGGAGGCATCCAAGGATGCTTGATCTTAGATTAAACTGCTGAGTTCTCACAGTGGCATAGCGCAGCACTCCTCACATGCTCGTAAGCCCCCCTGATGGGACTCACACATTCCCTTTACTTCCATTTAGATATGGCCAAAATAACTGTTATTAAAGCAAAAATCTTACAGTTACATTGACAATTTTGCACGATTACATATTCTTTAGAGCAATGTTAGTGTTGCTGTGTGTTTTTAGAAGCTCATTTCAATCCCAACGTCTTTTCAGTCTGTTATTTTTATGGATCCATTTATCTTACGTCTGCGATTGTTGAGAAAATGATCTCTTATATGTGCAGCTTTAGAGTCTTAATGAACCTGTTGATGTCGTAGAATCATCCTTATACGCTTAGTCAGCTTGATCACTTCAGTTACATCTCCAGGCTCAGGGATCTGTACTTTGTGCTCCTGGCAGGCTCGGCCGTGCCAGATGGACAACAGACCTGATATTGTCTTGGGAGGCCTGAACCACTGACTTTTAGCTGCGGGGTTCAGGAGAGGGAAGGATTGGATCACCCCAGGTGGGAGTCAGAGCAAAACAGGAGAGGCTATTTTCACAGTGAGATGGAGAATGAACCAGGTGGAGGTGCCTGTAACTCAGGTCAGAGGGTGCAATAGGCCTGAGGAAGCAAAGAGGAAGGGAAAGTGTTGGAGGTTGGACCGGAGTAATGGAAAGAATTAGATTGTTCAAGCATCATGCCACTAAAATAACTGGCACAGTCAAAGAGGATGTCATAGCACAGTTTGTCCACATATTCCAATGTTTGTCCATTGGTGTTATTTTTGATAAACATTGGTCAATACGCCTTTTTATATCTGTGTCACTTAGATGTCTATGTGGGAAAAATTTAAAAGCAAAAAGCAGTAGCTCTGCTCTGCAGTAGGTGATGCTTCATTTCCATATTTTCTTTTTTTATGAAAGCTGAGAAAGAGGATATATTCCAAGATCTCTTTAAAGACCTGTTGTTTTGTTTACCTATTTACTCTTCAGCCTAAAGCAGAGATGGAAAGATTGTGTAAGTCAAGACCTCTGCCTCCATCTGGCAGTGATTCACAATGCCTCCTTTCATCTTGAGTAACTGTTTACTTATGTTCCCTGTCAAACATGATGTTAAATCATCCAGATCTCTGTCAGATGGAAATATGAAACTGTTCGGATTCCCGTGGAGGCATAAAGGATGGAGAGAGGGAGGAAGGGAGTGAGAACGGAGCAACGCGAGGCACGCACTGTCAAAGTCTGACGCTGATGAGGGGCAATCTGTCAGTGCTAACAGGTTGCGCGATAGGGTAAATACCCCTTGTTGTGGCTGGCAGGCCGGCTGCAGCTTTTCCTCTGTTCTCCCTCTTTGGTATTCATGGTCTGTGGAATAATGAATATGATGAATTATCCAAAATCTGTGGCCTGTGGTTTTCAGTCGGGGAGCAGCAGCTGGACAGAGCAATTTGCTCCAAGTTGCTCTCTCTTTCGAAGATTCACAAATATGAAAAAATGTTCACAAATAAAACACATTAAAAAAATAATAAGCCTGCAGCTAGACGGTTTCCAGGGAGGGGCTTTGCGACAGTTTGAATTTTTATTGTTTTAATGTTTGTGATTGTCTTTTTCAAATTTAATCAGAAAATTAAAGAAAAAACATTTCCGTGTGTTTGGAGCCTCATCATTGTGGAATGTTTTGCTAAAGTGAAGAAAAGAAATGTGCATTAAAGCCAGTTTTTTTGGCTCTGCCTGTCCTCACCCTCTGCTACCAAAAGTGGCTGAAAATAACAAGACGTACGACGTCTGACTGTCATGTTGAACACAGTATTTTACAATTCAATGAGATGACAACCTTTTGTTTAATACTGCAATTTGCACTTCATCATTTTGTACCGGCAGATCTCATCTTTCCTGTTATTTTGTTGTTAGTCTTATGGAGAGAAGCCATTAGCATTCTTCAAATAATTTCTATATCCTGAAATGTCCCCTGAAATATTGTGCTGCACATATGAACATCTATAGCCCAACCTAACTTGACTCTTGCTCAACTTTTGCATGATAAAACGTTGTGCGTTTATCCATCCAAACAAACCATTACTTCAATTTAGGATTGTACATACCAGTAATGGAAGGTGAAGCTGACTTGTGGAAGTTAAACATTTTTCTTCTTGCCCTCCTGTTGCTGAAGTGTGTATAGTAATACAGGATTGGGTTCTGTCCATGTACCCTGTGTATTTCATGCTGTGTGTATTGGGAGCTCTTCTTTTTTGAGTGCCAGGTTTAGAAAGAAATTCCTCCTGACCCACAGCATTTGTGGAAAAAGGTCCAATGGCAGTTGGTACTACGAATGACAAGACCAGTTAGCAGTGTCTCATTTTGGTTTAGAGGTGCGTAACCACAGAGAGGGCTTGACTCTTGTCTTCTCTCCCTTTGCATTTAGATTTAAGGCACAGCTGTGTAGCTCACTAACACACTTCCAATAAAGATTGAAGGCAGGATTTAGTCTTTTTCTTCTGGAAATGCTTGTAAAACTGTGAAAAATCTGTGTGTCGATAATGTCAAAACATTTCACACAATAACAAGACTAGAGTCATAAAAACATTGTAAAGATGAAATGACTTCCTTCATGCAGGAAACAAGAAACAACAGATCACCAACAGAGAGTAACAACAAGTTCATATGTGAACATATGATAAATCCTAATGAAGAACATTTTAAATACATGACAGCACATCAGCAACAATTAATTCCCTAGAGTAATTTACATATCTGTGACACATTAACACAAATGTAGTAGATATGGGATAATGCATGATTTGGATTGTGTTATACATTGGCCACTTGCCAACAGTCTATAGATGTAAGAGGGCAGGTATGTTGGAACACGGTAAGAGTTGTTATCACCACCATCAGGATCATTTCACAACCCACCCACTCCCTTCCAGATATAACATGACGGCTGTCAAGGCTGGAAACAGATCCATGCAGATGTTATGGAGAAAGAAACAGATTGTAAAGTGAACGAAATTTTCAACCATGTTAGATTTTCTTTTATTAATTATTCAGCTCCAGATAACGTAATTTATTCCTACCTATATTTCATTAAATGATAGTTATGCCATTATGCCAGTACAGCCAGCAAAAACTATGGCTAACAGGGGTGCGGTGGGTTTTTTTTTTTTTTTTAACATATTTTCAAAAAGTGTTACAACCCTCCTCAAACACACAATGAACAACACTGTCTTGAATAATTTTTACACCAAAACCAAGGCAGTGGATGTGCCTGCCAATGTTTTAAAAATAACATCTGATGAGGTCACAAAGAAGGGCAAGTCAGTCAAATCAAGTGTGAAGGCACATGGGATCCGCCTTGCATACTGAAAATCGGAAGCAGGAAGAGAGGTACAGCTTAGCTTAATGGAGCAGCAAAGTTTTTTTTTTTTTTATCAAGGTGTCGGAGGAAGTGAAGGCTAACTGTTCCACTCATACAACAGACCACTATTGCTGAAGGTTTCTTTATCACACATGTCCATGCTGAATATAGCCCAAGCCTTGTTAGCGGTTATTATACCACCATTTCTGTTCTTAGGTCTGACAAAAAAAAGTCGCACAAATGTAAAACCTTGTTAATGCTGCAACCATTCTGCCCGATTTGTGGGTTATGTTCTGCCATAGGAACGCCAGGAAGTCATGAGGTCTGGGGTATTGATGCTAATGAAGGGGGAAGATTACCTTATATTAAGTTTGAGACCTAAATCTCTTAAAATATTCAGTGACTTACTGGACTTGAGGCTAAAAATTTGCTCAGGGATTACATCACACAGATACAAGTATTAGATTAACCATAAATAAATGTATTTTTCAAGTCCCAGAATTTAAAAGTCACACACAGAATTTACTATTTAACATACTGAAGTTAAAATTATGAGATGGAAAAAGTTGATCCAGAATCAAGAGTCGTCAATTCTCATGTTATAAGCAGGTTCTTGTCCCACAAGGTCGAATGAAGGACATACAGTATAAAAGATATTCAAATACAATCAATACATTTCCCATGTTAGGTCGAAGCATGTTACGTTGAACTGATACTATGCTGGAATCTTTTCAGTCTTTTTGCCTGTTTTGTGAACCTCTGTAAACTTATTTTATCTCACAGAAAGAAGCAATTTTAATTTCTCTCAAACAACATCAACCCTCGAATGCTCTGATTTAACTGCACCGTTGGAGCGCATTTTATGCTGTTCTGAAATATTTGATCATTGTAGCACAGGGGAAACAACAAAAACATGATTGTAGATGTATAAAAAATAAAATGCATGAATATCATGGATGCACGCAGAGTGATAACTTGCTGGTAGTGCTTGCTCTCGAGCTGATTTATTCACACTTTCTGAGCAGATTGCCTGTTTAATTCTGATTTAGCAGCAGACTCAACTCAGCACTTTTAGCTGGGGCGCAGTCTCATATGGAAGTGTGTCACGAGACGAGAACAGGCGTCCACCTTCACCCTCAGTCGGCGTGTCACTGTGTGTATTGTGAGCATAGTGCAACAGGAGGCCTTGATGGTGGCAGCACTTTGAATATTTGAGTTAATCGATGAACAAAAAAAGGAAAAAAGCCATTTTAATAGCTTTGGCCCCGGGCTCCAGGCTGTTCTAGCTTGGTTAGGTTTCTTGCAGCTTTTCCTGTGTAAACAAAAATTAACCGTTACTGAACCGTCTGTGTCTCCGCTGTATGAATATGCGTCGCATTGATTCAACCATAGTATCCTCTCTCACTCCTAACTGTCACTCCCTCTCTGTTTCAAACTTTTTGTATGTCTGCCTCACTCATTTGCATCACCTTTAGAGTTAATGAACTATTTTAATTAATTACCCGCTTACTTTTGCAAAATGGAAGCACCTCCATATGGTTGGGTCACTGAAGCGCAGATAGCTGTTGTCAGCTTCGCTCTCCTCGCTGCATTCCGTCTCTCCTCTCCTAGACCGTCTGCGTCGCTTCAGACCGCATTCAGTATGCTGTTGAACACGCTCCTGCTGGCTTTTTAAATGTTTAATCTTTCATATCTTCAATCACGCTGTGTGTCAAAGAGCAGCATCTCACTTAAAATGAAGGTGGTCTCATAACACTGATTTTATTTCCCCCTTCCTGCACCAACATGTTTGTTTTCTTTTGTGTTTTTATTAACTCTGTTTGGTTCTCTCAATTACAGTCTCGTATTTACTTTTTCTTGAGCAAATCCTGCTGCTTTGATTGCTGCAAAACACATAGTTTCTTCATTATGTCTCATTAAAATTGTCTGAGAGATCACACTACTGCGAGAGACTCCAGGAAGCCCAATTTTGTTGTTATTCTTCTTCACCTGTATGCTGGTGACTTGTTATTCTATGTTTCTGTTGTTCTCTGCCTGCAACTCCTTTCATTCTTCCCCTTAAGAGCTCACTTATGTCAGCGTTACGCTGGGTCACTGCACCCAGGTATGTATACGTAATTATCAGTGCAGAGAGCTTGTTTCCATTCATTTTTAATGAGCAACGAGGCGGTGTTGTTCCATTAATAGAACATTAAACTGTCCGTCAGCTGGCACCCGAAAATCAGGTTTTCTGCATCTGGGACGTAGACTTTAGTGACTAATTGTGTGGCTCCCTGTCTGCATTGACAGTAACTCAGAGAGATGGAGATGGACAGAATGAAGTAAAAGAGAGGGGAGAAGGGGGTGCGGGGATGGGAGGGTCTCACAAGGGAGCCCTTCAGCGCTCACAACAGTGTCAGTGTAAGGCAATGAGGTTTAACTACAAGTACTGAGGTTTCAAAGGGATTCATTAGCATGAGACTTTAGGGTAGCACTTTATGATGCTATATTAACACACACATCTCACTTGGTGTGTGTGTGTGTGTGTGTGTGTGTGTGTGTGTGTGTGTGTGTGTGTGTGTCTGTATCTGCGTGTGTGTGTGTGTGTAAGATAAAATGTTGTAATTTGGCCTGAATTAGGATTTGTTGCTCAGCAAGCTAAAAGAAGTTTTAAAGCCTTTCCCAGATGTAATATCTGCAAGAATCGGTTAATTGATTGATTAGTCGAATATCAATGAATTAGTCAACAGCCATTTTAGATAATTGAACAATGAATTGATATTTACCAACAAACAATATATATGAAATCATCACATTGGGTTTTCATAATAGGCTATTTTTCAAAAATCAAGACCGTAATGTGCATATTTATCAGTCAATATTATCTAATCAATAAAAGCAATCATCTGCTGTGGTCGTAAATATCACCACATACCCGTTAGTTATCAATAATGTTGAAGAATTAAACACTCAAAACTGATAAAAATGATGAAACAAATTATGGAATTAAGGACATTAAGTTGTAACCTATTGTGTTTGTGTTAGCGCATGCGTGTGTGTTGTGTGTGAGTGTGTGTGTGTGCGTGTGTGTGTGAGCGTGTGGATGAGTGCTTCATCTTCTCTAATCTGTGCCGATCTTCCCTTGTGTGTGATTTTTGGGAATGGAAGCTATTTTTTGACATAAATATTCAATCATGTCTCTTCTTATGATCAGTAAAAAAGGACTAATAGTTTTATAGTTTTTCCCTGAAGTAGAAGTGTCAGTTATTATTTGCATGCACACACACACACATGCTTACACACACACTGTGTTTAATGAGGGATTGGACCATCTTGCTGCAGCTTGACCTCTATTCATTCATAAGAAGAGGTTCCCCTCCTCACATCAACCCTTCCTTCCTGGTTATGTTGATAATTTAACCTGTGTTAACCTAACCAATGGGATTTCTCAAAGATCAGTGCTGTTAGCGTGATGAGACCGGTGCCAGATCTTGTCCAATCCCTATCCCTGTTTTGAATAGATAACAAGACACCAAAGAACCCTCAACTCAATGTCTGCAAAAATGGCATAAAAATAACATTTACAGGTAAAATTAAGCGCCGGTTATGTGGAATATACCTTTACCCTTCATCTGACGGTGCTTTGCGACATTCAGCTGCCGCCACGTGCCTTCATTATCCATCTCTGGAGTCTTATAATTTGGTCTAATTCATCAAAATGTTTACCCACATCAGACGACAGTGTAATTCCCCCCAAGAGACCGCTGTGTCTGTATATATGTGGTATTGACATGTGTAGGTCTGGAGTGTGTGCACGCAAGTGTTTCTCTGCATGACTGTGTCTGTGTTTTGCAAAGGCAAACATCCTCCTTGCCCGGAAAACACTGTCGCACGTCTCAGAGGGATCTGCATTCCTGCTGTTTTTGCTTACACACTAATTGCATATGGGCAGCTGAGCCCACTCGAGACCACCACAACATGCTGATGCAATAAAATCAGTTAATACACACGAACATACACTCAGACACACACTCGTAAGTTGGACAATACTTTGTATTGCACGGTGGTTTGTTTGGGAACAGAAAAGCTTATGATTGAAACATTCCATCTCTAAAATTAACATTGAGTGACCTCCGCTTTTCAAAAACATGTTTAAAGTATTACTCAAATCCAACTCAGATTGTTGTTCTGGTTCACCTTTTTTGTTCTTATGTTTTTTCCTCTTGAGGATTTCTGGTCAAAGAGGATTTTGGGCTTAAATCAGCACCAGTGTCCTCAAAAAGCATTTTTAGGCGTGCAGCCTTCGTGACCGTTAGTTGTTGTTGTTTCAGCATGCAGGCACAACATTATGTGTTGTGTTGTTCGTCCACATTTACTTAGGCAGCCAAAGAGACCCGTACACATTCTGCTATGGCTATAGATGGATCAATAACAGTTGTTAGAGGAGCTCTGTGTAGGAACGAATCATCACCTCAAATAGCTCATTGCAGCAGGAGTAGCAGCAAGTGACATCATTCAACCAGAATACTAATGTGTATGACATTATGCATGCATGTGTGTGTGTGTGTGTGTGTGTGTGTGTGCGTGCGTGCGTGCGTGCGTGTGTGTTGGAGTGGGGAGTATTGCTCACTAGTACCAATGTTCTCCCTTACAGCCTTGGTAAATTAACTGCATTACTCTGACCCAGAAAGTCTCTCAGCCCAAAGATGTTACAATTGCCAAGTGTGTGTGTGTGTGTGTGTGTGTGTGTGTGTGTGTGTGTGTGTGTGTGTGTGTGTGTGTGTGTGTGTCCTCCATGCTCCACTGACTTACTTTGGAGTCCAGTCTTCCTGAGTGCCCCCGCATCGCCAGGCTCAGAGAGTGATCTGGCTTGGCGAATACAGTAGCACAGCGGTTACCTGGAGGCCACATTTCAGTACAACAATGCTGTTCCTCTGCCCTGGCATGACTTGAAAGAGAGAAGGGTTTGCTTTATTATATTCTGTTCCATCAGGAAAGTGTGAATGTGGCGAGAAAGAGATCTGGAGATGAAGCGATCTAAGCGTGTTTGGCCTGCCAAGTGACGTTAGATCGACCAGCAGCAGTATCGGTGTAAATATCCACATGGCGGCAAAACTGTCGTTTGCAGTGCACAACAGTGGAGTTTTTTCATCGGAACATATAATATAGTATAATATATTTTATATTTATCATGCATATTTGCATGCAAACAAGACAACAATAACAAAACGGGGAGTGTTGGAGCGAACGCAGCGGTGGTGCTCGGTGGGGGTTGTGGCAGAAAGCGGAACTGCAGGACAATAGTCGGATATGTCGGCGCCCGTTTGTTCATATCTGCAAATGTTTGTAAGTTGAATGTTCCCAAGCTGAGGACTACCTATATACGTGATACACTATCCAGTCACAGTTCACCCAACAATATGATTCTTTACTGACCAATGTTCAGAAATAGCTTTTGAATCCATTCATTCATTTTGTCTTGAGGATGACACAATCTTCATTGTCTTCAGCTGCTTCACTGAAGTACGGTTTGCAGGTGTTGCTGGGGCCTGTCTAAGCCTAACTATGGGCAACAAGCAGGGTACACCTAAGATTATATGTCAGCTCATTGCAGGGCTTCACATAGACTACCACTCAGGAACACACTCATACCTATTCAGTTTGTTCCTTATGTGCAGCCTACTCTGTAATTTTGTCTTCATTGCTGTCACTGCAGAAAAACCTGTCTCACAATGTTGGAAGAGGAAGCAGAGATTTCAGTGCTTTTGTGGAGATGTCAGGATGTTCCGCCTTTACTTTAATCCAGAATGAAAAGAAGTTTGAAGTTCTTTCAGAAATACTTCTAAGGCCAAAATTATTTGGATTCTCAACTAGCTGATCTGCTTCTAGCAAGGTTAAAGTTGATTCACCTGGCTTGTTCACTAATGGTTTGCACATCCAGTCCCTCCCCATCTGGGGAATTATTATTATAATGGTTGTAACCCAAAAGGGAACATTTGCTACCTTTTTACCTCAGCAACTGGCAAAATTGACACTTCGCCAATAGTGAAGGGCTTTAGCAGTGCGGTCAGTCATTAAGAAATGCTTTCAGGGCAGACACTTTTGTTTAACTTGTGGTGCTCAATAATCGCTTCTGTCCTTCATATTCATATTTTTTCCTTTTTACAAAATTCCAAGGGTGCGTTTTTTTAGTGCAAGGTGCTTGGTTTCTATGCAGCAGAGTAGTTTTGAAGGTTTCCTGGCTTCATTAGCTAACCAGTCATTACATATTGTGCAGAATGAAGGACATATGTGAATCACCTGCAATGAAGCAGTCAACTGTTTTAAAAAAAACAGTTGGCAAACCCTTGAGAACCTTCTGGTGTCTCCCTGTTAGTTCTTTTTCATTTTCAAAGAAGCTCTCCAGCAAAATGTGTTGCGGACTGTTTTAGCGACTGAGAAAAGAGCAGAAGTGAGGCAGGGGCAGAAGTCATGAGTGTTCAAAATAAAATGCCCAGCTGACCAATGAAAATGCATAGAATTCTCATCTGGTCTTCAACAGCTTATCGGGTCCAGGTTACTCTTGAGACTATCCCAGCTGACTAAAGGTGAGAGGCGGGGTGCGCCCTGAATAAGGTCATCGCAGATCCAAACAGAAAGACACACACCAACTCACACTAAAACCTACGGAAAATTTATAGTGACCAATTCACTTAAATTGCATATTTTTGGCGGTGGGAGGAAGCCCACAATGCCACCATGCTGTCCTACATAAAATTCTACACAGTCTGCGTCTTTCCTTGCTACCAGGTACCAAATGGTCCACGGTCCGGTACCGGTCTGCAGTGGTTGGGGTCCTCTGCTTTACAGTATGCATTGGAAGCCGTGACCGCAGCAATTACATTTTCACCTTGTTCATTTTTCATCTGAAAGTTCATCAGTTTGACCGCCGCTTTTTTTTTTTCTTTTTTTTTTTTTTTTTTTTTTGTAAATGCAAAATATCAGGAATGCCAAAAGGCAATTTCTTCTAATTAGGCAGAAACATCCTCTCAGAGTCAAGGAACTAATTAGAATTGATTTTGGAAGACAAAGTTGAAGGTCACTATGAGATTATGGAACACATTTTCTTACTATAGCTAAAAAGTAATATAGCAATCGTGCCAAACTGAGAGTCTTGGGAAGTTATGGCATTTGATATCTAAAAGCTCAAAGGTCAATATCAGTCTCCACCTATAATACCCAGCAGAAATGCTTTTCTGGCCATTATTCAATACCATAAGCCACCAGCAGAATTTGAAGACTGTAACCATATTTCATTCTTTTGTGCATCTTGTTTGTCTACATTAAAAATGTGGTGATTATACAGCAGCGCTGTGGACAATGTGTGTGATCAATGCTCTGTACAATTAATGGTGTGCTTATCCCAAACATGTTTCCTGTTGTCTCCCAGCACCTTATATGCCCTACAGTTATGCTTTTTAATGAAACCATTGGCTTTTCTAATCACCTCTCTGTACTTACTGATGGTAATATCTGTACGAACCTGTTGCTGACAAGAAAAGGATCAGTCATCTCAAGAAGAACAGTGCAGTTTGTCTTTTCCGGAGGATGGCTTAAGTGTTATGAGCTGCACCCTCACCCCCCCAATCCCAGGCTTTTTATAGATTTGAACCCCAAGGTACATGTCAACCATCGTCTATCCCTGGATAACAATTGTTAGAAAGGTCACCTGTTTCCTTACTGGTCCACTTTGGTGTTACTGATTGTGAGTTTCTCAGAATTATTGTTGTATTTCAGATTAAGCTGTCAGTGTTATATACAGTGTTTTATACAATTAATTTTCATGTTTCTCAATGGAAATGAATCTGCTAATTAATTTCATTAGATTTGCCTCATTCACCTGCTCCTCACGAAATGAAACCTCCTGCTACCAGATATGTGACCACAAAAGTAGTGGAAAATCAACATGTGTTCTTGCACGTGTTCGTGACTTATTGATCCTATAGGTGCAAACCTCAGAGGAGTCAATGATTGATTTTCCTCAGGAGCTCCATAATGAAATTTGTAGGTTTGAACTGTCCATACCACAAGATAGAAAACATCTTTTTTTTTTAACATGTTGAGGCGAGAGGCTGCCAACTGCAGTATGTTTGCGTTCTCTGAGATGGGTTGTGAAGGAAAAAAAGGAGAGTAAATATCAAAATGTCAAAGGTTATTTGGTTGTGACAGCTCCTCCGTTTAGCCCTCGCTATAGAAGTTAATGGAATGGAGTAAAATGCTGGATTTTTGATCCTTGTGTAAACCTGCATGCTTTTTTAGGGAGTGTTTGGAGACAAAGTGCAGTGCTTCCTCACGATAGAGTGCAACTTACACGTAGCACTGTCATGAGCAATGAAGTATTGTCATGGCTTACGTGTACAGGATGATGAAATGGGGTTCGTTTCTGAGATGAAAAGGGAAATGGAACATTTCAACAAACTCTACAAAAGGTATACACAAACTATTACACATTAATGTAAAATACATACACAACCATAGACTAGTGTAGATCAATGAAAGAGACAAATAGACGCACAGAATGCAAACCTTCAAGACACAAATGTGCTCACAAGTGTGCAATGTGTGCACAAGTTTTCACATGCAAAAATATTTTGGAAGAAACTATTTAGACTGTGTTAAAACCTGTAAGTTGTATCTGCTTTGCTCTTTTTTATCCAACTCTAGGGGTCACAGCTGTCACGTTGATTCACACAACCACACACAAGTACATGTGTTACACACTACAGTTTATTTATTCTCTGTGACCACGCATTGGTAAAAAGGAGAGAACTTTGCCAGAGACTCAATAAAGCTTTTTCTGTTGTTGTTGTTGTTGTTGTTGTTGTTTATCCAATTTGATTATAAATCACTTTCCACATGGTTGAATAAGGGTGTAAGCAAATATCCACAATAGACATTCAATCACAAATCCTCACACACGAACAAAAAAAAAAAAATTCCCTCATTGAGCCGAGCCATTTTTTAAAACCTGGGCTAATATTTGTATGGATTATTGGCCTTTGTGCTTATCGCCTGCACCATATTGGCAGAATAAAACCTTATTAGCAGCCTATTGAATGAGAAAAAGAGGTTTTCAACAAGCTCAGTCACGCTCTCGCGAGCCAGATTCAGGAAGGGACGCAAACATTTGTGCGACGTAGAACAAAAGCTCACTTTTTTCAAACACACATTACAAGGTAACTACGATAACAACTAACCGTGGTCTGAGCGGAGCTAGTCAAAAGTTTGAAGCAGGTTCCACCTCATTAATTCTGAATACCGTCGTAATTATTTGTTATTGTTTATTTCTTTATTTATTTCCAACGTAGCAAAGTGAAAAAAAAACAAAACAAAAAAAAAACGCTGTTATGAAAATGCAGCTGTTGATGGATGGCAGCAAAATAGTTCTTTTTCTTTTCACATATTTGAATTTGTGATAATATCTGTGGAAACTAAATCTAATTCCATCCACGGCTCGCAAAAGACTTATTTCCCTCTCTGAGGCGACTGCTTCCTCTTTTCTCTCAATGTGTTCCTTCTCACTATGATGTCACCCGGTCACCGCTGCTCCTCCTCTATTGATTAGCTGTTCTCTACCCTGTCATACACACACACACACACATATATATATATATATATATATATATATATATATATATATATATATATATATATATATATATATATATATATATATATATATATAATATCTGTATGTGTTTGGGCCTGACTTCCCTCCTTCACCTCTGCATGTTTTAGCACCCTTTGCACATATTCAAGGGAGTGAGCGATAGATGGGTGCAAGTAGAGGTGGAGAAAGGGGGTGAGAGAGGAAGTATTACCGCAGGGCTTTAGTGAGTAATGTCTGGTCTCGTTGCTTGCAAGACAGGTAGGCCCTTCTGGGACGGAGATGAACAACCTCTGCGTCCCGTCTTTCACGCCAGCATTCTCCTGTGTTCAATCTACACTTTTCTTTTCCCTTTGTTTTGTTTTCAATGGAGAGATGACACTTTTTTTTGGTTTTTTTGCGCCTTTTTCTCTAAAACTATTCCTTAGTCATCCATATAATGTTCTTTCACAGCTCTCCAACTCAGATCTCTTGCCCATCCCTCATGTTGCAGCAGTAAGTGTTCCCCATAGCAACTTTCCTAAAGATAGATGAGGGTTTTTAAGGGGACAGGAGGACAAGCAAAATTACATAAAAGCATTACAGTCATCACATTCTAAATAGGAATATAAGAGACTGCAGAGGCTAAATGAGATATTTCTGTTTTGCTGGCATTACACAAAAGGCTCTGCTGGTGCTGTTTGTAATAGACCTGTTTTCAAACCTCTTGAAGAATTTGCACTTCTGTGTCAACAGAGAGAGACAGATATGTTTTCAGGGTAAGAGATTGATTGTCAGAGTGAGCTAGAAGGGGGCCGAATACTGACATCATACTGGCTGCCAATTTCATTCGTCTTTCTGACAGCTAATGAAAAACCTTTTTTTGATATGTCACATTTGTTTTCTCCTGGTACACACATATAGCAGCGATTATATCGAGACATGACTGATGAGCATGTGGGTCTGTATGTGTGAAAGAGACGAGACCATTGACAACTTGTAGAGCAAGAGAGAGAAAGGGGAGAACAGGTGGAGGGAGAGATCCGTTGGTGGCATGTGTTAAAACACCAGGTATATTGAGAAGGAAGTATCAAGAAGAAGTATTCAGTAGGTCTCCATGTTCAGATGTCAGGCCCCGGGTTATTTATAGCCCCTCTAATTAAACCTCTCTCCTGGTGTCTCTCTTTCCGTTTGTCTCTCTAATTCTGCCATGACCCTCTTTCTCCCCTTTGTTTCTCTTTTCCTCCTTCTCTCTCACACTTAACTCTTTTCCTTTCCCACCCTCTCCTCTTTCTTTTGCAACTCTCGCTTTATAGTCTTCTGCTGCGCCATCCTCCACAGGCCAGTCATTAGTGTGGAAATCCTATAAATCCTGTTTGATTGTGATCCTACGCTGTCTTTTATCGAAGTCTTATGATAAACGCAGACGCTTAATCTGCTGAAATTAAACTCTGTCTCGCCCCATCAGCCTCGTGACAGGAACACACACACACAAAACATACACAAACACGTAATCACACACATGTCATTTTAACAAGATTTGATTGTCAGCTGGCTTACTCAAGGGAAATGGTTGCTATGGCGACTCCAGATGTAGCATGTCAGGGTCTTGTTGCTGTTTAGTTCCAGTTCTGTGTTTCTTTCCTGGAGGACTTTCTTGTCCATCTTTCCAACACGGTGCTATCACACAGAGAGGGCCTTTACACAGATTATGCTTCTATGCTTCCATTACATTTAGTAGATGTATAATAATACTCGTCCACATCCTGTCTGGAAGACAGTCATTTATACAAGATATGTATAATCTCTCTGGGTAATCAATAAGGTTTGTGGGAAACTTGAAGCATGGAGATCATTTTCCAAATATTTTTCTCATTTACATGTGTCTGCATGACACATACAGTGTGTGGAAGTGTGTGATGCTCCTCAGCTATGATTATGCATTTGCCTTCATCTACCTTGGAATGTTAATACTGAGCACCAGCCTGTTGCCGAGGTGAGGTGACCTCGCCCATCCTGTTTCACCCCATCCTTTCCCTCCATATAAATTGCAAAAAAATAAAATTAAATAACACTGGTCTCCCTGTTCTCACTGGTTTATCTCTTCATCTTCTGCAAATGTGTCACATTTCATGGTTGCAGTGCTATATGAATTTCCACAACAAACAAAATAAAAGAAAGCAGTATTAGATTTCTAATACCCCCTTGCCCTGGTTTAGATATCCTGTAATGAAGTCCATTTTTCTTTTGCATCAGATCAGACCTATCACGGGTAGAATGTATTAAGTTACACCAGATTTATAGCAACAAAGACCCACAGTTGGTATTTACTCCAACGCATCATGTTGTAGATGGCACGTGCCTGCAGCTACAAGGCTAAATCTCTACAAGCTCCTGCAATCTGATAAAAGAAAGTCGTTCAGAAGCAGTGGTTTCACAGAGATTGACTTCATGCTCTAAAAATATCATCTTTGGATTTGACATGTTTTGACACTCGTATCTTTCACACTGTCGAACTAGAAGGTCACTAAGTGGAACACGTACCTTCATGAAGGTCAAACGTCCATTTTTAAATGAATTACGCCCTTATCCGAAAATATTAATCTCACTTAAAGTCCAACCATATCATAAGTAGCTGACCAAGTAACATACCAGCTAAACATCATAAGTAAGGAATGCATAGATGCATAGATGAAGTGAAGACGAGTAGAACCATCAGTGCAACCAATTTCATATCTTGATATGCGGTAGTAATAAAAGACGCTGACATCAGTACTTAAAAAGAGTATGGATCCATCCTGTTTTCTGGATCCGGTTCAAACTGTAATGGGTTTACAGTCTGACAAACAAACCAACAGACATCGGTAATATAACATAATGTCCTTGGCAGAGATTCGTAAGACTTAGTGCTACTCACTCTACCTAAATCATGCACCCATCCTGAAAAGAGGCTATGACAACACAAGTAGGTGGTTGAGATAAGCAAAAACAGTTTTTTCCATCTTATCCACAATGCTAAATTTTCTTATTGCTTAGGCGTGCGTGCGTGCGTGCGTGTGTATATATCTGCTTCTATTTATATACTTCCTCGTCCCATGCATGATTCATGTTCTCCCTGTGAATGGACAAGAAATGCTGTAATTAGGAAGCGTGGTGTAAAAATAGAACCGCTGACGGGAACGTCTCCTACTGGTGGAAGATGAGCACCGGGCCTTCTGTGTGCACATGTATGCATTTGAGAGTGTTGTGATGAGACAGGGAAGGACCATTTCCTGTGTCTTGCATGTCCTCTGGCCCCTCAGACCAATTAAAACCTTTTTGCAGGGGTACTTGCACATCAAGGGGAGCTTGTGATTTTCTTTTGTGAGCAACTCATCGGCCTTGTTTACCATGAAATCTGTGGAGTATCTTTCCACTCTTGGGTTCTTTGTGCCTTGCCTGCACATTACAATAACTTGTGTGGAAATGAAATGTTCTCTAATGGAACCACTGACAAATACTGCAATTAGCCCAATCCAGAGGGAACAGCGGTGCTCCTTGCATCCACAATAACACCCGAGTGGAGGCAGGAAATAGCCCGACTCCATTGCTGTTATCACTTAGCTTTTTATGGCAGGCTGTTAATGCTTTCTACAACCTGCTTCCTGTCCAAAACTAGCTTCTCATCATACGCGGGGGCTCATTAGTGGCGTTCAGAGCAAAGCCAGAGAAGGATTCTGTCTTAGAGAATTGCATTGTAGCATCACACCATCACAGACTTGAGCGTCGTCATCTCTAAGCCACCGCTTCGGGTGTTGACGGTTGCTTTGGCTTGGAGGTTGTTTCACATTCAGAATCAGAGCCGATAAAAGGATTGGTGAATCAGTAATTATAAAAGAGTCTGGGAATTTTTCACACCCACTAGCAGGTATTAGCAATCAGTAGGCAGAGAGGATCTGCACCATTAACGGACACTATTTGCCAATGCCACCTTGGCTTTTTTTGAAAAGTAGGGCGGTTGTGAGAAAATATGGAAGAAATGGAAATGAGGATGTGAAAAGTGATTACTTTTTTCGCTGAGGGGCAAAATGTTCTGCACTAATCCTAAATGGTCTTTTATTAAAAGTGTAGTTTTATTCATATGTTAGCATATGGCAGCCTTTATACACTGTTCTGGCTCATTCTAACACCTGCTTAATGTATAAGAAATGTCCCTACAGTGATGGGTAGCGTAATCATGTTATTGCATTCATATCATGCCCCCTGGGGGGGTTGAGTTCATTACCATTATCACTGCATACATTCGAGATCAGACTTGTCACACATTTCCTGTCAGGAGAACAGATTTTAATTGGTCGACATTTCAGTAGCACGGACTCAGAATAAGCAATCATGGGAATTGCAGTGGGTGGTTAAAAGATAACAACTTTGCAATATGAAACAATGGATAAGTAGTTAGACAGCACATCCAGTATCAGATTTAGCATTATGCATTTACTTTACAAAATCTACAAAATGCTAGTTAATAGTTTAATCTTGAATAACTTTATGAAAGGATATATTTGCACAGGAACAAACATGAATGACACAAGAGAATAGTTTAATAGCCTTTCTGTTTTAGATTTCATAATTTATGCTTCTAGAAGTTGAGAATTAACAGAGCAGACTTTCCTTGTTGTTGAGAAGCCACAGTAACAAAATCCACACTGTCACAGCCCTAATTAACACTTCAGTTTCAAACAACTGGCAACGATAATTCATGTTGGAAGAAAGTACTTTTTGTTGAATTTTGAATATGCATTACTGTCTCATCATGTCTCTCTCACTCAGAGCTCCAGGTTCAACAACAATACGAACAATGTTGAAGCGAGTATTTATTAATTCATTTATTTATTCATTTTTGCTTCTTAGTCCACCTCTATTAAAGAAGAGGGCGTGATGAAATAATGTGCATGTTTCAAATATTGATTTATGGGTGCCGTATATGTGGAGCCACAGCGGGCACATGATGAAAGATTTAAGACTGATATGGTGTATGTCAGTACTTAGGATTCATTAAATGGCATATTGGAAGAAAAAAAAAATGGTGGGGATGTGGAGCGAGACAAATGGAGACCGGCTGAATTGGCATCCCTGATAAAGACAATGAGATTTATGGAAATTCAACAGCACTATTAGTTTTTAGAAAGGCAAAGGTCACTCGAGGAGATGTGCTGGTGATTCATGTGCGACACTAATAAACCCGACATGACTGTGAATACACTATAGTGATGCAGCAAGTGGCACTTTCATGACACTTACCGTTTTTTATGGTGATATATAGTCGCTTTGCTGTTCAAAGCATCACTATTAAGTGAGTTCAATGTAGAACGTGTAACCACATTATTGCGATATGACCCATGAAATATCTCAGTGCAAACCCAACTGGGACCAACTGAGGCCTCTTGTGTGGACAGTTTTATGAGGGTGAATATTGTAAAAAATATCTTTCCTTCTGTGTTGCTCCTTGGAATGAGCATTAATATTAACATCAATAATAATATTTGCGAATGCTAGCTTGTTAAATGCAATAACCTGTGGTATAGCCTCTCTGGGTTGTGAGTATGTGGTTGACTCCAAATTTATATGAAATACAAGTTGTGACTTATTTTAAATACTAAAAAGTTTTGTAAAAAGAACTATGCACTATATCTGCTTACATTTGTTATGTCCACATATATGAAGACGAATAAACCTATTTGAGCATAGAAAAACATCACTGACTCCAGGAGTGTAGGCAAACAGTAAAAACATATAATGGAAAATATCCAGGCCTTTTTGAGCAAACATTGCTGTTTGTTTGTTTTTTTCTTCTATGCTGTGTTTGATATTAGTCATATTATTGTTTCACATTCTCCCCCATCATTATACAATCAGGGACACCTTTGGGTGGGGAAAAGGCTCAGGCTTTGAGAGAATGTGATTTGACAGCCTATGCTGTTTCCTATAAGATGACATGCCAGGCTTTCAAGCAGTACGCACCCACTTGCAGTGCAAGCATGCACGTATGGCTTCCGACATTCCTCGCACAAACCAAGGTCAGCGCTGCTCTCTCCCATCTTGTCGGTGCAGTCGGAAAAACATAAATAGCGACTGATGCAAGGAAAGAAGGAGGGACTGACGCTCACTCAGAGAAGCACAAAGACAGTTGGGTCGCAATGTGGGACACTGAGCAGAGAGAGCAGTGTGTGGCCGCAGGCTCTTCCCTCACACAGGGTGGGATGAATGGAGGATAAAGGCAGGTTTGCAGCAGTCGAGGGAGGAAAGCTGAATGCATTATTAAACAAAATTTTGACAGCAGTACGGGCTTTGACATAGAGCTACATGCTGCATGACAAGCCGCTTATGAATTCATTACCATCGATGTGTTTTGTTAGCACAACAACGGTATCAGTCAACGTAGCGTTATAAACTCTGATATTAACAGCATGTATAAATAGTAGTTTTATATTTCATTTTAAACTCCAAGAATGTGTCAAACGCTACTTGATGCTCTCCAGTTGCCATAAGGTCAAAGTAGACAACCCTGTTCATAAAGTTGGGTCTACATTTTCTCATGTGATATCTTCCCGGGTCCTTTACTTCTGACCTTTGTGAAACATTGATGCTACAGCGGACAATTATACTTATGGCCAGGAATTAAAATTAGGACCTTGCAGGTAGGAGAACCCTAAATTCCAGTGTAGTGGCAAAAGCCAATCTAATTCATTTGAAATTATAATGATCAGAGCACTCACTGACAACAGCACTAATAGTAGAGTGCTAATTGGTTTTTGCAGCGTCACCGACAGGGGACCGCGGACATGTGAAGTGAATCTGGTAAGGCTGCACAGCATAAGAATATTTTTCCTAATAGAAATTCATCATGAATTATACAAAAGCAGATTTTCCATTAAACTTCAATGTTTAGTCCACCAGTTAGTCCACCAGTGGAATGATTTTGTTAAGGGTTGTGCCCTTTTTAGATGGTCCGTGCTCGCTTGTCCGACAAAGAGCTTGACAAATCATGCGATTCATCCTGCTCATTGGACAGCTTTGTTTTAATGGATATAAGCTTACAGTCATTGTTTTATTCAGTTTTGACAATGTTCAAATCTCTGACTATCTGTCCAGTGTTTTCCATAAATGGCTAACAGCTTCTGTTTTGGCATGAATCCCAGAGAGTTAATAACACATCTTTACAATCATAAAGAAACAACAGACAGAAGGATTAAACAGAGCGAGGCTTAAAGTGTTAATGTGACAGTTGCAGGCATAGAAAATATACATCCATGACGATAAATCCACGCTGCCTGAGATAATAAACAACGAGGAGGGAGGACAGATGTCTTACTTTGTTCTAAATCCAATCATAATGAACAAAGACTATATAAGTGTAGCAGGAGGGTTTCCTTGTGTGTTTTTTACTTTACTTTTTCCTCCAAACCTCACCGTTCTGTCCATTAAAGCAGAGTTGATGCTGATTTCTCCGAGGAGGTTCTCCCAAATCAACCGATCCAATCACATTTACTTATTTATAAACTGAATGTTCCTGAATGCTGTTTCGGATCATGCTTAATGCAACAATTTAGGGGGGAAACCCTTTCTGTTTCAACAATAAAATACCCTGGTGCACCAAGTAGAAAACATAAAGGCTCTAGTTAATAGAATTCCTGACTGCCCTGCAGAGAACCATATCCTCAGACACATCAAACAACCACAGGATGAACTAGAACACGGTGAACCAGACCTTATCATCTGGCAGCAGTGCATTTACCTTCCTACGTGTGGCAACATGGGAGCAAATCCCTCCAGCCAGGTTCCGAGTTCTCATGTAGATCCAAAAGAAACCAGAGAGATGGATACTGTTACTGCAGCTTATTAATGCACATGGCCCTGGAAGGTGTTTAAAAAATCATACACATGTGGAATATTTAGCATTTGGACATGCTCCGTGCATATTATGGTCATGTCATGTAATTCTGAAGAGATTCACACACCTTCCACACACACACACATATATTCATTGATTCTGTGCTGGAAACTCATTATAAAGAATAGAACACCCATGTCTATGAGTGAACCTCAGGACTGCATTTATATTTCATGTTTTGAGCACAGAGCCTAAATAAACTGTGCGCACCCTTGGATTATTGCTTTTCTCACAGTGAAGCAGTCACACTAAGGGGGCATATATTTTGCGAGACACAAGGGCATTGTGGGTTAACTGTCTGAGGACAGAAAAGGCTAAAAATAGCACACAGCACACAGGTGTGATTCTACAGGCTTGAAAAGAGGTCAGCATGTTTGTACCTCTCCTGGTGTGAGCATCATGTAGCTCTGAGGCTATGTTATGGCCTCTTCCACACACACATGGTTGTAATAATGTCCCTCCACAATGTGTTGTCCTTCGTGTGTGTTTTCAGCTTTGCATCTGTATTATATCATTTGTAACATAGAGAGAATGTATGACCTTGCTGTCTCCCTGAATCAAATCTCAGTCTTTCAAAACAGAGACTATGTAGAGAAGCAGCACAGTAAAAATTTTCCTTCCTTTTTCTGGTCATGCTGCAAAGAAGACCCAAATCCAGCCGGTCTTTTCCTCTTTTACTGATACTTTGTGAGATTTTCCAAGTAGATATGCCCTAATCAATAGAGGCACTTGTAAATACACCCTTGGCTCAATGTTAGTGTGCCTGAAGTAAGACCAGAGGCTTTTTCTTTGCCATAAGATTACCTGTACTTCACAGTTTTTGACCCTCCCTGTACTTTATCTAACAGTTGGGGGGGAAGATCAAGGTGATGAGATATGAATCACCACCACAGTGCTTTTTTTTTTTTTTTCCTCACAGGCTTGAAAGGAATATGTGATTACAGGTGTTCTATTTAAGGAAGGAAAGAAACGGAGAAAGAACAAGAAAGAAAGAAAGATGGAAAGAAAGGTGTCAGTAAGGAGAAGAACTGGAATTCTTTTTGTTCCTACTTCAAAGGCACGCAGACGCAGCACCCTTCAGTCAGGGCTCATTTGCAATATCACGCATGAATAAGAAAAGCATGACTTTGCTCTATAAATTTTGGGTGTTGTGGAGAAGCTGGCTTGTGACAGAAGATGTGAAGGCAGTGAGAGCTGAAGATGCAAATGATGGAATAAAGCAGGCATCTTATTATTAAGCCTTCTGGAAAACGTAGAAAGTGTCATTGTGTGTGTGTGTGTGTGTGTGTGTGTGTGTGTGTGTGTGTGTGTGTGTGTGTGTGTGTGTGTGTGTGTGTGTGTGTGTCTGTGCTTGTGTGCATGAAATTGTAGTAATGAAACACAAAGTAGTTCCAAGCGACAGACCTTTTGGGAGCGGAGCCATCCCTTAGGGGATGTAATTCCTCCATTCTTCACACAAAAGAAGGTACCTGCAGGTAGAATCCCTGAGGTTCATGTGTTATCTCAATTGCACAGAACCTTCTCCTCACTTCTCTGGGCACTGATAGTCATTTGACTGTTTCCACACAGAGCTTTTTCTGAGTTGGTTTATTTGGTTGGGTTTTTTTTTTGGTTTGTTTGTTTCTGTGGTTGG
This sequence comes from Antennarius maculatus, assembly GCA_013358685.1. NCBI lineage: Eukaryota > Metazoa > Chordata > Actinopteri > Lophiiformes > Antennariidae > Antennarius > Antennarius maculatus. The sequence goes on from CM023607.1 coordinate 25,920,187, forward strand.
TTGCTTGCTTTTTTGCCTTTTGCATGACCAGGAGACAGCAGAGTTTTAGCCAAGAGATACCTATAGGCGACAAACTGTGTTTTTTGTTCAATTATACTCACAGAGACGTCTCTAATTGTACCATCAGACTAAATTTCAACAGTTTGAATCATTGTTGTTCTTGTGTCTTGCAATCGTCTTTTCTCAGAGTCAGATCCTCATATTCAACTTGATGTTGCATTTGGCTTAAATTCCCATATGAAGGAACAGTAGAATCTTGGTAGAGTAACTTCACAGAAAATGTCACTAAGTCTTAGGTTGCCTGTACAAGCCTAACATTAACTGCCAGTCCGAAAGGTCTGGTTGACGTCCACACATTAGAAGACTTTTACAGTTTAGTAGCTCGATTCACCTCTGCGCTAGCAGAAGTGAAATACAGTATCTTAAAACTTTTTCAAATTCTTTTCTTTTAGTTCAGACTCAAAGGACAAGCCCTTAGAAACTATTTGGAGTATAGCTTTGACCAAAAAGTAGATGTCACATTCGAGGCTGGAGCCTTTGCCTTTAGAAGCCGTGAGACATCAGGAGAAGATCCCTTTGATTTATCTGTAAGCCTGAGCTCTGGTCTAATGAGATAAAATGAATCAGAGTCTGCGTTCCACTGCAGCACTACACAATATCAAACAAATTTGCATTTTTCTAAGTCTCTATTTTCACATATACATATGCCATAAATTGAAGACACGCATGTCTTTATGTTGATGCTTGTGCTTCATTCTGTGCATTTCATGTTTTGCCATTACAGCAACGCACAGAAGTTTAGCTGTACCAACAGAGAGAAGAGAAGGCCTCGGGCCATTATGGGGAACTGCATCACTCTCTCACTAAGGGGGAAGAAAAACTAGGATGAATTATTCACTGCATTTCATTTTCTGTGGCACTTCAGGTGCAACAAATTGTTCTCTAAATGTTTAAGCCAAGGCAACTGCGTCACATCAGTTCTATTTAATGGTATATGGACAAGATAGATTAACCAAAAAAGGGTGTTTGGAGGACGAAGAATAACTTTCTTATTTATTACAATATTATAGAGAGCAGCCAGAGAGTTTTCTGGATTTAATGCTTACATTAATATTTCGGGTGTGTTTTTTGTGGAAGGCTTCATTATTGAATTTCTTTGTCTGGGATTGGATAAACATATTTTATAAGACTGTATAAGACTTAATTATCAGCTCAGGGTGGAATTCTCAAAATTTAATGTTGATTTTTTTTCAAATCTGGCACATATATCTCTCATAATGCCTATCCATATATCTAGAATGTAATCTATTATTATAGTAAACTGGCAGAACAGTTTGTCTATAATCTAAGATCTGGGTGTCTTCAGACAAACCTTTGTGGTTCTTGTGATTTGTAAATTAATCCTTAGAAAATAAGTTTGACAAGCTCTGTAAAAACAGAAATACATTCTTAAACCATGTATTTTTGAGTCCTCGTGACATAACACTGCAGTAGTGCATTACGCAATTTAGACTCTCTCTTTTATTGTTCTGTAGTTTCATGTATTGAGGATGACTTTTTGTCCTGCTCAGACATTTATGACAAATGGCTTTATAAATTACACTGGCACGTTATCACTATAGGAACATGACCTATGGCTGGACACCACGTAGATAGTATCACTATTCCTTGTGCGTATGTGAAGGGGTGGGGTGACATTCTGATCCTCTAATAGCTCTTGATTTGTATCGTTTTGAGTCTTAAGATATTAAACAGTAGAAAGTGCAATCTGAATTATTGTTTTCTCACTAAGAAATCTGAGAATGGGAAGTCAAAATCTCAACCACATAATTATTAAGTAGCACCGTATTTATGTGTGCATCTGTTTGTGCAATATGTACAAATGTCCCCTTGGGCTTCCTTCCTCCAAATGTAGTACTCACAGGTGATGTCATCCTCATTAAGACGCATGCTCCGCTCCCACACACACTCCACTCAACACTGATCTCAAATAAAATAATGCTTTATTTTTAGAAGCTTTTCTCATCCAGACACAATGGCAGGCTTTTTTTTTTTTTTTCCTTTCATTTGTAACAGTATCTTCACAATTACTGGTGATGAAGACGTTTCTGTGTGGCACATTCTCTGTGCATGAAAAGCAAACATTGTCTTGGTAATACTGTAAATGAATTGTTCTGTGTGCAATCATTTCTCTGATACTTTTAAACCACCTTGCATCGCCTTCTTTTAATATCATTACACATATTGTCTTTCCTCCTCCTTAACTCCTTCGTCGTCTGGATGCATTCACCCCACACCCACCTCCCATCAGCCTCTTCAGCTCCACATGAAATACCATACTGTTGCTTTGCAGCCAATAAGCACCTGCTGCTTTGGAGTCCGAGCAGCAGGCTGACAGTCGGCAAAGCCTTACAAGGCTATTCTCAGCTGCCACTGCTGTTCCTGCTGATGACCCGCTAGACCTGTTCCGAGGTATACTGATGCGGTTCGATAGCAGCGTGGGCCGCGTAGGAGTCACAACACTTGTTTAAACACTCACTCTCTCTGGCTCACTGGAGCTCGCCCTGCATGCTAAATTTAGTTCCCCATCTCTGTCTTTTAGTGCCTTTTCGCTGCATAACTGCTCCTTTTCTTGCTGTGTTGGATTTGTCAGTTTTGCTTACATTCATACTTCCCATGTCACTTCACTTTATATTTTCCTCTTATACTTAACATATTTCTTTCTGGAATTACTTCTTTATCCTTGTTTGCCCCTCTCTCTTTGTCGCTTTCATTTGTCGATGATTAGTTTATCTAATCTAGACTAATGCGTGGTTACCAAGTGTCTGGTCTCCTTTCATAAAGTTCTTTGATAACATTTGTCTTTCTTTTGCAAGTCAAATTTATTTCTCTTGTGTCTAAAAAAAAAAAAAGATTGCCTTCTTCAATATCTCTTTAAAAGTGAATAATAAATCTCTTCTTTCTGTATTTTCTCACTCTACAAAAGACTTTACAGAAGAAGATAGAGTCACTGCAGCCCCAAGCTGGCCATCGCCTGCAACCATGCTGGAGGCAGACACAGGTTGAAGGCAGAGCGGAATAAATGAGCCAGGAGTCATTGGAGCCCCAAGGGCACCACATTTTGCCCCAATTAATTGTGTTTGTCAGAGTGTGAAAATCCAAGGTCCCCTTACTGGCGGTAAAGAGAGAGGACAGAAAGGTTTGGTATGGCTCACTAGTACCATCACCTTCCAGACATCTGCTGTTTTTTTTTCCTTCCTGTCGTGTCCCAGCAGCTGTCTCCGGGGTTGGTAAGTTTTAACAAATCTTAAGTTTGCACCGCCTGTTGATTTAACGATTAATTTAAAATAAACCTTAATGGTCTCAGTAAGTTGATTACATTTCAGCCAATTATGGGAGTTTTGGAACAGGGCTTGAGTGTTATGTAAGGGAGCACAGCTTCGGGCTGGTAGAGACCTGAGGGGCTTTGGGTTATTGTGAATGTAATTGTGTGGAACTAAGCAGTGGAGCGTTAGCCACACAGACAGGCTCATTGATGTGTGTGTGTGGGTGTGTGTGCTTGTATGGCAGGTTTTGTTCGCACGTACATGTTTGCCTTTCAGTAAAGCAACTCAGTTGTTCATGTGGTAATCAGATTACAAGTGAGTCGGTGAAGACCCGCGCTCATCTCTAGACTTAATCCTGAATGAATTGGCTTCTTTCTTTTTTATTTATTTTTTTTGCATTAAAGTTTTGAATTGAATGACATGTTACAAATAATTGAGCCATTGCACAGATTTTATCTCATCACACACTTTTGACCATCTTTGCTGTGTGTGCTGTTCTTTTGGCGCCATGCTTCGCCATCTGAGTGAAAGCCACTTTTCTGTGTGGTGAAAATTTAGTTCAGTCAGTTTGCGTGTAAACATCAGGCAACCCTCCCAGATCAGCCTCCAACCAATAACAAGGGGCTAAATTGGTGTGAGCATTTGGCTATCGGCTGTTTCTGTGCCCTGTGTATTCGCACACAAACATCTTTGCGCATAATGCTGTTATGAATGCAGTACACACACACACACGCAAACACACACACACACACACACACACACACACACACACACGTGTACACATGCTTGAAATACACAGATACGGCAGAAGTTGGAGCATTCCGCTTCAATTTCATCAAATAATAAGGCAGACTAAAATGGAAATGGGATAACAGTCACGCAGAGTAACTCACTCACATGTTCACACTGCCGTCTCGCAGAGTCACTGTCGCTGAAATGGAAAAGCTCTCAGCTGAACTCCAAATGTTTACCGAGGAGATTGGAGTGTTCATCTGTATTCTTTCTGCAAAGCTGTTAGTTGCTTGTTTTCAAGCTGGTGACCAAATTAAGAGTTTGCACTGCACATCATTACAATCGACAGTGGATTTGTCGGGCATAGGTCACTGTTTCAGTTCCCAATTTTCCCCAAAAGAGAGTAATATCTTCATCTAAATACGAAGCAGAAAACTCTTTCCTGTCCGTGGCAGGACTGCTTACTCAACTAAAGTAAATGTGTCTTAAACAATTTTTACTCGCTCAGTAGAGTGCACTAAAAACGGGATTTTAAATGAATATTTTGTGCTCCGTTGACACCAATTAGTTAGCAGAACATTCACCAAGTGGAAAGTGAGAAATAATTTATTTGATAAGGGCCCCAATAGGTTAGCTGAAAATCTTGTCATAATTTCTCTCTTAAGGTTCATAAAGATTGCCCTTAGCAATGCCTGCTCAGTAAAAAAAAAAAAAAAAAAAAAAAATGACCAGCATGAACAAACAATAAGTATAGCGTAGAATGCAGTGGAGTTTATAAGTATTGATTCAGTGGTTCACTGTGAGGCTTCATTCCCTCGACAGACACCCAAATCTACAGCCGCAGCAGTTTTTGTGTACTTTGAAGACTTTTGTCTTCAGACAGACACGTTTCCAGAGGACGACAGTGTTGATGTCTGTCTGAGGTTTTCCATGTGGCTGGAGGTGTGTTTTATGTTTGTGCGTACGCGGGGCAGACCATGCGCAGTCACATCTTTGGAGTTGTATATTCCATTCCGAGCCGTGTTGAAATGTTTTGACATAACGGTCGGACGCAACATACACAGCTCAGTGGAAGAAATGTCAGACCATGAGGCTCAACTCTATTGTAGGTAGCGCCGTGTGTGTGTGTGTGTGTGTGTGTGTGTGTGTGTGTGTGTGTGTGTGTGTGTGTGTGTGTGTGTGTGTGTGTGTGTGTGTGAGAGAGAGAGAGAGAGCGAGAGAGAGAGAAAGAGAGAGAGAGAAAGAGAGAGAGAGAAAGAGAGAGGGAGTTTTTGAATCTGTAAATATGTTTATGTAAGCATCAAATGTGTGTGTCACTGCCACATACTCTCAAGAGTGTGGATTTTTCTATTTTAGCATATTTCTCTTTGCTACTGTGTATCTGCTAACACAGACGGACCAGCTTCTGCTTTCCATATTTGTGTTAATGAGGGTTTCATTTGTGCAAGATGCTGGATCTCTCCTCATCTGTGTGTGTGTGTGTGGGGGGGGGGGTCAGGGAGGTGTGTGGATCTGTTAGATTAAGAAACAAACATGACGCCTGGTTCTTCTTGTTATGAATGTTCTTGTCCCGCATGTTGTCTTCATATTTTCTCTTACGTCCTCTCTTGGCCCACATTTACATTCAGGCAATCCATTTGCACCGATTCTGTTGCTCCTCCAGGGCCACTTCAGATACTCTTCCACAAAATAAATCAATTCTACATGTAGATAAATAAATGGAAGGTAAGGTGATGGAGGCAACAGTGGAACCAGACTTAGAGGAAGGAGATATATTGATTTAAAGTGGGTAAAGGGGGGAGAGTGGGCTGGCATGACAGCTGCTTGGGTGCAGAGACGGTATTGTGAGGAGCAGAAGCCCACAGCAGCCAGCCAGAGGGGGCAAAGAGTGTGGCAGAGTAGGTGGGAAGTGGGTAGGAGGGCCGGGGACACCAGCTGTCAGGCAATCAGAACAGGCTTCAGATGCAGGTGGGCTAAGAGATGTAAATTCGTTTGGGAGCGTTTTTGAACTAGCAATGAGAGGATACCCAGAGAGACGTGTGAAGAAATGAAAAGAAGCTGGGGTGTGTGTTCACACACGTCTTCATCAGCGTCTGTCATGCCTGCAGAATTATTGCACGTTTGGAAGTCAGAGCTGTAAGTGGTGATGATACATCTACCGATTTAAATATACGTACTGGATTAAACTTGAAAAGCCTTTATGTCCTCAGCCCCACAGATTTTCCTTCTTAATCATTGAAATTTTTTTCCGTCTGGAAATCATCAGACGAATTTTATGACATGAATGAATTAGACTGACTGAAACCTGCCTGTTTTTCATTCATTGACTAAAACCAGAAAAAAAAAAAAAAAACTGAAATAAGGCAAGGAAATTGAATTGGTTAAAATTGACTAAATATGAAAATGTAAAAAAACATCGCCACAAAACCAAAGGTCAGACTAAAGTAAAAAATAACTAACAAAATTAATACTATTACATAATGATGTGCCATTCAACGATTCATTGGGATCTCACTGGTTTTCTAAGTATGTTAAGTGTGTGTGCGCTTATGTATATGTGTGTGCACGTGTGTGTGTGTGTGTGTGTGTGTGTGTGTGTGTGTGTGTGTGTGTGTGTGTGTGTGTTTGTCATGGACAAGAGCCAAACAGAGATCCCAGCCAAAGAGGAGTTTATTACAGATCATGTCTTAAAGGGAGGGTCTGCCACTCTCTGCAGGAAGGACAGTGTCAGGGGTTAATACAGTCCATTTAAGTGGACATTGATCCGGATAAGAGGTGATCAAGAGACCAGATGACTAAATGCATCATCAATGAAACCCCCCCGGTGGGTGGAAATGATGTCGTCACATGTAGGTATGAAGAGAGATTATGAAGTTCTCTGACAGGTTTGATGTCTGACATAACGCAATGAATATTTATGCCTCTCTTTTCAGCTTTTTAACTTCAGATAAAATTCTGTTAAATCCTGTGATTCAGCCTCCTGATATTCTAGATCTTCACCGCATTCAGTCGGCATAAAAGACTTCATGGTTTTAATGTTCCCTCATTGGCCGACTCTTTGGATGCTGTCTCTCTGCGAAGCACATTGGTGAATGTGGATTGTATATTGCCGCAGGAATGTGGAAGGAAACAAAGGGGGGGAGGGCAGTTGCATGAAACCTGATAGATTGACCATCTGCATCAGCTGAGATGAATGTCTGATGGATTAGTATGAGTGGCATTAGCACTGATGTGTGATGGAGATGATTTATGATGCCTGGATTCCCCAATCTTCCATCCCTCTCAGCTGATCCCATTATAACTCAGAGGCTTTAATCATCCTCGGGCTCTGGCTATGTGCATGCATGCTTCCGTCATATTTATCATGTGTGCTGAAGTAATGCGCACAAATTGTCATACATGTATACCTGTCTGTTCATTTATCTCTCTGAATGCTAATTGGTTTATAATACACGCTTATCAACATTTCATGTGGAATCTTTCTGTGACTCTTTCTGTGTTAAGGGTCGATCCCCCAGCATTCCGAGAGAGATGCCCTGTTTTTTTCACGGTCATACTTCTTTCAAAGGTTATTTTTATGATTGACCCTGAGGAAAAACTGACCCCTCTGAAATGAAATTTTAATAATGCCTCCCTGTAGCCTGTCCTCCTTCATGCACCAGACTGCTGCTGTCTCTCTCACTCCCAGATCAGGCAAGAAGTAACCAGATGGATCAAACTGTAATGTAAGAGTAGGTAAGTGCACAATTCAATACAATTAAAGACCTCACCTAATAGACTGTCACTTTAAGCAGACTATTATGTCTGGCCACTGGTCACTTTTTAACATATACAAGTATCTTATCAGGTAGTCTCTTACTCCTACCCCGTAGTTCCTGCTCTGCTTTAGTTCAGTCATCCGTAGACTCCATAATTTCTGCTACACAGTTTCTGTAACATAAACCTGCTGCTCATTACATGTCAGGATATGTAAACCTAACTAATTCTCCCATTAAAACCTAACCTGGCAACCCGACACTACACTCTAACCCACCTGACAGTGTGTTGCCAATGACAACGCTGCAACCGGCGGGGTCAAAGATCAGATATCTGCGCACGATTCACCCATTAACCCACATCTTCATTCTTATAAGATAGTAATTGCCGGTCATTGAAGGGTAAAGTTGCAGAGGCGGGATGGGAACTACCGGGGATATAGGTTTACAGAAGGAGCTGAGAGGTAACTTGGCCCCAGCACTACAGGGCCAGCATGTCAGTCCAAAGGCTGCCCTTATTTAGGAGGGTGGAAATGCCAGGCATGATTTAGTGATGTGTTGGAAGGCTCCAGAGGAGTAGAGAGCAAGGACTGATACATAAATAATATGTGTCATAGTACAGTAAACATTGTGTGCGTGCATGTATGTGTGTGTGTGTGTGTGTGTGTGTGTGTGTGTGTGTGTGTGTGTGTGTGTGGGTTTATGTGAGCGTGTGGGAGAACAATATGTGGGTGCTGTATACAGCCTCATATTTACAGGAACACTAGACAGCTTATTTCTTCACCCACACAGCCAAACAAAAAAACACCTACCTACTTGAGGTCAGCCAATAGTGAATTCTTAAAAGTCAATATGATATGACAGTTTGAAGCAGGAAAAAGCAAGAAGCTGAATGTTCCACATTCCACAGCATTTGCTTTGTACAAGAGCCAGAAATACTTTGAATTCAATGAACTCAAGGATTGTAGGTGACATAAATTTAACCGATTCGACTGAAGGGGCTTCATTGTGAACTGGAATTCCAGTTCTACTTGGGTATAATCAACTCTCTGTCCACGGCGGTCTGTTCATTTAAGTCAGCGCTAAGCTGTTATATATCATGATTTGATATGACTCTTATAGACGTGAATTTGTCAGAATGTTAGCAAAGGAAATGAGCGTAACTGAGACGAACACAGTGGGCATAACGTTTTTCTTGTTTCTGTGTGGAAGTAGATGCAACCTGCTGCTTGTGGACTGAGTTTTATGGTAAAGTTCTTGACACCACTTTGGACAAAGTTAACATCTCTATACGTATATTATCATCATCTTCTTCTTTTCCTTTTGGCTTTTCCCTTCAGGGGTCGCCACAGTGAATCAGTTGCCTCCATCTAACCCTGTCTTCTGCATCCTCTTCTCTCACACCAACTACCTTCATGTCCTCTTTCACTACATCCATAAACCTCCTCTTTGGTCTTCCTCTAGGCCTCCTGCCTGGCAGTTCAAAACTCAGCATCCTTCTGCCAATATATTCACTATCTCTCCTCTGGACATGTCCAAACCATCTCAGTCTGGCCTCTCTGACTTTATCTCCAAAACCTCTAACATGTGCTGTCCCTCTGATGTACTCATTCCTGATCCTATCCTTCCTGGTCACTCCCAGAGAGAACCTCAGCATCTTCATCTCTGCTACCTCCAGCTCTGCCTCCTGTCTTTTCCTCAGTGACACTGTCTCTAGACCAAACAACATCGCTGGTCTCACCACAGTTTTGTACACCTTTCCTTTCATTTTAGCTGAAACTCTTCTATCACACATCACACCTGACACTTTTCTCCACCCGTTCCATCCTGCCTGGACACGTTTCTTCACCTCTTTTCCACACTCTCCATTGCTCTGGACTGTTGACCCTAAGTACTTAAAATCCTCCACCTTCTTGATCTCTTCTCCCTGTAACCTCACTCTTCCACTTGGGTCCCTCTCATTCACACACATGTACTCTGTCTTACTGCGGCTAACCTTCATCCCTCTTCTTTCCAGGACAAACCTCCACCTCTCTAGCTTCTCCTCCACCTCTTCCCTACTCTCACTGCAGATCACAATGTCATCTGCAAACATCATAGTCCATGAAGATTCCTGTCTAACCTCGTCTGTCAGCCTGTCCATCACCATAGCGAACAAGAAGGGGCTCAGAGCTGATCCCTGATGCAGTCCCACCCCCACCTTGAACTCCTCTGTCACACCTACAGCACACCTCACCACTGTCTTACAGTCCTCATACATGTCCTGCACCGCTCTAACATACTTCTCTGACACTCCAGACTTCCTCATACAATACCACAGTTCCTCTCTGGGCACCCTGTCATAAGCTTTCTCCAGATCTACAAAAACACAATGCAGCTCCCTCTGGCCTTCTCTGTACTTCTCTATCAACATCCTCAAAGCAAATACTGCATCTGTAGTACTCTTTTTTGGCATGAAACCATACTGCTGCTCACAAATGTTCAGTTCTATCCTTAGTCTAGCTTCCACTACTCTTTCCCATAACTTCATTGTATGGCTGATCAGCTTTATTCCTCCATTTGTATATTATCTCATATGCACAAATCACTTCTTCATATTAATGATGAGGCTTTTAGGAGACATTTTCCACTACAGGTGCCAAGTTACTGGAAAAAATTGTTTGGAAGACGTCCTATTGGTGCTGATTAATCCGCCAAATTGATTCTACCGGTGACCTCAGATGTATTCTAAACCAGCCTGTCTTTTTTGGCTCTCTTTCCAGGTTTGAGTTATGTCCCCAGTTGGCGAAGGCACACACACATACACACACTCTCACACACACACACACACACACACACACACAGGTGACAAATTCCAATAAAGCTCCGTGCAGTTTTCCAGTATTGCGCAGACTGTCTGATACTTAGTCAATGCCCCTGGGGGGCTTCTTCACATGCATAATGCAGACCCGTCTCAGGGACACTCTCCTTCATAGGTAGCCGCTCCTGATCTCACCTCTTATCTTACTGCCTCTTGTGTCTGAAACATTCCCATGGCTGCCCATGTATTCGCCCTCTGTTGAATCACACACACACACACACATATATGCGCATACACACACATACACGCATATGCCAACACGCAGAAAACACACATGCCAGTCTCGTCAGGCGGTGAAATAGGACAGGAAGGCTGGGCTGAAGACACCTCTCCTGAGCCTAAGTGGTGCCCCAGTTTCTCCTGCAGCCTACTTTTCTCTACTACCACACACATCCAGACAGCTACCTTCATCCACAAACACTGACCCGCGCTGACAGAGTGAACGATGGCGTGGAAAAAAAAACAACCCACAAACTGTTGCTACGATTCTCACATTTAATACGTACAGCAGAATTAGATCTGCTATTTCCACTTGTTCAGTTGTCGGTGTTGTTATGTTAACTTTTCACGGATGCACTTGTCAAGTTGAAATGACATGTTGTTATCTCCGACGCTGACCCAGACAGCGCATTGACTGGTCCAAAGCAGATTTAGAGGCGGCTAAAGCCGGTTCCTAGTTAGCTGCATCGACTGCCTCTCCGGCAGTCTCGGTCATAGATCAGTACAAGTCAATGCTGCGTTGTGCCAGACACAAATGAGAAGAGCCTTGTTTGTCATGTTCACAGTCAATAAGTCAGGCAGCGTAAAGCAGTGTGTGATAAGCAGAGTTTGCAGTGAGCCAATACATGTGTCCAGAGATAAACAGTCTGACAGAGACATCTTTGATTCAAGGAGGAGTGAGCAGCAAATTGTGTGTATCAACGGCTGCTCTCACCTGATTTCACTCTCAGCGATGGAGTGACATTGATCTGTTGCTGGATTTTTTTATTTTTTTTTTATTTTCTGAATAAAAACGTATTTTTATCCTAATTTTTACCGTGAGTCATGTGTTTTCTAATGTTGTGGCTCTCCAAAACTAGTTCATCGTGAATTACACTTAAACTAAATGGGCTGAGTGTTCACCCCTTTCATGATAGATTAGCTCTAAATGCTAACCATTGTGGCCCTGCTACCACAAATGTGTTTTGCAACCACTAATGGGTAATGTAGCCCTGCTCTAATGTAACCTGGCGCTGATGTAAATGTAACCCTTTTAACTGCAGTGACACGGTACTCTGTATGCTGCTCGGCGTTGCAGCTCTCCAAGTTTCCCATGACAACAGGCAACATCAAAGAATCGACAGCAAGAGCCGGATTTGGTGGTGAAATTGAACATTGTTGAATTTTTTTTTTTTTTTTTTTTTTTTTTCAACCAAGGCACACCAAAATGTTTGATGAATATGTGACACTATCAAATTTTTCTCTGAGACGTGCACAGCGAGAAATACATGTGCACAATTAACTGATTTCCCTTCCTCTCACACCACTTAGGCTCATATTTTTTTCTTTCTTGACAGAGCTGTTTTAATTAATTAGATAGGCAACAATTTAATCAGTAAAGTCGATGAGTTACAGGATGTGTAGCATGGAAAATGGCATCACCTGTGGAGTCACATGGGAGTTCAGACAGAAATGGTGAATAAGAGATTAATTAATTTCCATATCCTTCAGGGAAAAAAGTTTAGAAAGCTCAATATTTTAGTCAAGTCAATCACTGAAGAAAGACCGCACTACCTGGGCCTTTGAACGGTTGTCTCATATTGAATTTCTTTCCAGATTTGGCAATGTAAGTCGTAAACTTGAGCTATGAGAATCGGGAAGTAAATCACTGGTGGAGGGAATCGACCAGGAAGCGAAGACAACCATGTAGAAAAATAATAACACAAAGAGAAAGCAGCCAAATATGGAGATTGTATTCACTGATGCACAAAAACACGCAATCCATACAAAAGAAAATGGTTAAACAAATGCAATCATTTTGCTTTGAAAGGCAAAAAAATCTGCTATTCTATTCTCTCCCATCTTTCCTGTCGATTCATCTCTCGTCCATCTTCCTGATTTAAAGTCCGTTCCTGCTGGGGTTACCCTTGAACCCCACAGAAGTGTCCCTTTCTTTTTTTTCTCCTCTTCCCTACAGTCCCTTCCTTACATTTGCATTTCCCCCTCTCTCCCTTCCTTTAATGTTTTTTTTTTTTTTTTTATCTTCTGTGTGTGTCCCATTTTCTTTGATCCCTGTGTGAAATCCGTGCTGGGATGAGGCATACAGTCACCTTGCTGTTCTGACCACGGGCTTGCTGTTGAATGAAGATGACCCCTGAACTTCCAGGCACTGACCTTTCTCTTTCTCTTCTCTCTCGACTCCAGGCTTATCTTTCCACGCAGCCTCGCTTCTTTTCATCTCGGAGCAACAGCTCCAGCAGAGGTCAAGCAGAGAAATATGGGGGGGAGGGCTGGATTGAAGAGGGTACATGTGTTGTATAAATAAGTTATATAGATGAATAAATAAAACAGATCATAGAAGCACAAATTAGAATTACTACAAGTTGGAATTTACTACTGGTGTATTCCCTTTCACACAGTACGTATACATTAAGAAGAATCTATTATCTGCCATTATACAATCATACAACGAAATTACAAGCTTAGTGTGGAGAGTTGGTTCTGAGCCGCTGCGTTCTGATTGCGTCGCCACTACGGCCCAACATAACGAAATGTTCCTGAGGTGCATGTTTCTTCCTGATGATGGGAGGAAACCAGAGTACCTGGAGAAAGTGCAAACATGCAAACAACATAGAAACTCTACACAGAAAGGCCATGTTGGGAATGCTGGGGGATTGAATCCATAACTGTCTTGCTTTGAAGCAACAGTGCAAACCAGTAAGTCACCGTGCCACCGCATTAAGTAGAACTGCTGATGACAAATACAAACTTGAACAGAGCTAAAAATCCAGTCAAAAAGCTTGAATTGACTGCAGGTTACATTGTAACCACTGCTTTCTAAGTATAAAAATAAAAATATGTATTTTGGTGGTGAGGAGAGATGAGTTTGGAGATTCCTTCCCAGCTGAGAGATGATGCGAATAATTTTGTACAGCACATCAGCTGCCGGGCGCAGCGGGCAGCGCTGTCGCCTCGCAACGAGAAGGTTCCGGGTTTGATTCCTTTCTCGGCAGAGTGGGATCTGTGTGGGTTCTCTTTAGGTTCTCCAGCCCTCCCACGACCAAAAACATGCAGTTTGTGTGAACTGAATTTAATCCCTTTTGACTGTAGGTGTGAGTGTGGACGTGAGCGGCTGTTTGTCTGTTGTGTGACCCCACGATGCACCGGCAACGCATCTAGAGCTTACTCCGCCTCTTGCCCGTAGCCCGCTGGGATAGGCTCCAGCAACCCCCGTGACCGGTAAAGCAGAAAAGCGGCTGTATTACGGTCCAGAGAGGGCCACCAAATGCCCTACTGGTATCTCAACTGCCTCTCTAAACATCTACATATTCCATATGTGCTGGGATTTCTATAAGGCAGGCAGCTTGCTGGGGGCTCACAGATCTGAACCTTCTGCATGACAGGAGAACAATATGGAGAAATGCATGCAGAAAGTCGCGGGGCCACTGAAGGGCAAAGGTGTCTGCATTAAGGAGAGACACGTCCCTCCTCTGGGATTAGAACAAGCAACAGTGTTCTTGGTCAATTCCACGAAGGCCAAAGGTTTGCTAGAAACAGTGCGTGCGTTCTCGATCTCCAGTCGCAGCTCGCAGCACGCCAGCTCAGACGTGGGAGGCGGCCTGGAAAGAATTCACAACCTGTCTTCTTAGGGTTCATTTGCTGCTGAACATATCTGTCTGAATAAAACTCAACGCCTGTCAATCAAAGTTGTTTAGATACTCATATCTGGAACAATGTGGTGGTGGACCAATCAACAAAGTGATTTTACTTTATGGTGAGTTTTTTCAATGTTCTAGGTTGGTTGAACCTGACATATATAAATGAAATGTCTTACCTGCCAACATTGAGGCAAGTAGACATCCAAACTGGTTCTTTATTTCTGTAGCTGATATCGTAATGGACATTAAATCCCTTTTGCTTCTCCACCCACCAACTCTCCTGACTCCTACTGACTGTAATGTAGATTATTAGAGCTTTTGCTCTATAAGATTGATCCGTACATTCAACAAAAGAGATAATTCTCAGACATTTCTCCAAAGGTTTGTTTTAAACTGAACTCAGTTGGTAACCTAATTGAACCACATATCAAGATTATTGTGCCCCAGCTCCTCACCCACCTATTCACCTTTGACACACCGTTCAGTCCATTCAAGTTTCACTTTCCAACAGCCATTGCTGGATTTTATCCATACATTCACTCCACATCAGGCCTCTGAGGCTTGATTATATTTCAGCTTTTGTAAAGATTTTCCAATTATCTGGAGTGTGTGTATATAAACATACTGACATCCATTAAAAATTACCATATGCACATTGATATGCATGACAACAGACGCATAAATGTGTAAGTGGAGCTGCTATTTTGTGTGAATAAGGTAATACGCCATTAGTCAGTTGTGCAAGCTTTGGGGAATGCTCCTTTCTCAGATGTAATTCATATGCTGATATGCTCCCTCTCTTCTGGTAATTGTATTTGCACTTCCCAGTTACTCTTGGAAGTGGTTCCACTGAAGCATTCGCTTGATAGCAGCCTGGTAATCACTAATTACAAAGACAGACACAGACACAAGTAAACACACTCATCCACACTCAAATGCTCCGGCACAAATGAGCAAAGTTTGCAGTAGGGTGTCTGGTTATTACAGTCACAAACTTCTTTCACAGTTATACTCACACTGTTCAAAATTTTCACTCGCTGCTTTTCGTCACTGGGGCATGAAAAGCTAAATTTTAACTATTTAATGCCTGGATGGAGCACCAGTGGAATGAAGGAGTAATGATGTCTAAATTGAGTGTCTTAATGACCAATTAATGGAAGTCCATAACAGCATATTATACACATCTTTAAGTTTAAGACATCGCTGTGAATACAAAGTTTAAGCTAAGATGGACTCATATTTCTGATGTATTTAGGTCATAGATTCAGTGACATTTTAGGGCTCTTGCTGCTTTCACTAATTTCTGGGGGGAAAATGTTTCTCTTCATCTGTTATATGGTTAAGTTATTTAGTGAATGAACACAACTGAAAAAAGAAGTTCTTTGGCAAATGTAATCGTTCTTTAAAGTCTTGGGATGATTTCTGCATGCTCTGTAAATATGTTGGCAAAGAGAATCCAATGCTAACTATAAAGGTAATAACCTTTTACCAAATTTATAATTAGTATATAAGTATGAACAGCAAGTCTTTTGTGTCCTTCATTCTGATGCTGTCGTGACAGCTTGACAAATATTAAAAAATTCTGAAATTTCCACCCACCTCTGGAGTAAAAACAACAAAGACACCATGTGTTTGATGAACTCAAATTAAATTTGTGCAGAATTCAGAACAGATTATAGAGTCATGGCCAAAGTCCATCTGTATTTTTACACGTTGATGGTGACATAACAGCAGAGCTGTACTCTTAATGAAAACACTTCAAATCAAGCATTGCTTTTGATTATGGTGAAGAGGAATAGAAAGTATATGAAACTGAAAAGTCAAGAGTCAAGTTAGTGCTATTTCAAGTGACAATATGGCAAATTGAGTGTCTGTTAAGGAGAAATTGTGGCTATCGCTCAGCATGATTCAGTGTACGATTGGTAGTGAAGTGACTGATGGTAATGACCTTTTCTCCATGTGCAGTACAGTGTGAGAGTAATGCCCTTCCCTTTATCAACTTATCTGTGTGTTTCTTTCTCCCACTCCCCTCTCATCATTTGACAAATGTACACGACAAGCTTATATCCCTCCCTCTCAGCGTACCCTGGAAGGCTAAAGAACTGGATTTCTTCTTTTTGTGTGTGTGTGTGTGAGAATGAAAAAGAAGATTATGAATATGATTTAACAGGGCAATCTAGCTAAAGTGATATTTTGTTGCAATAATTCTATTACTGTCAGGGGCCGATGGTAATTTGTTCTATTCTCTAGAAAAAAAAAAAAAAAACACAGCAGTGCTCCAGCAGCAAACAACAGCAGATCAACAAAAGCACCTTTCTAAGGTGAAACAGTTCCATGGTTCCATTTCAACTATTATAATGCTAATATTATAGTTGCAGGTTTTCAAGTCCTGCATATGAAAGTATGCTGCCACAGCATTTTAATAATGTATGCATTTTCACAGAATCAATGCAGACCTGTAATCTTACAGTAATGCAATGGTTAATTTAAGCCTTTTAGGCTGTTATGAACCCGCCTACAGTGTAATGAACACGGTGGATGACTTTGTCTGCTTCCTACTCTGTGTGATAAGAGGCATTTAATGGAAGCATTATGTGGAAGGGAATGCCAGTAAATGTAAGACAGAAAGCGTTGAATATCAGCTGTTGGCATTGTTCCCACCTCTCACAATGCCAAGGTTCTTATTTTTACAGCTGCTGAAAACAAGGTTGTTAATATGGTATCAAAGAGCATTTATTCATATACGAGCTGTGTATTCTACAGCAGTGAATAACATTCCTGCTGACAAAACAACATTCGTGATTGTTGGGTATTTTTGTATTCTTTAACATTGGCTTATGATTAGGTTGTTCGATTGGTGCAAGGCTGGGTATTGTGTGGAAGCAATGTTTTAATTCAGTTGTGTCAAACGTCAGTTATACTGTAGTTTTCATCATTTTCAGTCAAATTTTCTTTTCAGTCTTTTGGAGGCCACTGAAAGTGTTGTCTTAGTCGTCTTAGATTCAGTCAGTAAAATAAAAACTGACAGTTTATTCTCAGTTATGATGTCATTTTTATCATTTTGGTCACTCTGGTCTTGCTTTTTTTTTGAGAAAAGAAAAGCTACATTATTTATTTATTTTTATTTTGCTTACAAAAAAGACATTGAAGTTTTAAGTTTTACAAAAGTGTCCTTCTTCATAATCTCAATTTAAGTTATGCATCCCGATGTGGAACATATTTTCATTTGCACATTTATTTCCCATAACAGTCAACACTGAGCCAGAAAACTTTGCTGTAAATAGATTGGTTTGCATTTGACCCCAAGTTATTTGTAAAAGCTAGAACCACATTGTAATTAGTTAACACTAATGTACAGTTATTTACAATTTTTTTTGTGTGTTTGTTTCCATCCAACAAACATCAATTGGTAGATAATTGTAAAAATTGTTGTAATAATATTTTTATGCATGCAAATTCTCTCTTTCCACACTGTGTGAGAGGAGGACTCCAGAAATAAAACTCATGTGTTATCCATTTGAAAACTCATCAGTCATAATCGGTGATGGTAAGAAGCCCTCTGGGTTTTTTCTGTCTGATAACATCTACGTAGTTTGAACTGTGACTATATTGAACCTATATAAACTGGTTAAGCAATTAGTTCTCTGAGTCACGTCTGAGTAGAGCTCAACAAATGAGGGTAGCAATTATAGGTGGTGTCTGTGTTGAGGGACTCCAAAGTTCATTACAGCTCTACTGTATGTGGTTTAATCCACATTAAGGCATTTATAAGCGACCCTCTGCATATTAGCAGACTACATCAGAATCAGAATCTGCCGTTTAGTTTTCCTCTGTGCTGTTCTTTTCATTTAATCTCTCTTCCTCTTCATATCTCTCACCTGTTGTGGCTCCACCTCGTTATTTGGTGCTTTCCTGCAATGACATTTGTGGACCTGATTATAGATGGTTGTCGCATCCCTGGAGAGCCATGTGTCATCTGTGTTACTGCCATCTGAGTGAGTGGCCATGAAATGTAAGAAGAGAGAATAGATGGATGGATAGTTAAGGGTTAGAGGCCTGAAAAGACAATCTTTCACGCTACTGAACCCAAAAGAGTGAAGCTTCGTTGGCTTGTGACAGGTTGAATGAAAATGGAACTCTGCTGCCGCTTATGGATAGTTTTATGAGGTGTCGTCATTTATGATCTCTTGTATTTTTCATTGCAGAACTTGACTGTGAGCGTGACTTTATAAATATGGTGAAATGTGGTGATATTCCATATTTTTGTAATCTCTGCAAAAAATAATCTATATTGTAGCTTTAGCAGGACTGGATGATCCTTTTATATGTCTTTATTTAGAAAAGCATTGGTTTTATGCTCTTGTTTGGGTTTAAACATGGCTTTTTAGATGTGCGCGTTTCTCTACAACGTTTAATAAGCCACCTTATTAAAATTTTAAAACTCAGGAAGACATAAATCTCTCTTTTAAAGTCACTATTATTGATCTAACCTTGGTGGAAAATACTTAGTTTGATGGGTTTCTCATCACTCACTGTAGGAAACAAATGGCAATTCTACATCTTTAGGACCTTTAGGGATTTAATGAACTACAGAGTTAAGTGTAAGTAAATTGTGGCCAACCCTATTTCTGGAACATGACCTGTAGAGTTCATAAAAAGACAGGTCCTGCTAACGTTAATATGTACAAATAGCTGAAGACTGCTCCACACATTGATGTTAGTTAAATGTGGCGCCATAGACAGAACATGCAGTCGCTGTCCGTGGTGCTGAAGGGTTTGCAGTTAATTCACTTCATGTGTTGTGATCCAAAACAGTTTTGTCTTCTTCTGTTTTTTTTTTGTTGTTGTTTTGTTTTGTTTTAATTGTGTCATGTTCTCATTATATTAATTGATGACTAATATTTTTAAAGGATGTATTTTAATGAGTATCTTCATATCCTTTAATATAACGTGGCGCACCATTCTGTTCGCTCTGCTTTTGATTAAGGTCGTTAATTGTGAGTCAGGTTTTATTGTGTCTCTAAACTACCCGTCTCAACATGTGGGTTGGTTTTAGACAGTCTCCTGTCTTAAGTCTGCAACTCCATGTTTACCCCACTGACTTTCACGCACACACACACACACACACACACACACAGAAACACACACACACACACACACGCAAATCAAACATATATGTCATAAACTTACTGTCAGCACACAGACCTGCACACCACACTGAATGCGCCGCCTGTTCCAGTAGGTGATTTCAGTCCTCCAGGGGTCAATCCACTGCAAGGGCTTGTGGTCCAAACAAAATCACTTAGCCTATATCTTAAGGGAGCCGAGGAAAATTGCAGAAGAATCACATGGGATTTGGTCTGTAAATAGAAACCCAACCCTCAACACCTCACCTCTTGCTCTTTCTCTCCCTCTCTCTTTCAAAAAGAAATGTCTCATCCTGAGTATAGGATCCAAAATTCCACAA
Source organism: Antennarius maculatus (assembly GCA_013358685.1). Classification (NCBI taxonomy): domain Eukaryota; kingdom Metazoa; phylum Chordata; class Actinopteri; order Lophiiformes; family Antennariidae; genus Antennarius; species Antennarius maculatus. The sequence goes on from CM023607.1 coordinate 25,940,184, forward strand.
TAATTGCTCACTCTGTGACTCATTTTGCAGTAAAGTGCTTCTACAGAAACATAACAGTGGGAGTTCTACGTTCCATCAAACATATAGTTATGTAATTGTGTCATCCTTTGTGTTTGCCATCTCTTGATACCAGATGCTTGTGTGCTGCTTGCGTTTCCTCAGCCGATATTTGAGGGGATGAGCCATATTTTTGACATGACCTGCCATGATCACAGATGTGTGTGTCTATCATCCCACAGGCCACATCCGATGGATCCATCCATCACACACCTTCACAAGAATCCTCAGTCCCACTCAATAAACCTCTTCCTATCCTTCCTAGACTTTATTAATGTGGCCCGCAGAGACCCGGCCTCTGCTATGATGGGATGTGAAAAACCTTGACCGAGGATTGACCTGCACACCTGACCTGTGTGTGTTTGTGTGTTGGAAAATGAGCATATAATATACACGTGTATACATTTTTTGTGTGGTGTGTGTGCGTGCTTATGAACGTGAGAAGGGTTATGAGGGCTGATAGGAATAAAGAGAAAAAAAAAACAACCTCCTTGGCGTATTGCATCTGCTGAGAAATTCTTTCTACTGCCTGATGCACCATCTTTCAGTGCTTATCCTTCATCTGCCTTTTTGAGGCATTTACCTCCATCCCCATCTTTGCTGAAGTCTTGCAGAGTTAGAAATGGCCCCAGCATTCATCCAGGCAGGAGGGGAAGAATGTACATCCAGCCTCACTTATCACATGCACACACACACACACACACACAGACACACACACACACCCTTATGCCACTACACCACAGCTTTCTGTTTCTTTCATGTGCACCAGCCTAGTCTTATCTCTGTGCCACGTATCATGCTGCAGCGATGGTATCATCAGAGAAAGGCCGTCTTGACTAAATGAGAGTGGCAAATTGACTGTAGTATTAGGAGAGAATGGGCCTCTATCAGGGAATCTGATAGGATGCCATTAAAGAAGGTTTCCAGATGAATATGATTAGCTTTTCATTCCTCCTAATGGAAACATCTTCAGAAGAAGGGAGGAGATGAAATGTTCAGTGATAGGGCCTCTGTACGGCTGATGGGATTGTTATTGCCTAATTTGGGTAGAAAGTCCATTAAAGCTCTTGGAAGGGACGATGAATGTTCTCTGTAAGTATACTCTCAGTATGGCTGCAGACCAGCCGCTCTCTGTGTGGGCAGTACTTTGCTTTGTTGATGTGGAAAACCACCCTCCACTTAAATGGCTTCATATTGAGTTTGTTTTTTTTGTTGAAATTTGTGACTAATGAGTGCGAGGTTTGATCTCTTGTTTCATCTCTTCCAAAAAATTGAACTGAATTGGGTTGTTTTGTGTATTTTTGGTTTGTGTGTGCATGTTTGTGTGTGTGTGTGTGTGTGTGTGTGTGTGTGTGTGTGTGTGTGTGTGTGTGTGTGTGTGTGTGTGTGTGTGTATGTGTGTTCGCGTTACCATTTTGCATTTTTGCCATCTCTAACTGACTGTGACAGAAGTGCTTCATTAAATTATAAAATGACTACGATGAGCACAACAAGCAGATTATCGTTCATTTCTCGAGAGCCTCTGGGGTTCTGTTTCCCCAAGTTCTCAAATAACAACCAGCTTTATTCTTAGTGATCCGTCAAAGTGAATGAATGTGATGAGTGCTAGTTGGAAGCATGTTTCAGTGTATATCTAGGAGTTGAGAGAACTTTTAAAAAATTGAGCCTTTCTATCTGTCTGAAGTCATTACAACATAAACGGTATCAACCCGCTTTTTATTGGGTTGCAGTGAAGCACGTTGCTGGAAAGGACACGGGGTAACGCAGCAGCACACACTTTTGGATATTCTGTTTTTAAATTTTTAATTATAGCTGAAAATGTTCAGGCATAACAGAGTAGTAGCATAATAATCTATAAGGAACTGTAATATAGACATTTTAGAGGTATCAGGGTCATGGCTATTTGTCAGGTGCTGATGAAAGTTAAGTTGGAAAATAGTCTTCTTGTTTTGCATTCACTTACCTAAAATCATGCCAACATAGAATGTCATCATTCACAATCAGAAATGGTCTACCGGATCCCTGCAGTGTAACTGTGGCATTGCAGTTGCTCTCAAGGAATGTAAAAGAGACCCAGCAATTCAAAAATATAAAAATGGGAATGATATGAAAACTTTAAAAAAAAAAAAAAAAAAGAGACAAAAATAAGAGAGATAAGATGAAACAGAAATATATTTAATTAACATGGGCTTCGCCACAGTAAAACAGTAGATGATAAGAAGAAGAGACAGCTATAGAAGTTGTGGAAATGTCATTATTGAATGACAATAATAACAACCTAATAGATGGTGGGCCAACTGAACTGCAATGTAGCCCTACAGTATGTTGTAGAATGCAATCTAAGGTTCTGTCGAGTTTTATATTATATTATTGTAGTGAAGAGCATCTCATATTTTTTCCCTTGTCATCATGATCAACGACAGCGCACCAAATAAACGCAACCCATTGTAATACAAGTCAACAGCAATGCAAACTACATCCTGCAAAAAAAAAGTGTCAATGTAAATTTATGAAACCGTTTCCATAAAAATTGAAAATGTAATCCTAATTTAGGAGGGATTCATTTAACAGCATTTATCAGTGACATGAAGTTACAGGTAGGAAAAAAATTCAGTTCTCTCTCATTTTCAATTCTATGTTTTTCTCATTAGATTGGTTTTAATTCACTTCATGTTTAGGCTCCTTTATAGATTTAGAATTTTCCTGGCTTTGCTTCTACTGCAACATCCAATATATGTGTTTCTGTGAAACCGCAAAATTTAAAAAATTGTGTTTTTTCTTTGCAGATGAGTGTGTCCATCAATCATTTGCCCTTTTTATGCAGCGATTACACAACAGCACAAGAGGCTCCTTGTTTATGGTGCCTATGTTTTTTTACAGTGAACAAATTAATGACTGCGTGATGCCGCTCTAGTGCATCTTTTTAAATACTAAGCTTCTATTCAGCAAGCAAAAGAGGTGTGATATATAACATGGCAGATTTGGCATCTACTGTGACATTTTGCTCATGCGTATATAGTGAAATGTAGCATTTGTCAAGTGTGAGTTAACATGGCAAAAGCAATTATTTACCTTCCCTTCTACGTGGTGTTGTTGGCATGGTTGGTTTGATATGGTTTGCAGAATGAGCTACTATCTAATTTATTTGTCTAGCTCAAGAGAAGTGATGTAAAACTCAGTGAGAATAATTTACAACAAAAAAAAATACATATAATAATTCCTGAGGGCCAAGTCTGCTGCCCATATTGAGGTTGTTTTGTGTGAAATTATTGCATTTAAGACAAATGAAAATGCATTTTTGAGTGTGATGAGTTAGTACTTAAGATCAGATTATTTTGCATGTTAAACACCCCACTTGAAAGGCAGGATTTGTGTTCATAATGCTCCCTTCTCACATATTCCCCTTAAACGTAATTATGTGATGCAGGGTTTCCTGCTACTTTTGGTTTTAGTTGCACCGGTAGAAATCTTTATTCAGTTGGAGAATGTAAAAGAATTACCTTCACTTTTTACTCATGAATAAGAAAAGGGCACAATTAGAAATAACACTTGCTTTTCCTACATTTCTTACATTCTTCTCCTTTAGCTTCTAAATTTCCTTTCATGTGTCGTTGTTTCCTTCCACTGTTTATTTCTACAGTGTTGATTCTTCCTTTGGGGAAAAAAAATGGGAATTTAATGCGGTTATTGTAATTGGGTTGTTGGGCTTTGAACTGAAGAGGAGATTGCTTTTGACTTGCAAATATTTCAGATTCAATTTGGCTAAATGACTTTTGGGAAATATCTGGCATTCACGTGTCCTCCTCTTCCTCTTCTCTAAAGGTTAATAATATTTGCTCCTAGTGAATGAGTCAGTGGATTTTACTGTGCCATTCAGCAGGAGAGGAGGTTTTGTCGGGTCTTTCATTGTTAGGGTTGGATTAGAGTCAGCAGGTCAAGCTTTATTCTAGTAGGAATGGACACATACAGCATGGAGAAGCCAAAAAATGAAGATGAAAGCAAAGATAAAGTGAAAGCGAGTTGAACTTTATGTGTGTGTGTGTGTGTGTGTGTGTGTGTGTGTGTGTGTGTGTGTGTGTGTGTGTGTGTGTGTGTGTGTGTGTGTGTGTGTGTGTGTGTGTGTGTGTGTGTGTGTGTGTGCGTGTCAGTTGTGAATATCTTCCAGTTGACTGTGCAAACCTGGAAGGTTGAGTAACTGCCGACAGATTTTATTTCCTGCATAATAAGGTATTTTATTAAATGTATTCTATCTTTCTCCCTGTCACCTCGCAGGTATGGAGACATGGTTCCTAAAACGATTGCAGGGAAGATCTTTGGCTCCATCTGCTCTCTGAGTGGGGTGCTGGTAATAGCCCTGCCTGTGCCTGTCATTGTGTCCAACTTTAGCCGCATCTATCACCAGAACCAGAGGGCAGACAAGCGGCGGGCGCAGAAGGTTCAGGTGAATATGGTTTTATTTCGTTTCCCAGAGAGTCGAGCCTCCATTCCAGAGGGGAGCATTCATATTTCTCCTTCCAAAATGAGAGGACTCCACAACCATTAGGGCGTCCCAGAGACCGATGATGATGTGTGTGTAATCTGTGATTAAATTGTCATTGAGTATCACCGTACATGAATCGACCTTCTCTGTTTATTTCATTCTGTAAAGCCTGAATTTCCTATTTCCCTTCATTCTGATTAAATATGAACAGTTTTGTAAAGAGGTCCTTCTTACCCACTGGTATCATCTTCACAGGGTCTTGTTGTTGTGATGTTGGTACCGTGAGAAGCGTGGGAGGTTATTCTAGCATAGCTCAATTCCCCGTGGGATCAAAAGACCGCTCCTCCCCAAAGGAAGGAAATTCATCATGAGCCCTACATTTTGTCAATATACGGATTCTTGTTAGCAATTTCTAAATTATGCATTCTGTATGGAGGGGGTTTTTAAGCACTAAGTAATGGCTTTATCAATAGTTAAATTACCACATCTTGCTTTATAGATCAGTTATAAGCCATTAATGAGAACATCTTTTTTGTGAACATCTTTTTGTCTTTTTAGTTATTTGATTTTTCAAAGAAAAAAAATCATCTCTCAAGTATTTCATTTATGTATTATATTTTTATTTTTTTTTACAGTTAAATAAACTTAAAGTCTTATCAGCAAATGTTGAACACACATGTATTTTAAGGGATTATGAGCATTTGCATTTTAATTACATTATTACCTAATAAACACAAAACTCACTCATATTAATGGCTTGTACCCAATCTTCAAATGATTATTAAATTATTCACGGAATCTGAGGTTTGATAAATTGGACAAACAAGGACAAGAAGCTTGATTTAGAGAGTATCAAACAGCCCCGCCCGGCAGCTGGGGTTCACGTGTGAGTGGATTTCAGCACTTTCATTAAGCTCTCTTAAGTCTTTTTTAGCCCATTAAATACAGAAATATACAGCTCAACGCCACAGTTTCTATTCACTGTGAAGGGATTTATCTTGGTGGTAACTGTTTTCACTACTGACCTACAATCTGTCATTCATTTTTAGCTCCAGGGGTTAGGGTGTGTTTGTGCATTTGAATGAGTCTGGGATTGCTGCTCAGGAACCGCGGTGAAGTTTGTTTCATCCATATCCATTCTAAAGCTAACTTTACCGAAGGTGGGAAAGTGAAGCACCTTGCTGTTGTTATCGCATCCAAGGACTCAATATTTCAGTCTCATGTGAAAAATTCTAACGTAAATCTTCAGTATCTTAATGAAGATTAAAAAATGCGGCCTCACTTCTCAAGCTGACATTTTAGAAGTCTAATTTTGGCTGCATGTTCTTTCCCATTATTACATCATTACTATTTATTACTGACAAGCCTGTGACAGCAACAACCACAATTAATTTATTGATCAATATTAAAACAATTTTTTATGACTGCAACAAGACATTTTATCCCTTAATGAACAACTTTTACCTTCAACGAAGCTTAAGCGACTGTTAGAAGGTGGTGAGAGGTCGAACAAACTTAAGATTTGAAACAATTTGGTGTTGCATCAATGCAATGTTTTCTTTTGAATTGAGCTTTGACGACTTTATTATCTTGTCTCTTCTTAGTGGTTTGAAGTGGATAATGCTTGGAACGGAAAAGATTATGTCATTCACAATCTTAATCAGTGTGTGATAGAAATGGATGATCTCACACACAATAAAATCTGATCAGCCTTACCCACTTTTTCAAAAATAATACAGTCATGGCCAAAAGTTTTGAGAATGACACAAATAATACATTTTCACAAAGTCTGCTGCTTCAGAGTTTTAATATGTTTTTGTCAGATGTTGCTATGTTATAATGAAATACAATTTGAAGCATTTCATCACTTTCAAAAGCTTTTATTGAGAATTACACAGAATTCATGCAATATTTGCAGTGTTGACCCTTCTTTTTCAAGACCTCTGCAATTCTCACTGGCATGCTGTTAAATCAACTTCTGGACTAAATCCTGACTGATGGCAGTCCATTCTTGCGTAATCAATGCTTTGAGGTTGTCAGAATTTGTGGGTTTTTGATTGTCCACCTGCATCTTGAGGATTGACCACAAGTTCTCAATGGGATTAAGATCTGGGGAGTTTCCTGGCCAAGAGCACAAAATCTTAATGTTTTGTTCCCCGAGCCATTTTGTTATGACTTTTGCTTCATGGCAAGGTGCTCCATCATGCTGGAAAAGACATTCTTCATCGCCAAACTGCCCTTGGATGGTTGGGAGAAGTTGCTCTCGGAGGACGTTTTGATACCATTCTTTATTCATGGCTGTGTTTTTAGGCAAGATTGTGAAAGAGTCCACTCCCTTGACCGAAAAGCAACCCCACACATGAATGGTTTGTGGATGCTTCACTGTTGGCATGAGACAGGACTGATGGTAGCGCTCACCTCGTCTTCTCCGAACAAGCCCTCTTCCAGATGCCCCAAACAATCGGAAAGGGGATTCGTCAGAGAAACTGACTTTACCCCAGTCTTCAGCAGTCCAGTCCCCATACCTTCTGCAGAATATCAGTCTGTCCCTGATGTTTTTACTGGAGAGAAGTGGCTTCTTTGCTGCCCTCCTTGACACTAGGCCTTCCTCCAAAAGTCTTCGCCTCGCTGTGCGTGCAGATGCCCTCACACTTACCTGCTGCCATTCCTGAGCAAGTTCTGCACTGGTGGAGGCCCGATCCCGCAACTGAAACACCTTCAGGAGACGGTCCTGGCGCTTGCTGGACTTTCTTGGGCACCCTGGAGCCTGTTTGGCAACAATTGAACCTCTCTCCTTGAAGTTCTTGATGATTCGATAGACGGTTGACTGAGGTGCAATCTTACTCGCTGCTATAAACTTCCCTGTTAGGCCCTTTTAGTGCAATGCAATGATGGCTGCACGTGTTTCCTTGCAGGTAACCATGGCTAACAGATGAGGAACAATGATGTCATGCACCAGCTTCCTTTTTAAAGTGTCCAGTCATGACAGATTGATCTCCAGCCTTGTCTTCATCATCACCCACACCTGTGTTAATTTGTGTGACACCTGTGTGTCATTGAAATGATGTTAGCTGGTCCTTTTGCAGTAGGGCTGAAATGCAGTGGAAATGTGTTTTTGGTGATTAAGTGATTTTGTGATCATTTTCAAGGCAAAGACGGACTTTGCAATTAATTGCAATTGAGCTGATCACTCCTCATAATATTCTGGATTATATGCAAATTGCCATTATAAAAACTGAAAGAGCAGACTTTGTGAAGATGCAATATTAGTGTCATTCTCAAAACTTTTGGCCATGACCGTATATGAGTGACAGAAAAAATATGGTGTGAAATTCATTTTCAACGGTTTTAGAGCGACAATATTGACCTCATTCATGATTCCGTGCAAGCCAGTCAGAACGCTGCGCTGCTCTGCAGAACAGTAAGCTCAACATAGTATCTCATTCTTTCAAACATACTGCAATGTTTCCCATGATTCAGCAATTTCTACATTCGCTCTCCCCCCACTGCTCGAATGTATTTTGTAAAAACAAAGCTGAAAAAAAAAAAAAAATCACAAATGTCAACAACAAAACTTTAAATGTAACCATCGATTGAAGGACTTGGAAGGACCGAACAGGCAGCTTGTTTCATAAATAGTATTATCTACAGTACACACACACACACAGCATCGTTAAAAAATATATCAGACCTGTTCGCTTTTGTGGTGGAATATTTTATTTCAAACATACGAGCATTCTGTGAAGCTTTTTCTTGTGAAAATGTTGCTATGGTGTGTGCTATGGTGATGTTATAACCCATATTATAACCCAGCATGCTGGGTTAAAACATCACCATAGCACACACAACAGCAGCACCAATGGATTTAATGATTTGATACAAATAAGAAATGCAAATTTCAAACCTGCAGAATAAAATAACCACTTCAAACCAATGAATATCAGCAAGTGGTTTGTCGTTGTGGGGAGATTTTGTCCTCAAGCGTAGCGATAAAAGTGCACCCAGCTATAAATGTATGATGGATTATGTAAATTTGTGTTAACCTGTAGAAGATTTTATTGTCCTACCTTCCTTTGGGTAAATAGCCCAGCTGTTAGACTTTCAACAGAATCGTGTTGTGTGTGTCTCCATGAGCCAAACTGGCAGCATCAGCTGGTGCACATACAGAACCGAACTGGTAATCATAGTTTGAGGGCAAACCTGACCGTTGCTGTTATCCTCAAATAGATCCTGTAGCAGTGTGTTTGTGGTGAGGTGGCAGACGTGCACACACTGACACGAAGTCCATTCCTATCACTCACATTTGGGCTTCTCCTAACAAGGCTTCTTCCACTTCCACTACCTTTTCTTATGTCTTTTCAGCTCCTCTCATTTCTGCTCCCCTGCCTCCTACACCCCCACCCCCACCCTTCCCCTCCTCCTCGCCCTCCCTTTTCTCACCCTCACTGTGATTACTGCCATCCATCTCAGCGCATGCTGTTAAAAAATCTTTTCAAAGTCCTGCCCAGTTTGGAGCTTTTCTTTTAAAGCAAAGGCTCCAGTGCAGCATGGCAGAGTGAACATGGTGGAAAAGACACACAGGTAAGGGGGGGAGGGGGGGGGGGTGGAATGAGGGTCACAAGAAATTATCGAGATTGAAAACAGGGGGCGGAACCAATGAGGTGTATAGTGTTGACGCAGAGGGAAGAGAAGTGAGGAGTGGTGATGAGGAAGGCTGGAGGCGAGGAGAGGAGGGAGAAGGGAAGGCAGGGGCGACTGTAGGATGGGGGGGGGGGGGGGGGGACTGGAGGCGATGTGTGTCCTGATGCTGTGTTCTTTCCTAAAATAGCAATCACCCAGACGAGGTCTTGGCTCGAAGGAAGGTGTGTGTGTGTGTGTGTGTGTGTCTGTCTGCTGGTGTACATGTGTGGATCTGTTTAAGTGCATGAATTAATGTTAGCATCTGTGTGTGTGTGTGTGTGTGTGTGTGTGTGTGTGTGTGTGTGTGTGTGTGTGTGTGTGTGTGTGTGTGTGTGTGTGTGTGTGTGTGTGTGTGTGTGTGTGTGTGTGCATCCACCATACTGCCTGTCATTCAGACCCTGCCCTTGGTCTGTCCCACCTTTCTGAGTAGCCTCTACTGAGTCACGGTGTTGTGCAGTGTCCCAAACACCAACTTACCAGTGCTGCGTGACAGTGTGTCATCATTAACCAGTACTAATTTATTCCCCTGCATGCCTCCACTCAGGTCAACACTTTTCTCAAATGCACATACGGCCAACAGAAATCTGTATCTCAGATTTTATTCTGCTTCTCAGTAGTATCATTCAACTGTCTCATCACTGCCTTCATAGCAATATTGCATCTGGGTGAGTTAATCCCTTGAAAGCATTATTACTACGACAAATCAAGCATTTAAGCGCCAAGTATGATGATAGGTTTGCAAATGTGATATTTTAGAGCATTTAGGCGACGCAATCTGTTTACCATCGCCGTCTTAAATTAGCCCACAGGATTAAGTGTTGCTTAGAATTTAAGCTTGTGTGCTTACGACCAATAGAGTGTCTTGAATTACATATTGTGGTGGCTTTCTTGGTAGATGCTGTGGAAATTATGTGTTTTTATATCCAAACTAGTCGTTAGCTGACAAGTCTTTTCTTGTCTTATTTTATGGATTACCATAACGGTCCACCACCTTTTTCCTTACTGAATTATCACCTACTGGCCTGGAATATTTTACAGATATTCATTGCAGGATTATGTTATGACCCAAAATGACTTTTTTTCCTGTGACATCACCTTTCACATTTAAGTGAAATATCCTGCACAATACTGGATGAATTGTCATTCATTTTGATGCAGATTTTGTCCCAATCCATTATTTTTATTCTTATTCTTATCCTTATTCTTATTCTTATTTTTATTCTTATTCTTAGATTGAGCCACACAGATATCTTGATTTCCTGATTTGTCATTATATCCATCACCAGGTCAGAGATACTTTTTGCTACTAAACCCCTTCAGACCTAATGACATTCCCATTAGCCTCAGCTGTAATTCGCATTTAGCGCCAATCAGCAAAGGTTACCCACTATGCTAATCGCTAACTGTGAAACGAGGGATCTCAGTCTCGTCTCCGCGTCTGCATGTCATCCAAATAGCTTGAGAACCACTCATCCGATATACGCCTCGCTCTGTACAGCAGAGTGAGGCTCTGGACCAGAGATACAAACTCACAGACAAGGTGATAAAGAACAGTTTGAAAAGTGTAGTTTCATATGACAATCTCTGAGAACACAAAATGTGGCAGTGAAAATAAATCGGTGATGGTAGCTGAGTGATAACAGCAGCAAAGAAGCATTTTTTCAATTTTCAGTTTACTTTAATGACCATTTAGACTTTAGAAAACAGCTTAGAATAATCGACTTAATGAAATAATGATTTATACAAATGTGTTTTCACACAACCAAAGTAAGGACAGAAATATTTAAATTTGCCTTAGATTGTCTTAATGAGCCTGTGTAGTCCAGTGATGAAATTAATTAAAACTACTTTAAGTTTCAAGTCATGTTAAATAAAAATATGGATTTTCCAGTTATGGCTACCTACAGGAATTAATTTAATATATGTGTCACAGCAATCCCTATTGAATATAGGGTCCAATATGTTTTGATTGAGTATCTAACAAATGTCTATTTAATTAACCTCATATATGGAAATCAGATGCTTATTAATAGATAGTTTATATAAATCAGTGAAGTTTTTTATGTCTATTTTGATAAATTAATTGGTTTTGTTACTTAACTTACAAAATGTATATTTTTAATAATGAATTTTGGAATTAATCAACTAATTGCAAGAAAATCTCATTAATTAGACATTAATTAATAAAAAGATGACATTAGTTGCAGCTGAACACGTCATGCAAAGAACTTATCCCTAATAAGTCACCTAATTTGAGTTTAAAATTAATGTTTTGAAAACACTGAAGTAATTCTGATCAGCAGATCTCTATAAATTTGCATTAATATCAAATTTTTCGTAATCAGTCCTTTGTGAAGATGAATTATGAATGATCACTTAAAGTACAGCCCCATAAAGCCACAAAGCCACTTAATGGTGTGTAATTTGTAGCAACGGTAATAAATTAATTACCTTTTATAACAGCTGTTGCTGACGCGCGTTCGCCCATTCTGTGTTACATCACATTAATTTAATGTTTGACTCTAGGTTGGCAGTTTCTCACACTATAAAAGATCAGGGTCTGTGACAGGACCATTACCATCACACGGTCACTCATTCAAATGACAACTGTGATCTTTAATGCCTCACTCAAGCCATGACTTAGCCAAGCATACCACATCCTTCAGTACCCCATTAGCACCGTCTACATAGCATCAAGTGTTCTTTAATGCTCCATAACCTTAATGACATATGACCTTGCAATCATTAAGCCAACCATTTAGCAAGCGTAACTGGTTATTTACCATTACCAATTGGCATTTGTTCTGCATTTATTACCTTCATGTGGGTATATTTCACGGAAATTCCATTTCTTCTTCAGGCTATTTCTTGTAATAACTATGTTTAACTGAGAGTAAAATGGGATAGCTGGTTAGGATTAGCTCTCGCAGTACTTAAACTACGATGGGACACCGGACAAGAGAGACGAAAGAAAGACTCATTGAGGAGAGGAAATTCAGCATCCCTCTGCATTTATAGTCATTCCTCTTGTCCCTTTTTCTTTCCTAACATGCCTTTTCCCTCCCTCCTTAACCCTGTTCACATCCATCTTCATTCAGCTCTAATTGTTGGCTGTTCTGTGCTCCCATTACAATTAGTTATCCATCTGGGTGGTGGTAGACAGACACCCCCTGATCTATCTCAATGCACAAAGGAAAGATACATGAGGATGCCACCAGTTGATGTGTGGCATAGAAGGAATGCACAGCCAAGAAACAAGCATAATTTCTCTATTCAGCATCCCTTTGGTAAATTTGCTGTACAATACTGAGTTTTGAGTCTTTTAATATGTTTAAAGTTGGACTGTAGTTTTGCCTCTGAGCTGGCAGTGGAGGTTGCAAGAGCATCAAATCAACTTACAGTACATATAAATGGGTGAGCTGGTAAGGATTTGAAGATCTTTTATGTGTGTGATTCACAATCACAGAAAGCAGGTAGGTGTGGGAAGCAGTCCACTCAAAGAAATGGAAAATCAAGCTAAAAACCCAGTTAGAGCGATTGCTTTATTTAAACTTTGAGCAGAGGTTTAGATCTGCCGCCATGTAAAAGTAAATGATTGTTGCTATTTCATTTTTTACAAAACATCGTTATACATCATACCTTTTTTCTTTTTTTTTTTTCTTTTTTTACCAGACGCTGCTGAGCTATTTATTCCAGCTAGTGGAGCAGTGTTAAGCCATCATTCATTGGAGTGGTGAAAACAAAACTGCATTTTTGTTGAGACTCTATTATACAGTCTCTTTGTAAAGGGGCTTTAAGCCATTCCCTTTGTTGTCATGACCGGCTCGAAGCCAAGAGGCCACGAGGATGTAAGACAAAATAAAACAGCTGCTTATTTCAGACAAACCTCAACCAGTGAGATAAGGTGTGACAGAATATCTGAATGTCTGAGTGAAGGGATAGCGAGCTGGGATGTGTTGTAATATTAAAAAGGATATCACAAGATGAATGGGGGAGCAGGGTGCATTGCTGCATGTTAATAGTATCAGGAATAGTGTTTGTAGGATCTGGCCCAACGCCCTGGCATTTGAAACACAAAACAGTAGGAGACAAGCAGCAACCAATAGAGGTGAAGTGATCATTGTCTTTTCCGTCTTTACCTCTAGATTTTGTCAAGGTAGAAGTAACACACTCCAAATTTCACAGGGTAGAACTTCATTCATTCATTTTCAGTAACCACTTCTTCTACTATTGTGGGTCGGGAGGTTGATGGAGCCAATCCCAACGGACTTGGGGCAAAAGGCAGGGAAACACACTCAGACCTGTGGACAATTTGGGACCGGCTAATTCACCTGATGTACATGTTTCTGAGGTGGGAGGAAGCCAGAAAGAACCCACGCAAACACGGGTAAAACATATAAACCCCGCACAGATCAGAACTTATTTACATAAAAGTGATAAAATTTCCAGGTAAGTCTAATTCAACATTCTGAGTGGTATGCTTTAAAGACGGCATGATGGAGATGAATAAGCACAAATGGCAAGCAATACAGGAAAAAGGACATGGGGAGGCAAGAATTTACCTTAACTTAATTCCAGAATGTGCGTGCTGTATTCTCCTGGATCTGTTTTTCTGGTTGTTGTGAACAAAAAGTACAGAGGTGTTTTTAAACAGCACATAAATGTATTTGAGTGAAAGCTGAATGCAAATAATCCGTGTTACTCATATACTTAGACACGCACATGTACTTGTAACTTGCCACAAAAGGACCCAAGAATAATCCATTTGCCTCAGTTTGCAAACAGATTTATTTTGAATGTTGTGAATATGTCGCTGTCACCAGTTTGTTTTTTTTTTTTAATACTTTGATTTTTCTTTCAGGTAGAAATTAAATTCCACGCTGGTTAAGACCTTTTGTAAGAATCCCATATTTATTGAGTTTTTCTTTCTTTCTTTCGACATCAGGAGAATAATAATGGTTTCATTTGAATGAATATAAAGTTAAAATATGACCTGAAATTGACTTACATGAAAAATATACAACTCGACGCAAAATGATAAGTGTTCACCATGTTAATATTAATTTCACAGAGGCTTTCGTAGTTTGTGATTTATTTTATCATAATATTCTCCAACAGCTGCTGCCTCGGGGCCTTAGTGGATGTCAATAAAACATTCTCTGTTATGTTTTCTGACAGTGTAACCTCACCTGCTGCACAATGTTCTATCCCCTACGTGCGTGACATCACCTCCGCTTGACCACCTGCTACCCGCAGCCCTGCAGCACTTTGCCTCTTTCTGTTTATCAGTTTTGGTTTAATGTTAGAAACGGAGCGTCTTTCTGACATGAGAATCTTCAACTTGAATAATGACATCCTCATCTAATCAATCCAATTATTTTTAAAGGAAAAAGAGCATTCTCAACTTTTAATAGTGTCTGATATGAAAAAAAATCACAAATCCTTCCGGTTAATTTCCAAACCACTGGTTTTATTAAATAGCACTGAATGCTAACCACTCAGGTCTAGAACAGCAGATTCTAGATCAGTCTCTGTGTTACGAAAAGTTCAAGTCTGGACCCCAAGGAGCAGAGACTGACACAAACGTAAAAATAAACAGTTTAATTGCTCAGACAAAAACACAAGTGAGCAATGAAACCGAAACAACAGAGCAAAAATTAACAAAAATCCACAATACTGAAAAGCGCATGTAGCTGCGAGAAAACTAGGAACATTAGCGTCACGAACACAGGACGAAATAATCTGGCACCCTTCTTAGGGAAAAGCCAGGCCTTTTAAAATGAGGCTGATGAGCAGAGTGGGAACTGGTGTGGCTCGTCAGCTGCCACAGCTTGACCTGTCAAGAGAAAATGAGTCTTCACCATAACTGACCTGCCAAGCACACAAACAGAACAGAACCCTGACACTCTGTTTCCCATTCTGGTTCCACCCCCCTGTTAAAATTTTCTCCTTATTGTATTGTCCATTTCCCACTTGAACCATAAATCATTCTGTGGTTCGACCAGTTTGTTATCCACATACTTGAATTACTGTCTGTTGCGGTCATGAGTACAGCGCTGGCGCTGAGCTTACATGACAAAAACAAAATAAAACAAGTCCTCAAGTCAAGTGTGCCCCCCCCCCTCCCTCCCTCTTGGTCTCCCACCCATGCTCTAAATCATCTCTCTATTGTTTTTAGACCTCCCTCAGAAGGTTGAAGTCAAAAGGTGGAGACGTCTTCTGGCTGAGAGTGTTTTGTCCTTCTAGACAATCAATAAAGTCGTCTGCACTTTGCAACAAGGCAGGCCAAAAAAAAAAAAAAAAAGAGAGATGGAGGGATGTTGATTGGGGACTTCACTGAGATGGGTCAGAAGTTCTGTTATGAATTATGCCCTTTGTTCGAAAACATCCTAAACATGAGCAGCTTACAGAGCAGTGAAGTCTTTCTCTAAAGAGAGAAGGCATTACAGGCTTAATAAAAAAAAAATTCTCTCAGTGGTTTTAGTTTCTTTTGCTTCAGAGGCACGTGTCGGTGCACCAGAGGTGTCAGAGGACTTGATTTCCAATCAATCAGGTCTTGTGATTGTCCTGCCCTCTCCAGCTCCCCAGATGGATTTTCCAATCAGTTGTTTCACAAATTTCTCTCAAGGATGAGAGGACAGCAGGAGGTTTCTGTGTGCGCCACTGTTTTGTTTTTTTTGTCAGTGTGGGCATGTGTATTATAAAGCAACACGCTACAGGCTGATTTATATCCTTGTGGCAGAAATGTCAACATATATAAAAGCAGCTATTTACGGTGAGGGTTTTAATCCTACTTTTGCACGTAGTGAGGGTGTCTGCCTCCCGAACCCAGACTGAAAGATAATTCCAGGAAAGAAGTGATTGATAATTGAAGGCTTTTGTTCTTTTCTACTTTTGGTGATGCTAGGAACCCCAAATAACCCTGCATCCAGATTGCGTAATTTTCAAGTGGTAATAGGGCAGTGTGAGCTCTTTAAGATATGATGGTGGCTGATTAATGGAGGCTTTGTACGTGAGGATTTTAAATTGCTTTCTGAATTTCACAGGGAGCGTGTGCTGAGATATTAATACAAGACAATTATTATCTCTTATATCACTAGTTCTTGTTAGTACACATTCCGCCATATTGGTGGAGGTATAGAGTCTTAAGGGACTATTGGGTCCGTCTGATTGTAGACAATTGCAATATTCAGACTGGAAGTCATGAAAACTTCTTCTTCTTCTTTTCCTTTCGGCTTTTCCCTTGAGGGGTCGCCACAGCGAATCAATTGCCTCCATCTAACCCTGTCCTTTGCATCCTCTTCTCTCACACCAACTACCTTCATGTCCTCTTTCACTACATCCATAAACCTCCTCTTTGGTCTTCCTCTAGGCCTCCTGCCTGGCAGTTCAAAACTCAGCATCCTTCTGCCAATATATTCACTATCTCTCCTCTGGACATGTCCAAACCATCTCAGTCTGGCCTCTCTGACTTTATCTCCAAAACCTCTAACATGTGCTGTCCCTCTGATGTACTCATTCCTGATCCTATCCTTCCTGGTCACTCCCAAAGAGAACCTCAGCATCTTCATCTCTGCTACCTCCAGCTCTGTCTCCTGTCTTTTCCTCAGTGACACTGTCTCTAGACCAAACAACATCGCTGGTCTCACCACAGTTTTGTACATCTTTCCTTTCATTTTAGCTGAAACTCTTCTATCACACATCACACCTGACACTTTCCTCCACCCATTCCATCCTGCCTGGACACGCTTCTTCACCTCTTTTCCACACTCTCCATTGCTCTGGACTGTTGACCCTAAGTACTTAAAATCCTCCACCTTCTTGATCTCTTCTCCCTGTAACCTCACTCTTCCACTTGGGTCCCTCTCATTCACACACATGTACTTACTGCGGCTAACCTTCATCCCTCTCCTTTCCAGGACAAACCTCCACCTCTCTAGCTTCTCCTCCACCTCTTCCCTACTCTCACTGCAGATCACAATGTCATCTGCAAACATCATGGAGATTCCTGTCTAACCTCGTCTGTCAGCCTGTCCATCACCATAGCGAACAAGAAGGGGCTCAGAGCTGATCCCTGATGCAGTCCCACCTCCACCTTGAACTCCTCTGTCACACCTACAGCACACCTCACCACTGTCTTACAGTCCTCATACATGTCCTGCACCGCTCTAACATACTTCTCTGACACTTCAGACTTCCTCATACAATACCACAGTTCCTCTCTGGGCACCCTGTCATAAGCTTTCTCCAAATCTACAAAAACACAATGCAGCTCCGTCTGGCCTTCTCTGTACTTCTCTATCAACATCCTCAAAGCAAATACTGCATCTGTAGTACTCTTTTTTGGCATGAAACCATACTGCTGCTCACAAATGCTCACTTCTGCCCTTAGTCTAGCTTCCACTACTCTTTCCCATAACTTCATTGTATGGCTCATCAGCTTTATTCCTCTGTAGTTGCCACAACTCTGCACATCTCCCTTGTTCTTAAAAATGGGCACCAGCACACTTCTCCTCCACTCCTCAGGCATCTTCTCACTATCTAAGATCCTGTTGAACAACCCAGTCAGAAATTCTACTGCCACCTCTCCTAGACACTTCCAAACCTCTACAGGTATATCATCAGGACCGACTGCCTTTCCACTCTTCATCCTCTTTAGTGCTCTCCTCACTTCATCCTGGCTAATCTTTGCTACATCCTGGTCCACAACAGTCACCTCTTCTAGTCTTTGTTCTCTCTCATTTTCCTCGTTCATCAACTCTTCAAAGTACTCTTTCCATCTTCCCATCACACTACTGGCACCTGTCAATAGACTTCCATCCCTATCCTTAATCACCCTAACCTGCTGCACGTCCTTCCCATCTCTGTCTCTCTGTCTTGCCAACCTGTATAGATCAGTCTCTCCCTCCTTACTGTCCAACCTAGCATACAAGTCATCATAAGCTTCTTGTTTGGCCTTTGCTACCTCTACCTTCACCTTACACTGTATCTCCCTGTATTCCTGTCTACTCTCCTCAGTCCTCTCAGTGTCCCACTTCTTCTTAGCTAACCTCTTTCTTTGTATACACTCCTGAAACACGGGCTACATTTTCCACATCCTCTGGAGATAGGACGTTTTGGATTTCTGCAATGTCCCTCAGATGAAAGAAAGCAGCACTGGAAATTAGTTTTATGTGAGCATTAAAGGACATTTTCTGATCAAGGATGACTCCCACACAATGTTTAGAGCCCAGCACAATAACTTCATTTCAGCTGGGAACACTTTAGTCAAACAAAAGTAAAGTTTAATGTTTCCTGTTATATTTGCATTAACTTATATTTGATGGCTTGAGTCTGTTTTGGGACCTTCTTGCTTTTTCCATGTGCCTATAAAGCTTGAAACGCACACGTTAGTGGTCTTAGATAAGCCTTCATGGAAAGGTTAAACCAGGGGCAGCAGCCTGCAGAGACCCCCAGTCAGAAAAAAGAAGCATCAATGACTACAAAAGACATCAATTAGTCAGAGACATCATGAAAAAGACGTGCTAGGGCGGAGGTGGCGACCAAACAGCGTTCAGAGGAAGCAAACCTCTGCCAGTTGGATGCATAGAAGAGAATCAGAGTTATCAACTGTGAGTTAATTTATGGTTCAGTTACTATCGACTGCTTGACTCCACGGCCTTCCTGAGCCACCGCTATGCTGCAATTTTGTCTGGGTTTATAGCAGAAACTTTCAGGCCAACAGGGGCGTTATGTCCTTAAGACACGCCTGAGATTCAGTCCATAGTTTAGTTTGTTCTGGTTACATTAATAAGCATTATTTCTTTATCTATTTTGGAAAATTCCCGTTGTTACCCCAAAAATTGTACAGTATCCATATCCCCTCTAAAGCATATGATCTCTGTACATGAGCGTCTCTATTATTTTTATTATTTTTGTGCCGTTAATAATAGGTTTTGTTTGTTTGTGGTACATAACAGAGATGCAAATGAGTATTCCTAATAAAAATCCCCTTTTTTATTCAACTGAAAAATAAACAAACAGTTTCTTCTGCATCCATTTCACCAAATGAGAAACATGCAACACTAATTTTCGTTTGCAGACCAGCGCATTGAATATGTAAACACCAAATATACCTACAAATAACACCTCACACACACACACACACACACACACACACTATTTAAATGCTAGACTTGTCTTCACTCTTCAATAGCACTGCCAACAACAACCGGTGTGCCCGTTGCTCGTACGCTATAGCCTGAATTTGTTTGTTTTGGCTCCGCCTGTGCCAGCGCTTCGCTTGCCAGCTGTTGTCAATCAGATAGACGCCCCCCTCCAGTCACTGAGGCGAGAAGGATACTCCCCCTTTAGTCAATAAAAACTACTAACAATATGTTTCAAAAGAAACAATTTTAACATTATTTTTCACTATCAAACACTTCATCATGTGAAGCATATGGAATTTGTTGATAAATGGTGACAACTGTCAAAATTTTGCATTAAATAATAGTTAATATTTGACCAACACATCGCATATATCACATGGGTTTGTTGTGATCCTATGATCTAATTTGTAATCTGTTCAAGTGTAAATACAGTTTCATGACTAATAAATGTAATGTTACTTTACTTTCTAATGTAAAGTAACATTACATTAGATGTTACTGTGTGTGTTTGTGTGTCCATGTCTAGTCCATGTGAGTATATGTGACAATTTGTGTCCCTTTTAGGAGAAACATGGACCAGATCTTGCACCTTTTTTTGGGCATGTAACCTTCCACATGGTATTCTGTGTATACACAAAGGTGCTAATGGAAGCTTTGTGTTCACGGTTTTCTTACACTCCTGTGTTCTCTCCATGATGCCTCAGCAACAAATCGGTGTTGTTCTGTCGCACCATGGCTCGGCTTGAAAGCACAGGATCCCAAAGGCCCCCAGAAATCTAACATAGGACTACAGAGGTAGATTCAATCTTGCAAGACATGTTCTTAACATCCCTTCCATTATCCCGTGCTGCCTGGCAACCACTTCCACAATTGCAGGCTCCCGTTTACATGGTGACACCTGAGATACAATTCCATTGGTTGAGCCCCCATGCCAGAACATAAAGAGCGGTTATCCCAAAGGTCTGTTGGAATGCTGTGCCAGCAAAAAACATACATAAGTCTGCAAAGAAATGGTGGACTTTCAAGAAAGTGGGCGTTTTTTTTTTTTTTTGCTGCATATGCTATTGATTGGTTGGCATGCACCTGTTTATCTTCCTCTGCTTCTCTCTAGGTTACCGAATCACAGCGGGAGCTATCTGCAGGTCAACAAACATTACCATGTTTTAAATGAAACTTAAGTGAGGGAATGTGCTTGAATTAGCATATATTACCATACTCTCACTGTGCAAGGTGTTTCCTCCTCTCAATAAGACTCGTATATGTATGGAAATTCAGATATGAAGATGAGGCAATATATGCATATAAGCGCACGTGGAGATATGCAAACACATATCCGCACAGTCAATTAACCCCCCAGCAGTGCATGCCCCCACCCCTTACTAAACGAGCTTTCTGTCTGGCTCATCAGTTACACAGCTCACGTTACATTTTTCTACGGGTTCCTTTTCAATGAATCCATCATTCTATTTTAAAACGCAGAAAGCAGAGCAACAGAAACACACAATTTGTCGCGTCACCATCCTGACACCACACTCCTTACTTTGATTGAGTGACAGACTATGCACGCCATGCTATTCTGAAAAGTCTCTTTGGTTACCTAGATATTATTGATAGAGAAGCATTCACAATCTATGTAAAGATACTCATTTGTACTCATGTTTTCACACAAGCAAGAGAAACTGTGTTTACGTCCTGCGCAAAATCCAGGGTGTTGGCATAGATTCCTTTCACTTTGTCAAAGCCACTGATGTATAAAGGATGCCCTCCAAGGGACCAGAGTGTTCTTCCTCGCATTCCTTTTCTTCTTGTCGTTCATCTCTTTTGCTGACTTCCTCACAGGGGAGATTTGACAGTTTGAGAGAAAGAGAGGCAGAAAGAAAAAAAAGAGACTGGACAGTGCACTAACTCTGCAGTGCAGGTTTGATGACTGAAGATGCTTTTAAACACAACACTAATTACTTAAAGCATGACTCTGGACAAACCTTTTGATTTATTATGCTATTATTTTGCACAGTAGTTCAAAGACAGAATGAGAGTGAGCTGTTTGACTCATACAGGATTTATTCCCAGCTGCCTCTCAACTTATTTTCAACCCAAGGAATGTGTTATCGAGTAGTCTCCCTGAATCATGCATAACTACCACAGGAGATCAGAGTGAATTTATCACGGAAGATCAGAGTGAATGCTTTAGTAGCACATGTTTGATTTGATCTTTAAGATCTCAACTACAATATCAACCCTATGAAAGTGCTGTATCTCAAATCAGTGGGATGTGTCAGGATGATACCCGATCATTCTAACCGAGGATGTGGTTCGACACTGACTAACTTTGGCTTCTGTGATCTCTTACTCTTTGTAGAAAGCCCGCCTGGCCAGAATCCGAATATCCAAGACTGGAAGCTCCAGTGCCTTTCTTCACAGCAAGCGCAACGGCCTGTTCAATGAAGCTCTGGAGTTTACAGTAAGACCAACCTCTCAAGCACAGACACTCCAATTCTTCACTTTTGTGTTATCCTCCTTCAGATAATCCGACTGCGTGTGACACGTTCAGGTTTTTTTTTATGTTGGTGTTTGTTGAAGTCACCATGCAGAGAACCTCTGCTTCCCCCTGGGGGAAAAAAAATAAACAGTTCCCAGGATTCAAACCGTTGGCTTTCCTTGTCCCTCCTTAAATGATCAGTTCCTAGAATTCACTCAGTATCCCATCAAAGCAGCAAACTGTGATCTCATTGCTTTAATGCTCCTCTAATGCGCACATCTCTGAGCCCAGCTGCCCGGCCGAAGAACAGGCTTCAGGCGATGCAGCAGGAAATGTAAACACAACTCAAGGATGTTCCTCTCCTCTCTAAAGTGTTGCAGCTCACAAGCTCTATACTGGCTTGGGGCTGACTCAGCACAAAAATAAAAACATGTGCCCCCCCCCCCTCCTCTCTCTTTAAGTGTCTCTATAGCTCTCTGGAGGGTGTGGTACCGAACTTTATACTTTTCAGGGTACAGAATAAGTTATGTCTGTGCTACCTGGTATCGTTTTTTAATGTAAAATCAATCACTGGTGTAATTTGTTGATTGGAGAACGCATCGATGTGTGAGATAGAAAAGTCAGGAAGATATTGACCAAAACATTTAGGTGATATATTTTAATTTGTCACCAATGTGCTCTTGTTTTAGTCATTTCACCACTTGAGTAAAAACATTTTCATAAAATTAAGTTGGACAAAGCTAAAAGCTCCATAGGAGAACTTTTTTTTTTTTTTAATTGTTTTCTATTTTATGCCACAGCAGCAGTACTGGTATTCGCATCGATAAAATTTATCATATAAATTTGGTGTTGCAGCATTCAAAGCGTCTGGTAATGGCAACCGGACCTGCTGTCCAAAGGTGTGTGTCGCTTTTACATGTCTGGTCAATCAATGGTTAATTACACCTACTTTAAATAAAATTCCAATTCAGCTATTTATCCAAACACGTGCTTTGCACGGTACGTTTTGCCGCGCTGCAGATCAACCTTGTTAAGCCTCTGTAGAATACGGTGGCCACCTGGGCGATGAGCTTTTAGCTGCCTCCAGACAGACTGCTGATATGGCCTTCCTGCCTCCTGTATGGGGAGAAACGGAAATAACTCACCCTAAACACCTGTGTTTTATTAACACAGTGTCAGGTACTGATCAGCAGCAGGAACACAGGTGAGCAGAGCCGGCGACGACAAACCCAGTCATCACTGCAGGAATTTACCCTCTCAGCAAAAGAAGCTTCTTTTTAAACCACCGAAGAAGCTGCTGCTGTAAATCTTTCAAACATGGCATTTTACTTCCCTGTTGGTGATGCTGTGGACCATGCAGAATCAATGCAGTGGGGTTTTTTTTTTCTTGCTTTGTTTTTATAAACAGTTCAACTACAGATTCTACCGGCAGAGACTGACGCAACCCGCTGCAAGTCCATATATGTGAAACATTGCTTTATTTCTGACAAGATCAATGATGACACTCCGCACTATACTAACGAGACATTTTCCCAGGCTCAATACGGCTATTATGGCCAACATTTACAGCATTGATGCAGCTATAAAGAATGAAATCTGAGTACTGGCTCTTCCCAAAACTCTGCTTGGATGCATATGAAGATTAAAATTAAAAATCTTGTTCTGCAAAATCTAAAATTAATCGTGCATCTATTTCAAATATTACCTGAGAAACAGAGTTCATATAGAGCGAGCTGGTGTTAATAAAAGCTACTAAAGTTCTTGTATGCGTATACAATAAAGATGATATATTCTCACGGTCATTAAACATGATAGTCAAATGATTTATGGATCTAATAACCATATGCACAAATATAAGCAGATGAACTGCTCATTTTTTTTACAGTCCAGTGCTATTTATGTTGTTTTTACTTGTTTATTTACTCAGAGGATCCACGAGACTACCCAGCAGTCCAGTTTTTCTCTGAATCACCTCAGAAATGAGCTTTATATCCAAAAACACCAGCTTGTTTCATGCATGGATACACACGGCACATGAAAAACAAAAGGATATATGGAAAGCAAATCATTAAAGAATGGTCCTGCAGCCGCCCTTTGCAATAACAGATGGAAGCAAAATGTCACGATGTAAATTTTTATTTGAATTGTATACGCTGTATTAGCCATTAGGACTGAGCTGTGCTAGAAATCTCTTTTCCAGCACAGATCAATGCTCTGGCTCCACTGATGTTAAAAGACATGCCTCGGGGCCAGAATACTAATGTGGCCCCGTGTCTGACTGGCATGACTCCTGGCCTGACCGGTGTCTGTTCTTAGTGCTGTCTTATGAACACAAGTAAAACTGTACCTGTCTGTCCTCCTCTTGTCTCCTCCTCCAACTGAAGAAACTTCCATACAAGATGAACCTTTCAGATCAGGTACAGAGACAGCAGCCGGCCGTTCACCTCCAACATCAGATTACTGTATTTGTGAAAGACAAAGTTGCAGTGCACTCATTCATAGTGCGTGTGTGTGTGTGTGTGTGTGTGTGTGTGTCCGTGTGTGTGCATGCGTGTGCGTGTGGTACAGAGTTCCACAGAGGAGGAGCAGCGGTTAAGCAAGTCTACCTCTCTATTAGAGAGTCAGCACCACCACCTACTGCACTGTTTGGAGAAGACCACTGTAAGTGCATGCCAACACACACACACACGCACACACACACACACACACACACACACACACACACACACATACACACAAATACAACACATAATTTCAGTAGTAAATCAAAGCATTAAACACACACCATTTGAATAATCTTCCAGAACAAGACAAAAAGAACATTTATTTTGCAGAAGTTAAAATTTTCATTTGCTTTACAGACACACGGACATTTATCTCCATCTGTGGCTCATTGCATGAAGATAACAGAACCAAGTTTAATATGAATCGAGCTGCAGCATCTTTATATGTATGGGAAAGTGCATCCCAGTAAAGCCTGATTCAATTCAACACGTTGCATTTTCCTTATGATAACCTGTTTATCTGTGATCCAGATGCAGTGACTGTTTGAGATGAGATCAGATCAGAAAACGTAAATATAATATGTGATGATACGTACAGTATGTACACACACAAACTCTCACTTTTCATATTGTTGTGAATAAATTGCGAAAATGAACCATACATAATAAACATGTTAGCAAACAGCTGCCTGCTAACACAGGCAGCAGGAGACTAATATTCATTCAGATGGGGTCTTTTGTCTTTCTGCCAGATTTGAGTTCAGTGTTCATTATCTTTTCAGCTCCGTTTTAAGCTCCAACAACTCCTTATGGAAATATCTGGCTCTTAATCAGACAAATGTGCCGCTATGATCACCAGATAGACATCAACCCACCTCTGTTTGCTTTGTGACTGTGGGTTTTTTTGGAGCCTTTTTAACACAAAATTGTGTCTGCTGTGGCTGAAAACAATGCCGATGAGAGCAGTCAACCTAAACAGTAAAGTAAATCAACTTAAGGCTACTTTGGAACCTTTTCACGCTCGAGCAGTTATGTGATCCATTGTTAAAGTCCAAGCCTTGATTAAGGCACTGAGTATGGAAAACTATTATTTGGAACCAAGCTCCATCACCCTAAAGATATTTTTGGTGTGCCTGTACACACACTCACACACACATTCTCAGTGGAATTACTGACCTATGAAACAGAAAATAACTCTATCAAGCCGTGTATAGTACAGGGTCATGAATAGAAATGTTGTCACATCTTTTTTTTTTCTTTTTTTTTTTGTGACTCTCTCTCTTTCTCTCTCTTTCTATATTACCATTGTTTGTTTTTGCGATGTGAATTCTTCGTGGCTTGAATCTCTTTTGGAATTTTGTGTAAATGTGATTTTTTTTTTTTTTTTTTTAATTTGGCTTCTATGAATAAACATGATTTTTAAAAATCAAAAATCTCTCTCTCCACTTATCTATGTTTGCAGAACCATGAGTTTGTGGATGAACAGTATTACCAGCAGAGCTACCTGGAGGCGGGGCTGCACAACTACCCATCCCGAAGCCCCTCCCTCTCAAGCCAAGATGGCATGACGGGCACGTGCTGCACCCGCCGGAGCAAGAAGCATCACACCCCTCTACCAAACGCCAGTGCTCCGGCACACATCCAGTCTTTGACACACATGCACACACACCAACAAGGCTTGCAGGAGCTCAGCACCATCCACATCCAACCCCTCAGCACCAGGTGAGCCCAATATTTTCAAGAAACAAGGCAAAAAATTCTCTGTGTATTACTTTTTTTTTTTTTTTTTCATTAACATTTGTATTCAGGGGCCAGTGAGTTGGGGGAGAGAGAAATAGCTACGGCCAATTGATTTACTTTCTCTTCCTTGTGGTTAATGAACAAGTCGAATGATGTTTTTCTTGTGATGGTGGATTTCATCATCCGCGCTGCGCTGCAACTTCTGAGCAAATAGCGTCTCATCAGATTCTCTGTTGGTGGTTTCAATATCGATAAACAAGTATTAGCCTTGTCAGCTAAGATAATTTACTAATATGATGTAATTTGCTTTCGATTTGTCCATACATAATTGCTGCAAACATTCATAGACTATGTAGTTGGCACTATTTTCTCAAGCAAGCTCTAGATTTCGATCCACACCCTGGGTCTTTCTCTGTTTGCTTTCTGCAAGTGTGGCTTCCTTCCATCTTCCTCCCATAGTCCAAAAAACAAGCACTTTAGGTGACTTGGCCAAATTAGTGAATGTGAGGGAGTATGGTTGTTTTCATGTTTGGTTCCTCCCTGTGCTGAATTGGTGAACTTTCCAGGCAGCATCTCCGTCTATAGCCCAATGTCGGCTTGGACAGCCTCCAGCTCTGCTGCAACCCTACGCAGGGTACGTGTTTAAAGAAAATGGATAAATGGATCTTCTGATTACTTTCTTTAAAAAAAATTTTTTTTTAAAATCAATAAGTCATTTTGTCCTTTAAAGGTCTAATTGCAGCTCCATTGCAAGTTAAGTATTCACCTAGGTTTAAGCTCAGGGTTGGTTCACTAATTCAAATGTCACAGGGTGTTTAACGGGTTAAATGTCCATTAAACTGTGGTTAAGTTTGACTTTGTTAAGCTTATTTATAGGAATTGACCGACCCCAATGTCCTTAGCAGTTAAATGCTATGTAGCATAATGACAATTACCCCTGGGTTATTTTTAAAACTCTATAACACCTGTGAACTAGCGATGATTGAAACTCGGGATAATTTCTTTTTCGTTTTTAATTTTTTTTCTCATGGTCATCTCTGAAACCATTCTTCACCTTTAGGACAAACTTTGACCTTGAACGCAGTGCTGAAGGACAAAAGAAGATTTCTCATTCAGTTTTATTGAACCTGAACCATTTTCAAAACTTTAAGTCAATAAAACCTCTCCCTGTGGGCTGATGCTAATGCAAAATTTGTCCACCTAGACAAACTATCCAGCGCCTCAGTGTTCTTTGCTTCTTTCCTTCCTGCAGCCGTTCCAGTCTGAACATGCGCATAGATGAGCCAGCACCCCTGAACTGCCAGGGCAGCCAGATCACCACAGCAATCATCAGTATTCCCACGCCACCCGTGACGACCCCTGAGGGTGATGCTCATCTGCCCGCGGGCCCCACCCACCAGAACGTTGTAAAGGTGTCTGCACTGTGAAAATTAGAGCGCAGGAGCAACACACAGACAGACGGACAGAGACTCATCGAGACAGACTGAGGGACAGGAGAGGACTGGAACGGATGGAGAGTAGAGTACTAGTCTAGCCCTGGTGGAGCCTGCCATCTGCTGGTCATGTACTGTAAAGACATGGACTCCCTTTATGGATGGAGGTTGGCTTTCAGATACAGTATATTCATATTAGTGGTTGACATGGAGGTGTGTGTGTGTGTGTGCGTGTGTGTGTGTGTGTGTGTGTGTGTGTGTGTGTGTGTGTGTGTGTGTGTGTGTGTGTAAGAGAGTAAGGGGGGGGGGGAAATGTGAAGAAGGTAATTGCTTGAGGAGGAGGCGGGTGAGAATCTGTCTCCAAAGTGTCAGAGATGAGTCCCGTCCCCCCCCCCCCCCCCCCCCCCCCCCAGTAAGTCATGTGTCACTGTGCACAAAGTACCTTTTTATGTTCTTCTTTCAGTTTGACTCTTATAGTCTCTTTAAGCAGGAGAGATGAGGGAGAGGGCAGCAGACTCAAAGAGGAAAAAAAAGAACGATATGTAAAGTGTTTTTTCCACTCATTCAACCTGCCTTGGTGTTTGACATTTTGGTCTCCTCACCTGTTGATAGATGAATATGCCACCATTCCTTTTCAGGTTCAATATTATTCCACTTGAAATTCTTGGTCAGTGTGTCTTCGATGGCGTTACAAATGAGTTTCGTATTCGTGAATGAGTGTATATGAATTTTTTGCTAGATAGAGGAATCGTGACATTTGGGATAGGAGAGGTGTGTGTGTGTGTGTGTGTGTGTGTGTGTGTGTGTGTGTGTGTGTGTGTGTGTGTGTGTGTGTGTGTGTGTGTGTGTGTGTGTGTGTGTGTGTTTGTGTGTGTGTGTGTGTGTGTGTGTGTGAATGTGTTTGTCTCAGTTGATTGAAAACTTGTGTTTCAATTCTTCTGGAAGTCTCTGTGACTCAGTATATGGTATATTTGACTAGCTGCCACTCCGAGAGGTGCATTGCACACGTTTCTGTCTAAAATTCTCAGCTACAAGCCTTTTACATAGTATGTGCCTATTTTGCTAGATTAACTAAATATTTATTCTCTTAGTTTTCTGAATTCTGCCTCTTGTTCTTTCCTTCAAATATCTAAATTATCTCATAAAGGAACCAAAAAAAAAAAAAGTATATTTTGACTTAAATTAAAAGCACAAGGTGTTTGCTGAGAATTTCTGACACAAATCTGTCTTGACCCTGGGTTTTTTGTGAATATTGTTAATAGAATATTTTGTAATATCTCAACATCGTCTGGCAGAACCAGTGAAGCCGTCTTTCTTGTTCTCTCTCTCCCTCAGTCTGTCTTTTTCAATTCCTCTCTTTGCATATTTCTCTTTCTCTCTCTTGTTGTTGTCCTGTTGTATTCCTACCTCCCGTGTCAACAACAGTATACTTTCAGTAGCCTTTATAGTTGTCAATGTTTATTCCTTCCTGAATTCCGCAGGCATTTTTCAAAGTATGTAAACTCTATGTGTTAGGAAGCTTGGTGTTTGTAATTTTTGTCCTCCTTGGTGTTTCAAAGGACTGTATTTATGTTATAAAGCAGGAAGTCTGTTGTAACAGTGACCACAGAGACATGGAGAACACTGGATAAACCATCCACTAATGTCTGTCACCAAAAAAAACTCTGTTTTCTCAATCATGGCCCCAAGATGTCATTTTAATATTTTAGCTGACAAAGATGATCTTTATAAGTACGGATGCTAAATGCCCTTTTGTAACTCTTTTAACCTTAGTTATTGTTTGACATCTTGAGTGTGATTCTGCATCCCACAGCTACCCAGACAGTAAGATCTGAATTTAGATGGATGAGATCATCCATCCATCCAACCATCCATCCATTTTCTTGTAGATGAGATGGTCATAATCGTCTCGTCTGCAGCCGCCTATCCGTCTTGCGGGTCACGGGGTCTTCTGGAACTTATCCCAGCTGGCTACAGGTGAGAGGGAGGGTACACCCCAGGAAAGATGCCAGCTCATCGTGGGGCTACATGGATGAGACCGCTGAGAAGCAAAAAGTATAACAGAGTAGCTTCAGTCACAACAGACAGTTCACCAGCTTCTGTTCCGTGTGGATGAAATGTTGATCTAGAGCACACAGACAGAGATATCAGCCAAGAGCATTATTCAAAAAGAACACTGAAATTGGTTTAATAGTATGTCTGCCCATATGTAGCTGTTTTTTCAGAAAAAAGAGGGCTTCGTTCAGAAATGGTCCTTTTAGAAAAGTGTTTAATTATCTTAAGATGAAGACATTTAAAAAAGCTAGTTTACACAATTTAGTACACATGCGTTTGTACTAAAACTTTTAAAAAATTTAAAAAAAATTACACATCATGATCATATCATCCAGTATGGCAGGAATGATGTAATATAATTTATACCATCTCAGTGCATTATGACACAAAGTCCCTTAGATTCATCTCTTGACCTGAAGTTCTCTCATATCCAGAGGTTTGCACCAAACCAAAGGCAAAACTATCCAGAGTTAAAACGAGGTGACTTATAAGTCTGGATTTCACATAAGTGATCTAGAACTATTGCTGATAATTTATTACTGTATCCAATGACAGCAGCCTAGATCCAGTGTTAGTGTTTAGTCAAATTGTTTGCAAATTTACCTGAAGTTAAAAAAAAAAAAAAAGTAGTCAAACACAGATAAGAAGAGCTTTTTCATTGTAATAATAAACGTGGGGTTGAAGACTCTGTATTCAGTGTCACGTTGGACGTTCAGAAACTATTGACAGCTACAACAAGGTTACGACGTACAGTAGGTAACGACAGTTCTGTTCTTTATTTGCTGATACGTTAGTGATTATACATGATTTATTTCCCTGTTTCAATATAGGTTGTTTGTTTCAGCTGCACTTTCAAATGGCACACTTTCTCCTACTATCTATGGATATTTCTGCTCAACGTATCAAAAGGACTGCAATTTTTTTAATTCACAAACAACAAAAGCAGAGGTCTGTGATTGTGTTTGTCTCTCTTTCTCTGTTCTCCTTTGCTTGTCTTTCTTCTGAGCTCAGTCAGTTTTACTCTTTCTCTTTGCTTTGCCCTCCTATGCCACCTGTCATTGTTGAGACTACTGCTGTGCGTATCTTGTCAGGTGTTGGATATTATTTATGACCTTTGTCTTGTGTCCCGACTGTGAACCGCCTGATAAAACATCTATATCTGCCACAAATACCAAATCTGTGGTCTCTGTTTTTCACCTGCATCTAAATTGTTGTGTGCATTTAGTCCATCGGCGGTATTCACGCGTCTCAAAGGTGAAGTTTACACCATGTAAATGTTTGTATCGTCAGTTTTTCCATTTTATTGGACAACCCGGGATGGATGAAATGATCTTCTTGAGTTCAGAGCGAAACTGTCTGGTGACTAAAGTGTAGATGAGGGGGTCCACAGCAGCCTGCACACACGTCAGCACCATCGCCGATGTCTCCAGCTCCATCAGCAACTGAAGGGGGAAACGTGAAGAGAGAATTCAACACAGGATACTGCTTTAAAATACTTCTTGACCTCATCTGCAGTTTGATCAACATCAAAATGATTATTTATATAGTCAGGATTTTTTCTTCTAATGGCCTTCAAAGGCTTTGAAAAAAATTTATATCCCCTTGAGATCAACCATGAATTAAAGTTTAATCCTGAGCTGAGTTAATTTGATATGAATCCAGAATGTTTAAACACACAGACCTCATAGAGTACAGGCTACAAAGAGATAACATAATGATTCAGACTTGCAACTAAGATCAAATTATATTTATTATTATTAGTAGTAGTAGTAGTAGTATTTTTTATTCTGATTTATTTAATTTAATATTTAAGTTTAATAGCTGTAGCTAAAAAACTAAAAAAAATATGTTCCTTAAAATAAAAAATAAAAAAAGATGTTTGAATTTAGTTTGTTTTCTTTATTTAAAGGCTGTTTATATATAGTGCTTGGCTGAATAATTAAAGAATATGCTTTTAACGCTTTGTGCCAAGGACGAACGGATTGTTGAGTGTTTTTGAGTGACTGACAAAAATATATTTTGTCTCACTTCACACCCAAGCCATAAAAATATTTGGTCACACATAGTCTAACAACCCTGAACAAAATGTAATAAAGTTATCCAATAAAAAAAATACATTATGTCCACAATGCAGCCAATTAAAATTTTGCAGGAAACTGAATTTAGTGTTGCGCAGACAAAAACTATAAAATGTCTTTTTTTTTTTTTTTTCAAACAGAAAAAGAAAAAGAGGTACTGACTTTATCTGTCTCCTCCCATGAGATGATGCTCATGAGCAAAATGACCACCATGGGCATCCACAACAGTGTGAAGGCAATCATGATGTACCCAAAACGCTGGGCCAGCCTCCCCTCCATCTGTGTCTTCCCCCGCTGTCTGACCTCAGGTGTCAGAAGACACACCGCCCCCACGATCTCAGGAGGCTTCCCTGACGCGCCTCCTATGGACGAGCCCGTGTGGGGAACGCCGGCTCCATCTACCAGCAGCAATGTGTGGCGGGTGGTCAGCGGGCTGCTGGAGCCGACGGAGGGCAGGGTGTGGAGGCAGTCCGCTGCGGCCGACGCGGGGGCTCTCACGAGGTCCAAGGTCGACACCGTCGGCTGCAGCTGGATTCCCAAATGGAGAACTTTCTTACAGTGCTGCCTTACAACTCTGAATATCCGCATGTAGTGGACTATGATAACAGCCAGAGAAAGACCCCACACTGGCACCAGTACATAGGGCCCAAATGGATCCCAATAAGTGAGATGCTCCTCACCAAACTTCTCAGTGTGCAGACGGCAGAGCATGTAAAAAAGTGTTGCTTTGGGAAGAGTCAAAGAGATTACAGCCAACGTGATGCCACATACCCAGATGAACAGAATCCAGTAACGAACCCTCGCTTTCCTCCTCTCGCTCTGAAAGGGGAAGGCGATGGCTTGGAAGCGCTCCACGCTTATGCTGACCAGCGTGAGCAGCTGGACGCAGCTGCACAGGGCGTAGGTGAACTGCTGCAAGGTGCAAACGGGCACCGAAACCTGGCCGTCCTTCCCGTAATACACGAAGGAAAACAGCAGCAGCGGCGTGTAAAGCGAGCAGTTCAAGAGGTCGTTGGCGGCCAGGCTGACCAGCAAGGCGTTGTTGCAGGTCTGCAAGCTCTTGGTCCTGAAAACAACCCAACAAACCCAAAAGTTTCCAGGCAAACCCAAAACCAACGTTAAAGTTAAGACAGAACAGTTGAAAAATAGAAACGCTGCATCCATGAGAGCATCATAGTGCACCGTCGTTTGGTTCTTGGACGTGTGTGTGTCCATCACCTCACCTTCCTCTCAGGAAGCATTTGCATCTTGTATTATTCTCCCGGTTATTGTCCGAACCAGTTTCCTGCACCTCAGATCATAATGGAACCGTTCCACTCAGCAGCCACCTAAAGCTTTGATGGTCAAAATGAGGTGAAGTGGTTCTCCAGTTTGAGTTATTTATTCAAGGGGGTGTTTGTCTTTGTGTTGCCTGGTACTGATTGGGTGAAACATAGGTAGTGCTTGATTAGCCTGTGATCAGGAGCGTTTGGAGATGTCTGACCTTGCTGAAGAGATCAAAGGAAATTGTGCCGTTTCTGCCAACGGACTTTTCTTTCTTCTTATATAAATACAGTAATAAATAATAGTGATGTGAATGGCCTTTATATCAGAAAAAGCCAATGTATAAATATTAAAAAATATGAATTTGGTTCTACATGAATGTGTAGATCCAGATCAGACAAGGACTTAGAAACAGATGTTCCATGCTGGTGATTTATTAAGAAAATAACTTAACAGTAAAAAAATACTTTTTCAGCTTGTCCCATAAGGGGTCGACACAGCGTGTCATCTTTTTCCATTTCAATCAAACCATTACATTTTATTTGTAAAGCACATAATCACATTTCAAAGCACTTTTACAGAAAGAGAAATCCAACAGAAGTCTCCAGTGCGAGCGTTAAGTAACAGCAGCGGGGAAAACCTCCCTCATGAGGAAGAAACTCTGGGCAAGATCCGGATTGTGGAGGGCGGTGGAAAAGAAATACAGTATAGATGGGGACAAAGTGGCAGATAGGCCAGATAGTTTGGAAAAACTAACAAAAAGATTCAGTGCTGAAGGGGATAGGGATTGAATTCATTTGATATCAAGGTTACCATTACCATTTTTTTTTTCCTTATATCCAGACATCTGACATTGCACTGCATCTAAGGAGAGCATCTCTAGAAGGTCTACCTATATTTGTGTCTGAGAATTCAAATAAGTGGTTAAAAAATTGACTTCAAAGTGTTCTCTTGGCACTTAATTTTTTATTTGTGTGAGGTGATATTAGGGTGGGTGTTCTCAAAGAGGAGGATTCACTTACTTTGCACCCCAACTAACTTACAGAGAATGGAATGAATTCATTTGAAAAACACATTCAGCACATTTAAGTGCAAATTATCACAACATACGTTCAGACAAACAGCATGGACCAGTCAGGACTTCAGGAGCTCTTCCATGTAGACGGCATTCATTCGATAAGCTGCCATCCAGTTTTGGGCTACGCTATAGTAGCTCTGGAAACCTCGCTCTTGAGGAGACATGGAGGCGTAGTAATCACTCCAGGCTCTGTAGCTGGCTCTCCAGTAGGATTCAGCATCCCAGTCCTCTTCATCATTAGGTTCTTCTTCATCATGCTCTTCTTCATCCCTCTTCCTGGCTCTTTTGTCTCTTTGCTTCTTTTCAGAAATCTTTTTGTGGCCTTTTCCAGTCTCTTCCTTAATCTTTCTTGATTTGTGTCTGCTGCTCTGCGCCGGAGCAATCCGATTGGGTTGCCTGCTCGATTTAACAATCGGCGCAGATTGATCGCTCACAGGCTGAGATGAAGCTCTCCTGTTTGATGCATTTGTTGTCTGGGGATATATTTCAGGTGTGGATGAAACCCAAGATTTGGTTTTGGTGATCTCTTCCTCTGGATTGGGCACAATGGATTCTTGTTTAACCTCTTTCTGAGGATTCCTGATTGCTTTGCTTTCACCATCGTCCTTGTCAGACTGCGAGCTTGAAGCCCCAGATGTGAACCTTGGACGTGTTGAATCAGATTGCCACCGTTTTCCCCGCTGGATTAAGCTTTGAGCTGCATCATCGTGAAGCATCACTGACTCTTTATATCCACTGTTCTCCTCATGGAGGGCATTGTCCTCCTGTCCTCCAAACTCCCTGATGACCTCCACTGTTCTCCCCAACCCTGTGGTAATAAAGCTCTGGAAGTCACGCTCCGCCTCCTCAAAGCTCACAAACCTGGAACTACACATCTTGAACGAGCTGAGAGGAGGGATCTTCGGTAGAGCATCCTGCAGCTCTTTACGAGTCGGCGCCAGCCGGGGAGGACTCTGCGAGCGAGACGTCTTTACGGGAGATACATTCCTAGGATTTTTCTCAGCGTGTTGTTCCCTGGTCTTCTCTGGGTTATTTGGACGGCCGTGCTCTAGAGTTTGATCCCTGATTGTCTTGGCACGGCTCTTCTTCCTCTCCGTCTTGACAGAGAGCTGGGGTAAGTGGCCCACAGGGGCTGCTTCTGTGCAGACATCCCAGTCACATGGTTCATCCATCAACCCCGGATCTATAATGGCTGAAAGGAAAACACAGATGAGACTTGTAATTACTTGTCCTGTATGTAATGTTAAAGAGATTAAAAGGTTAATACGCTTCATGTGAGTCTTACAGGGCAATAAGGACAAACTCAGGCTGCACTTTTGAGCGATGGCCATCATCTTGTTCTCCTCCTCACCATGGCAGCAGTAAGTCACCGCCAGTCCCTGAGTGCCTGCAAATAAATTGTAACGTGCATGTAAGCACAAATGGTGTGTGTGCAAGCCAAGAATGAATCACCGTCTGTTTCTAAGACAATACAAGATCTAAGTAATTATACTTAAACAATCAGGGGCCTGTGCACCTTTCAAAGTGGATGCTGCTAAGAGTTCAGAGGCTCAAACTAATTTTAAAAACCGTGTTCACGCTTGAACCTCACAGCTCAAGTAAATTAAAATCAACAATAAGAGCCAAAAAAACAAACCAAACAGCATTTATATGACTAACAGGCCAGGGGGAGAGAAAGTGATTCTAAATGGGTGGCAAAACAAACAAAGGGCTGTGTCTGTTCAGTCTATTCAACAAGCATACAAGACTGCAGAAAGCAAATGCTATTTTAGTCCATTTTGAACTGGGGTTAATGGGCTCATATCTACTGTGATTGACAGTCCTGGAGACTAACCAAAGCGACCGGCCCGTCCAATCCGATGCAAATATGTCTCCCAGTCCTGCGGCACATCCAAGTTTATCACCAGGTTTACTTTGTCTGCGTCAATACCTCTGGACGTCTGGTGGAAGGAAGAACATAGCGAAAACGACCGGATACTAAGTGATACATGAAGTCCACAAGTGACGAGTGGAGAAAACGTGTTTTCCTCACCAGGTCAGTGGAGATGAGGACCCTGCACTGGTACTGCTTCAGTTTTGACATCGCCTCCAGTCTCTGTTCCTGACTCAGACCACCTGTGCAGGTCATTACACACATTATATTACACTGAAATCATCTCGGCAATGACAGCCAGCCTCTCTGCCAAAAGTGTGTGAGGTTAAAACAACAAAATCTACTAAAAATCTTCGATGAAGTGAAGCTGGGCATCTTGAAGCGCAAATATGTGAGGGTTTACTGTATATATGTGTGTGTGTGTGTGTAATATTATTTTAAAAATTACTCCCTTTCCTATTTTCTCATAAATGACTCTTGGAGGAAAAAAAAGATTATTTCAAAAAAGCCACCTTACCTGACATGCAAACAGCAGGTAAGCCTTTAGAGGACAGGATGTCTGCCAGATGCTGAGCTCTGTGGGAACAATCCAAAGCGAGGGCATTTAAAACACAATTTGTCAGTCAAACATTTTTTCAGAATAAGATGTTTTTGTCCAACCATAAACAGGCACTATCACTGCCGCCACAGTCAGCAGGGTCCATTAGCAGAAAAGATTATTTTAGCACAAAGAAAAACACAAAGATTCCTGTGCATTACCTTGTGTGTAGGTTGGAGAACACCAGGGCCTGGTTGAATGGGATTTTACTGAAAAGCTCCAGCAAGTGCTGCACTTTCTCCTCGAATACTTTGTGAGGTAAAGGATGGGACTGCACCAGCTTGTAATACTGCTTCAGACCTGGCAGGAGGTGAAAGTGTGTGGAAGAAAATCAATTCAAACATCTGTATTATAGTATCATAGTGGTAGAAAGAACAAATTTAAATATCTTTTGTTTATTATTTATATATTTATAGATAGATAGATAACATCATTTAAATAACTAAACATTAACAAAACTCTATTCTGTCAGACAGCCTTAACTCAGGTTTTCCAACTTGTCATTGAACCTATAACCTCAGGGGAAAAAATAGCGTTGCCAGAAAACAATCCTAAACACATATCACTTTATAACTTGGATGTGTAATAATTTTATCTCCTGATGTGTGTTAACTGGGAGAGTGATCAATTGTTTCAGAATGCAAACTTCCCCTTCCAGGATCCTACCTTTCAGGCCCATGTCACCAGGATTGAGCCTCACAAACGTAGGCTCTCTCATGTAGCGGGTAAGGTGCTGAGCAAGGGATTCTGGGTATGTGGCGGAGAGTGCGAGCATTTGTTTGTTCACAGGCAGAGAGGAAAAGATCCAGCTAGAAACGAGGCGTAGAGGAGAAGCAGACTTCACGTCACTTTAACAGACTGGAGTTGATCTTGCCACCAGTTCGGCTTCACCAGCCTGCTGTACGATTAGAGATCATTCCCGTCTGTCTTACTTGATCTGTTCCTGAAAGCTGCCCTCCTCCAGCAGCTTGTCTGCCTCATCCAGAACAAACAGTCTGATGCTGGCGGTGGACAGCATGCCCAGCTCAATGAGCTGCTTGATACGACCTGCGTACATCAACGGTTCAAAAACAAATGAAAAGCGTGACAGGAAATGACTCGAGGTGGGCTGTATGGACTCTTACCAGGTGAACCCACAGCTACGTGACACTTCTTCAGATGAGCTTTATCCTGACTGACAGGCCTGCCCCCGATGAAAACATGGCACTCAAGACCTTCCATGGCACAGCCTATAGCCATGACTACTGAGTGGATTTGCACGGCTATCTCACGCGTAGGAGCCAGGACGAGGACCTGCAGAGGACAGAAAGAGGTTCTTTCTGATTCAAGTGGGAGCAGATTAGGCAAATTCTGGGTAGTTCTCAATCAATAAAGCCCTGACTAATAAGATTACAGCACACTAAAACATGGCCAGTACTTGGCCTCTTTCACTTATGTCTCTGACAATGAGAAGTTTAACAGATTGAAAACTGATGACCATCTGTTGTGGGATCAGTGGTTTAAATTTGAGAATAAGAAAGAAATTGTGTTTTCTTTTTTATCATTCTTTGTTAGGGGATCCCAAAAGATTTTCATTAATTTGTATAAACACGTATACATCCCTTAGGTTAGAAACTACAGCGAAGGTCCATTACTTCAAATTCCACTGACAATCTTGAGTCACCTTCTAACCTGAGTTGCAGGATTCTCCAGAACCAGCGAGTCCAGGGCGACGGTGCAGAACACGCATGTCTTCCCTGTGCCAGATTTTGCCTGCACGATCAAATCTGAAAGAGCAAATGGTCAAATTAAGGCTGCACCAATAATCAAGAATAATAATCAAGATGCACCAAATTATGTGTCTTGTCCAGAGTTAAAAGGCATGTGTTTACTTCAAGTGCAATGCGAGTTTTTGCTACCAAAGACAACTTTCTGTTTTAATGCTGGAGGAAAATATTTGAGTGCAATTATTTATTTAAAAAAAAAAGACTCAGTAGAGTACAGACCCACACCCTCTACGAATTTAGTTTCTGTATTGAAAAATGTGAACAGAGGTTATAACTGGCCCCCGTCTGTCCCATGTCCCCAAAACACAACCGAATGGAAATCGATTTTTCAGTTTGAGAGGAATTTCTCATTAGTTAGAAAAAGCAACAAACTGTGATGCCAAAAAGCATAAGTGAAAAGTCTGACTGAAAATCCAGTCAGCAGAAATGTGTCCGGTTTTTTAAAAAAAAAAAAAAACAAAAAAAAAAAAACAGCCATCCAAACGCCGACGTTCTGTTTTTTTGTTTTTTTTTTTGACACATTCACGCGTGGAGCGACCCGCATGTGTTGTAAACGCACCCAGCCCGCAGCGGCCCAGCGGGATCGCCTTGAGCTGGATCGGGGAGGGTTTGTGGAAGCCCGCGGCGGACAATCCGTCCAGGACGGCCTGCGACAGGAGGAGAGAGCTGAATTCGATCCCATCCGACAGAAGAACATCATCAGTTCGACTCCGCGTCGTTATATCATGGGCAGCTTTCTTCACGGAAGCGGCCATGTTGATTGTTTACCACCGGTTACCAAAACCAGCCGCTTTAAGGTACGTTGCAGTCACAGCTCCAGCGGCTGCTGCCCCCTGGTGGCCCGGAGGGGAAGAGCTCTGACCCGAATAACGAGCACAGGAAAATAATTCAGGATGAGGTTTGCAGAGGCAGACCTGATTGTGCTCATTTTCTGATTAGAAATCGAGTCTACAGGTAATAAAGAGGTTAAATTGTTCAAACTTTTTTTTTTTTCATGAGGATGTATAGTACCAAAATAGATTACTTTCAGAGTGTTCTCAACAGTAAGAGCGCTAGAAAGACATACATCTATTTTTAAAAAAAATCTTATTACAGTATATTTCGATTTAGCATGTATATTTCCTGCTATTATTTAATTGAAATCTATTTTAACTATTCTTAGTCAACACAATCAAGCAAGAGGTGTAATAATAGGAAATAATTGTAATTACATAATTTTCTGAAATATTAACAACATTTCAAAGTCTTGTATTTGTGAAGCACACCCTATTTCAAGATACTGTATTTGGTTTATTTGTCTAACAGTTGTGATTGGGTTTTTTTTTTTTTTTTAAATCAGCTTCTATGCTGGCTGGAGTATAATCATGACATGCCTTTCATTAACATAAAATCATATTATTGAATCCCTAATGTAGCCGCAAGAGGGCACAAGCCAGTGTCTTATTGTGCCGGTCCCAAGCCCGGATAAATACAGAGGGTTGCGTCAGGAAGGGCATCCGGCGTAAAACTTTTGCCAAATCAAAGATGCGAATCAAACATATGACTTCCATACCGGATCGGTCGAGGCCCGGGTTAACAACGACCGCCATCGGCGCTGTTGACCTACAGGGCGCCGGTGGAAATTGGATTACTGTTGGTCGAAGAAGGAGAGGAGGAAAGTGCGTTCGCACGAAGAAACAGAAGAGGAGCGCCAAGAGTATAGGACTAAGAGTAGGGACGTTGAATGTTGGAACTATGACAGGAAAAGGTAGAGAGTTGGTCGACATGATGCAGAGGAGGAAGGTAGACATACTGTGTGTCCAGGAGACCAGGTGGAAAGGTAGCAAGGCTAGAAGTTTAGGAGCAGGGTTCAAGTTGTTCTATCATGGTGTAGATAGAAAGAGAAATGGAGTAGGAGTTATCTTGAAGGAGGAGTTTGTTAGGAATGTCCTGGAGGTAAAAAGAGTGTCGGATAGAGTGATGAGTCTGAAGCTAGAAATAGAAGGTGTGATGTTCAATGTTGTTAGTGGGTATGCCCCACAGGTAGGATGTGAGCTGGAGGAGAAGGAGAAATTCTGGTTGGACTTTGATGAAGTGATGCAGAGCATACCTAGAAGTGAGAGAGTTGTCATCGGTGCAGACTTCAATGGACATGTTGGTGCAGGTAACAGAGGTGATGAGGAGGTGATGGGCAGGTTTGGTATCCAGGAGAGGAACGCAGAAGGACAGATGGTAGTTGACTTTGCAAAAAGGATGGAAATGGCTGTAGTGAATACTTTCTTCCAGAAGAGGCAGGAACATAGGGTGACCTATAAGAGTGGTGGTAGGAGCACACAGGTAGACTACATCTTGTGTAGACGATGTAACCTGAAGGAGATCAGTGACTGCAAAGTAGTGGTAGGCGAGAGTGTAGCCAAACAGCATAGAATGGTGGTGTGTAGGATGACTCTGGTGGTGAGGAAGATGAAGAGGACAAAGACAGAGCAGAAGACGAAATGGTGGAAGCTAAAAAAGGAAGAGTGTTGCATGACCTTTAGGAAGGAGTTAAGACAGGCTCTGGGTGGTCAGGAGGTGCTTCCAGATGACTGGACAACTACAGCTAATGTGATCAGGGAGGCAGGTAGGAGAGTATTTGGTGTGTCATCTGGAAGGAAAGTAGATAAGGAGACTTGGTGGTGGAATGAGGAGGTACAGGAGTGTATACAAAGAAAGAGGTTAGCTAAGAAGAAGTGGGACACTGAGAGGACTGAGGAGAGTAGACAGGAGTACAGGGAGATACAGCGTAAGGTGAAGGTAGAGGTAGCAAAGGCCAAACAAGAAGCTTATGATGACTTGTATGCTAGATTGGACAGTAAGGAGGGAGAGACTGATCTATACAGGCTGGCAAGACAGAGAGATAGAGATGGGAAGGACGTGCAGCAGGTTAGGGTGATTAAGGATAGGGATGGAAGTCTATTGACAGGTGCCAGCAGTGTGATGGGAAGATGGAAAGAGTACTTTGAGGAGTTGATGAACGTGGAAAATGAGAGAGAACAAAGACTAGAAGAGGTGACTGTTGTGGACCAGGATGTAGCAAAGATTAGCCAGGATGAAGTGAGGAGAGCACTGAAGAGGATGAAGAGTGGAAAGGCAGTGGGTCCTGATGATATACCTGTAGAGGTTTGGAAGTGTCTAGGAGAGGTGGCAGTAGAGTTTCTGACTGGGTTGTTCAACAGGATCTTAGATAGTGAGAAGATGCCTGAGGAGTGGAGGAGAAGTGTGCTGGTGCCCATTTTTAAGAACAAGGGAGATGTGCAGAGTTGTGGCAACTACAGAGGAATAAAGCTGATGAGCCATACAATGAAGTTATGGGAAAGAGTAGTGGAAGCTAGACTAAGGGCAGAAGTGAGCATTTGTGAGCAGCAGTATGGTTTCATGCCAAAAAAGAGTACTACAGATGCAGTATTTGCTTTGAGGATGTTGATAGAGAAGTACAGAGAAGGCCAGAGGGAGCTGCATTGTGTTTTTGTAGATCTGGAGAAAGCTTATGACAGGGTGCCCAGAGAGGAACTGTGGTATTGTATGAGGAAGTCTGGAGTGGCAGAGAAGTATGTTAGAGCGGTGCAGGACATGTATGAGGACTGTAAGACAGTGGTGAGGTGTGCTGTAGGTGTGACAGAGGAGTTCAAGGTGGAGGTGGGACTGCATCAGGGATCAGCTCTGAGCCCCTTCTTGTTCGCTATGGTGATGGACAGGCTGACAGACGAGGTTAGACAGGAATCTCCATGGACTATGATGTTTGCAGATGACATTGTGATCTGCAGTGAGAGTAGGGAAGAGGTGGAGGAGAAGCTAGAGAGGTGGAGGTTTGTCCTGGAAAGGAGAGGGATGAAGGTTAGCCGCAGTAAGACAGAGTACATGTGTGTGAATGAGAGGGACCCAAGTGGAAGAGTGAGGTTACAGGGAGAAGAGATCAAGAAGGTGGAGGATTTTAAGTACTTGGGGTCAACAGTCCAGAGCAATGGAGAGTGGGGAAAAGAGGTGAAGAAGCGTGTCCAGGCAGGATGGAATGGGTGGAGAAAAGTGTCAGGTGTGATGTGTGATAGAAGAGTTTCAGCTAAAATGAAAGGAAAGGTGTACAAAACTGTGGTGAGACCAGCGATGTTGTTTGGTCTAGAGACAGTGTCACTGAGGAAAAGACAGGAGGCAGAGCTGGAGGTAGCAGAGATGAAGATGCTGAGGTTCTCTCTGGGAGTGACCAGGAAGGATAGGATCAGGAATGAGTACATCAGAGGGACAGCACATGTTCGAGGTTTTGGAGATAAAGTCAGAGAGGCCAGACTGAGATGGTTTGGACATGTCCAGAGGAGAGATAGTGAATATATTGGTAGAAGGATGCTGAGTTTTGAACTGCCAGGCAGGAGGCCTAGAGGAAGACCAAAGAGGAGGTTTATGGATGTAGTGAAAGAGGACATGAAGGTAGTTGGTGTGAGAGAAGAGGATGCAGAAGACAGGGTTAGATGGAGGCAGTTGATTCGCTGTGGCGACCCCTGAAGGGAAAAGCCAAAAGGAAAAGAAGAAGATATTATTGAATCCCTGCTTCATGACTCAGGTGTTGTGTAAACCCAGCAATCACGAGAAGTGCAGTCTTATATGACTTAAGACAGTATTACTGTCTTCACAATCCGGATCTATGGATTGGACTGTCAAGTGTAATAGACTAGAGCTTAAGTGTAATAGACTAGAGCTTCTTCCCCTTCTTCCCCTTCCCCCTCATGGTGAGGGTCCCATCTCGGATTCATCTGCACAAGAGCTGCAGCACCTTTGAAAAGTCAGTGGTTTTTGACATCATTAGATTACTACTGTTTAATTTAAAATTTAAAAAATTTTATTTTCTTGAATATTTTCTTGAAAATCAGCCCTGATTTTTCCCAACCAAAGGGTCCGGGGCCTTTTTGTTTAAATAGGGTTCTAACATAAATCTTATTTACGCTCAGAAGATGCTAAATGTAATTTGATTTGATTCTTTTCTTCAACTTTTGCTTTTACATGTTTTTGGCAGGTCTTCAAGAAGGAGCTTATACCAGATCTGTTTAATTATAGAGGGGTAATCTAAATCCAAATGACATTTAAACTGAAAAAAGTATCTTCAACTATTAGTAGACGTATTTAGAAAATTAAAATGCTTACAATTATGATATAAAGTTCTTTAATGTTATGTTCTTTCCACCACTGAATTATGATATAATTCAACAGTCCAATGCTGGATAGATATTTATGCCTGAAAATGTTTAGATCTTAAGATATTCCTTCTTTTCCAACAGGCATTGCTAGTCTTATGACAATAGCAGTCATCTCTGTTGAACGTTACGTTGTGGTGTGCAATCCCGTGGGCGCCATCCTGTTCCAGTGGTGGTAGTGGTGATGGTGTTGGCCTTCCTCCTCACCTGGCTGCCATATGCTGCTATGGCTCTTGCTGTTATTATAGACTCCAGTCTATATATTGACCCCATTGTTGCCACCACACCCGTTTACCTGGCTAAATCCAGCACAGTCTACAACCCACTCATATAAATATTCATGAACAGACAGGTAATGATATTCGCACAAAGAAAAGACAATTGAATTTGTCCATATTTGATTAGACATATTATTTCTGTAAATTTATGAGTAAATTTTATTCTCTCTGCATGCAGTTTCGAGGATACATCATTCCCACGGTCACGTGTGGATGGAAACCTTGGGCTTCAGAAGTATCCGACTGTGATGCCACAGTAGTATCAGTCAAGGGCCAACCAATCTCAACTAAACATCCTTTAAAAGAATAAAAGTTTATGTCAGTATTTGGAGTCAGAACCAGATTATCTGAACTCTTTCCAACCATAAGGGGAAAACAATTTGGACTTTAGGTATAGATTATCCAATCCAGTTTATGTAGGTACAACCAGGAGAGCAGACTAACCTGGATTCAAATAATGGTCTATGCTGTTGTCAATACGTTATTTTAACAGCTTAAAAAAGGAAGACAGAAAACATTATCTCATCACACACTTCTCATCAATCCAGCGTTTCCAAATTAGGCTGTCACTAATTTTTAGACTTTTTGTTGTGGATATTGCTGATCATTCTGGATGACTTGCGTTCTGTCAAAGAGATGTTTTAAAGCTTAAATATTATAATTCACATTCCCACAGAAATCCTATTAAAGGCTTGTAATAAATTGGGTATGTGTAAATTTACTGTTTTTGAAGATGTGGAAAAAGTCCTTACAGTTCAAGTCAAGTTTTTGTTCTGTCTTTTTGCTATGGTTAGGTTACTTAGGTTACGATGATTATTTCGAGAAGTACAAGTTTATAATAAAATCAAGCATGAGCATTTTTTAAATGAAAACATAAATAAATGTGAAATTGAAAAGCGCATGACTTAATTGTAGCC
The DNA here is from genome assembly GCA_013358685.1 of Antennarius maculatus. Classification (NCBI taxonomy): domain Eukaryota; kingdom Metazoa; phylum Chordata; class Actinopteri; order Lophiiformes; family Antennariidae; genus Antennarius; species Antennarius maculatus. Next base: position 25,984,809 of record CM023607.1, read on the forward strand.
TTATTTATCCAGCCATCCTCTCATTTATCCATCTATCTATTCCTCCCACAAAAAAATACTAATGACAAGAAAAAAGTAAGAGCATGTTTTTAAATTTTTTTATTGGGTGCACACATCCATTTTAAGGTCTGTGCTCAAACATGGTGCACACACCTTTGCACACACATCTCTCTCGCCTATATGTGAACTTTATGGCTTTCATTGATAGAAATCAAAATAATCAGTGTGTTATGCTCCTTAGCAACACAATACTTCACTCCACCCCTCTGGGGTCCAGCATGTGGAACAGCAAAAAAAAAAAAAAAACTTTCATCAGCTTAGTCAAGTCTCACAGTTTGATCATTCACAGTCACTTCTCCCTCTCTAATTGAAGACAAATGCAATCATAATAGTACTGTTATCTTGGCTTTACCTTTTTATTGATTACAGAAATATTGCTGTGAATTTCATCAAAATAAAACCAAAAAATAAAAGCCAGAGTGTCAATAGCCGTATCAAACCTGTACACATTTGTATATACAGAGTGAGAGATCATTTATGTACATGCTACATACTGTCACACTCTGGGTATATAAGTAGTCCTTCTACTGGAGACAAGACGTTGGATCACTTCGCTCTTTTCCGAGACCATTTCAGAAAAAAGCTGCAGAAGTGACCCGAGGTCAGCGACTGAGGAGTGAAAAACGTTTACTCACAAGCCATCTCATTGATAAGATACAGTGCATTTTAAGGTGTCAACTGGTTGGTGTGTGAAACAGTCGTGTGCTTGAACACCAGGTGTTTGGAGGACAGATGTCTGTCCTGCTGTTTGTGGCAGGAACAACAACAACAACAGAGGGAGACGTCAGTGTGTCAAGTGCTTCAAGTCCTGCTAAGTACTAGTGTCCACTTACACAGCTTATATAACAGGATTATGCATCTTGAAGTTGAAACAGATTCATCAAAATCTGGTCCCAAGTGTCGGCAGCACATCACATTCTTGCTTAATATTGACTTGTCTTCATTTTATTTAAAGTCACCGAGGAGCCGTGACAGGTTGATGTGGTGTTAAAATTATGTCCCATGCAAGACTTTTAAAACAACTGGATTTTCCATCAGTAGCTGGAAAACACAAACATGCTTGAGGGAATGACAAGCAGTGATTGGGATATTATGGTCAGCAAAGAATAAACGGCAAAGACGGGTTGGTGAAAAATGATTCCTCCTTCACGTACACTTTGAAGCGGCTTCGCAATGAACTTTTCGACATACCCTGCTGTACATACAAAACCAGCTGTACCTCGCAGCATCCACAAAATGACGCTCGCAATAAGTCCTGAGCTCAAGGAATGTGCAACATGCCCCCCAGCCAGTCACGACGGCTGCTCCGGCGGGAACACATTAAAGACTGAGAACAGCAACCTGGAATTATCATTGCTTCTAACGAGTTAAAAAGTATGATCATATATACAGATTTTTAAAAAAGAAAAAGAAAAGAGTAAAAATAAATGCACATGAATTCAGGAAGGAGAGGTTGGGAGGGGGGGGGGGTTGTTGAATGTTGTACTCCTGATCTAAAGAGGTAAATATTTGGTGCAAATAGAACATTTCAACATCGACACATGAACATCACGCAACGAAATCGAGGAAACCTCTGAGTCAAGGCGACGAGCGAGGAGTGTCTGAGAAGAAGCAGGTGAGGATTTGTACAACTTCCTTTACCTCTGTCCTTACAGCCTGCTCGGGAAGCAAGAGCGTCTGAACACCCTATTGTTCTTTACAGCATGTTAGCAAATGTAAGTATGGCCTTCTAACTGGTTTATAAGTATTTTAATTGCAGTGTAGTGATGAGTCCAGTTATGACAGTCCTGCCCCGCCATGGTTGATGGGTTGTTGTTCCTCCTTTTTGGTTTCACGTTGTGATTCTTCTTTATTCCACCTAGACAGTACTTTACATCCTATTCTGTTGGAGTGCCTGATGAGGTAATGACAGCCACCCTGACCTCTACAGGGCGATAAGGTGCTAAATGTTTATCTGCGTAAACTCTACTGACCTGCCTACTCATAAATCTCAGTGTGTGTGTGTGTGTTTGTGTGTGTGTGTGTGGGTGTGAATGGTTTTGAATAAAAACAACGAAAGAAATAAACTGAAAGGAAGATTGTGTGTTGTTTTACAGATCTTATAAAACCGAGAGATCAGGCAGGGGCTTTCTGGGTCGAGATGGAATACGCAGAGTCTGGATGCAAAGAAGCAGATTTCAGGTCAGTCTCTTTATGTACAATAAGTTTGGACGACAAAAACGAAAGTAAAAGAGGAGGCGGCAGGATTCCCCTCTCTCCCCTTTCCTTCACATCATTCCCACTTTTCACTCCTTCTTTCTTGCAGCTCACTGATACAGCCTTACAAGTTTAAACACTTCCCTCCTTTGGACAGCAGCAGTCATAGCAGCAAGGAGAATTCTTGTGCTCTCCCACCTTCTCCATGCACTTCTCTGATTTGAATGTTTTTTTGTTTTTTTATTCATTCTTTAGGGTCGAGCTGAGTCATTTTTAAATATGGATTATTCAGCCTTAGTTCTGTTTAATTTCCATGTCTGTGCGTTTTTTTTCTTCTTCAGTGTGTGTGTCTGCGTGTGTGTGTGTGTGTGTGTTTTCGTGTGGAAGGACGTTTGTCGCTCCTTCAGTGTGTGTGGACGTGTCAGTGAATGCATGTCTGACAGGACAGCTTCCTTTGCGCTGCCCTCTTCACCTCAGCGCCTCTGGTAGCACTAAAACAGCACACTCTGCCTCCTGCTTTTCCCCTGGGCTGAGAGAAACAGAGAAAGACAGAGAGGGAGATGCACTAGATAAGAAGGAGGTTTTGACTTCATTTAGACACACAACCACACCACCACACAACCACAATTTCACATCATGCCAAGAACTAAACATTTGCAAATAAGACCAAAAGCTCTGATCACACAGGATCAAACTAAAGGCGACTTATTTATCATCATGCTTGTGAGGAAACAATCATCAGAATATTCTTCATACCTAATACACAGCAATAATCATAATAATAGTACACAATGATATGATCTGTTAGCTGAATAATGAAAAAAGTCTGGATAAGAATAAATTTTTTATCCTTAATTTCTCTTATGGGGAAATTAAAAAATTGATTTCTTTCTTTCTTCTTTCATTCCTGTTTCAGATTAATTTAGTATTATGATAATGAAAACAACTGCAAGTGTATTAGACTTCAGGTGAAAGTGATTCAAATCTGTCTAAAAATAAAACTTAAAATCAAATATTTGTGCCACATTAGAGCAAAAAATCAAAACTGAGCAGCCTCAGCCTGGCTGTGTGAACGCAGCCTAAAGTGGTCAATGGTTACCGTAAGAACTCATCCATCAAATTCCATTATTCACGTAAATTTGTTCATGTCATCAAATTTGTCTTCTAAATGACAAATAAAGACATTAGTGAAGAGTCCAGATAGTACCCCTGTAGCTAAGGGTCAAAAGTTCCATGTCATTATTATAACATTAACATGCATGTCAAAAAAAATCATATATGACAGTTTAATGTATTGTTAAAACATAATGATAAATAGAGCCGTCAGATATAACAATAAGACCCACTGTGTCTGTATGTTCCTGACAGGTTACACAATGACATCTAATCATAAATTATTCAACCGTAAATGTCACCAAATGACAACAGTCACAAACATTCATTAAGACTAGTTATGGTTATGACAGTGTCACACTAATGCACACCCATTCAAGCTAAATATTACTTCCAGACGTCAAAGTCATAATGGCTTTTAAAGACAACATAATTGTGCTTTATTATGTTTTAATATTAGTTGTTGGATAAATCAGCACCTCAGGAGTGTACGCAGCCCAGGCAAGCAAATTAAAAAGAAGCTAGAAAATCAATTTTTCATGTATTGATATGTTAACATTAAAAATTCTTATCTATTTGGCATATAAGAAAGGTCAATAAAGGCATGTGGCCAAATACTTGAAGGTGAAGACAATTCTATAACCTGTAATAATACTTACCAGCAACTGTAACACACTTCAGTAAAACAAACATATCTATGCTGTAGAGAATACCCAACAAACCAAACACACACTGAACCAAACCCTCACTTACAAACGCAATGGAAACGCTACATCTCTCTCTGCAGAATCCTAAACAGGACTGCGAAAGAGAAGAATCATGTGACTCCTTATGCTCCGATCACATTCTTTTTTTTTTATGAATACACATATGGGAGAGGCTCGCTTCGTGGGCTTAGGGCTCGAAATCTGGGGGGGAAGGCTGTCAGGTAAAAGAACACAGATATAAAGGAAAGACTGACACAGTTAAAGAAAAATCTAAAGAAAGATGTGAGTTCAAATAGCTGACAAATTAAAGTTTTGGTCTGATTCGGGGAATAAAAGGAAGTGAAATGTAAGTTTCGGTTAGCAACTAGGAAAACTACACATAAATTTGGATTACAGCAAAAACAAAAGGACAGATGGGAAGCGACCAGGCAGAGACTGGGGTGCAGGCAGAGTGAAAGAGACTGTAATTACCAGAATGGTAGAGGCCACTCAGCCAGTGGAAGTATAGGAGAGATTGTGACTCTGAGCCCTGGCATTGGCTGCTTCTCTCTGGAAGTACTGCGAAGGTGCAGAGCCTAGCTTATGGGTCATCGCTATTTAGGGTGGAAGGGGTGGAAGGAGGGTAGTTGGGAATATTAGGGTGTTACACGGGAGTTGGAGTCGGGCCCACAAGGGAGACAGAAAGGAATAAGGAAAAGATGAAGATCGCAAAAGAGGAGACAGAGCATGGGTACCAAGAAAGAGAGGGACAGTTTATCAGAACATGAAAAAGACGTCATGGAAGCAGAAAGAGAGACAAACATGTTGTGACACTATGGTAGAGACAATAACACTGAAGAACATCTAATCTTTGATAAACAGTCACATCACACATGTACATTTAATGCACTGTAGTTCAAAAACAAATACAAACCTCAACCACATAACAGATGGATGTATTACTGTACTTATTTAGCTTATCAGTGACCTGTAATGGGACTTCTATCTTTATCCAGTTTTAAACAGACCTCAGTCTATATGAAACATCTGCTTTTAAATCCAAGCCAGGTTGATCATCCATACAATAGTTATCAATACAATACAGTACTTATCAAAACAGATTTAGTTTGTCACTCTGCAGTAAGATTTTGACATAGTTTGAGCACATAAATCAAAATAGGATTCACTATTATAACAGATGTCTACATTCTGTATGTTCCCAATTGATAATATGTTCAAATTATAGTTGAGGCAAACGGAAATTACATTAGTTTGACCTTAGAACTTGGTGATGAACTGGGAAAACATTTGTGATACATGTCCACAAATTACCATGAGATATGACACAAAGAAAACACAGAGAAAAAGAGAGAGAAGAGGAAAAGGACAGGGAGCAAGACCTAAGCTCTATTATAGTCTCACATAGAATTCCTTTTTCTGCTCTTTCCCCTTTACTTATTTTTTTTTACGTTGGACGACTAACCTGATTCTGGGTAAACTGAGGATCTCTTTCCTGGGTCTTTCTGGAGCTGTATGCCTTTTACAGAGAATATGGAAGCAGCTGAAAACAACAGAGGGTTTATGAAACACTAAATACACAATGCATTTTGTCTTTAGTACGTACATGAAAAACCACATGCACTCACTGTCTGCCAGTGTTTGAACTTGCTCCCCGAGGCTTCTGAAATATGACTGCCGGAGAGCTTCCTCAGCCGATACCCTCTTCTTCGCCTCAAACTGCAAACAGGCAGACATTATTATTGGATTTATGTATATTTATTATGATTAGATGTTCAAACTGTGAAGTTATTCATTAGTATGTGAAATGTTTGCTACCTGCAGAAGCATTGACAGCAGGTCATGACCGTCGCTGTCTATCCTGTGGCACAAGAGTCGAGAGAGAAGGTAGGAAAGAGGAAGAGAAAATGTTTCATGTGATGAAATGGAAGTGGAAATGTTTGTCAAAGGTTCCTATTTGTAATCAATAGTGATCGCATTTCATGTAGATGATGAAAGAGGTTACTAAAGAATAATCCAGATTGTCATCCAAACAGGTTACCTCCTTCCCATAGTGTAGAGACCCTTCCCAAATCAGTTCAATAGAAGCAGTGGGGAATAAAAATCCAACCACAAACCTGGGTGCGTGGTTGACGAGAGGTTCTGCTTTGTACTGGGGGAAATTGTACGTTTTGAACTCTTCACTGGTTGTGATACCAGGCCAGGTTTCCTCTGTGGGAGTACCTGTATAAGATGTAGACAGGTTAGAAGATGGAATAAACACACATCACGAATACCATGGATGTTAAAAAAAAATAAAAAAGCAGAAGCTCCTCTGACTTGTTTTCTTACCGAGTATGCGGAAAATGAGGTGAAGCTCATCCTCCACAGTCGATCCAGGGAAGAGAGGTCGGCCTGTGACCATTTCATAAAAGATGCAACCCACACCCCTGGATAAAAACACAGAACCATCTAAGTGGGTTTTCATGATTTGACTCATCATCACTGTTTTGCATCTGAATTAAGAATAATATAATACTGTGAGCTTCAGATACAGTCACCATTTTAGTGACAGATGAGTAATGTTACATATTTCTCTGAAGGTGTGTGGCTTTACTTTAAATGTGTGTTTGCTCACCACATGTCAATGGGTGTCGAGTACTCAGTGGAGCCTAGAAGCACATCCGGAGGTCGGTACCATAGTGTCACGACTTCATTGGAGTAAGTCTTTGTAGGAACAGACTTGGCTCTTGCTAAACCTTAAATCAAATACAGAAAGGGGCATATATTAATGCAAATGTGTGAAAATTATTTACAAATTCAGACTGAATTAATCATTTTTAATGACGGCAATTACTGAAGAAAGAATATGTCTTTACACAATTATAGCCACAAGAGGGCAGTGTTGGTCTATAGGGGTCACTGAAGGGGCCTTTAGACTCTCACCTCTGTTTCATAATTTCTATTTCATGAAAACAAATTACATACCATATAAAAATATCTAGGAAAGGGATAATAGCTAGACCAATGTAAGCAATTGAAGACAACATCTTATTAATCATAAAATGTAGGTGAGTCTTTTCTGAATTTAGTTCAGTATGAAATGTGTACACTACTGCTGTAATTCTGGCTTCAGACATTCGTAGTTAAAATAATAATTTTATGAGGCAAAAGGAGCAACAAATCAAAACTGAGCTACTTTTGAGTGCCTTAAAAGCTAAACATCCACAAGATAATAAACAAGACTGATGTGTGGATAATAGATAAGTGGTGATCTACCAAAGTCTGCCAGTTTGAGCTCTCCTTTATCATTGATGAGGAGGTTCTGGGGTTTGAGGTCTCTGTGAAGGACCTTCCTTCTGTGGCAGTATGCCAAACCCCGTAAGAGCTGGAATAGGAATATCTGGGAGAGGAGGAGAAGAGAGGAATGGAGAGCAGAGGAATGGAGAGGAGAGGAATGGAGAGGAGAGGAATGGAGAAGAGAAGAGAAGAGAAGAGAAGAGAAGAGAAGAGAAGAGAAGAGAAGAGAAGAGAAGAGAAGAGAAGAGAAGAGAAGAGAAGAGAAGAGAAGAGAAGAGAAGAGAAGAGAAGAGAAGAGAAGAGAAGAGGTAAATTTTAGTGTTTAAAATTATAAGTACTTTTAGTAACAATTATTTTAGTACTGTAGAATTCTCTTCAGTGAATAATTATGTTACCTTAACATTGTGGACACTCATGATGCTTCCGCAGTCATCCATGTACTGCTTAAGATCTTTTTCCTGGTGGAAAATAGAAAATTTTTTTTAAAAAATTAAGAAAGAAAGATTCTTTCTCCGATTCAGACGCTTTAACAAACTCTCTATAGATGCAGACACTCACCAGGTACTCAAACACCAGAGTCAGGCACTTGTCAGTGTGGATAATGTCATGGAGAGTGACAATATTGGCATGTTTCAAGTCTTTCAGTAGAGACACTAGAAAGGAGGAGGAATAACAGAGACCGTCATTCAACCTGGGGGAACTTAAACAGCTCGACATTCCCTCAGAGCGAAGGGAGCTACTGAGAAATACGGATTAACAACTAACAAACATCTGTTGACCTGTGAGTTGTTTGCCACCAAAATCACATAATCAGTACCTTCTCTGATGGCTGTGCAGGGCGCACCCTCTTCGTGCTCCAATCGGATCTCTTTCAGAGCAACCAAGTTGTCCGTTAACTTGCTTCGCCCCTTAAACACTGTAGCATATGTCCCCTGCAAAGACAGAAAGAACGGGAACGCATAAAACGAAGTAGGTATTTATGGCGTTTGCATGTGTTCAGTGACGCTGATGCTCGTAGCGGCGCTCACCTCTCCTAGTTTGTCCAGTTTGATGTAAGTCTCAAGCTTTCCAAAGCCGATTTCAGACTAGAGAAGACAGAGACAACACAGTTGAAGAAGTAACAAAGACACTTTGAATTTAACTTGGCTAGAGCCCAATAATTGGCTAGGCTGTGCCACTCCAGCATGTTTAAGCTTAGTATCTCTAGATGAAAATCCTCCAGGCAACAGCTGTCAGGTCAGTTTTCATTCCTCTTCCTATTTATCGTCAGCATTAGGCAAACAAATAACTGCAGGGGGTTGAGTCACCGTGCCTTGTTATTCTGCCTTCCTCTATTAAAATTTAACTTGATTTTTCACTTGCAGCATTTTGCTGAGCATCCCAGCCTCGCTCAATAATTCTGTCCTGAAAGCTCAGAATTGTGAACGTTGCATATAGTGAGCAGCTAAATGACTAGAGTCTGATTAGATTGCATAAAGACACTGAACAGAAGCTACATCTGTTATTACTGTAACCTTGAACGCCCTGAAATTGACATTTGACTTGAAATTCTAGTTTAAAAAAAAACACCCATTAAGCGATTATAGAGAAAGGCTTTCATGTGGCCACCAGCCCCGCATCTTCTGTATGTTATGAATTGGGAATGAGACTCAACAGTAAAAAAAAAAGAAAATACAGGCAGAGGGAGCGTCTCTGCAGATGTGCACGTGGGTCACGAGTGATGACTGAGGGTGATTATTTATGTATGACTCTACACGCCGTTTCAGAAATATCCTGCATGGCGTTGCCTTTAATGAAATATTGCCATGTCACTGTCTTCAGCTTTACGGGAACAAAAATATACATCATGAGTGACATTTTTATTAAATGGGATTACAGATTTGTGTTTTAAAGATTTTTATGGATATCCAACCATCATCTTTCAAATCTATGCACATCCCCGACTAAATCCAGAATTCAGTTAATAAGCTTCATGTGCATAATATGTGTGGCCCTTGGGGCTTTGAGGTCATGAATTTTAGATGGATGTAGCTATGTCAAGCTGTGATACCCACAGGCCTGTCAGTGTTTACCCGGCTCCCTGTCACATTACTGTCCTTATTTGTCTATCTCTTTCAGCCATGTTTTATCCATGTATGTCTCCCTCAATCCAACGCTGACTTATATGTGTGTGTGTGTGTGTGTGTGTGTGTGTGTGTGTGTGTGTGTGTGTGTGTGTGTGTGTGTGTGTGTGTGAGAGAATGAGGGGGATGGTCTCCAGTGACCAAGTTAGCTGATGAAGCATGTGATCTCTTTAAAGTCATGCCTAAAAGCTAACATGGACACATGATGACACACTTAGACACATAGACAAGTGTGTGTGTGCATTTGTGTGCAGGGACATGCACAAATAGTGATTTGCACAACTGATCATATTCATGTTAGTATCAATGGGTATCTCATTTGGTGACTGAAAAAATAAATAGTGTTGTTTAACTTGTGTGTGTGTACTTGCAGGCAAGTGAATGTTTGTGACAAGACATACAGCCTATGCTCAAATGTAAACACACTCCCAGTGCGCACACTGACACACACACACACACACACACACACACAAACACACAGCTCCCATCTCTGTGTTTTGTGACAGGGACTGTCAGCAGTCGTTGCGGAGCTGCGCTGCTCTTTTGGCAGGAGAGTCAGTCTCATGAGCAAAACACGCACACAAATGACAAAGACAAGAAGCACACACACACACACGCACGCACACATGAAAACATAATAAACACACACATAGACCCCACGCTAGGAAATAAACTTGGCCGTGTATGAATTTCATAAAAAGGCCCAGCATGCACTGGTGCGGCTACATACGCATCACTAGAGAATAGTCACAGGGTCATTCCTGTGACTATTCTCTACCCACAACCAGTAGATTTAGGTTATCAAAGTCTAAGCAACATAAATCATTTTCCAAGGAGAAGAGAGGGACACTTCACACTTCTATTTGTTGAGCCAGGTAGGTGGAAATGATGAGTCAAACTGAAGTTACACAAGGAATTCCCACATATTATCTAACCCGTGGTATCTGGCTTATTTGTGAGGTTTTGGTGCTAGAGCATCGTGAGACAAGTGGTTTGTGTTAAGAAGGATTTATCTTAAAAGTGGAGTGGTTAACCATCTGCCACCAATCACATTTACTTCATGAAAAAAGCAATAACACATACCAGTGCTTACAATTTAAAGTTTATCTGCTGTTAGGTCTGGTTCATTAACAAGTATGGATGGATCACAAATTTATCACTCAGTTACAATAAAACTGACTGATAACTAATAAGAAAACCAAAGGTCAAGTTGTGTTAATGGCCAAGAGTTTCACAGATCACAGAATACACAGTAAATAAACCTGAGACGTTTCAATAGAAGTTGTGTGTCAGAATACCAACATAGATGCTGTGCTTATTGTAAGAGCAGAAATGGTTTAAACAGTCATTATGGGCTGTTAATCGTTTCAACTCCAGTCCAGTTCGGACTTAAATCGGGTTCAAAGTGTTAAGTCAAATAAGCAAAAATAGATTCTTCCTCACCGGCCGGTGTTTACTCGTCACGGCTCACTGACTGGTCACTGGACGCTGAAAACAGCGTAACCAGCAGAACAGCAGGCCGTGCAAAAACCGGAACATTCCAAACAGGCATATGTACAACGGGCACGGCGATAGAGTTTTAACTTGGCTGTATCATAACGTCTCAAACCGCAGATAACGTCGCCACGGTGACAGCAACTGATACCTTTTGCGGCGGCTCTGAGAGTGACAGGAAAGTTAGTTGGTGCTCTTGGCACTCCATGGTGCTTGTTAAAATTTATGAGCAGGAAAAGGGACCGCTCTAGCATATGGTTGACGTGTTAGCCATTCATGATAAAGTACTGGACGGTTTCTTAATTATGCCTTAGATAATACATGTTTACAGACAGATGGAGGGACAGCGCAATAGCTGTTTCAGCCTGCATGATATGCCAATAGGATTGTGTCATAAATTATATCCCCACAGGCCGGCCTATCCTGCTGTTCAACAACAAAAAAAACACAAAAAAAAAAGCATCCTGTCTTTTGCAGGTAACATGAGCAAATCCATGGAGCATTTTGGAGTTCATGCTAATCATGAGTACAGTCAAGGTATTTTCATTGAGTCGGGAAGGAAAACTGACAGCCACCTGTGAAAAGGAGAGGTAGCAATAAAAGGTAGGCAGGAGGAAAGAAGATTTCAATAATTCAACTAATAAACATCCTGTTCTTTGTCACAATGTCATGCAAACCTGCCAGAGGCAAATAAAACACATGGCCTGACACTCCAAGTGTTATTGTTTTTAATCCTTCATATGCATTATAAAACCACGAGAGGAGAAACAAATAAAAATGGTAGCTGTTCAGTATAAAAGTTAAACTGAAGTTTAACTACATGTTTGAATAGGTGAAAAAAAAAAAGTGAGCATTGCATAATGCCGTTTAATGTTGATGCCTTGAGATAAAATAACGTCTTTATCCTCAGCACCGTGGAACACTGCATCTCACTGGGCTTCTGTCAATAATTGATTATCCATTGGCAACGGCCATGAAAGAAAAGTGATACTGATCAACTTCTTATTACGTTGGAAGTAATTCAAAGATCAAACTACAAGACTTCCAATGCAAGCCGTGTTACGGGATACCTGACACATGTTCTGTGTTACGGTAACAAGTAGCGAGGATGCCGGCAGGACGCTCAAGGAGTTGCAATTGTTCTTTTGTGACAGATATTCAGTTAATACTGTACATTGACTTTACAGGGGACCAACTGCATTACAACATTAAACTTCTCATCAGCAGAAACCGAAGAGGGGACATAGTTAAAATCAAGAAGGAGTAAATATTATCCCAATTTACTTCCAGCATCTCAGAAAAAACCCTGAAACATGCTAAGTAAAGCTTTTTCTAATGTAAATATGTACTGCATAGTCAAACACTTCATTATGCAAAGGTGAACCACACAAAATTATGTATATAAAGGATATGAGCCTTTCTAAAAAAAAAAAAAAACTAACCTATTTGTAGCTTCCAGCATTTCCACTGCAGAATAAGCTAGGTAGAAAATAAAGTCATTCGTTTCCTGCTTTTTAATCTAAATCCAAGCAAAGACTTTTGGATTTTGTCTTTGTAACAATTTGTTTTTTGTTACACTAAATGATTACATCATTTCATTCCCTCCATATTCTCCTTGTCCATCCCCCCCTGGTTTTTTCCTTCCCTGTCAATTCCTCACTTTCTGGTTTATTTCAAGGTGCCCTGGTGTGTAATCCTCCTCAGGAAAGGAGCTGCTGCAGATATAACTGACACCCCTGCTGAATTATTGATTGATCTATTACATCACATGCATGCAACAACCCCTACATATACAGTGGAAAACAACGAGGGCAGAGAGCCAGGCATATAACTGTTGTGTTTACCTTCTTTTACATTGTAAAGACAAAAAAAAAAAAAAAAAGGTGAATCCACGTCTTCATATCCAGCCTTAAAACAACAAACCTCTCCTCAGAGATTGTTTTCTTTCATCTCCATTTGACTCCTGGACAACTGCTGCATCATTAATTGGTTTCAAGCAGTGATCCGAAGGCACGGCGCCAACCCTGTTCGATAATTACAGCAAAAACCGATGCCGGGTGTGTCCCCGATGTTTTCCCACAGTTTATCAAGGCTTTTTGTAACTGTGTCTAAAATGCATGAGTAATGCAGACTAAAAATGATTCAAAAAGGACTACGTGAAAGCACAAGAGTGAAACGAAAAACACTTTGCTTTATTCAATTTTGTATGGATAAACACAAGGTAGAAAGAAAGTGTGACCAAAAATAAAATTTGAGTGAAAGGCCAGTAATTCATCAGCAACAGAGAAGGATATAATAGAATATGATGCATATTCATGAATATCTGTCTATTTCTATCCATTATCCCCTCGCTATTCAACCACACACCCCACCCTCACACACCCCCAGATTAATACCATAATGCTCCTGGCCTGGATACATAATATAGAAAAATTTGTCATTCATCCCCCTACTGAGTCATTGTAGGCTCGATAGCAGAGCTCATTGTGTGTTTAAAATCATTTTACATTTGTGGGTTCCCTGTATGGAGCGAGGCATTTGATATTATGGTCTTAGTCAATCATTTTAGTCACGCACAATAGCATTTAAAGGTTTGTAGTGCGTTTGTGCAGTAAAATAAATGACACCAAGACAGCGTGAGACACTGCCAGCTGCACTGAGAAATGTACACAGATGCTAAGTAACCACAAACACATCGCCGAAGAAGCTGACCAGCAATTAGCTGCAGCTGCTTTGCACACGTCTGCATGGATACAAATAAATACAGGGACACAATGATTACTGACCAGGGAAGCTCGTCGCAGCCTGCGGCTCATGGGTTTGTCAAAGGGCGGGCTGTTCATGGCAAACTTCTCCAAGTAACCCTCTGGTAGCCTGATATCAGCTGGGAGAGACAAACGTTTGTTTATGTCCTGAAACAAAGAGAGGGACATATATTTTTAAAAAAAGAAATTAAATATATTTTTCACAATTTCATTTTATTTATTTTCTTGGTTTGGCAGGTGCCAGAGTATTTTATGGTTTGGCACCTGAAATATGTTTTGCGGTTGGTAGATGTGAGGATGGTTTCTATATAGTCAATTTCTATGGATGCATGACTATTCCAACAGAGAAAGCCTGAGTACACCATTATGTTTTATACTTTGTTTACCATTTCTTATGTGTTTTTAGATCTGTTGCATGCATGTCCCGACTAAAAATAGAACTAGCAAGCGTAAAATACTCTGGACCCCCCCGCAGAGGGTGCATTTCATTGGAGAGAATTCTTCTATACTTAATCTTTGTATGCATTACGCATAAGTAGAAACAAAAATAATTATGTGATTAAAATTCCGGAGATATATAAAAGAAACCTCCACGATATCCATAGAATTGATTTGACTTGTAACCATGGAAATAAAAAACACAAAAATAAAAGTTGCTGATATGTGTGGCGAGCTTTGCTGAAAGATAAGGGATTTGAAATATTCTCAAACTAATCGCCATAAGCAACTGAAAATGAGAACAAAACAAAGACACCGCTTCAGCTCATGGTTATTATGTGTGGAATGCTTTGCTCTAGAAGGGAAAACATCCAAATCGACTGAAAGTTCAACTTGTAACCATGGAAGCAAGTTTTATAAACTTTCTTAATAGTTAAAGCTACCACTGAATAAAGTTTTATGAAAAAATGCTCTGGAAACAAAATTTCATGAGGCGATAAAATCCATTTCTAAATCCATTATCTTTGTACCAGAGATTAATATTTGATGTAAAAAAACAGCCACATATTGTATTAGTATTCATGTAAATGTAAATAAATTAGAACTCCAAATTCATACTAAGGCCATGATTACATGTCCTTACATTGGTCTACATTACTACTGTATGATTTCACCATCAATTGCTCCTAATGTGTTTGTTGCACACTTTTGATCTACAGGTGCTGTCTGCTGCTAGCGATGAATTAATGAAACATAAATCAAATATAATTCTAGTAAGGCTGAAATAAAAGCCACTACATGATACTGTAGGATCAATTCCAGAAAGCATCCTGACTTCAGGTTAATTTTAATATTTTTGGTTAAGTGAGACACTTCGGACCCTGCAGTTCCCAACCTCACAGTCTTCTTTATAATTTCTCATAAATGACACTTTTCCACTATTTTTTTTTTGTATCTGTTTTATTTGCTTAGTCAGTATTGTATTTTGTTTTAACAGATGTTACTACAGCAGCACGAGTAGAAACTCCAAACTGGAGTCTCTTTGTGGATCATACACAAATACTGTGATACTATTTTGGCTGTGCAGCATTTCTTCTATATGTTATCCATAAAGGATAGGTTCACTGGCGAGGTGCAAATCACATGCTGTTTCCATGGCAGCAGTGCCGGGGTGACCCAGCGCCAATAGCCCGACTGTTTAAGTCCTCGGCGACTGAGTTTACATGAGCTTTAGCGGTAGATTAGAAGGTCTATTTACGCCTGAAGATGAAAGGCTGAAGGATTTTATGCCTGTAATGGTTTTATTGGAGCTCATTAGATCACATAACATGCTTTAGGATTACATACAGCCCATCACCTTGGGATGTTGACTGTACAGTTTTGAAAAATGCAACCAGTACACAATGAAATCATCAAGCGTGGCTTGCAGACTGCATTAACACTTGACACACATGATGCGTGATGACCTACAGACTCTGACCTGAGCAACACAGACATCTGGATGCTGAACTAAATACCTTTATCATTAAAAAGTAGATTGCAAGGGAAGCAAGAACCTCAATGCTGTTAACAATATGCAAATTGTTGCTACACTTATATTTCTTACACTTCATATTTCACAGTATTCATAAACCAGTGATTTTCAATGAGAACAAAAGCTTAGAAATACCTGAACAACGAACAAAATAACACTCATGTCCATTTAGCATAGTGTATGTAGCTAGAAAAAAGACCCACAGACAAACACACACACACACACACATACACACACACACAGACACGCATACAAATATTTCCCAATACTTACAATGCAGAGCAGCTCTAGTAGCTCCCTCATTGTCTTCCTTAAACGTGTTTCTATACACTCACACACACATGCATTTAGCACAATGGCTTGATCTGACCTGCCACATGACTGCACAAACACTGACACACACACACACACAGACAGAGAGAGAGAGAGAGAGAGAGAGAGAGAGAGAGAGAGAGCAGCTGGCACTGTGGTAGAATGCCATCCACATGTTCAGTGGGGGAGGAGGAAGAGAGGAAAAGCAGGAGCAGAGAAGAGAGGAATAGACAGATTCCTTGGGGGGGAGCATATGGGGGGAAGGGGGGGACGGAAGGGGAAATTTGTTTTTCTATTCCTACCCTCCATCTCTCCTTCTACTCCGTTCTCTCTTGTGTCATCTCCTGAATTCTGCTCCTCAGGATGTCACACCAATAATTATTCTTATTTCCATAATTAGTTTCTCACCCCCAGTATTTCCCTCTCCTCCCATGCGTCAATCCCCCCTACCCACCCCTTTATCTGTGCTAAAAACAGTCTAAATTAGACTCTTCCACTCTTCCACACGAAGCAGCTGAGCCTGCATCCACAGAGGCATCCAGTCTGCATGTCCAGAGGTATTTCCCATAATGCTGCTGTAGTCAGACAGACACGTGAACACACGTGTACGCTCCGGCCGAGGCACGGGTGAATGCTAAGAGGCATGAAAAAACAACACAACAGCTACTTAACCTGTCCATAAACAGTACAGGTTAACTGACATAGACAATGAGCAGTTCAATGTACAATGGATCTCTTTTAGATTTAAAAACATTTTTTGAACCAACACTGAAACTGATATTTAAATCAAATTAAATCTTGTAGAGTCGGTGCTCTCTTAATTTCCCTTGGGATTATTAAAGTATTGGTATACTGTATGTGGAACATGTATACCAATACATCTCAGCTACCGTCGGTTGAAACACAGCTCTGTGCAGCTACATTACCTAACATACCATAAAATCTCTTTATCGTCCCATACCTCATTAGAGATGCGACGATGGTGGTTGTTCCTCATGCGGACCCTGACTGGACTCTGGACCTCATCAGAGGATGTCCCAGACGCCTGGTCGCTCTCCCCGTCTGAGCCCATCTTCACATTCTCATGGACGATACCTAAAACAAAGAGAGAAATAGAGTATACAAACTGTTTTTACCTGGGACCGCACTGCACTTTCTTTCAAGTCTTGAACTTCTTTTTTCTTTACAGCAACCTGTCTCTGTTACTTAACCCCTCCTCTGTGACATTACTCGTATACCTATCAGAAGACACAAGCTTTTGTCTTTCTCGGATTACATTCATCTATCTGAGAAAGCCAAAGTAGCATCCCAATCCCCAGATGATGGACTGTACCACCAGCCTTGTTGGGGAATTAGCCAAGAGCGTATAAAATGCTACAAGTAAGGTGAGGAGGGAAGAGATCAATATCTACTTCCATGCAGTGGCAGCTATCCAGTCTTTTTTCCAGTCCCCCCCCCCCCCCACCTCCATTCCCCCCTCTGTCCAACTGATTAATGTATCACCGTGCAGCAGACAGGATGGTGGTTCAGTCAATGTAGGGGGGGAAGGGTACCTAATGGCTCTCAAGTCTGGGTCACGAACAGAACATACTGTAGGTGTGTGTGTATCTGTGTGTGTGGTGTGTGAGCTTGTTTTTGTGTTCGGTATAAGAAGCCATATTTTCAGTATAACTGTCATGTTAAAGCACAACGGTTTGATCAGTGACTGCTTACTACTTATTTCTAAAAGACACCAGAAAGAGACAATAATAATAAGAAATCAGAAGAGGAACGGAAGAACAAGAAGAGAGGAGGAAAAAAGTCGTCAGTTCCTTGAATGACCGTGACATGTCAAAACTGATGGATAGGAAAGCTATTTATTAGTGTATGTTGTCAGCGATGGAGCAGAGCACACCACCTGAGGCTGACTCCAGGTCATTTGTGATTGTTTCATACTATCTGGATTAAGACTGCAGGAAGACAAGCTGGTCGCTGCCTTAGGGCGAAAAAAGGGGAAAACATGTCATGTGAACTGAATGAGCAGCAAAATACTGTAAGTTAGCTGTTCAATACAGCTTTTATTTCAGCTGAAGTCAGTGATTGATTTCTTATTCAAGACACGCAAAACACAATATTCGTAGTGTTCGAATACAAATAAATTATTGCTAAATTGTTCGACATTTTTATTTTTAGGGTGTTATAAAACTTCACAGAATACTGTTCTTTCACTTCTCTAAAGCCTGTACTAAATCGAGCCAGTTAGCACTCATTAGCTTAAAGCTGCAATAAATCCAAAGTACTGTAATTATGAATCAAATGTTTAATTTAGTATAAAGACAAGGAAAAATAATAGTAACATATTTAGCATAACAAGGGTGCACATGCTAACCAGCTGGCTAACTAGGCTGATTTAAGGGTTACTATACTTATTAATTTGTCAACATTAAGTTTAAATGTATACTGTTGTTTTCTTACTTAATTCACAAACGTTAGTACAGTACTTAAATATTTAATATGATAATGAGGTAGTTTTTTTAACAAAATAAATTGATTTATTAGTACTGATAGGGATCAGGTTCAGTATATTATTCACAAAAAGTACCTTAGAGCATAATTTTTTTAAAAAAATTTAAAAAAAAAACTGTTGCCACACATTTAAAATCATCTTAAAATATATATATATACATTATAAAAAAAGAGGATGAAGACAGCTTTTTCCTGACACAGCTGAGATAGCAGCTGTTATATCCACACTACATGTGTCCATTACTTTATCTGTTGATAAAAGCAGCATATGCTCATTAGCAAAGTACTCAAACACGCTCCATCGGTGTAAGTGGTAAGCAAACCTCTTCATAGTCAATTCAATCTCCATGTCTTGCGTACCGCCTGTGGACTCAAAGAGAGACACGAGGGTAAAGGTTGAGCATGTTGAACAGCTTGGTAGGAAAACTGAACCGTAGTAGTCAACAGGTATCGACCCTCGCAACCCTGAGAGCGAAACACTGAGCTCAAGGTAACTGACACCGGAGTGAGAGGAAACCGATCTGGGATATCTAAATACTGCCACACGCAAAAACATTACAACACACTCCCGACGGTACCTGCGTTTCATTCCTGCCATTACCTAACTGGTTTTTCTCACTCACCCAGACGTTCTCATCTCGTCTGTTTTGGTAAACACTCAAAGGTACAGGTTGATTAGACAAGGAAAAATCATCTGAGTCATGTTACCGCAGATTCCCCAACAGACGATAAAAATAAACACACTCAAGACTCCCTTTCTTGCAGATTGTTTCTGCTCCATTTCTATAGCAGATGAAGAGCAGACAGTGAAAGTCATGAGCTATCCTGTATGGAGCCAACATGGCCTACTTAGGGCTCCTGACTGCGTGTTAGCATGTCTGGAAGCGAGTGGGTGCTTTTAGAACTATCATTAGTTTACCCAACTCTACATTTACTACACTTAGCTGGAAAGCCATTTCTGGTTCATGTTAGTGGTGCCTCAGTAAATGGTTGAAATGTCAGAATAAATGAAGTAAAATGAGAGTAAGGTCTGCTTCTAGAGTAATTGAAATCCTGGAAATCTGCCGTCATAAACAATCAATCACTCTGTAAGGCCACACATAGAGTATGCAGTTGGGTTGCTTAAGGGGGTGCAGGTTGGACAGTCCACATCGAATGCATTACCTACTATTTTAAGTCCTCTTACAGAGACATTTTACTTCTCATGGAACGCTGACAAGACGTTCTCAAGGTTGCATAACCAAATGGCAGAATCCAGACTGAATATGGAGTATGTGGCAAGACTACAGATAGTGTAGCCATCAAAAAACTTGAAAAGGAAATTGAAGGTTATCTTACTTCTCTATACTGTGGATCCATGGCTCTTCTGAAGAAAGCCACACAAAGCCCTTAGCCATCCAACTACATCTCTGATCTTTAAACCCACAAGAGAAAAAGTAATATTGAGGCTAGTAAGTTTGAAATGTTGAAAGTTGAGTTTTCTACGTTCATCCTAGACGTTTATGCATGCAATGCAAACACGCACATGCCTACCAATAGTTTCATCTAGTGAACAAAATTTACCTCCAAAATATCAATTAAGCTATAATTATTGCAAAAGTCTTGGAACTCTAATTAGATGAAAACTAAGGATGAAGTGATGGTGATAGAACTCACCAATACGGTTTCCTGGAGGACGGCACGAGTCCAACACTCGAAGCATGCGGAATGGCGACAGTCTCATCGGGGTCTCTCTCTCCCCGATTCTCATCCCATCTCCCATTCTAACCTCGCCCATCCTTGGGTGTCCCACACTGGGAGCACAAGCAGAGCACGCCTGGGGGTTGCCTGACATATCCACTTTCCCAAAGCACTTTGATTGACAGTGTAATTACAAATTCAAAAACGCATTTGACAGACAGCCAAGGAAGGAGTTCTGTCCGGTCCTGAGTCCCAGTCAACAAGTCTGGGGTGGGATCCAAGGTTGAGCTGTTGTAGCCAATCAAGGTCCAAAGAATTCTGGATAAACTATAATCTTCAGGCTGTCTATGTTTCTCCAGGAGAGTCCCACACAGTTGAAGACTGGTCTTTAGGAGGATGGTGTTGATCGCACAGGCACACTAATGACAATGGAACAACTCCCACAGCTACTACTCCGCTTAACAACACATTCTCTCTCCTCTGCTCGACACACCCTCTGTCCACCTCTGTCTTTCTCACTCTATTTCCCTCTGCAGTCACAGTCTGCTTGCTGACTAAGGAAGGTCAAACTCCGTGCAGGTTGGCAATGCTGCCGAGACAGTTCAACTCACACAGACTGTTAACTGTTACGCCCATCCTCTCAGAATAAACGGCGGTCTGTTTCCATCTCCATCCAATTCGCTGAAGAGCACACAGACTTTCAGACTATGAAACTTACAGCACTTCCTCAGAATAAAACAATGGCGTCATTGTTTCCAACATCTTCTCTACTCCCCTATTTCTTTCTCATTCACTGTCCGGTGTCTTCTCTTTGTTCTCACAGTCTTTCCACTGTTTTTTAGCACACCACTCTCCTTCTTTCCTCTCCCTCTACCGAGTGCTCTTCCTTGCCTCTGGCGCCCCTATCAGTGCATTCAATGTTGTTAATCCTATTGCTCCCTCCCCTCACCTTGCTATTACTCTCCTCCCTCTCAAGTGAAAATAAGTGTTCTCATTTTCCCCCTCCCATATCTATCCCTTCTTCACTCTTCCAATCAGTGATGGTGTTGAATATTCAGAGCAATATCCCCTCTCGTATTCAGGAACCAATGACAGCGTTTTTTGACTGATCAACCTCTTTTTTGCCTTCGTCTCATTTGTCTTCTCTCTCCTTTGGTCCTTCCACCCTTTGAGCACTGACTCTTCATCCTTATCGCTAGCAAAGAAATTGAAACCATGAAGTTTTTGAGTGATGCCTCTGGCATCATCTCTCTCCCATCTTTCCTCTCTCATACATTTTCTCCATCCTCATTTTTCTTTTTCTTTCTTCACCTTTCCCCTTAAACCTGAAGCACAGGGTTATTCATGCTCAACTGATGTAGACCTACAACTACACAACTGCACACAGTTACTGTAGGATACACGTGTGGAAAATTACCCCCAAAAACTGAGTGCATATAATGTTCATGGCCAACAATTATGCCCCTCAACAACAGTAACTTCTTTTAATGGAAGAACACATCAGTTAAACAAAAACTGAAAAATCTAACAACCTTGAATCAATAAGGTGTCAAATTTGAAATAGGAAATAAACCAAAGTGTGTTTAAGAAAAACCACGTGATGGCATGACATGTTTTAACCACTGTAATGTAAATACAACCATTGTGTTGGTAGTATCATCATGAGATGGCATGCACCAAATGTACCTTTCACCTAGGAGTACAATGCTGTTGCTTTATTCATAGTGCTTGTGTGGATAAATATTCTTTTAAAAGACCATCTTCAAATTTGTTCAACAGCCGTGAGATAAAACTCACCTCTCCCTTCATGTCAATAATCAGGTTGTCTCTTAGACATTAAATAACCATCACACGCACATGGATATAAGCTTTCACACCCTGCATGTCAACAGTGATGTTCATGAGACCATTTACACGTCTACACACAAAGCCACTACTTTGCGACAGATAAATGTAATGGTATTCTTATCTTATACATAATAATAAGTCGGATTGTCATGTTAATCTATAATTACAATAATTTGAAAACAATTTTAATCTACATACAAGAAGAAAGAAAGTTCACTTGAACTTGAACTTTTTAATATACATATGTCAGTGTGAGAGATGATTTAAAATATATGTTCATGTCACTGTGTGGGATGTCGAGTATGTATGTTTCCTCTTCAGCCTCTCCAAATGTACTTCATATTACAGTTGGAAGCAAAATCATCCAACATTTATCGTGAAACAGGTTAACTGGAAAAATTTGCTATTCATCAGCTCTTCACTATGACTAAGTAAAACAGGAACCGTTAAAATATCTCGGTAGGACAGATTGGAAGCTCTTTTAATGATGACGGCAGTCTAAAATTCCATTTGTCTGAATAGAAACCCTCACTGTCAGATTAAAACACTGTACTATTCTTCATATGTACTTTACAGGTGGCGTTCAAAATGTATTTTCTGGTCGGATCTAATTTATATAAGAGATAAATATCTGAACTTATAAGAAGACGAACACCGTTGAACCCCCAAAACAGCAAGAAGGACTACTGTATCTTTTTGTGATTTTGGATCAGTTTATGCTTGAAAGAGCAACTACCTACAATGAAGCACAATAGTGTCGCCCTTGAGTCAGTCAAAGCAGATGCCCACCCTGATCCAGATTTCTGCCCGTTAAAAGGCAGTTTTTTTCTCAAAGCTGTCACCAATTGCTTACTTGTGGCTGAACTGCTGGGTCTCTGCAGAGTAAAGAGTATGATCTAGGTCTGTTCTTTTCTGAGAGTGCCCTGAAGTAACTTTTGTTCTGATTTGGCCCTTGATAAATAAAACTGACTAGACTAGAGCACTGGAAACCTGCAGTGTTTATAAAAGACATTCCATCATGTATCAGGAAATCCTAGAAGAAAACGGCTTGCCATTCTTGAAGAAGCAGAAGGTTGAATGTCGTTGGACACTCAAAATGGACAATAAAGCAAAAGGCTTGAGTGCAGAAGTCTGTAGACGGGTCTGACTTGAAACTCATAGAAAATCTCCAGTGGCATTTGAAGAATATGGGGAGGGAATGAATTTCAATTCCTCAGGAGAAGCTTCCACAAGCTGGTGTTGGGTTTACACAAAGAACTAGAGATGCTTATCAATAAGGGGTGAAAAAATTTGGAGAATGCAGTATTACGTAAAACAGAATTTTGATTTTTTTTTACTTGTAATATCTCTTCTCTTGAGCTTGATGTGGTCATTTTAACTGATAAAGAAAAAAAATACTCATACGCAATGGGGGGGTTGAATAATATTTTTTCTTACCCCAGACACACGAATGACTGGTGGCATTTACAGTGCACTCACAGATACATATTAATGTAGACTGCTGCATCCTCGACCCTATAAATTCAAGGACACAGCTCAGGCTTCTGCCCATCATTGTGTCTGTGTTTCTTTGTATTTGAAAGCGCAGTAATGCATATCAAAGTTATCTCTCTGGCTCTGCAGTCACCTCTAGAGCCTTTCATCTCAACAGCCAATTTTTCTTGCCACCTTGGTTGAAACACTTTTATTGTTGTAGATTTGTTGTGCTGTTTTTTCCACTAAACGTGAGCATGAAATTGAAATATACACTGCTTTTATCTTTTTTTATCTGCCCGAGTCTAGAGCAAAATCAAATCAAAGTGAATACACGACTGAGGAAGGCACACGTATAGAGAAGCACACTCGCATGGCTCAAGGGAAACAGAATTAAGACTGCAGTAATTACCTCTAAACCTGTTATCTGCATCTAAGGAATCTTATTATTCATTTACTGGGACCAGAGTATCTCCTGTAAGCTGCCGGCAAATGTGTGTCCTGGTCCCCAAACACCCCACCCGCCTTTATCGCCAGCATTCTTCAGCAACATCACTGCTTTAGCGTGAGATACAGTAACAGCAAAGAAAGACAAAAAGCTTCCGAGACTATCTACATGAAAGGCCTCCACTGCATTGTTCTTAATAAATTCACTCCAGGAGTGAAGGGACGGGGGCTTGCTGTGAGCAAATGGGACAGGCGAGAGTGTAGAGGAAGGAGGGCGCGGGCTGCGGCGTTAAATGCAGTGTTAATGCATTAGATTAAAGCGCTCCCTTTCTCTCTTGATGGTCTGACAAGCTTTCTGTCGTTTATCTTTTGGTTTAATCTGGAGGTTAAATATAGTGTTCTAATATATGTGGAGAGGAAAAGACACATGTATAGGCAGTGGGGGGTGGGGGGGGGGGAGACCAAGAGGGAGACATCTGTGACGGTGTCAGAAATAGCAGCCTGCAATGGATTTTAGAGGAGAACTGGAAACTCTCAGCAGAACCCTGTCTCTCAGGGAAAGAGACAGCAGGGCCGGCTAATCCTATGAAGTGTAACGACAGATCTTCACAGAGGGATGAGGTACCAATAAAAGGGGGAAAAAAAAAAAAAAAAGAGAAATGTAGTGCTCAACTCCTGACTGTAAGTACATTGCGGTGGGAGTGGGTGTCGGATGAGTTAGCAAAAGATGAATCATAAACCTGTCAAATCTATCTGGCTCCTGCTACGGACTAACTCCCCCCACATAGACGTATAACAGTGTAGTCAGGCCCACTTACACAGCTGAAAAGTGCATTATTTGAATGCTCCAATGGAGGGATAATGTGAGGTAGAGAGAGAGAGCAGCAGCAGCAGCAGCAGGAAAGGGAGATTGCATCATCATGTTGCTCCATTAAAAGGGCACGACGTGCCCTGACTGCTGAGTAACACGCAATGAGTCAGCAACACCGACCAGTCGGAGACACGCGTGCACACGCTACATACGCGTTCACTTTTTAAAGCTACACCTTATCATGATTTTAATAACAGGACAGCATCTTTTCTAGATTCAGTCCTTTTCTCTGAGCTGAAAGACATCTTTACCCAGACTGAGGACACACTGCCAGGTCATCAGCCGGTTGGTTTTAGACTGGTATGGTCACATATTTCCATCACTGCTAGTTCCGCATATTCCCTTCACTATCCTCAATTACACAGCATGTCGGAAATGCATGTACTGTGCTGTCAGTTTATAGTAATAACCTGATTCTGTATTCTTGCAAGTTGTTTTTTTTTTTTTTTTTTTTGTTAAATTGCATACATGAACTGTTTTTGATTATGCAGCACATCTATCCTGCATCTAATGATTATAAAGAACCTTACTGTAATACTGCTACTAAAATGATAAATGGACAGTGCTTTATAGCACCTCTTCTGGTCTAACGGACCACTCAAAGCACTTTAAACACCAGCCTGGACTTCTCTGTTCACACACAGAGGCTACCATGTTCAACCACCTGCACATGAGGAGTGAGAACAATTTATTCAGTCACACACCAGCCGAACATGTAGCCCACTGACCTACCAATCAATGGATGACCACTCTACCTCCTGAGTCACAGCGGTTTCTACAGACCTACAAAGTTATTCAAGTCCAAAGATCATAATTTTAATTTCTGCAGCAACATGAAGATCTGAATGGTTTCATTCATGATCTAACCTGCCCAATGCTACCATTCTCTTTTCTTTTCAGGAACCCCATGTCATTCCAGTCATATTCTTATTCCTTAGACCCTGATATAAAACTGGTTATCTCGTCAACCAGGCTGTTGTTGTAGTTTATGTGCGGCTTACTCAACCAAGGACTCCATGGATGGACCAGATATATATGAGTCCTGTGGTCCCCTCTATAGGCCACTTCTTCCTTCCATCTACAATGTTCAACTCTCCCTCTGAAACACTCAGTCCCACCCAAATCAATATCTCGTCATTTTCGAAGCTCCATTTCATTCTTTAGCTCCAACATTCAAGTCTTCAGCCCCTTCTTTCACAGGAATTCCCTTTGTCACTCCATCCCCTGCTCCTAATGGGATACATTCTTCATAAGTTGGAAATGAGCTTATAACAGATTGAGAAGCACACATTCCATTACATAATGCAGAGGCAGACAGAAGCAAGTGATCGTGTGAGTACGTGTGATATGCATGTACATTTGCATGTTTGTGTAGGATGGATTAAGGTCATTCCAGTTTTAGCCTTTCAGATTCATAGTAAATACATTTTTCACTCCCACCTTATGCATGGATTTTTTTCCTAATGAAACACTCATATATACATATATATGATTATACACAACTGAATATTATATTCAAAGCATACAGACAGACAAACAGCTACTGATAACATTGCGCTGTTTAATGACAGCCGGAAGAATAGAAAAGCAGGAAAAACTGGACCATGAATGACGCAGGAAGCAATGCGGTGAGTTGTTGATGTAAGTGTAATGTGTGGGAGTGTGTTTGCTTCAACAGTGGAGGAAGTACTCGGATCTGTGATGCAAGTGCAATAACTTGAAAAATGTGAAAAATGATCCACTGCAAATAAACCCAAGGTTCACAATTTTACGTCAGCACCAGAACAAACAAACCAGAGGGAAAATAGACCTTAGGAAACAAATTTATCCTGAAATCTCACTGTTTTTATTGATGCAATTTGTCAACTTTATTTTAGATGGCTGAAGTAAAACTAATTTATACACAAAGTACTCTAGGGCTTTATACCATTGAATGATTTCATCTGTAAAAAAGAGTCATTTGTAACAAGACTGCATGAGCAAGGCTCAATGTGTGTGCACAGTCTACACATTCAAAAGTAACTTGTAATTATAGCTGTCAAATAAATATTCAGCTCTTTAATGTAGAACAGTGAGGTGAAGCTGTACGTAGACACAGTACTGTGAATGATTTTCCACCACTTGTTTGATTTTAAATGACTCAAACTGACTCATCACATCAAGCTTTATGGGGTTATTTTTGTGTACTTACATATGCGTGCATGCAGCGCTGTGTGAATATGCAGGTGTGTGTTTGTACCCAGAGATCCAGTCCTGTGCAGGCTGAGATAGGCTCTGTCTCTTTCCAGCCCCCCGCCCAGCTCCCTGCGCAGGGCAGTGCGGCCCAGATGACCGGCATATTGACGAAGGAAGGAGGGGGCACTGTGTGAGGCAGGAGGGTGCACGGCGCACACCACCATGGGCTCTGAGACACGCCGTGGGGGGGAGAAAACAAAGGGAGGAAAGAAGAGAGTGCGAGAGAAGGAGGAGAAAGCTCAGTGAAAGTTGAAGAAGGGAGTTAAAAACCAGAAAAGCATTTCAAATAAATAAAAGAGAGGACAGGGAGCAGAAGCAGCAACATAGAAGAAAGGCAGAAATTGCAGGAGGAAACAGGAGAAAGAGAAAAAAAAAAAAGATGGTACAAGGTCACACAGAAACCAGACAGAGAGACAGCTGAACATGTAGGAGCAGTACATTATGCAGTAGTTACAGATAAAAGGGTGGCTTCGCTGCTGAGCTCATGTTAGAAGAGGAAACACAGTAGCAGAAATAGCCATGAAGAGAGTATGAGGAATGATGAAGATGGATTATGAAGGACAAACGGCCCAAAAAAAAAAAAAGAGACCCGCATGTGTGACACAGGACTGGAATAATAACATTAATAATAGCATAATAACGAGACTTAAGCTCTTGCAATGTATGGGGTATACATGTATCATCCTCTCTCTTTCTCTTTGCATCTATATTTCAAATAATTCATAATTTCATAGACGTTGCACTTTAAATTCTGCTAAATACCCCCCCCCCACACGCACACAAACACACAGTCTCCCCTAAAAGGATGCAGTGAAACAATGGGTCTGAAGTCATCACTACATTCCATTTTGCTTCCAATGAGCACTTTGAAAAATGTGAAGACTTTTTTTTTTTTAACTACCCATGAGCACAGTCTGATTAAGATTTATAAAGATAAAAGGAGTCTGGGGCTAATAGAACAAGAGAGAAGGAAGGAGCATTTGGTGAGTACAAGATGCAGAGCTGCGGTTAAAGTTTAATGTCCCTCTGCTTGTCCTCGACTTCACTTCCTCCATATTAATCCTGAGTCTGTGTTTCTCGCCGCTTGAGCTCTTTGGAAATGAACTGACAAAGCTGAAGGTTGGAGTGTAAAAATACAAAGAATAAGACAAAGATGGCAGGAAGCGGAAAGTATCAGGTGAGTATGGGAACACAGAACAGCTTTATCGAACATTTTAATCTTGTGTTTTTGTTTCCTGCGTCTTTTCTTTCCTTTCCTCTGAGACAAATGCACCTGGTGGCAACCTTCAACACCCTATGTTCCGATCTGATTTCCATCTCAACCCAGGACAGAACGTGAACACTCACAAATACCAATCACACGCACATGTTTTTGTCAGGTATGGGCTCAGGTTTTTCCAAAGGGGGAGATCTGCAATCCTAAAAGACGCCCAGCAGATGGCACCCAGAAATTCCCAAGAATGACATTGCTTTTTGTGCCATTTACCTCAGAGACGTGAGTCGTGTATAAAGACCAGAGTAACAAAGCTTTGTTTCTACCATACTGATCCTGTCAGTCCTGATGATGGACAAGTGGAGTAAACCAAAAGATGAAGTGATGTCGATGACGCTGATGATGGGGTGAAGATGCTGACGGTAAAACTCAGGTTTTGGTTTTATGTCTACTTGTCTTTCAGCTTTCATTAGAGTATGCAGACATATAAATGAGTACAGTTTGTAATATGTATGTGTAAGAGAATAAAATACTTCTACTTAATCCAGGGTGTGTAAATGGAGTGTAAATGGAGAAGATACAAGAGGCGCAACATCTGCTGCTGAATCTTTTTCTAACCTTTCTGCATTTCCTTGCAAGGAGCCGTGATAGCATCTAATTTGATTCTCTCTATCCATCATTTGAACTATATCTTTAAATAGTTTTTCACGTGGTGGAAAAAAGCCCTAAATGAAGTCTTATGGTTCGGAGCTTCTGGAGCCCGAGAGTAATGGCTCCTAAATAATGTGGTCTGCTAAAACAGCCCAAATGGATATTGGAATGCAACTAATGTGTTTTTGATATCCAGGAGGTTATGGAGGTGACGCAATTATTCACAACAAACTGCCCTGCCAGTATTATAATAGCTTCTTCTGTTATGATCTAAGATTAGATGAACGTGTGGTAAACTGCATATGCTGGTGACTGTCGTGAAAGATTTGAACTTCTCCTGTGTGCGGCAGTGTTTGAAACAAGTGGTGGCGTGTGAGTGTGTGTGTGTGTGTGTGTGTGTGTGTGTCTCACCATTGTCCCTGGCAGTGGACGGCTCATCCAAGGCCATCTGTTCGGCCAGTTCGGACAGGGACTCGTCGACGGGCCGAGCGCTGCGTAGAGACATGGACAGCCTCCGCTTGATTATCTTCATCCTGTCCATCTTCTCAAACGCACCACCGGGGGCCCACGGGCCTGAAGGAGAAGGGGATCACAATCAACATCATCATTATCATCAGGAGCCATCTGCATCCCCTCACCATCACCATCACCATCATCATCATCAGGTGACAGCGGTCTTTACAATCATGAGCAGTGAGACGCACAATGCCCAATTACTCTTTATTGTACACTTAAACGACTGAGTGTGGCCTATAGGCACGTTTCCCATAGTTCTCTGGGCTCCCGATGGTCACATGACATGTGCTGTCGCTGTTATGCATCTAAAGTTTAAACACAATGAAAGACAGAATGAGAAAAAAAACAAAAGCAAAACGGAACAGACACAGATAGCTGACGACATTGGTTCACAGAGGCTTCAGCTTGCTAACCTGAGCTGTGATTGGCTGACATTGATATTCATACACCAGACAACTTTCCAATGCAAAAACAAGTAGTTTTTACTCCGTACACTAAAATCCACATCTAAATCGACAAAGCAGGAAAACTAAAGTAAGTATGTCCTAATGAAAAGCATACATTCAATTTCCGGACAGAGTCTTTCCACTTTTGTGGGTCACGGGGGCTACTGGAGCCTATCCCAGACAGTGGATTTACAGGCTAGAGGTCCAAAGGCGCTCCAGACGCGCCGCCATGCATTGCAGAGCCACAGGAAAGACATGCAACCACTCACACACACACACACACACACACACACACACACACACAGACACACACACACACACACAATTTGGAACCAACCAGTAAACCTGAAGTGCATGTTTTTGGAGGTGGGAGGAAGCCCACCTCCAAAACTCGGCACAAAAAGAACTCGAACCAGCAAAAAGGACTCGGTTCATCAAAAAACCTAAGCTCTTCATATTAACTTTGAACTTATGTTGCCTATGTGCTTTGTTAATCTGAGTTAATATATAACTATAAACGCCATTCAGCTTTCAAAGTTATATACAGTTTAGACATCCCCTCGGCAGACCGTTACAGTCTTTTTTGTGTGTGTCTGTAGAATACGTGTGTCTTTGCTGGTGAGTTGAAGTCACTTTCCTCTTTGCTCTGCTTTACAGGCCTGGAGGTGGAAGCAGCCATGGCAGAGTGTGTCTGTTCCCTGTCCACTTACTGCTACTTCTATTTTACCCATGAGGACTTGATGGCTGACATACAAAATTGCAAACACACACACTCACACACACACACACACACACACACACACACACACACACACACAGACAGCACCCACTTCTTTTCTCTTTGTGTCCAACCTTGGAGGCTTCAACAAAAGCCATTCATCCTTTCAGGCCTTCAGTCTTTCAGGCCTATTAGAGAGAGCCGGTGCTCCGAGGGAATTCAAACCCAGTGATCCTCACTCGGGAAGACTGGCTTTTTTTCACTGGAGGATGCGCTTAGGCGAGTATCTATTGCGAACAACATTCCCTAAGCCAATTTACATGAGCCCGGTTGGAAGCAGTTTGCAAACTAGCCGGAAGGCGTTTCTCCACAACAAAATGAAAAGAGATAGAAAGAATGAGAAGAGAGCAACTCCCATCCATTTTATAACATCTATCGCCCATGGATTATCAGCATGGAGTTCATCTCCTTCCAACATTCATTTGCATGTTTCCCAGACTTTTTTTTACAAAAAAAGAGAGCAAGTTGCCCTCATGCCTCATCAGAAATGCCATCTTCAGAGTTCCAGGAAGAAATTACTTACATTATTGTAATGATATGTTACTTATCACACACAAGGCAGCATTATCCTTCATTCACACTTCAGCTTCTATCCAAGCACTCCAGTTCACTCATATACAAACACAATGGCGTGTAATTTTAGTCTTCCTCATATCTCTTCCAAGTTAGCATAAACAGCAATGCAAAGATAAAGTCATTACCCTGCAGCTAACATAAAGAAAGATGTCGAGGTATTATTATGTTTCCTTATGACAGCTGTAGTTTATATTCTGACAACAAACGTCTCTTCATTACAACGTCATTAATGTGACTTCAAATTAGAAGTTTCTATTTCTAAACAGAAACTTCTAATTTTAAATAGAAGAAAATACTGTAATAACCAGTAAGATTATTGCAGTATTTTCCACACTATAAGGCGCACGTAAAAGACTTTAATTTTCTCAAAAACCAACAGAATTTTCTCAAAAACCTTACAATCCAGTGCGTCTTATATATGAAAACAGTTTTAAAATAGGCCTTTCATTGAAGGTGCACCTTATAATCAGATACATCTTATAATCAGATGCGCCTTATCTATGAAAAAAGGTTTTACAATAGGCCATTCATTGAAAGTGCGCCTTATAGTGCTGAAAATACTATATATGTGTCACCAAAGACAATTCAGGCTATAAAGAGCTTATGAAAAATTAATTGTAATAAATATGTGCTGGATGTCTTGACTGCTGCAGATAGACGTGGCACAACAGTGAATCTGAGATGAGGCATGGTTCTCCAGGCTCAAGCATGGCCAAGCCACCAGGCATTCTGCAAACCATGACACATCATTCCCACTAAACAGAGGGACACGCTGCAGATGGTGGAGGCAACTTCTCAAACCCTACTATTTCTACTGTTTTAGATGTGTTTGAATACATATAGTTAACTAACTCGAGGTGCACAATTAACCAAACACGGAGAAGAATGTGATAATATGCCAAATGACGCAAAGGAGTAGGGAATAAATCTTTCGCCACTTTGGGATTATTTTATTTGAGCATGTCTATTAACAGCCTGCAAGCATTCCATGTGCAGATGTAGGTCCACGTGTGGGTGGTTGTGTGGATGTGGCAGATAGAAGGTGAGGTAAAGTGACACGCCCTTGGGGAAGAAGGAGGAACATTTTTTCAAGAAACACACAATTTGGGTTGCTAGGTTACAGGCCCAGGCTGGAACTGCAGTTTCTATCTCTGAGGAAAAGGTAGAAATTAGATAGGCTGAGGACAAATGCTGAAAATTCATAATGTGCATCTCCCTATCACACTTCTAGGATGGAAATAGACGCTTTTGCACATGCGCTCATGTCAGCTTTAGAAACTTCCAGTCCTCCAGAGCTTGGGGCAACACAGCGCTGCAGCATGTGATCCTTGCCAGCCTCGCTCTGGGATTCCTTTGTCAATCTTCCCAACCCAAAAGGAGGGCACGTATCTGAGGACCTGAGTTTTTAAAACAAAGCATAGCTTCAATTTTGACAAACACATTTGGAAAATATTCTTCTATCCAATCAACTACAAGGTATCAACATCTTGTGGGACAAAAAAAACCTGATTTGGCTTCCTCTTTCTTTCCTTTCCATCATGGACAACCAAGCATTCTTCTGTATTTCAGTGGCACATGAATCATATGCATGCATGAACTCACATACAAAGTGGCAGAGTGGAATGGGCACACACTGGCATTCCAAACACTGCCTGTCGCAGCGGCCTCAGGACGCACGAGTCATGCAAAAAATCTGCTCAACTACAGAATCCTAAATACAGCCACACAAAAACACACAATGACCAGATAATATTTTTTTTATAAAGTCTTCTTCTTAGAAGCCCAAAAACTCCTCCTCTGAGGTTATTCTCTCACATATCCTAAATCTCTGGTGCTCGATGAGGAGATGGAATTATAGAAGAAGGCTAACAATAACAGTGTAATCAAAGATCACTACAATAAGTGAATAATAGTATTTGACAGCAGTGAATAACCAGTCAGCTAAAACATCAGTGTCTGGTATGATTATACAATGTTGGCTGGAAATGCATGTAAATGAGAATTTTTACCTCACTGAGGCAAGATCCTGTTTAAAAGACTTAATCCAACCACAGAACAGAATTGAGTGATTTATGCAGCACAGGACAAAGACACAGACACAATATTTTGTTTCAGTAAATTATATAGTGTATCAATATAATCCAATGCATGAAGTCCAAACAAAGAAAAAAAACCCAATAAAACAGTGTAATTACATATTTGGTATTAAAGATGTGCAGTAGTAATAAAACTGTGTAGCTACAGATTTGGAATAGAAGATATTCAGGGATACTCGGTCGTGATGAGACAGTGTTATTGTAGATTACTGGATGTAACGGAAAACGCACTGACCAATTTTAAATCTGGACGTCCCGCACTGAGATGAGACGTAAATAATTTAGCGCTCGATTCTCCCAAGACGCTGCGAAGAAAATAAACGTTAAAAGCTTTTGCCATCTGTAATAACAGTTCAACATGTTTAGTGTCTGTAAATTCACACACACACACACACACATATACAGTATATATATGCATTTATAAACCACATCCGTGCGGTAATCGACAACACATCGCGGGGATGAACTGTCATTTAAGCGCCGGTCCGGAACAATTTCCCGTGTAGCTCGACTTGAATCCGGGCAGGACGCACCATCAGTGGACTCCAAGCGGTAAATTTACGTTGGAGTCAAACAAATATGGAACGGGTTACGTCGGGCCTGGATGGCAGAGATACCTCTACCTTCCAGGCCTTTTGCTTTTTTTTCGGTCAGTTTCTCTCTCCTCGTGTTTTCCTGACGGAAGTGTCCGGGAGGGGGGAGAGTCATACAGGGAAAGGAAAAGTTACTGAGCCATCCAACCGGCTAATGAGCCCACGGAAAGCGGATCGGGATCATCTCTGGTGGTATCCGGACGATATGATTGCGGACTTGTACATCAGGACCCCGAGACTATTCCAACGCGTCGTGTGCATTGTGTGGGGACTTAAATCAGTCATTCGATGGTGTCCTTCATTTGGCTAGGCTATCGCTTTCAACTGCAGTGGTGTCATTTTTCCCTATTATGACTCCGATTTTCAGTTTTATTTAGAAAATGAGTATGCGTATTTACGCACACGCACGCACGACGCAATCCTATCAGAATTGCCAAATACCTTTGTTTTAAAGAGCCGGAAAAAAAAATATATATATATATATATATGTCCACCTGCAATGTCAGGTGATTGGACAGCAGTGGGTTTTATGGTTGATAGTTAGTCCGAATGTTTTCACTACGGGATCGGGAACGTGGAGTGAAGAGACCGAACGTAAACACGAACAGAACGCAAAGCGCTACCACTGACCTGCTAGTGTTTCAGCTGCGGCAGACTATTGTTCCACTTGTGTGTGGTAATCCAGGCAAGCACGTTGGGATGAATCCACTGCGACAAGTTCCTGCAACTACTTTCCTGTAAAACTCAGCAGTTTGCCTTTGACCATCAGGTGAATATTATCTGTGAGCCGCACGGAGTGCTGCCATGTGTTATCCCCTGACCGGGCACATTGTTGACCTGGAACAATGCGTTATTTGTATTTACATTCGCTTTAAACGCCGTCCCGTCCCGGAATGATAAGAAGCCATATCGCTGCTGTTGTGTGGATCCCCAGTGGAAGCAATGGCGTGCTGCCGGAAAACACCGCAAGGGGTGTGTGTGTGCGCGCGCCTGTGCGTGTGCGTGTGCGTGTGCGTGTGCGTGTGCGTGTGTGTGTGTGAGAGAGAGAGAGAGAGAGAGAGAGAGAGAGAGAGAGAAACGTGTCTCTCCAAACCTCCACCCCACCTCCAATCCTCTGGAAAACGAGGAGATCAAATGAATTAACCTAATTCACCTTCATTGATCCACTCCATACCTGTACTTCATAGTTTTTATTACGAACGTTGTTGTTGTTGTTGACACCGACTGATAGAACAATAGTACTAACCATTATATTCATGCAATAATCAGAATCAGAATCCTTTATTAATCCCCAAGTGAAAATTGTTGGTTTTTTTTTTTTTTGTTACAGCCACACCGTTGCAGAACATAAATAAAGAGTAAGAGTAAGAATGGATAATTAGAATTTTTTTTAAAAAAGGGCAAGAGATAAATAAGAGAATAAATACATTAAGAGAATAAATAGATATAATTATATATTAAAAAATGTACAGATAGACACATTTACAGGCGCTTCATTCCTCATCATCACCACATGTCAAGGTCAATGTACAGTCTGATGGCCACAGGCAGGAAAGATAAATTCTATAAATTCTATAGTTCAATAAATTCTAAACAATATATTAGTTATTTTTTATTATTATTGTTATTATTGTTGTTGTTGTTTTCCTAGTCATTGCAGGTATTTCTAACAATGTGTCAGTGTTTCAATAGCTATACACATCTGTACATCTGTATTTGGATGTCTGTAAAGGGACACAGTAATTTTGTTCTGTTTGTTGCAGCATAGGACTTTGTGAACCATTTTTGTCAATTAAACATGAACTAATTTGATGGATTACCATACATTTGGGAGGGAAGGTGGAATGTACCAAGGAAGATATCAAAGTTTTGAGTGGATCCAGAAAAGGGGAGAGTCAAAGTAATAATGATACCAGTATTATTCCAAATAGTAGGTGTATAGTTTAACTGTCACATTGGGAAGGTGAAACCCACAGGAGTGTTGCTTTTAGGTGCCATGACCTAATGGGGAACCTGAGCTGCCTGAGCAGAGGTTTCTGATCTCTGGCTGCTGTCTGCCTTTGTTTACAGCATTCATACTAATACAGACAACGTTCTTAAATTTAGATTTAAATCAGTAGAAGTTTTACTTATATATAATAACAGATTCAATACATGATATTGGCCTTTAAAATGTCTACTTCATATTTCAAAAATTATAGGACTTTCACATTATCTTCATTAAATACTTATAATGATAAATATAAACTAAAATGATATGAAATAAATCTACATCTATGTTCATTTTAAAACTCGTGGATTGCATGGTCCTCAAACAAACCAAAAAAATGTCAGATTTCACAAATAACACAGCAAACGCGTCTGTTGAGAAATCTGCCTGCTGGTCTTCATCACCACCGTGTGGTGTGTATGTAACTCCAGCAGGCAAACGACTCTCCATGGTGCTTTGACTCAAAGGTGGTGTGTGCTTTACGTCAATCAGCGTGCTTGCAACCTGGGAAGAGTTTTAATATCAGTAGGACCATTTTAAACCCTTAAAGTGAGGTCCAGCTGCTTCATATTCAACCATCAAGGACTGAACAGCACGTTTTCATGGCCACTGGAGCAAATATTAAGGGACCGTTTCAGTTGTCTCTCTACGAATAACTGCAGAAATGGTTCCAAGGAGGAAGAAATAATGTGTAAAAACTGGAGGTTTATTGTTTTTATTGTTGTTTGCACAATCAGTTGGTAAAAAAAAGTAGAATTAATATTTTGGATACAGGTTCATTTTGATTGGAGATATCAGACACTCTTTATACCAGATTTGTCTTAGTTTTCACGAACAGAGTCAAATACCCATATGGAGTATGGGTTTTGCACTTGTGTCTGTCTTCTGTTAAAGGAAGAGGACACCTTTATGTATTTTTATTAAGTGAGAAATTAAAAAAAATACTTTCCATGATTACTTCCCCTTTAATCCTCTTATTCACCTCTGTCTCGTTTCATTTCACGTTTACCGATCTCTGTCTAATTTCCCCTTGTTGTGACGATTAGGCGTCGTGTCACACGTATCGACTCCTCACTTTTGGTTTATTAATTGATATTTGCTTATGCAAAAGAGTGCGATATCTCTCTCTCTCTCTCTCTCTCCTTCTCTCTCCCTCTCTCTCTCATGTTGCGGTCCAAATGTTTGCCAAGCCCAGATGAAAACATAACGTCGTTAGTCATAAATAAACATTCATAATAGTTTTGTGGATGTGGTTATAGAGAGAAACCAGTGATGCAAGGAATTTTTCACGAACAAAAGTTTTCTCACGCGTAATGCATATTGATAAAGAAATCAAGAAGACAGGGAAATATATAACTTCATTGGTTTGGAGTGTGAGTTAATTACAGTAATTGTATGAAAACAAGGTAACCAAAATAATTTCGATTTGAAAGAAAAATATGTATACAGTACATATTTGTTTTAGGGGTAAACACAAGGTGGCGGTAATGAGTTTCAAGACCAGTTGCAACCTGCTTTAAAACACACGAAGAAGAAGAAGGTTGTCACGGTAGCGAATCAAGCAGCTAGCTAACACTGGATTAAGGGACTGTAGATAATAATGACACAATTACTTGTTGTAGAAAAAGACCATCAGCGTACCGGCTTTTTCGCTCCGAACTGTCCCGGTTCGCTGGGGGGAAACAGCAGAGACGACACGGTTGTCTTTTTTGCGGTTCCCTTAAGCTAGTTGTTA
The DNA here is from genome assembly GCA_013358685.1 of Antennarius maculatus. Classification (NCBI taxonomy): domain Eukaryota; kingdom Metazoa; phylum Chordata; class Actinopteri; order Lophiiformes; family Antennariidae; genus Antennarius; species Antennarius maculatus. Next base: position 26,022,480 of record CM023607.1, read on the forward strand.
GCTAGGTTTGCTAACGTCAATCACCCAGCTGAAGCTAGCAGCCAGACGTGCGGTGACAGACATAAGGGCTGACGTAACTGATAAAATAGAAATCCGAATTTTTCGCAGCGATTCATTCGGTTTGTGCCAAAAATGGAAGACATTCAGGAAGATTTCTCAGGGCAAGAAGAATATGACGAAGGCGACAAACCGTTATTGTCGTCCTACAATCCCCGTTATCGCCCCACTCGACTGCACGTCCAGAGAAGTAGTATCTGTTCTCGGGCTTATTTCGTTGTGGTCATGGTATTCTTCCATGTGTATATCCTAAATGTCATCGGTTTACTTCTTTACGTGCACTACAACAACGGCTCTGGGGATCTTGTCAGTGGAGAAGGGGCCTCCTCCTCACCGGTCGGCGACAGTGGAACCTCTTTGCACCATCCTGCCCCAACCTCGAATGAGCTGCATGTGGAGGACTACAGTCCCAGTGTCAGTCTTCCTCGCATTGAAGGGATACGGGTAAGACAGCTGACATACTTACAGGATGATGGAGCATTTATGCGATTTTAATCCCTTGATGGATGAAATAAAATATGCACAGTGATTTAATAATTCACTTACAAGTGACGCTTGTCTGTCGCACTTTAAGGCACATGTGTCAAACTCAATGCCCGGGGGCCAAATGTGGCCCGCCACATAATTTTATGTGGTCCGCGAGAGCATAAAAGGTCAAAAGTGTGCTTTGACCAAAAACTACATTTCCCGCTATGCAGTAAATAAGCTCATTTTAACATTGACAAAAATGTTTTGATCCAAGTTAATGTTCTAACTTTGATGTTATTTCTCTTTATTTACTTGGATAGTTGGTCCTTGATTGATGGACTTATGGTGATTTTATAACCTGACAAAAGGATTTATGTTATAACAGAGCAACAAGCAAACATATATTTTCTGTGCAACTGTAATGTTTGTAACTTGAATAAGTAATAAATTCATACTTATTTAACATTAAGGAGTGGTTACATTTATTTTAAATTGCATTGACTTACATTTGTTACATTTATTAGTTACATCTGGCCCTTTGAGGACAGCTATTATACTGATGTGGCCCTTGGTAAAAAGTAAAGATAAATTTGACACTCCTGCTTTAAGGAGTTATTTCTTGCCTCCTTTCCAATTCAATAGTTCCATCACCTCTTATAATTAAACAATTGAATGTCCCTTTTCTGCGTCACTTGTGTATTTAATTGCAGAAGCCCAGCTGGAAACATTACAACATGAACATAAATTTATCATACAACACATCTATAGCAGCTTTTGTGAATTCAGCCTGCTTGTTATGAGTGGATTAATAGAGTCTCATGTACATTTGCAGGTGGGTCATGTTCAGCAGGTGTCCCTCTTCCCAGACAGGACTCATGAGATGAAAACGATCAGTCTGAAACCTCTGCTATTTGGTAAGTCCTTGTAGTCACTGTATGATTTACTGCTCATGCATAAATGTTGATTAAGGTTTAGGACATTTAGTTTTCTTAGAGCCATACAACCATAGATCAGGGATATTTACAACATACATCTCCTCCCCCACTGTCTGAGAGACAGTGTTTATTCTGCATGAACACTTTTGTGGAAATCACATTGTCACGTCTATCCCATATAGGATTTACAGTCATAAAGAAGATTATACGTGCTATGTCTATCCGTCCCTTGTGTATGTATGGAATCCTAGCTCCTGCATCTGTGATTTTTCCATTTGCGTGCCGCTGCTATCAAGTTCTTGTCTCGTCTCTGCCAGAGATAAGCCTTATTGACCACCAGGTGCTCCCCTTGCACCTTGCCCGTCACTAGAAAGGTTCCACCTTGTGCGTGTTGTCGTGTCATGTTTCTTACACAAGTGGCATCCCTCTCCAGCCACAGTTCAATGCGGGAGCGGATCTGCCCACCTAACAAGGGTCCGTGTTTCAGAACCTTCAGTTTAGCAGCCAGTGAAAACTGAGCGAGGCTTAGCTGGCTGTACTTGAGCCGTGTAAGACGAAGCTTCACGACTGTGAATAAAGCAAATAAACACAAAAATAGGATTGGCATGAGTAACCTAGGAAATATATAATCAATAATAGGACCAGACAGAAGAGAAAATATCTAAAAATATTATATTCACCAAAATCACTCCTGCAAAAGGTCTCCAGCATATCTTTTGAAGAGGAAGATACCTCCAGCTCACAGTCTCTGCAGCTTGCCTGAGGTACTGAAATAGTGAAACCATTCAGTGTATCCTAATGGACTCAAACATACCTGCGTATGAATTCAATGTCATACCTTTACGCCCCCCTGCGATGAAAGTGCTGTTGGTGATGGAGGAGATGCACATGAGATGGTCCGCTGGATACTGGTCGCAGTGCAGAATTTCTGGCCAGGGGTAGCCGTAACAGCTCATGATAGGTGCACAGCTTTCTCGCACAGATTCACATAAAGTCTTGCAGGGTGATATAATCCTGAGGGATGAGTGAAGTGAGTAGAAAAGAATGTGAATCAATAGCATAATGATGGGAGCAAGGATGGATTAGATAACTTTAAGTTGCTTCTTTGTTTTTTCTGAAACTGAAGGGCCCTACCTGCTAGGTATGACGAGAGGCTTTGGTACCTTGATTTCTGTGTGAAATTAGTAGTTTATATGGCTTTCCAAAGATGTTAACATTTAACAATTAGATAGTCCTATTTCAGTTTGGCGCTAATAAAAATCTTAATTGTTTTAATCATATATCAGAAGCTAGTCACAAGTTGTGTAAGACTGAGAGTTTGCTTACACAATGCTGCTATACTCTCAAAGGATTTCTCAAAAAAAAAACATGGGAGTAGATGTTTTACCAAAAAAAAATCTGACTTCTTTCAAAAGGTGACATTGCATTTTGGAAATGTCGGCAATTTACATTCATGATAAGAGAACTTTTCAGTACAACTGACCTTTCCAGGCAGAGAGGTGCAAAGAGAGAGCAGAGGAAGATCCTGGCGTCCGGGTGGCACTGTCTTGCAAGTAGTGGTAACCAGCTGGCACTCTGTTGCACCGCCTCAGCTGGAGACTCGTGCCCCAGCAGGTTGGGTATCCTCATGGTGTTGTATCCAATCTTTTGGCACAAGGCCATGTTTGATGGAATAGGGACACATCGAGAGGAACTGTGGGGCTCCCACACTCCACTTTCACCTATAGAAAGTATGGACTTGAATCCAGCGTCCGGGTCCCTTCGCTCATCGTCTTCTGGACTAAAAATGCGAGTCTCTCTAAATCCAGTGTCAGTGTTGCCGTGAGTAGTTGCCTTTACATCACCTTTGTCGTTCATTCCAGATCTGACCTTACTCCCAGTCCTCACATGTCCCTCCAGCCCTACCCTGGCCTTACCCGGACCGAGCGCTAAAATGCTGGTGGGCCATGCGAGCAGAAGGAGCAACAGTAGAGAGGCTGACGGGGACAGTTTGGTTGAGATCATTTGAGGTTGGAGCACAGTCATCCTGGAACACAGATTTGGAAAAGAGCAGAAATCCTGTGTCTCTGGAGTGAATGGAGATCCTTGTTTAATAGTGAGGGAGAGCAGGGCAGAATAGGTGTTTTATAGTGGGTGGGGGTTTCGTTTGCATAGGAAGGGGTAAGGGGGAGGTGTCGAGAACAGTAGTCAGAAGGGTATCGACACACAAGTGTTAATTGATGTGAATTCACTTGCTTTTAAGCGTGCTCCATAGAGCTCAAGATTTAATATAGTGCATGATTGGACATTTGGGTTCATTTAACCTCCTGCTACTTCCATCCATCCACTTTGACTAAAGGTACAGACCAGACCAGTCAAAGAAAATAAGACCTTTGATGGCATCACCTGTTGCTTTGTTATAGGAATTCTTAACTGTATTTATTTTTGTCATCCTGCTGCGTAGCCGTGGCCTGATTCCTGTTCAGACAACCAGGTCACTTCCTCTGGGGGTGGAGGTGGAGAGAGAAGAGGAAAACTCAGTGCCAGTTCATTCATATCAGTGTTCAGATTAATGAGGCTTGAAGGAACAATAGGAATTAACCAAGTGGGTAGAGTGTAAAAGACTCAGGAACAAACAAGGTCTTTGCTGTGTGGGCAACCAACCTGCTGGAAAGGCTTTAATGAAGAGGAGAAATGACATGGATGGTTTGAGAGCAAGAGAAGAACAGGAGAAACTGGTTTAATTTGTCCATCTGTTTGTTTTCTAAATGAGAACAATTAATCCGTCCAGTGGATTAAATAAAGACTTTTTGAGGGTAGAACCGATACTCTTGTTAATCCAGGTGAACCGCCAAGGTAGAGATGGAAGTGATAAAACACGTCTACTGTTTCAATGACTTCTTTACTACTTTGAACTAATTATTATTAGCACAACTTCCATTCACAAGCATGTAATGTTTCCACACTCTTGACAGATGTATAGTCTCACCTCTCATTAAAACCTGCCCGAGGGACATGCTAACCTCAAGTGGCCCGCTGGGGAATGACAGAGGGGAATAGCGCTTAGACATTATATACACAGTCTGTGTGTTGTTACTGGAATGTTAAACACCCATACAGGTATAATTAATAAGCACCGAGGTATGTACTGTTACGGTCTTAAGAAATTTCCGTTTATACGAGTGTGTGAGAGCATGTGTTGGCTTTCCCATCTTCTCAGTGAATGGGACTTTGCTGAGAAGTTTAAGTAAATAAATAAATAATTTATTAATCCCTGTAGGGAAATTACTTTTTTTCCACTCCAAATATTGCACACGTGTATATATTATATACACTATATATATATGTGTGTGTGTGTGTGTGTGTATGATACAGGCCTGGACACACAAACGGGGCCTGTAGGCATGCTAATAATGGGAGGGTCTCGCACAGGGGGCAGCTTGTAGGGGGAGTGCCTTGCTCAAGGGCACCTTAGCTGTGCTCAGGAGGTGAACTAGCACCTCCTACTACCAGTTAACGATCCAAATATTTTTGGCCCACCTGGGTCTTGATCCAGCAACATCCAGTCCCCAGTGCAAGACTTAGTGGACTGGGCTACTGCTGCCCCAAAGTTTCTGGGATTTGTGTTTTATATCCCAGACATCCTTATCGTTCAGTTTTACATACACTGATCTAACCGTCCTCGAATTGTTCTCTAATGAAATGTTTTCGTCAGATAATCTCAAGTGATCTGTTTAGTCCGACAGATCAAGCAATCACCACAGATAGAGATCTTTTAATCCCCTCGTCATCTCAGTTGGGTACTCCAGATCAGTCTGACATGTTTATCAGCAGAGGCGGTGAGCGAGAGATTTAGTCTTCATTTTAATAGCATCAGCACCAATAATGGTTTCTGAGGTGAATCTGCAGTTTTAAAATTTTTTGTTTGTTTTTTTCATCCAGTGGTCAGTTCTCGTGTGTGTGTGTGTGTGTATGTGTGTGTGTGTGAATCATTATGCACTGCAGGTCATCCTTGAACAACATTTAAGAATGTTGACCATACTTAAATGTTTGTAATTTGCCCATAATCTCTAAGCTATATAATATTTACTCTAAGCTTTCTTTAATAGATTACATATCGGCCATCCTTGTGCTACTGTTTGATAGAAGCCCAGCTGTGTCATCTCATGTATTTTCACAAAGTGTAGAAATAGCTGTACCTTTTCCTGTATAAACTAATCAAACAGATCATTTGGGTTACTATGTAAAATAATTGTCACTAATAGAATCTAGGATCTATTTACTGATGTTTAAGACGTTGCCTTCCCTTTTCCTGTCAGAGATCCCAGGTTTCCTGTCGGAGGAGGAGTGCCGTGTGGTGGTTCAGCTGGCTCAGCTCAAGGGCCTGATGGAGAGCCAGTCGGCAGCATCCAGCCAAGGGCAAGAGGAGTCAAACCAGTCATTACTTTTTCTTAGCACAGAGGAGGTGTTCAGTCTGTTGGACCTGAACCAGGATGGGCTGCTTCAGAAGCAAGAGGTGAAGATATGTTGTATCCAAATGCATGCAGAATGGGAGAAGAAAAACACATGCAGAAAAATGTTTCACATTTTGAAGGAAAAAAAAAAACAGGTTGATTTTATGAGAATTTATGCTGGGTTTTTTTCCTTTTTAACAAGGAAAACATTCTGGTCTCTCCACCAGATTGTGAGCCACTCGCGCTCTCGAGATGGAACTTGGTTGAGCCCACACAGTTTACGGCAGATACTCACTAGTTTGGAAGCCTGTCCAACAGGTTAGTTCCCATGTGGTGTGTGTTTTCACATTTGGGACTGTTCTGATTGATTCCATATAGGATACAGCATCATTTAATCTAAAAATGAACCGAGTTTCAGCCTGCTTTCTGTCGTTACAGTGTGGGCAGTATATGTAAATGGATAATGTTAAACTTCCCTCTTTTGCCTGCACCCAGAGCTCCTCGTTCCTGCCTCAAGGGTTGCTGTTCAATCATTATGCACGCCTCCTCAGATATAAATATTATAGAAATGTTAACCCTAACTGTCAAAACTAGGAATTACTGATGGAATATGAATCAACATTTGGTTATAGCCTTGCCTACAGTATTTCTCCACACAACTGTTTTTAGAAACTTGCTTCACTTCACTGCTGTGTTTAAACATTAATACAAAAAGTTTAAGACAAGGCTGCAACCAGGGTACAGCATTAGTAGAGCATTAGTATTTGTATGTGTCCATAATTGTACTGTGAGTCTGTGAGGGAACCTCCTTGACCTCTGGTCTTGTGATTTTCTATCTAGCTCAGTGTTTCCACCTCAGATACATTCCCCAATCAGTCATAATTTAAAATTTCTTTAATTTTCTGTTTTAGTTGGTTCTTTAGAGCTCAATGACTCGTAAACTGAAACTATTGATTGTAATTATGGATTATTCATTTTCTTATTATTTCTCAGCATCAGAAATTGCTGAGCCAAAGACATTCTGACTGGATGTTCCTTATACTTTCACATTTAAAGCTGATTGTTCTTCAGCCTTTTTTTTTTTTTCTTCTTCTCCCTCCACTCAGTTACCACAAACCCACCCTCTGAACTCCCCCCTCACCAAACACTTCTTTGGCACCAGAGAATTATTGTTGCAGCTTGGGTAAGGTGTCCCAGGAGAGCTGATTGTAGGGGGAAGAGGTCAAGGAGGAAAAGAATGGAGGAGAAAGGAGACTATAGACTAAGACTGGAACTTTACTGATTCTTTACTGATTCTGACGTTGTTAATGATTTCATAGATTTCCATCTATGGTGAACATAGCTTTCTGTAGCTTAGCTGTAGATAAGAGTTTGAATTTTAATTAGATAACATATCGGCTCTAACACAACTTAAAAAAAAAATTGGCTTAAGTCCATGTGTGTTTCTGCAGGGATACTAACCTTGGAGGACTTCAGGCATGTCTATGATGATTCCCAACATCCATCCCAGGAGCAAAGCGGGAAACCCCGGAGTCAGTTCAAACAAAGAAGCAAACATACATGGCTTTACCAAGGTCCGGGATCCCACCATGTCCTGCACACACTCAGGAACAGGTCACTACACTTGTCCACACTTCGTTATGCTCTTGAAGTGGTAGTCATGTGCTCAGGATTTGCTAAGGATTTAAGTTTCTTGCACTATTTTTTTTTTTTTTTCTCAGAGTAACCACCCTGACCCGTCTGCCTTCAGCATTGGTTGAGCTGAGTGAGCCGCTGCAGGTGATTCGCTACGAACACGGCGACTTCAGTAACGCCCATCACGACAGCAGCCCTCCTCATTCAAAGACCACCTGCGCACACACCCGACTGGCAGGAAACACGTCTTCTCTTGCAGAGGTCTCTTGCAGGTAAGCTATAAGGATTCTTCTTAGATGATTTCTACTCAAAGAAAGACAAAATCTTAACTATACTAGCTTAGTTTTTGATTTGCTTGCACAACATTAAACGTTGATTCCAGTGACATCATTAGAAGTGAGAAATTAACATCCTGTGAACAAGAGCGATCCTGTAAGAATTTTATGAACACATTTTGAATTATTGTCATTGTCATTGATTGAATATCATATTCCTGTAGAGTAGTTGTTTTTTCACAGTTTTCTGATTGTCTCTTTTGTCTGTTTTTATTTAATCCCAGGTATCTTACCATGTTATTCTACCTCAGCTCTGTGGAAGAAGGTGGTGAGACCACGTTTCCTGTGGCTGACAACCGCACCTATGAAGAACAGGTGAGTGTGCTTTTACAACAGAGCAATAAACCAGCAAAGCCTCTGTTGTGTATTTGTGATATTGACATGATAACAGGTATTCATGACACAAATAATAATGAATGGAGGGTGCAGAACCATGATCAGGAATATAAAACCTAATTGAACACAGTCTTCCAAAGTTCTCAACAAACCGTTGGGTATTTTTTGTTCTAGGCACTGGTCCAGGATGGATTTGATCTGACTGACACTAAAGAGACATGTGGCAGAGGAAACCTGAGAGTGAAACCTTCTACTGGGACTGCTCTCCTCTGGTACAACCATCTCTCTGATGGGAGAGGTAAGAACTGAGAGCTTTAGCTGCGTCACCCACACAGTTCTCCAGTAACTAGCCATGATCCCAAAATATACCACCCCCCATTAAAATGCCAAATTATCCACACATTACAATAGAATATTTGACTTATTTCTGCTTCTGAATCACTTTGTTAAGCATCCTTTTTCTGTATCTTCTGTGACTAAGCACTCATAAGTTCTTGGAATGAAAATATAAAAATGATGGGACAAAAGCAGGCCAAATTTTATTCAGCCTTGGATGACTCATTTGTCCTTCACTACCTAAAAAAGCAGCAACACGTGACAGTGATACACTGAGACATCTAAATGTTGCTGACTCACAGCCATTTCGTCCATGCCTCAGAGAATTCAAGCTGTTATAAGAGCCAGAGGTGGTGCAACAGAGTACTAATGGGGGAGTGTTTTCCTTATGATTCCATAATGTTTTCCTAAGAATTCTGATTTTCAAAAAAGGAATTGTGACTGACTACAATTTTTGTTCTTTTATTTATTTATTTATTTATTTAATTCTTAAAACTAGAATGTTGGCTTTTGAATTAATAGTAGTTTAGTGGCATAAAATAAAATATCTAGCATTATTGCTAAAAGCTAATTGTGACTTGTGGTTCACTTTTGACTGATTATGTATCTCCTGCATTTCTCAGGTTGGATGGGTGAGTTGGATGAATATTCCCTACATGGTGATTGTCCAGTCCGGCGAGGGGTGAAGTGGGTGGCCAATAGCTGGGTGAACGTGGACCCCAATCACCAGCAGCAGGCCCGCTACCAGAGAGTCGTTGCTCAAAGGCACCAAGCTAATCCAGGCATGGAGGAGCAGTACCAACCTCTCTCTCACAGTGAACTCCACCAGGATCTATAGCCGCTCCTTTTCAACAAGATCACCGTATCTAATGAAATGAAGTCAGTCTTGCGTGAATGAAGCCTGACACACGTGTTCAGGTCCTGTCCTAAAAATAAATATTGCACTCAAATCTTAGATTTTTTTTGAGAAGTAAATTTGATTTTTCTCAAGCCACTGCTTGCATATTTATATTCAATGAAAACATTCTTTTCATTATTGAAGTTTAAGGAATTTTAATATAGAACTATTTGGGCCGATGCACTTTTTTCCACTTGTTTGTAATAAATGAAAACAAACATAAATTGAGTGAATACCATTCTATTTTAAGTCCATAAATAAGTGACACATGTGTTCCTCTGAATTACTGATATATACTCATACCATGGTGTAAATTGAGGGAACATGAACCATCTAAGAGATTAATCTGCTTCTCTTACTTCCATGTGAGTTTACTTGGCATCTACCTGCTTTACAAGACAGTGTCACGTGTAAACATGTTACAAGCCATATCACTTTGTTCATGTGCGAATGTATTGGTAAGGGAATTCTTTGTGAAATAAATGCTCTTTGTTTTATCATGAAGTTACATTACGGATTTTGTGACGCCTACTGTAAATTCAGGACTGTTCTTGACTATTCGTAAAGATTGCTCGTCGCTCTGGCCGTGTGAGGCTGGTGTTTCAGGTGTATTTTAAACTTGGTTCTGATATTCCAACTGTTGTGTTATTTATCCTCACAACTCAAAAATATTTATTTGTGTGATTATTTATTTATTTATTGCCAGTAAGATTTAAGATGAAGGAATGCTTATTTATTACAGATTGATGTTGCACTGAATCTGCTGCTGTATTTAAATGTATTTGTTCTGTGTTCTAAATATATACAGAAATGTTTTACTGCTGGTGTTGTCATTCATGCAAACCAGTTCATACAGACTCTGTCCACTAGATGTCGTCCCCACATTGAACGCAACACGATTATTGTACAGTATATGAGTTAATCGTGACCATGTCTCCATGTGGTACAATCATTGCGGGTACACTGGACCCGGAAACATGGAAAATACACTTTAACTGTTCTCTATTTAGATCCAAATCCTAGTGAAGTAATGGTTCCTGGCCATTCACTGCAGACACTGCTTAAACTGCAAACATGAATGCAAACACATTCATGTTTGCATAAATATTCACACTTTCATGCAAACATGAATATGTGAATATTCATTTCCCATACACCAGCACTCATACAGGACGGGTTATTTGGGAAGCGACTGTAAAGATTCTAGAAGATTCTAGGAATAACCGCTAGAGGGCAGTAAATTCCATTTAGATCCATTAGTATTGGTCATCAAAGCTCCTCGCTGCGCCAGTGCGTGAATACGATGGAAATAGACTCACAACAGGATTAAAACGCACCTATTTAATGGTCAAAATTGGTTTAAGACAGTTTTGAATCTGATTCAGACACAATCAGGTTGTTTCGGGGTCCACAGATACCCCCCCCCACTCCCCTTTCAAGGTGGTTCCCAGCAGAACACCATCCGGCTCTCCTCCGGGACATTTATCTACAGTTATTTGTCAGTTATCAGGTCAAGGACGTATGCAGTACAATAAAAGCATCCTTGTGACTCCTCTCGTCTGGACTGAGAGTGGCTGATGTTGATGAGGATGCTGTGCGCGCCGAGCTGGGCCGCCCACAGCCAATCAGGACAGGCGGCGATCGCAGGGGGGCGGGGGGAGCGTCAGTAACCGTGAGCCTTTGGGTGCAGACGACCAGTCTTCGTTCAGTCGCGGCATCAAACGCACGTTAACGGACGTTGGAGCTTGGAATATTCCTAAAAAGAAAGAAGACACCCGCACCTTAAGGCGAAGAATACTTTTTATTTAATTGTTCTCCATGAGATTCTTCAAGCTTACCTTCAAGTGTTTCGTCGACGGCTTTTGAATCTTCTCTGTGACCGGTTGAATTGACTGAACTGCGCCTTGTGAAAATTTCCATCTGTTATAGCTGACGGTTTACACCGTGTGATAATCATAAAAAAAAAAAAAAAAAAAACTGCGATTTTTATTGCACGAAGGCGACTTAACAAACTCAGAAAATATAAAGCCAAGCTGAGCCACTGAGGCCACATCTCTTTGTCGCCTCTCGGCTTTGACATCTTTTTGTAAACTTAAGAAGCCTGTGGCTAAAATAGCTGCCACCTCCCCCGTTTGTAAAGAACAACGTTTATATTTGTGCCGCCACCCAACGACATGTCACAAAAGTTGGAAGAGAACAGCCAAGGTAAGTATGATGGATGACCCCTAATGCCTCATGATGCCTCACTGTTCATATCCTCTTGTTAGACACAAATTCATCCTGATCGGTCAGAGGATCCCTGCCTCAGCCTTTGAAATGACAGTTGAACAGGTGTCACTCACGGTGGATGCAGGGCAGTTATTTTTCAGTCGCATCATTTTTCCAACACCAGTGACATGAGAGCATCACAATTTTGCTGAAAATGAAGTGACTCATTCAAATGCTGCAGTCTGTCTCCAAGCTGAGTTATTAGACCCTATTTATATCTAAGTGAAGCACGTTTTACATATTTTTTTTTCTCATAAATGAAACAGTGAGGTTTTGTGATGAAGAGAGCTTTGCCTCATATACAAGATTTGGAACCACAGGTATCCTCTGATTTGCACTACTAATGCTGACATCCCTTACCTTCCTCAGTCTGTTCCCCATCTCTGTTCACACACGCCTCAAACTGCTCTGATCTGGATTCAGCTGCTTTTCTTTGCATCCATCACAGAATGGCTGATATTTTTTGAACTGGTTGTATTTTTTTTTTTTTTTTGACGTGTGCATTTAGTGATGCATATATGGAATGGAAAAAAAAAAATTAAGGAATTGCGTGTGACAGAGGAGCTGGACATATACCCTGAAGCGGCTCTCTGCTGTTTTTTGCTGCAGCGCAGTAATCACAATGTCTGTGAGACAGGCAGAGAATGAACATCGGGGGAGGGCTTAGTGATGACATTAGCACTGCAACATGATTTTAGCCCTAATGCCAGCTGTGTAAGGGAACTTTACACAATAAAAATATAGTATATTAAATGTTCCAGGCTTGATGCAGCTTTGTGGGTATATTTTTTAAATATTTGGTCAAGCTTGCTCTGATGCTGGGTTGCAATGAATGAAAACTGCGTTGCATGTTCCATTCCAAAAACATCAGCACCACAGGAGACGCCGAGTTCATTCGTTCACAGAAGGAACTCGTGACATGATGTGAATGTATACGCTTGAAATATGACTGAAGTTTAACTATTTATAGGAATGTGCTTATTTTATCACATCTGTTTTAATCCACTCTCGTTTTCTCTCTCCTTCTTCCGACCCGCTGTTCTTCCTCCTCGTTTGTCCCTCATACGTTGTAACATATTTAGTTGAAATCAGTCTCCCTCAGTTAGAGGAGGGTGGGTCGGCTCGCCCCCTCATGCCCGTGCCCGGAACAGGCCCAGGGTCTGGTGATGGTGGAGGAACTGACCCGCCGCAGGACCAGGATGGAGCTGCAAATGGAACTGGAAACGGGACTGTGGCAGTATCAGCGGTGGAGAGAGAAACCTGGACCCGACAGATGGACTTTATCATGTCCTGCGTGGGTTTCGCTGTGGGCTTGGGCAACGTGTGGCGGTTCCCTTACCTCTGCTACAAGAACGGAGGAGGTGAGTCTCTGGTGTGGTGTGTGTTTAATGTAGTCCTGTGTGTTGCTGATGCACACCAATGAATACAGGAGTAACTAGAGCCAATGCAGTCACAGACTGCAACATCACGCGACACTCCTGAATTCAAACTTTCACCCCGACCACATACTTGCATACGTCAAGTCATAAATTATAATTTGTCAAAGTCGTCATTCAACCTTTTTGCATAGAGCACTGCTATATCCCAGAATGCAATTGTAGTATTACGTCATTGCTGTTTGCAGTGTGGGCGGAGACAGTGGTGCGACCTTGAATCTTGATAACTAACCGTCCTACTTGTTGAGGGATTCAGTCAAAAGACAGCTGGATGAAGTGAGTTTCACTTCAGAAAGAAATCACATTGATAATAATTCCAGAATTCAGATTATTATAAGTGTCATGGTCTGAACGTTCGCATTTGATTTTCTGATGCTTGCATGATCTCTTGCATCAAGAGAGCAGAATTTGTAAGTCCAGTCACACCAGAATGCTTCATGTTTATTGGTCTGTCATGGGATATTTCACCTTAATCAAGTAAATTGCTGTACGGGGATTCGGACATTGTACTTTGTCATATGACTGTTGTGGTAATATTTTGATTAAATGTCCAGTCAGCTATCACGTATCGGCATGCGGACAACTTCTGCCTATCCTCTGTCTGCCAGTCCCAGCAGTCTGGAGTTTGTTGATGAGGAAGTCCACTAAGAATGAATGAGACTAAGGCTTTTAGTGCTGACCTTGTTTACTCGTGTCATTCCAGTTGTTGCTCGGAATGATTCAGCTCTCCTGGAAATGAAATGAAATGAAATGAGATGAAATGAAATGAGAAATATCACCGTAACCAAAATAGATTTAAATCCACCGTCAGAAAGCTTTTAGAAAATAATATGCAAATGTACAAAATCCTGTCCTGCTTTTTTTTGTTGTTTTGTTTTTTTTCACAAATTAAATACAGTGCGCCCTCACGCATTTGCGCATCAAAACTCGCAACTTCACATCATTGCAGAATTGTGGTAGGTGGTCACTTGATATTGTACCCGCATTCTATTGGCTGACGGAATCCGGAAGTGCACTATGTTCCGTGAGTCTTGGACTTCCGTGAGAAACAAAAGTTCTTAAAACAGTCGATAAGAGTGTGGGAAAAGGTACTACAGATAGAAGGTGGTTTACTATCAGTATGAGGAGGGTTCATAAACGTTTAAATTAAGTTAATAAGATAAATAGTTCATTGCTGTATTGCAGAATTCTTTATTCCCGTGTGGTTCCTGGAACTCATTAACCGCGAGGAACAAGGGCGCACTGTATTCTTTCTTTTGTCACTTTTTTTTTTAATTTTCTATTTAAGAAGTTAAAAAAATCTTTGTTCTACCATGCAATATTATTTAAGAAGATTTTTTTTATCTTAAATAATATTGCATGGTACGGCGTAATGCTGTAATAGATAGTAAGTAGAGACAACAGAGTCTAAGTGGATTTAAATACATAGCTCAAAAGCTGTGTCCATTCATGTGGACTTTGTAAAAAGATTTTGCTGCCCAAAGCTTAATTTATCACATATTACTCTCCAGTAAGTTTCCACACATCATCAGTTATTTTATTCATGCCAACTTCCCTATAGTAACCTGTGCTGACTGCAGCTGTTAGCCTCGGGCTGCCTTATCTCTGCCCTACCCACTTAGCTATATTTTTACAAGGTGTTTCATTGAAATAAAAGTAAATGTGTGTGTGTGTTGCCTGGTTCAGCCCTCCCTTTCCCTCGTGTCTGTGTCTTGTGACCCGTCACTCTGATACCCACCTTCTGGTATCGTATAACAATGGCCTGCCTCAGTCAGTCCACCCCCTGTGCTCCTGTAGAATACAAAGGTGCTCTCTCCCACTCAGCTTCCGGATAAACGGGCGTTTAGATAAGTCACACTGTAGCCACCGTCTGACTGCGGCTGTCGTTTCCTCCCCTCAGCATCAGCACAGCCACAGCTGCTACATTGCTTCATGTTGTTTTGACCGGCCCAGGTTAAACAATGTAACACTACAGCCTTATCATATTAGGTCGTTTGTGTCACAGCTGCTTTGTCCTGAAACAGGGGTGCACAGTGAAGACTGTCCTAAATGGATACAACATAAATCCTTTTAATCCAAACTCTGCAGGTCTAATTTATTTATTTGTCCACTCTGCAAACCCTGATGCGTCTGATGCATTTATGATTAGATAGGATATACTTAAGCTTATTAAGGATGCAGTTCTGCCACGGTTTGGCCAACACACTGGCGTATTTTCCCCCATTCATTCCATTGACGCCTCCTATTGCATCCCTTTCTTTCTCTCGCTCATGTCTCCCTTTTGCTCTCCCACCCCTTTCTCTCTTAGCCTCACACTCACGAATGTTTCCTTATAAGGCTACAGCCCTTTTGCTCTCAGAGAGTGACACAAAGAATGATCGACTGAATGAAGCGCAAATTGTCAATCGGCGGCGGCGCCGCTGCCGAGCCGACCGGGTCGATGCCTTTACGTGTCATCATATTTATTGAATCCCCTCTACCACAATGTTGTCCCAGATTTTTCGCTCCACTCTCCTGTGATAGATCCATCTTTCCCTCCTTTCTTCTCTCTCGGCTCTGCGTCACAGCAGGTCATGTGACTCCCTTCCATCTGTGCTCTGCGTTGGCTTCATCCAGTTATGTTGTTACACAAACCGACTCATTGCAATTGGATTTTGGAGAGTTGAACGTCTTTTGGCGCTTTTCATTTTTTAAAGCTGTTTCCTACTGTGTAATCCCGCTAATGGCAGGCTTCTCCTTCAGGATGATGATCGAATAGATTATTATTTAGAATTAACATTAAATTCTAGGACCACGGACCAGAGTGTCCAAAAAACGGTTGTGGAATTAAAAGAAATGTCTTGGCTTATTCCATCAGTGCATCCCTTTTCTGTTTCACTCTTATGCCCTTTATTGCTTCCTCTTTGTCTTATGTAGAATATTTGATTGGTTAAGTTAATCACGGCACTGTTTGTGACAAACATGATTTTTAGCTTATATATCCATTTGTTTAAGTATTACTCTTGGATCTTCTAAGTTCACAAAGAGAGAATATTCTTAAGGAAAAGAAGTATCATTAATTATGAACAACATAGGTAATATTGATTAAATAATCACCTAAAGTCTTGAAATTTTTGATAATTATTGCTGTGTGTTTTAGTTTTTCTTTGAGTTTGCTAACCTCTTTCTACACTCTTAAAACTGTCTGCCTCCTGTCTCACACTTAAAATATGCAATAGGTGAATTTGCATAGTTTACATTATTATGAATGAATCAACAAAGTTGTTTCATATACAGTAGAATAAAGTTAGTTTATAGAGTAAGTTTCTATAGAAGTCATTTTGACTTCTAATCAAATAATATACTAAAATGGACCAACTGAAAAACAAAATTAAAATGTAAAGTAATAAATTTGACACAACAGTAGAAACTCCAAGCAGAATACAAAATTAAATGTCTGGCTTTTGTAGGATTTTATTGTAGGACCTGATGGTGAACAGGATTAATGAAAAAAACAGCGTCATTACCGAACAAACACCGTGTCTGTGACCTTTTGGTTGTGTAGGACTGATCCTGGTGTGATAATGGACATTTAAATAGTAAGTGGTGATGGTGATTTTAAAAATTTCACACTCACTCACACACAGGAGGGGTTCAAGTTAGGTGGTTGTTTCGGCGATCCCAAACAGAACCAGTCTATCTGTCCTCCTCAGATTTTAATAAGTCACTCATAGTTTCCACAAAAAAAAAAAAAATTCTTGTAAAACAAAATGTTTTATGACTTTTGCCTCACCGGCCTGTGTCCTATCCGGGGATATTTCCTATGCCAACCTCGTAACCCGTGTGATTTAACGCCACATTATTTTCTGTGTCTCCTTGTTAAAGTGTCTGAGTGAAACAAGGAGACTCAGAGACTGGTAAGTTGAGCATATTCACTTACCAATTCACAATGTTTTTCAGGGCCTTGGTGTTAATATCAACCCTGCATGTAATTAATTTTCATTTCCTCCTGAAACTGCTGTTTGAGGCATAAAAAAATGTCAAATATGATGTGGTTAAGTGTGATATGAAGGGATTCATGTACAGCATTTGATAACAAATGCATACCCATTATGCTGTTGAATAAATCATTTGAATAATTCAATGATATACTGTATTTCCTGTAACAGCCCTAAACCTTGCAAGTGCTTTACTTTGAATCAGAGGCAATCATTACTTTTTCCAAGGGGTTTCTGTTTTAGCCAGGATTGGTTTGTCATTAAGCAGGATTTTTTCAGACAGTTGTGAAAGGAATTTTGGTAAAATTTTGTGTAAAATTTGCATAATAGAGACAATTACAAGATTTTAGTTTTGTGGGTTGGCCCTACATTTCTTGGACAACAATAACACAGTGGTGTCACCATAAAAACCACACATCAAAGTGTCATTTGGATCTATATAATAATCCAGACATGAACCAAAATATTTAATTTTATATAGCTCAGAGCTTTTGCTACTGAGAGATGACAATTCTATATTCTTCTTGTGGAAACTGGAAAGTGTGTCCCAGTCTAAAATATTCTTTCTACCTTTGTGTAACCCCAGATGCCATTTGATAATGTGACCATGAGATGGATATGTTTGTTTCAGGAGTTTTCCTGATCCCCTACTTGCTGATTGCTTTCGTTGGAGGAATCCCAGTCTTCTTCCTGGAGATAGCACTGGGACAGTTCATGAAACAGGGAGGGGTTTGTGCCTGGAACATAGCTCCCCTCTTCAAAGG
Source organism: Antennarius maculatus (assembly GCA_013358685.1). NCBI lineage: Eukaryota > Metazoa > Chordata > Actinopteri > Lophiiformes > Antennariidae > Antennarius > Antennarius maculatus. The sequence goes on from CM023607.1 coordinate 26,040,358, forward strand.
TACCAATCTCTGTGTATTAGTGGGTCTGACACCAAGAATGCCTTTATATTTTTTTCATATACTGATTATACTGATTATAATCCCCGCAGGGAAATTAGTGGCACACTCTAGTTAGTTCAAATTAAATCATGCATATATATATGTGTGTACAGGCCCTGAACACAAACACACACATGGGGCCTGTACGCTGGCGGAGGAGTGGCGGGCAGCTCCTTTATTGGTGTGCCCCAAATGAGCAACTTGTAAGGGGGATGGCGCCTTGTTCAAGGGCGCCTCGGCAGTGCTCCTGAGGTGAGCTGACACCTCCCACTGTCAGCTCACCTCCGGGTGATCCTTTTTTGGGCGGGACCACCGTTCTTTGAAACATTGGACAACCCGCTCTACCGCGCGCTCTACCACTGAGCCACTGCCGCCCCCAAAAATTATATTACATTATATTATTATAATTATATTATTATAATTATAATTATTATAATTATGTCATTATTACAATTATATTACATTTTATTTATTTAGTATTATATTTTATGTATTTATTTTAGTTATTGATTAATTACATATTATATTTTTTTTACTTATTTACTTACTTATTTTCATTTTAATGCTGCTCGTCATGTCTGAATTCTGATTTGTGATCTCCTGGCTTCCTGCCTCCGTCTCAGGTCTGGGCTTGGCCTCCATGGTGATCGTGTTCTTCTGTGACACATACTACATCATGATTCTGGTGTGGGGCCTCTACTTTCTCTTAAACTCTTTCAACAACCCACTGCCGTGGGCCACCTGCGGAAACCAGTGGAACACTCCCAACTGCACACAGGACTTCCGTCGCGCCTGTCACAACCACAGTGCTGTCCAGTCATCGTCTACCGACGCCCCATCCGACCTCGTCTCCACCGTGTCCCCCTTGAACCTGTCTTCAGCCCACTTCTTTCTCAACGGCAGCTGCGTAGAGGCCGAGGGCATGCGCTCCCCAGTCATCGAGTTCTGGGAGTACGTCTGAGCTTGTCTGGGAATTATCATGTAGTATTTGAGCAGCATGTCAGCAGTCATAAAAATACATTTTATCGTCTGAACTCAAAGCCATAAATATCTTAATTCAATCATCTACAAACAAATTGAGTTTAGGGGTCTGAGCCTTGTACTGGATTTCAGTACTACTGTATCGACACAATTTCCAGTCATGCGGGCTTTTATTCTTATCTTTATCATTCAGATGATGTTTTACGTCAATTACAAGATAGCTTTTACTTCATTTTCCAGTATTTGCAATATTTATAAAATCACAATTTTATTTGAAGGATATAAGTCACGTTGAAGTCACCTTGTTAAAGTTGTTTTGTCTAACCTTTATCTTTTTTCCCTTCTAGACGTAAAGTGCTCCGTCTGTCCTCGGGGCTGCACGAGCCCGGTGACATCAGCTACGAGATGGTGCTGTGTCTCTTGGCCACCTGGATCATTGTTTACTTCTGCATCTGGAAAGGAGTTAAATCTACTGGCAAGGTGGCATTTTAGATTCTGGAAGATAAATAATGAAGGAATACTGTATTATTGATGTGCTTGGGACATAACTCTCCTCCATCAGGGGTTATTGAGTGCAGGATGGAGCATGGCTCCATGTAAATAATGGCAACATTTTGCTCTTTTGACCCTAAATCAGCTCAACGGACATGAGAGGATCAGTGTCTAGACTGAAACACTCATGAACACATGTATATGCACACATTTATTCCTTGAATGTTCTTGTGTGTGTTTACATATACGTGCAGCATAATGTTTTAGTGAAGCTATAATCTTCCAGTGATCCTGATCCTGTTTATACTGTACATTTTTCAGTGACTCCCATTTAGAGGGTCATGAAAAATACCCGGTTTTTATTCTTGTAGTTGGTTGGACTCAGATTTTGGCATTATTTATGAGAATTCATTTCGCAGCACATTGGGATGCCTGTGTTTGTATAGTCGTGTTGCCAAAGCCCATAGATTGTGACAAAAAAAAAAAAATTATGAAGGAGATTGAGTCAGCCTGCTAGTAAGCCGATTAGTAACTTTCCACCATGTAGATGTTTGAGAGCTTTAAAGCAGCTTTTCTTCCCATGTTCACCCCTGATCAAGGCAAATATGTGATTTCTCACTGCTTTAGCAGGGACTTGATGCTTCTACCAGGTAGCAGGCAGAGCTTTTCAAAGACTTCACTTGCTGTGACTCTATTATTGCAGGAGGATTATGTATTATTTGGCTTTCAAATCACAGGATTCATTGTCCTCAAATTGACATGAGAGTCCATTACACTGCATGCTGCAAGATCCCCAAATGCTCTTGTAATGCAGAGGGAAAATTTTGCAACCCAAGTAATTGTTTATATGCAGTTACATTAAATATCTGGCCACAGCTGACTTTGATAAACACCAGGCTTTTCCAGACAGCTTGTTAAATTTGTCATGCACAGTAGTACCTCGAGACACGAGCTGCTCCACATAGCTTTTTGAGACACAAGCTGTCGCTCCGTCCATATTTTTGTTTGACATATGAGCGAAAATTCGAGACACGATGGATACAACATCAGCTGAGACCAGATGTCATTCTGGGTCGCGGAGTAAAGCTGTAGCTCATGTGTGATCATGACTTTTGCGTTTCTTTTCATTCATTATCATTGTTTATGTAACTTATATATAATTAATTATGCATAGGTAAAGTACGAATGTATGGGTTGATAAAAACCTGTTTTGGTTTGTTCTGTTTTTTTCAAAATTTAGAGGATTTGGAGCTTCTATTTTTTTTTTTACAGGAACGGATTAAGATGATTTAAGTTATTTTAAATGGGGAAAATTAGTTACAACTTGTTTAACTTCCGAGATCAGTCACGGAACAGATGAAACTCGTGTCCAAAGGTAATACTGTATGTTAAATGTTTAAATGTTAAATTTATCACAAAAGGTTTCAAACTTGACCTCCCTACCCTCAGGTGAATTCAACAAATGGGTGATGCAATATGCAGAAGCGTACTTTACAGTTCTTTTTTTTTTTTTTACTTGATTCTGTAGGTTGTGTATTTCACGGCTCTCTTCCCCTATCTGATCCTGGTCGTCCTTTTTGTCCATGGAGTCAGTCTGCCGGGAGCTTTGGATGGCATTATATACTATCTGAAACCAGACTGGTCCAAGCTTGCAGAAGCACAGGTATAACCTTTTATATAAGTTGTGTAGTGAAATGAAAATTCACCACAGTATCAATGTAACACTCGCCAACAGACGATGAGATATTCACTTTATTCCATCTGATAGGTATGGATTGATGCCGGCACGCAGGTTTTCTTTACCTACGCCATTGGACTCGGTGCCTTGACTGCGCTGGGCAGCTACAACCGCTTCCACAACAACTGCTACCAGTGAGTCTACATAATGTCAGACTCATGTTGTACAGTATTATATGAGTGCTTGGAATCATGATTGAAGAGGTTAGGATTTATGAACACTTGGATTTCAGGGGTAAAGCCTCATCAAAATAGAATGAATGGGTTGCCGGGAAAAATCAACCTATTCTTCTCAATCCTTGAATGTGCAGCAAGTTTTATTTTATTCTTGGGTAATCATTACATTACTATTAATTTTTTTATTTTATATATTTATTTTTTGAAAAAGTAACATGCAATAGATGCAACAGCAGATCCGTCTTGCCTCTGTTGAGGATTGAATCGAAAATCTGAGTTTCATGTTCTGATTCAAGGAACTTCTGGCCCGACTTTTGCTGTTTTTGTTGGCTGGTTGTGGAGCAAGTCGTGTTTAACTGAGACAGATACGTCAACATATCAAAACTGCTACTACAGACAGAAATCAGCTCTATAGTGATGATGGGGGTGTATTTATTCCATCTCTGCACTTGTTTGCATTCTTTGAAATGCCCATAATAGGAGGAGCCTCATGAATATCCTCGCCATCCGATATTTTCTTTGCCTTGACCTTAATTGGAAGTTGATGAGTTCAGATTCTGAGGTATGTCAGCTGCGCTCTGTTTCTCACAAACAGTCGGAGCCCAGAAATAGCTGGGATAGCTGCGTAGATGTGCGTATAAACTGTTCACAAATGCCAACGTATGGTGCAGAGAGAGCTCAGGAAATAGCTTTTGTTTGTTACTAACTGTTACTTGGCTTCATATTTCTTTGATTGCCATGTTAGCAGGTTAGTTTTAGGGACTATAATGTCATGTTCCAGAGGGAAAATATTAGCCACTGGACAGACAGTCATAGATTTAGTTCCCAGAGTGTTTGTTTCACTGGGTTAATGCTGCAGAAAAAAAACAACAAACTGTGGAACATTTAGTTAAGCTAATATTATGCTGCGCATAACAAATATTAATGTTGCTTGCCTACATGTTAATTATAGGGAGAATGCACACACTAGTTGTCAACAAGAATATTCTCATAATGAGACTGCATTACCTTAGCTGAACCAGAGTAACACAAGACTGATGGAGACCAGTTCTATAACCATGTTTATACCCACACACACAGCCTCTGACTTTATAATTCACAAGAACTTAGTTAGGTTTTGTGTGTGAAAAACAAAATGTCAGTTCAGAAAATGTGTTTAAGTTAGCCTAATGGAAAGGATAATTTTCTGTTATTTTAATTTAAAAAAAAATGTGATTACTTGCAAATGCATAATGCAATTTGAATATGTTTCATGCAGTATAGAGGGGAAAAAACATCATCTTTTAAAACATTTAATGCCGTCGTGATGTTTGTTGTTTTTGTGTTTAGGGTTTCTGAGTGGGAGAAGCCTGGGTAAAACAGAGGAGATAACACTTCAACACTTCTGTTAACATTTCTTCTATGATAACAAATATATGTGCTTAGGTTTTAATATTAAAGATTAAATCAACTTTATCGATCCCCCGAAGGAAAATTATTTCAAGTTTAACAGCAGGTGCAAAGTTTATTTATGTCAATCGAGACTTTTTTTTTTTTTTTTTTAAATAGTTACCTTGTTGATATGCTTTCTGATCTCAAACACACACTCTCAGTTGTTTTTTTAATTCAACATTTCCATGAGCGTTCCTTTCAGGACCGTTACAGAAGACTGAGTGGAGATCTTTTCTCAACACGACCGGAAGAGTGTTAAAATAATCATCACCGTGTGTTTGCTGTTTATACATTCTTAATACCAGAAAGGCTTCTCGGCCAGTGTTGCCAGCTACACATTACTTGTCAGGATAAACAGAAGGTCATTCCACTCCGGATAACAGGGATGCTGCTGACTTCATACTTAAATGAGAATTAGATTTCCAACATGTTTAATTATAGTATCAGATGTATTAATATGTAATGAGCAGTCGATAGGGGTTTTCCTTTCACTCTTTCCCCTCTCAGACAGGCTGAGGCATTGGCTTATTTGCTCTCTGCTCTCAACCTGCTGGCTAACAACAGCAGCTTTCAGAGAAATTGCTATTGATCCTCCATTGACCATCAGTCTGTCTCTTCTGAGCCAATGTTATTCTGGAGTGTTTTTGGTGAGAACTCACAGTGCATCTTTTTCTCTGTACCATCTACCCTCTATATCACGCTTTCTTTCTCTGTATTTTATCTTGTAGGGATGCATTCCTGTTGGCTCTCATCAACAGTGGAACCAGTTTCTTTGCAGGCTTTGTTGTGTTCTCTGTGCTGGGCTTCATGGCTGCAGAGCAAGGTGTGGATATCAGTAAAGTTGCTGAGAGTGGTAAGAAAATGACTTCTCCATGCATCACTTGCTTTACACTGCAATCAGCTTGATAGCAAAAACTTAATCTCTCAATACTCTGACCCTTTTTTTTCTTAATGTGCAGGTCCAGGCCTGGCGTTTATAGCTTACCCAAAGGCAGTGACTCTAATGCCTTTGGCGCCACTCTGGGCTGCACTGTTCTTCTTTATGTTGCTTGTCCTGGGCCTGGACAGCCAGGTAATACTGATTTCTGACACACTTGAGATTTGCTGGTAACCTTGAATTGGAGAAATGACGTAGCTTACAGAAATCTAATGCGCCTGAAAATAATCTTTACATCTCTTGAATGTCATCTTGATACAGCTACAGTTATGTCTTACAGATGCAGTGTATAGTCTACACGTCTTTCCCTCTTGCTCACTCATTTCCTCTCGCACAAGTGTGACGCACCCGATCGAGACATCCAATTTTAGCAATGCATTTTTTAGCAGCCTGTTTGTTCTGCGTATGTTTGAGCCAGTGCCTACATCTATTGTCTTACAGCCCAGGGATTTGTCAATGAGCTTCTGTCTGATTCACAAAGAGTGCATTTGTCTTCTTTCCAGTCCATTCATTTACTCTCACTTTCCATTCTCTCCCTTGGTTCTTCTCCATCCATATTATTCCTTCTTCTTAAAAGCTGGTCATACATATGGCTTCTGTTTCTAGTAAATGGTTTAAAAATAGCTGCACAGCTGCTGTTCTTTCTAAGGTCACATAAATATTTTTCCGTGTGGAGGCTGAGAGCCGTCTGGGTCAGAGCTCCCATGCTCACCTAGACATGCGTCTCTGACGTGTGATTGGTTGAGAGAATATGATCGCTTAGTAGTGAAAGTCAGTCAGGTATCACCTGCTTATTAACCAAAACAAGTCAAACAGTGGATGATCAAAATATTTTCACATCATCATTGCAGATTGAGTAAATGTTGTCATGTTAATATTCAAAGCCCTTCCCTGCTGTCTCACTCTCTCCACTCTCATTTTTTCAGTTCGTAGGCGTTGAGGGTTTAATAACTGGAATCATGGACATGTTACCCCCCAAATCCATCCTGGGCTCCCTGCGACGAGAGGTAGTAGCCGCCGTCTGCTGTGTCATCTGGTTCCTCATCGACCTGTCCATGGTCACACAGGTACAGTGAGGATTTCCCACTATTCCTATGAATTAAGGGGAGGCCGACAGGTTATAACGCAATAAAATAATACATTTTTCATTCAAAAAACAAGATAAAGGGTTGGAGTCTCTTTAATGAGAATGAATACTGAGAATTTCACATGGTTCTTAGCTCTAATGCTGGGAATGAGCAGGGATGAAAGCCCCCAGCAGTCGGGACAAGACTGGAAATGGGTCACACATAAAGTATTAACAGGGTGGCCTCGATGCTGACTGTTCTTTCGATTTCTTCCAGGGAGGGATGTATGTCTTCCAGCTGTTTGACTACTACTCTGCCAGTGGCATCACTCTGCTGTGGCAGGCCTTCTGGGAGTGTGTGGTGATCGCATGGGTCTACGGTGAGGCAGCACCACACAATTACAGCCCAGCCGCCACAAACCTCACAATGCAGTGCATTATCACACGTCTTTATGTCGTTTGTCAGGCGCTGACCGCTTCATGGACGACGTGGCTCGTATGATCGGCTATCAGCCCCTGCCCTACATGAAGTGGTGCTGGGCCTACATTACACCCTCTGTCTGTGTGGTAAGTGCTGCCCTGTGTTTTTCTTTCTGTAAGTTAAAAGTGACTCTAAGCAGCTGACATTTGTTCTGCTTGCAGGCGGTGTTCTTGTTCCACACAGTGAACTATAAGCCCCTGACCTACAACACGGTGTACACTTACCCCTTGTGGGGAGAAGCCTTCGGCTGGGCTTTTGCCCTGTCCTCCATGCTTTGCATCCCTCTAACCGTCATTTACAAACTGCTGCGGACCAAAGGATCTCTGCGGGAGGTCAGTATTGTCTGTGAAACATCTGTCTGTTTTAAATGTAATGGTAGGAATGTGCCCCCCTGGTAACTACATACTTTTTCCTGTTTGTTTTTGCACAACCAAACTCTTCACGACTCATTATTCAGGCGTTCACACACTAACCTATGTCCTTCTTTTCCTCTGCGTAGCGGTGGCAGCGACTAACCACTCCAGTCTGGGGCAGGCATCACATGGAGTACCTGGCCCCAGAGAGCGAGGCCAAGCTGCTGCCCCCTGCAGGAGCCAAGAATAATCTGCTCTTTGAAAGCGTCATCTAACCAGCTCAGCACCCGCAGAACATCGCACAACACTAAGCTCACACCTACATGCGCACCACACAGGCCTGGGATCAGCATACCGGGAATACACCTAGGAGAAAAAACCATGGACCAATGGACCAAAGATTAGATGGGAGGGGAGCTGAAAACACACAATACAGTCGCCACATGCTCACACACCTTCTTCTTCTGTTTTCTGACTCTACCTCATTGACAACCCCACCACCACCACCACCACCCATTCTGCTCACCCCTCTGTGTAGTTCAGCCCCATCTCGTCTTGTGGGTGTGACGTGTCCGCTGTAGATGTGATACCCCCCCCCCCCTTTTTCTGGGCCCTTCTGTCAGCGTTTCAGCAGCTTCATCTGTCCCTACATGACACGTTTTGTGCTGACTGAGCAAAATAGAAAATATCCCGAGGAAGCTTTCAACATGAAAAAGCTTATGTCGTCTCCTGATATGCCATAGTGTGTGTATGTGTGTGTGTGTGTGTGTGTGTGTGTGTGTGTGTGTGTGTGTGTGCGCATGTGTGTGCGTGTTTGTTAGACCATAACATTGCCTTTGGTTATTGTTCTATGTAGTTTCTTAGTTCTGTTTAGACTAAATGCTTTAATTTGGAGAAAAAAAAACCCACAAAGCTACTTCACCAGTTCCAGTTGTGTGTTACGAACACAAGTTTCCAGTGTATCTGTAGGGTCTGTAAAATCTTTGTTAATGTTTTGAAGGAATGATTATCAGTATTTCCATCTTACTCGAAAGAGAGCAGGAGAAATCTCGAATATTTTGAGGGAATGACTATCAATATTTCCATTTTAATAGAGAGCAGGAGAAATCTCATATGTTTATGGAAATAAATGAAGACATAAAGTTAATGATGGATGAAAATTGTGTGCGTGACTCTTTATTTATATGATCTCGTTCATACATTATTCATGTATACAAAAAGTGTTTGGACATGTTAAGCATGTTGCAACTTAAAGACTATAAAAAAAAAAAACACATTACTTATGCACTTAGCATGGGAATGGAGGTATAATTAGAAGAGATAACAATCACAACAAACACAATTGGCAGGCAACCAATACTTCCAGACGGGCAGTTTTTTGCAGGAAAAACCGAGAACTAATATGATTAAAGAAGTTATTTGCGCATATAAATGTGCATACAGGCTGACCTTTTTAGCAAACATTTCAAATACTGTACTTTCAAATATTTTTCAAAATGAAAAAAAAAAAACGGTTTAAAGCATTATGATTGAAATATCTTCGGATGGGCTATCCAAATCATAGCATCCATTATAACACAGTGGCATCCACTATCCACGTTTAGGATAGCCACTAATGACTTGAAACTGGATCCCAAAGAGGGGAACTCCATCAGTCTGAGACTCAAATGTTTTAACACGCTTTGGTTGTGTTTTTATGTGTTCAAAAGCCACTTTTTTTAAATATAAAATCAACAACCTGAAACCTAGAAACAGAATTTTCTAATACTTTATTTACATCTCATCTTTGGATCAAAGGAGTGGCAATGGAAGGGTTAAGGACCCCTCCCAGAGGCAATAGTCGGTCTTTTCTGCCAAATATTTACATTTTATTGATTTGTTGTAGAGAACATTTCCTCCTCTAAAAAAAGGAGACGGTTCAGGAATGTAGACGGAGAGATAAACCCATGAACCAACATCATGGTTTTGTTGATGGCAACCTCTCCCACAAGTTTACCTTCCAGCCAACCTCTCACTCACGCTACACACTCACACACACTATTAATATGGACTCCTATTAGTCCAGTGTTACATTCTCCCACTCAACCCCTCCTCTCTTTGCTCACCATAGAGGGTGAGAGCTGCAATGATGTATTGCCGACTGTCTCATTAGACAATATCATAAAAAGCCTGTTGCCAAAGCAACGGCTCCCTGTGTTTCCATGGTTACAAGCCGCCATGTCAAGCTGGTGAATTCTCCCCTGCTGAAAGATGGGAGGAGGAAATGACGTCCAATAGGGAGCAATTAAACAGAGAGTCTGAGAGGAGGAGGAAGAGAAGATGGCGAACAATCTGACCCCTACTGGTCACAGCTGAGTTGTGTAGCACACATCCTGCAAAATAAAAAGGTGATAAGTTAAGGTTGAGGTAGGACTGAATGAACAAAGAGGTGTGATTGATATTCATGTTGTTGAACTCACAAGTACAACGTCCTTGGGCTCCAGGCCCTGCAGGATGTGAAGCACTGCATCATGCACCGTGGCAAACAGCCGACTCTTTGGGACGTTGTCTGAGAAGAAACCACCAGCTTCCAGCTGCTCCACAACGTGTGCTAATATTTAACCACACATAAAAGCATGCATAGGGTAAAGAAATTATTTTGTCAATGTAGAGATAAATATTTGTGTCTAATGTCATGTGTCAGAAATAGTTTGGTGTCACTGAGGCTGAGACCTTTGTGTATTCATTCTACAAATCTTAAATGAACTGACTCTGTTTTGTCAGCTGAGCCACTCACTTTGACAGCCTGCGAGATAGATGACTATATCAATTTCTGCAAAGTCTTTGAAAATCTGAAAGAAAAAAAAATTGTATGAGGTTAGCATTGTCCTCCTGTGTTATCCTCCCAAATAACAATTTCTCAGCCAGTCAGTTGATCTGTCAGTAAACATTGGTTGTTTGGGGAATTAGTAAAAAAGCTATTCAAAATTAATTCATGACGTTTGGGTCTAAAAAATCATACATATTGAGGAGTTTTACCAGTTATACCATTTGAATTTTAGAGAATACTTGATCTGGGCTATTTGGAGTACTTATAAGGCCTTAAAACGATCTTATATTATTTATTTTATATGTATTTTTAATGTTTCCATGGCAGCAACTTTTGCTCACTCTTGTATGAAGAATTTTTTTGACCTACATCTCTTCGATTATTTTCTTTCTATGACAAACAAGTATTGGAGGGATGATGACAAGAATAATTTTGACATTTATTTCTAGCTGACTCTGATCCAATCTACTATTTAACTGTGATAAATACATTAACACATACAAACTCTGCCTCTCACATACATTTTTAAAGGATTTCACAGTGACTGTGTCCACGAAGCTGGTTGTGGAAATGTCCAAGATGATGCTGTGTGTTCCTGGTATGATCGTTATTTCCTTCTCCTCATCGATTTGCTGCAGTTCTTCATTGATGCTCTCGTCACACTGGCAGACCATGCCTGAATCTGTGTCTGAGATGCTATGTTGGTAAGCCAAATTTACTTGGCCTTTAAGGTCACTTGTCGAGTTTTCAGTCAGGTCTATATTTTCCCTTTCACTTGGTCCTTTCAGTTCTGGAGAGACTTGGTTCTTCTTTGCTTTGGCCAACTCTTTTTTCTGGAAAATAAAAAAAATAAATAAAAGTTTAAATTATCAGTTCAAATTTGCCATTTTTGCAATATAAAATATACAAATGTGTCATTTAGGACATCATACTTGTTTCTTTTCCTCCTTTCTAAGTCTCTTTTTCTCTTTATCTTGTTCACGTTTCAGTTTTGTTTCTTGTTTCTTCTTCTGCATCAGCAGCTTCCCGAGGTCAATTCCACTCTGCACAGAAAACAAAGCATCACATGAACTAAAGACATAAGAAAGTGTGATGAGAGAGAGACAGGGGGACAGGAATTCAATCTGCATTCAGAAAAAGTCATCTTCACACACCTTTTCTTGCAAGGCGTCCAAGTACAACTCAACATTTGCGTAGTAAATAGTTGTTGATGAACGGAAGATTTTAATTCCTGGAATCTCTTTAGCCTGTAGGCACACATCATAAAACGACACATCATAAGACTTCAGACTCTCACATCCTCTTTCACTCTGATTTGTACTTTTTACCTCAAAAAAGGTACTATTTGACTAAATGGGCTACCACTTACTGACTGAAAGTTGAAATAACTTTCTGCAGAATGTTCTGGTAGAGGCTTGGTCCAAAACTAAGTATAATTAATCAAACCAAGGTATATTTTGATCTACACATTTTTATTTCAAAAGTTGCTTTAACTTACATTTCTTAAGAATCCAGTGTTTGTAAAATGAAACTCACCTCCTGGTAGAGGTCTGTATCCAGATAGATGTCAGTGCCTGGCACGTTGCCCAAGATAGCATAGTGAGGTCTGAAAGGTATTAAAACATTATTAGAATTAGAATTGCCCTACACTTATATTTATATTCATATTTTATCTGTGTATCACTAATTATTTAAAGAATAGTATGCAGTTACAGTTGTGTTCTGAAGATGACGGTGAGCATGGCAAAGGCAATGGATACGGCCAGCCCCAGGTCCAGATTGAGCAGGATGGTGCTTGTGAATGTTACCAGCCACACCACCTACCAGAAACACTTAAGTCAGCAGGTTAAAAACTCCAGGGAGTTCTCACAGTAAGTAAAATGAGAAGAATTAGACATACCAGATCAACCTTGTTGGTCCTCCACAGTATTGGCACATCTGTAAACTGCTTGAACATTCCTTTCAAATTTACCAACACAATTGCAGATAAGACAGCCTGAGGAAAAAGCCAACATTTACACCTTTTTTCACATCAGTGACATCACTCATGAATTTAATTCACTCCCAGCAAAAATAACAATCATTGTATGGAAATGATGCTGCAGAGTTACCTTGGGAAGATCTTCAAAGAGAGCCCCTAATTTTAAAATTGTAATCAGGACAATGACACAAGAAATCAGCCCTGCAACCTGGCAAAACACACACACACACACACACACACACACACACACACACACACACACACACATAAAGAGAAATACAATTTGCAGTTGTTAGAAAGTTAAATATAAAAATTAATTTGATGTAAACAGATGCATCTTTGACATCTTCAAGGGGAAACTGTGTGTGTGATATTTCACATATGGTGTAATCTGTCATACACACGGGACGACAACAACTCGGGTGTTTGTATTGTGTTTACTTGTGTTTTGCCTCCAGTGGTCTCCTGGACGAGGGTGCGAGACAGGGAGGAAGTCACGGCGTAGCACTGGAAAAAGCTGCCAATAGTGTTACTGAGACCTAAGGCAAACAGCTCCTGGAAAAGAACAAACATGAAGACACTTCCATTGATACAGACATTTGGTTTTATTAACATTTTGGTCTGGGGTGTGTAATCTTCAAGTCAAAAGCATGATATCAATTTAGAATAGAAAATGCATGATTGAATCAGCCAGTCCTCGGTAGACCTTCATCAGCTCCGCTTGTGTTTCTGAATGGAATATTTGCAGAGGTAGGATAATAAAAAAAAAGTGGCCAGAGGAGTAATTTGCTAGGTTTTAGCGATGATTCCAGTCAAAAGTGGGATTTCAACTTTGAGTGCTGTCCAGTTATGGCAAGTCAATAACAAATTATGACCATACTAAAAGCACCATTTTAATACATACTTGACTTGCTCAAGCTAGCGTTATTAATCATTTAGAAGGTCAGTTTTCATTGGCCGGATTGCCGTTGTCTCCGCAGCCAGCCCATAATAATCCAAGGGCCAAGATAGACATTGTTGCCACCTAAGGTCACTGAAATGGTGTCTTTTAAATATCGATAATACGATATGTTTTATTGTATGTTTGCTGAGATTTTATACAAAATTTATAGGGCAGTCTTTTTATTTACAGAAGACAACAAAACCTAACAAAAATTACAAAAACACATTTTAAATCATTCCTTTGTAATTCAAATACACACAAACACTCTGATGCACAACCTAATGCGTGTACACATGTACTCACACATACATATATATTCTTCCAACAGGGAAACGTGTTTAGATTTTGTTTTAATTATTGTTTTGTTGGCTGTTATCTTTTGTAACAAAACTATTGTTGTCCCACTGATGATTTTGCAAATCAACATTAACAACAAGCGCAAACAGCTTGCATGACAGAATGTATAGTTTAATAAAGTTAATGAGGTAAAAGAAAGTTTATTGGGTCATGTGACTTTTGCACTATAATATGGCACCAAATAAGCGAAACTTTTGAGAAGTGTTCAACACTGATGCAGGTTAATGGATTTGTAACATGATGTTGTTCACAAGAAGAATTTTGAAGGATTACACTATTTTTTATTTATTAAATCTTAAATAACTCTCTAGTCGTCTCCTCATGAGGTTTAGGTGGTCCACTTTCCGTCTGTAAATGCTGTTAGGATTTAACTGAGACGTAGATGTTTCATAAATGACTTGCAGATGGGGACTAAAAGGAAACAAGAGAAATCTCTGATCATAGAATACATCAATATACAATAAAATATAAGAAAAAAATCCATTTGTGAACAGTGGCTTTTATTATTTTTAATATTAGATCCTCCTTCTTGTCGTTTAATGATGTTCGCTGCAGTTATTACAGCTAAACATCAATGATCAAATCCCCAGCAGTCGCCATAGAAATGAGAAAGGCCCTCTCCCAAGGGTTTGGCCGTTATGGGCTAATAAATATCTAACTGAATAACAGAAAGCTGGTGATGGGGCACGGTAGATACTGTTCTCTATGTCAACACACAACGCTAATTCTGAGGTCACAGTAAGCAATGATTCGTTGTTTTAGGTACGCAGTTATTCTTGACCTTTAACCCCTCATTTAAAACACAGTTTCACTACAGTACTATTAGAAATAAAGAGCATGTTGAGGTAATGTATTTTTTTCTTTTTGCTTTTCTAATTATAATTTATAATTGCATTAGATTGACTGAACATTAATTTATTTAAAATTGACTCAGTTTGTAAAACAAATATACAGTATACAAAAAAAACCCGCCTGTTGAGTTTTCATGTTGCACTGTCTGGAATCCAGGACAATATGACTCTTTTTCTCAACAGCATGAGATGTCATGGAAACGATGAATGAACAGAGACTCAAATCTAATTCAGCAATGAGTCAGGGAGATATGGGGAACACACATATAACTGTATCCAGTGGGTTGTGTGTGTGTATTCCTCACCTGGTTGCTATCCACTTTGTAACCATGTTTTAGGCCAAATGTTTTTCCAAGGGAAATACAAATGGCAAAACCCACAATGGCCACTGCAAAAGCGCTACCAATCACTTGAGAGAATACTGAGGCATCCGGAGCTCGCGGGACCTTGAGCCTGTAGCAGGATCAAAAGATGATTGTTTCAGGAATTGGTTACTGCAAATTATTTAGTACACCGAGTCTTGACACATTAGCATATCAGCAAACAACCGGTAAACTATTAAATATCTTGTCCAAATAAAGAGTTGCACGTTTTAATCCCTCGCAGCTTGCGTGACTTGGCTGACTTCCTGACTAGTACTTAACACAAACAATTAAATTTTTTTAATTTTTTTTGCATAGCTTTCTATAAAACTGTAGGGGAAACACATAATTTAACCTTTGATCTGCCATGAATATTAAAAAAAATAAAGCCAAATCAGAGTAACTACAGTAACTTTAGAGAATATTACAATAATCTGCTTTTAAATGTAGCACATGGAAAGATAAAGTACTGTAACTTTATTCTATGTCGGGAAACTTTGTCACCTTATGGACTTTCCCATTACAGAAACTTTTCCAGGAACAGAAGTGTTTCTTAAAATGACACACAAACAGACACTGACTGTTGTTTCTCTTTTAATCACAAGATCCACATATGTATGATGACAACATTTAGGTGTCAGAGAGCTTGTGAAAAGTCTTCCTCCCTTAACTGCCCTGAGTCTCAACTCTTCTCCAAATCATTGTCATTCATACACACACATCCACACAAACGTACTAGATTTGATGGAACTAGATTAATAATCACATCCTGTAAACTTCACTTTGTTCAAAAACATAACTTACTTATCTTAACCTACACTCAAATAATTATCTAACATCGGCATTGACTACTGTTTTCCAACTACACACCTTTGAAACACACAAAGATGAACCTACCCACTGGGAATCTCTCCAACCACACTGATGCTGTATTTCCCCGGCAGGTCAACCAAGTGGCTGATGAGGGTTGCCAGTATGACCTGTTGAAAAACAGGCACAGTCACTGAAAGGGATAAAGTGTCAGCTTCACCAGTATAGCACAATGTCTGATCCTCATGGTCAAGATGCCCCCTGCTGGACATGTAAAGGCACAGACCTTCTGCTGAAGTGGAAAAAAAAAAGGTAGGAAACCACCACATGAAGGACTCACCACAATGAGTTCAACAGGGATGGGCATGGGCAGCTTGTGTCTGTAGTAGGCATTGATTTCTTTGACCACACTGAGAATAAAGAGAGCAACCAGGCTGATCAACAACTCCGGCACATGGGTCCCAAGAAGGAGTCGACACAGATCCACCAGAGTCTGTGAGCATCAGAGTGTGGGGGGAGAGGATGGCAGAGGAAGATAACACGGAATCACGTTACTAACACGTAGTGAAAGCGAGTGTGTGTCGCTCAATGGAGGAGTGCTGATTAATCTCACAGCCCTTAGCTGTTCTTGAGTTCATTAAACATGGAGTGGTGCGCGTGACAGAAGAAGAACCCATTAAACTTGGGAGTGAACTCAGGCAAGAGTCACCTTGAACTGTTTTTCACCCCTTTTTTTCTTTTAACATTATAAAGATAAGACTCATGTTTGTGTGGATTATCATTCATTCGGGCCATGGTGATCCTGAGAGCTTTAATATTTGGACTTCCTCAAGAGGTTTGAAGATGTTTCATTGCATCCAAGAGGCCTTATCAGTTCAAAGTGACTGAGGAGGAGTTACAGGTATTTAACCTCCACAAACACAGCTAATGTTGCATGTGTGTTGTTGACCTAGCTGGAACTATTTGTTGGTCATTAGGTCATTGGGGTCACAAGTGGTTTGTTTACCTACTTCACCAAAACGTGAGTCAATAACGTTGCATGAATTAAGATGTGAATGGTGATGAAACAGCCTGGGGAGTGATGTCAGCACCGTTTGGGGGTGATGGATGGTGTAGACCATAGCAGCATTAATCATCAGACTTTCTTCCGTTTGCTCCCCCACCATCAGTTCTTTCGGTCCGGAATTTCGACCTTATTCTCTTTATTAGTCACAGTTCTAGCATAAGGGAGGGAGAACAGGCTGCCCTTTTTGGTTTATGAAGGGCACATTAATGTGGAAAGGACTTTGTTGTAGTCCTACGCAAAGATGATTTGATTCATTCATCTTTCTATCACCTCTTGGTTAGTGAGACAATGGAGGCGATGTTATAGCAGGTTAAGGTTAGTGTGGTTCCGAATGATATGGAGCATCAGAGTTCAGCTTAAAATATGCGAAAATAAAATTTCTTCCAAATTTAGAAATTTATTTTGTTCGATATAAATGCTGGTAAACCCGATTCTTATCCACATGTCAAAATCATTTCATGTAGCTTTAGTGATTGCTGCGATCAATGGGGCGCGTCACTTGTTTTAAAAGGATTGTTAGTGCTGTAGTTAGGAAATGCTTCATGTTTATTTTTTTATTTCCCGACACCCCCTAATTTTTTGGGAACTATTCCAACATTGTTCATTTATGTTTGATATTACGTAATGCTGAAATCTAACAGTAGATGGCGCGTTTGTGCCACTGTGGATCCATCACAGACATCACATTTCCAGTGTTTATGCTTAGCCAAAAGACTTGGAGGTAAAGCAGCAGCACCTGAACAAGATGCTACCTTCATATTCTTATTTATTTGTGCTAAGTACATCTATTTATTGGATTTATTATTTATTACTCCTACTTCTTAAATAACAAAACTGCAAATATAAGTTATCTACAAAATACCCAGAAATATAACATTCAGTACATTAAGTAATTAATCCTGTTATTAAAAGTCAGTTCAAACGAATGAAAAATGAAAATGTCAATTTTTAAGATTGAGTCAACAGGACACGCTGATCCAAGTTGGCAGGTTTTTCAACAGTTTACCTCCTGCCTGCAGCCATCCATCCGTCAAAGTACTGGGGTCACCCTTTTGTATCGGAACAGCTTAATTGTTTTACAAACATGTTTTGGTTTTGTATTCTTTATGAGGACAATAAAGTATTTCACAACTGACATCATGTATACAGCTTCTGTTGCCACATTCAGTGTTACGGCTGGAGCGAGACATTCCGTTTCTAACCGCTTCTGGTTCATGTACTGATAACAAGAATTACACAGAAGCCTGGTCTTTTAGTACAGGATTTTAACTGAAACTACAACACCCATGTTCCCCCACCTGTCACCTCCACATAATTCCCCACAATTCCTAAAGGGACAGGCCTGGCCTGTAGCAGAACCCAATCTGAAGCAGGCCCCTGTGATCACGTGATGGCTTCTCTCTCGGATTCGACCCTTTTGTGTTCCGTTTTGCCAAAACTCTGAAGTACAAATCAATTTTAAAAACATCATCCAACATCTGCTTATGTTGCAAAGGAACTCGTAAATAGGACCTAAACAGTTCTAACATTTAAAAAAAAAAATCTGCACTAGTTGAATTAATTAAGCAACATGAAGCAGCTTTAACTAAATCTATCATTTAAGAGATTGTATTCTTGATGTTACTGGGTACAGAAACAACTGGGAGCTCATCAGAATGCACTGATTCTCTTGCTGGCAAGTAAAATATCTCATCTATAGCTAAGCCAACAAAAGTGAAGATGAACGCACGTTTGGATTGAAGTTTTTTCTTTATCCTACAGTTGTTGCTCTTGGTGTTCATTGTTGGACAATCGTATAATTCATTGTTGTCTTTTTAAGTTTCATTTCCATTGCCTAATCCAACATACCTTCAATCATTTTGCTACCACCTAACCTATACAAGTGCAGCCCCTACACAGCCCCACTCTTTTGCTGCCATGACATCAGAGATTCATCAGCAAAATAGATGTAAATGCTGTAACGGCATTTAAATTTATACCATCACTTAAGGTTTTTATTCCCCATAATTAAAACACGTCTAATTTGTTCAATATGTAATGAAAGCTAGATTTTGTTGCAGGATACCCTTGTATCTTAAAGAAAATTGCTCTTTCATTTGTTTTTGTGAGTGAATTGGTTGTATTTTTTTTTTCACACATTTGGACGGAGCACAGAAGACATTTTCTCACTGTTTACAGAAGCAAACCTCACTCACCGCTGAATGGGGTTTAGTATTTAACACATGTGAAGGAGTGGTATTTATCATTTCATTTGAGTCAACACTGGAACGAATTATTTTGTTTGTTAGCTATCCATCAGCTAAGTCAAAGACGTACTCACGTAAATAAGGGCCAGAGGCCCCGTGAAACGAGCGGGCCTCACTCCGAACAGGTACTTGAGCTGGGAGATGCATACATGACACGCCGACCCGGTGGTGTAACCACGAACCAGTGGCTCAGACAGGTAGGTGACGACAAAACCAAACCTCACCACACCCAACAGAATCTTTGAAATAAAAAATAAATAAATAAATAAAAGATTTTGTCAAAAGAACTGAAATAACACTGAAAAGGATGAGGAGGAACAGATTTCAAAGTGGACATACGTGTAAAAACACACCTGAAAGATGCCTGACAGGACTGTGAGAGAACACGCTATCTGAACTCTGTATGCATCTCTTGCACCGATGTCAATAATTTCACTTCCATTAGTGCCATTTATAATAAATTTACTGTCCGGTGCCAGCTCCTCGGTCACACTACCAATCATGACGCTGATAACAGCAAATGTACCTAAGCAAGGACACAATCATGAATGAGTTCATTTATGTTATTTCGGCTGTTTGCTTGCTAATCATTTCTGCTTCCACTCACCTATGGAGATGTGTCTGGAAGTACCAAAGATGAAATAAACCAACACAGGGAAAAGAGAGGAGTAAAGGCCGTACACTGGGGGTAAAGCTGCCAGAAGAGCATACGCCATCCCTGGAAAAAGGAAAAGTTTGGCATTTTAGGATAGTTTGACACTTCGCTTTGATTTCTCTCTGACTGAATGTCAAACATATGGAATCATCAGTCCTGATAAGAGAATTTTAAGTTATATTCTAACTTTTGTTCTGTGACTGAAGACTTTGAGTCTTATTACCTAAAAAAAACGTAGGAGTAGAATTTATTCAGCCCATGAACAAATGCTTCCATTAATTAGTAAAAAAAAATTTCAAAATTGTCTCTTTTTTTCAGTTTACGACAAGGGTATGAAATTACAATCTGAAAAGTAACTACAGTATTAGGCACACCTAAAAGCCTTTAATTTTCTCAAAAACCGACAGTGTGCCTTATAATCCAGTGGGCTTTATATATGAAAAAGGTTTATAATAGGCCATTTATTGAAGGTGCGTCTTATAGTCCAGTGCGTCTTATAGTGCGAAAAGTACTGTACTGGAAAAAAATGTTTCAAGCAAAAGTTGCACCCTAAAAAATGAGTTTACTCCATGTATTTAGTAAAAGAGAAATAAAGTTGCACAAGTACAAGTAGTACTTAGTCATATTTCACATTGAGGAATTGTACTTATTTAGCACCATCTTCTCTCATGTATATGAAATTTTAAAAAACATGAATTTGTCTGACAAGACACACTGCAAAATGTACTGAATTATTACAGCAGAGTAGTTAGTTTTCTCTCTCACTATGATAGAAGATTTAAGATTTAAAGAGACAAGTTTGGAGAATATAGTGAGGATGAAGTCCCTCCACTGTATAGACACATCTATACAAACCCTGTGGCAGATGCATGATGCTCACACTGCAGCCAGATATCAGATCCCCTACAGCATATTCTCTGAAGGGGTAGTGAGGCAACCAGCCCAGAACAGGGATCCATTTTAGCAATATGTTCATTACCCTAGGCACAGAGCACCTGAAACAATCACATGTATCTATTTTATTAAACCACACACACCTTTTTCAGTCAAACAAGTGAAAACATTCTGCTCTACTTTTGTGAATCGTGACACCTGCTGCAGTTTTAAGCAGCTGGCCTTAAGCAACAGAGACACACGGCATAACACCATGAAACTATGATAGAAACAACGATAACCAGTAATTAAATTATAAGCTTTTACCTCAATTTGTATTTCACATTAAATAATTACCCAGTATTTGTTATAATTATTATTCTGCTTTCAGGTTTATCAAAAAAATTAACTTAAGCAAACAACTACACAAGCACATGGTATACAGTACTAACAACTGAACTCTGACAAGCTTCTTTTTTATTTGCACCATTGTTTAGCTCTTTGTTTTACAGATGTCTGTCACACCTCCCACCTTACATATTCAGTCTTTTTTTTTTTTTTTTACCTCACAAACTCCTTTGCTTGTTCACCCAGGGTTGGTTTAGGGAAATATGTCCGTTTATGTGCCACCTCATTCAGACGTAACTCATTCAGAACTTCCCTTTCAACAACATACTCCTCAGCTGAGCGTTCCTTCTTCTCCATGACCATTTGAGGAAATTCAGCAGATCCAGATCCAGAGAGGTTGAGCCAGAGTCTATTTGAAGTCCTCCTTTTATCTGAAGACCTGCTTTCCCAAACCGAGCAACTGCAGTTGCACAACTAAGGCGAAGAGTGAGTGGGAAAACTCCTTGATCTTCAGTTCTTCTTAACTTGACAGTGCTGATCTGAAGACTGTGGGAGTGACTGCTCCCTTCGTCCTTTTAAGAGAGGAGCCACAAACACACATGCCTTTACTGTCTGATTGCCTGGGCGTGTGTGTGGGTGTGTGTGCACGTGTGTGTGTATGTGTGTGTGTGTGTGAGAGAGAGAGAGTGTGTCTCCTACAGTAATTAACTTAATTAGTTAAAGGGAAAACTGGAAAAGGTGAACTTGGCAAACACTGAAAGCAAATTGTGAAAAACTAAAAAAAATAAAATTTAGTTCGCCCTTTTCGTTTTTTTGCCTAAAAAAAAAAAAAGTAGGAGTCAAACTTTTTCAATCCAGGAATACTTTATCCTTCCATTTAGCAATTTGTAATTTGAATATTACCAATTGATGAAAGGTGTACGATAATGTCTGCAAAAGAAAGGTTCATTCAGAATACTTAGCAAAGGCAACAAATAAAGTTCCAAAAGTATATATAGTACATACCCATACTTTAACTTGAAGAAATCTACTTATTTACATTCAACCATTACTTTCACATAATTTTTTTTGAAAAATCACTGAACAATGAATGTGTCTAACAGGGCACTTTTCTTTTTGCTCGTTCTCAATTTTTATTAATGCTTTTTATTTTTTTAATTATTGATTGAAGTCTGTGGCTTTGGGAAAGGACAAATCACAAAGAGACATGTGCATGTCATTAAAATCCAAGAAAAAGAGGCATGAAATGCAGGCTAATCCGAGTGAAACCCTGACGACCACTAGTCTTTAAGGAATCAAGAAAGAGTTTCAGTTCCAGAATTCAGCTGATACCACGGATCCCTGTAAACTGTAAGAACCAGTAAGACCACTACAAGACGAGTGAAGGCACTTGGGTGTTCAGAGCATTGCATAGGTTATCTTCTCACATGCAGAACATTTCTGCAACTGCGTAGACTTCATTCGGTAATCCAGGTAACGGAGGATGCTCCTGGCTCTGTGGTCCCAACAAGCCTGAGGAAGAAGGTGATCAGGTTTATCATGGCGCTCCAGTGCGAGCCTGGTGTCTAAACGGAGCCTCGAACATCTCAGTTTTTAGTCACTTTGCTTAGATTAGAAAGAATCTCCTTATTTTCTCTGTAAAACTACTCCTGTTTGTCATTTAGCTCAACTTCATGATAGTTGGACGTCGTTGGGTCACTTTTTGCAGCCCTGCAAGTTAATTCCAGACATCTACCAATTTTACCAACAACAATATTTGGCATGCTTAGGATTTCAGTTGCAGCTGTTATAACCCTGTGGGTCATTTATGGCAGGATTTATTTATTTTTTTGTCCATAGTGTTTGTTTCCTCTCCTTGGTGTGTTCTTTTTCTCTCTCCACCAGTAATGACGGAATTGGAAGCAGGTGCTGCCTCCTTGTTGGCTGCCACGTGATTGGTCAAGGGGAGAAACCCCTGACTACTTGAACCCCAAACAGACTTCGCTTCGTTTTAGTCTTTCCACCAGTATGAAATGTGAATCGCTGAGACTATTTGTAATGAGCGTGATCCAGTAGGGAATAAGTTTCTTTTACCCAACTTTTCTCCAGTTTCTCCTGTATTTATTTAAATGTTCTTTGGTATGGAAGTTAAGGTTCATTTAGATTCCATTGTGTTTATTATGTTGACTTTTTCTTCTCCTGAAGTTAAATAAAAATAGCTCTATTTAAATTTGTACTGGTTGCTGCAGGCCTGTTCATGTGGTAGGAAGACTGGGAAGCACCTATAAGTGCTATACCAAGATTTTCCATATGTCAAGGCATAATGCATCCATCTAAAAAGCCATGGTCATGTTTAAGTGGCTTGGTCTTTGTCCTGCATTCATAAATGAGATAAACACAAATCCCACCTCACAACCCAGCCCTGCCAGTTGATCTACCTTATAGTTTCATGTGATCTGCCAAGCAGGGATCATTCTTGCTTTTCCTGCTTTATCAGTCTGTCTGGGTAATTTCACCTAAACATGGGAAACAGTGATAAAAAGAAGCCCCCTGTCATCACAAAACAACTATTAGGGTCACTTGTCTTGGCTTCTCTTTCAAGTAATGAGATGCTGATCTGTGTGTTGTCACCTTACTCGAAGAGAAATGCGCTGGATTTAGGCTCGAGTCATTTCTATGGCGTCAGTTCAAATCCCACCTCTGCCAAAAAGGTTCCTTTTAAAGGGTGGGAGTAGCTCAGTAATTGGGTCTTGGGATTGATGGCTGGTTCAAGACCCACGTGAACCAAAAAGTGAAGTGACAGTCAAGAGGTGCCAGTTCACCTTCTGAGAATTGCCCTTGAGCAAAGCAAGTTGCTGATTGGGTGCACCACAAAGGAGTTCCCTGCTGCTCTACCTGTCATTATCTGCATGCTTACGGGCCCCTTGTGTGTGTGTGTGTGTGTGTGTGTGTGTGTGTGTGTGTGTGTGTGTGTGTGTGTGTGTGTGTGTGTGTGTGTGTGTGTGTCTGTACACACAGTTGCAAGGAGCCATGCTTCCACCAGCATATTGAAAAGACATACAAGAACAACAGCACGTACACATGGGATAGAAAAGAGTAAAGGTGAAGTCAACTCGTGCTACCTAATGTTGCATAATTCATCTGACAAGATACTATACCTCAAGGTACCTCAAGGTTAACCAGACAAGCCTTACACGTGTAGTTCTTAAGATCTTGCTTATCAGTGTGTGTCCAATACAGGTGATGTAACTTAAAGACTGTTAGCTGAAGAAAAACGTTGCTTTTTAAAAAGCAGCATTTCTGGGTGGAATGATGACAAGTTTTTAAGATAATAAAGAGATTATTTTTTACGGTCATGTTACTCAACATAGACAGTATGATGAGATGCATAGAACCTGATACGCATGATGTTTTTATCATTGCAAAGAATTTCCTGGTTTTTATACATCCTAATTACTACTGGAAAGCAAACATTTTATTCAAAAGAATAACTTACTGGAACAAGGGAAGATTCAATTTTGTCACTGAAAGGATCAACAATAAATGAGCGTCACCAGTAACGGGAAATGTTCTAGCACATATTAACCCGGGACCTTGACAGAAACATGTAAATATGTAATGTGAAACTGTGGAAAAACCATGCATGACAACGCTGAAAGCCTTAGTAAGATGAAATGTGAAATCATTTTACAGTCATGTCATTTTACAGAGCTGCAGTCTCAAAATCATTTACAGAATCATGTTAAATTATTGCTGAATGTGTGTGAGGTCGTATGAGGCACATCCTTTTTCCTATGTATCTGTTCATTCTTGTTGTGCAATAACTATAACTAGACAGCACTCAGGAAGTCAAATCTTCCAGGACAGCAATGTCCTGTAAGGTCAGACAGCAGTGTAACATGGACTTAGACTGCTTATCATTGTAAATGTTAAAACTTTAAATAACATTAGACATTAGCTCTGTCAAAAAATAGTTGGGCAGGTTTTGTAATCATTGCAATTTACATGAGTGTGCATGTATGTGTGTCTGTTGATAAGTTGCAAAAATTTATTGGAATTTCGATGGATTAGAATGAAATGTTGTGGAATGATGGGTCCAGAGGAGGGAGCAGGTGATTACGGTTCAAGTTGAAGCTTATCTTGCATAGTGGCACAACAAATTTATTTGTAGAATTCTGAAGCATATTCTTCCATTAGTTCACCCAAATGCAGTATATTTACAGGTTAAATAAATAAAAAAAAAAAAAAGAAAAACACATTCAATTTGAATCTCAACCCAAATAACAAAAAAACCTAAATAATCCCAGATTGCTGATATTAAGTTAATAACGATCACACGTGGATCTACTGATACCGAACATGAATATTTTCACATGTTTAAACAGTTTACCTTAATACACTGAAATAATTTGAGGTACTTAGTTAGTAATTGGTTAACTTAGCTAGTTTTGAGAACAAAAGCTTCTATAGTAATTCGATTTTTGAGGCTTATCTGTAAAATGGTCAGAGGAAGACTAATGTGGGCCACGGCAGCATCACGGCAGTATGATTGGTAAATTTGCTTAGTGGAGGCATGCTCACTCAGGGTGTGTTAGTTTAAGATAGTAGCGTATCAGTACTCCACCGCCTGTTCTTTCTTCAGAGGCAGTTGTGACTGAGGCCAGACAGGAAGACAGAAATACTCAGTGTTTCATCCTGTGTCATGCAAAACCATCATGAGTTCCTTCATGTGTTTTCTGTTTTATATCATATCAATCTGTTCCTTTAGGCATTCTTTTGTTTTACAGGTGTGTAGAGAATCAATTCATGAAAAAATTAACCAAACCTACCCAAAGAAAAAGTAGCCTATAGTAGTAGATGAAAATGGATTATTGTTACTGTTTGTGAATTCAAGTTTCCTGAAAGGCATCTGAGTAATATTTTAAACATAGGTGAAATTTGTTTTTCAGCCTGAAAATCATGTTTTACCTGAATTCATCTGCTGACCAAAGAAAAACTTAAACTCACCGTTATCTTGTGATTGATGAGCCACTTGGGACTTTCAAATAAAAGATCATGCTGCCTTTTATGTAAATAGTGGGTTAAATCATTGAACTGGTTGGATAAAGAGGCGAGGTATTTGATAACCTGTTAAAGGTTGTAAATTTCCTAATGTCAGACAGGCAAAGTCACAATATTCCCTGACCTACTTTATAATAAAGGTACGTAAAATAGTGAAGAACTAAAAATTAAAATGCTGGAACTCATAGAAACACGCAAACTCTTAGCATCTACCTATAATGTTACACATGTTTTCTATCTTAGTTTAGTGTGTTACTATGCTAACCTTCCAGGTTGGCACTGAACACAAAATGCAACTGGCGCTGATCTGTATGTGTGTGTGTGTGTGTGTGTGTGTGTGTGTGTGCTACAGTTGCCTGTACTCACTAATATATGTATGCATGCGTTTGAACCATTAACTAGAGTGTGTCTTCTTAATTTCCGTGCAGGGATCAAACTAGTATCTAAAATTAAATTAAAATGTAAAAAAAAAAATTAAAGGTGTCGATGCATGTGAATGGAAAGGAGGGCAGAGAAGCAGAAGATGAAGGGAGCGAAGGTTTCAAAGAGACAGATTGAAATACTTTGAGTGAACCATCCAAAATAATGGATGGTGTGAAAGACAAGTGAAGAATAGAGTGCAGAGGCAGAGCGGATTGGATGGGGGGGATAACAGTCAGGAGGTTTGTGGATGCTGGGATGGAGGACATACAAAGGATTGGTGTGAGAAAGAAGGATACGGGAGACAAAGTGTACTAGAAAAACATGAACCACTGTGGCAAACTGAAAGTGAAAGACTGTTCTGCCACATTTGGATCAAACAATTGTACCTACTAGGAATGAACTAACTTACAATTAAAATTTAATATTTATAAAGCGCCAAATCACACCCATATGTCATGTCACGGCACTTTACATGACTTTTTTCTGAGGTAATTAGTTCCCCATGAATTAGTCCTTGGTGACGTCAAGGAAAAACCTGGCCCCTGCTTTGACTGATTGTTGTGTGTGTGTGTGTGTGTGTGTGTGTGTGTGTGTGTGTGTGTGTGTGTGTGTGTGTGTGTGTGTGTGTGTGTGTGTGTGTGTGTGTGTGTGTGTGTGTGAGAGAGAGAGAGAGAGAGAGAGAGAGAGAGAGAGAGAGAGAGAGAGAGAGAGAGAGAGAGCGAGAGAGAGAGAGAGGTGATTAGGGCAAGTGAGAGGGAGGACTGAGAAACAAGAACAAATAAATTATTATTATTTTTATTATTATTATCATCATCATCATTATTATACCCTGAATTTTTCCCCTGAAAGAATGAATGAATGAATGAATTTTTTTCCCCACTTTTCCTTCATTCCACATTTAGTAAAATGTCCAGTTGAAGACCTGGGCTCTGACCTGGCAGCAGGTTTCACTGGTGCATGTAATCACATTCACAAATATTCTGACAAGACATTACTTATTAATCTGCATGGCTCACACACTGGAGTGCATGTTTTCCCCAAGCTGTTGTGTAATATGACATGACTCATTGTATGTGGAAATTTGGTTAGAAGACAGTTCACCTAAAGGATCACCTCCTGTCCTCTCAAATTGGACTTGTGACAGAGTCTGCAAAACAAGGAACAGTGTGAGAGAGTGTGTGAGTGTGTTCCTGGCACTGGTACAAGCAAGCATGAGTCACGGCTTTTAGGTTCTCTCACGCACACGCACTAGTAACTAGAAAGCACGATCCCCTCAGGAGACTGCAACTCAAACACAAGAGTGTCAGCTGAATCTTAATTATTACTTCAATTACTTATTAATAAAGTACTTGTTGATCCAGCAGAAAGTTTGAACTCTGGGCAGCAATAAAAAGAAGCGGCTGAGAATGGGTTCACTCAAGGTGCAGCACCATCAGGAGCCCTCAGACATGGTTTGGCACTGCGGGTAGGCACCGTTGCCTCACTCTGGCTTGAAATCCACCTGGATCTTTGTGTGCCGAGTTTGCATTTTCTGCCCATGTTGTCTAAATTGCCAATAGGCATGAAGGGGGACCTGCAATAAACCAATAACTTTTACCGGTTGTCAGCTGAGATAGACTCCAGCGCGGTGATAAGTAAGAGAGGAAATATGAATGAAGGACCTCAGACCCATTCCAAAGAGAGATCAGATAAATGTTATTAAAGGGAAATAAAAGTATAAAATTATTTGTGTAAAATCAATCATTTTTTTTCTTTCTTCCTGAACAAAGACATTACACTCTGGTTGAATAACTAATGACTCACAGACATCTGAAATGTGACAAGGGGCCCTTATCAAAACACCAGGGGACCATAACCATGATTGATAGACAGTACAATTGTGATAAAGGCTTGCTCTAAATTGAAAAAACATCCTGTTTTGACTTTAGATAAATGAAGACATAATGTACCTCTTTTATTAACTAGTTTGGGTATTCATATCATGCTCAGTGATTGTCTTGTCAAATATAACAACAACGTTGATTTTCTGTTTCCCTGTCCTTTCAAATTAGAATCTGTGGAGTTTACAAAATCAGATCCATTGAGCGTGTGAGTGTGTGTCAGGCATAAGTGCAAACAAGTAGGAACAAAAAAAAGGTTAATTTGTACCACAATTAAAGGAATGCAAACCTGTTCAAAGCAAATGTCTGTATAAAAAAATGAAACCAAGTAGTCTGTCATGAATAAAATAATTTATTTCATCTGAGCATTTCTTATATCAAAATAATACCTATGTTTTAGTTTGTTTTTTATAAAAAATTAATTGTGACCTCAAGCCATGTACTGTAATGTTGACAAAAGAACTGGAGGGGAGAGGAAAAATGAAATCTAAAATGAAGTGTTAATAAATCTGTCTGCATAATTATGGATTCATAAGCATCTTGAACTGAGCAGTCATATTGGACCGGGACCACCAAACTGGTTAACAAGAAACACATGCAGTATGTTAATTAAACCTGGGTCCGTAAATATTTTTGCCTCTTATTCTTGCAATTCTAGATGAGATCAACACTTAAAAATAAACCACTACCAGAAGACTTATAGTCTGCTTTCCCTGCTGCCTTTTGAAACCTGAACAGACCAACAGCAGCAGCGCACACTGGTCTATTTTAAAACCTTTTCCCAGTGAGCGTGATATTATTCCCACTCACAGCAGCAAATGCACAGAGCATAGGACAGATTCAGTATGTATAGAAACATGAACATGAACATTATGTGAGGAACTCGAGATACCAAAGCTGATGTCATCCTTTTTTTGAGGCCTCTGAACCGTAGCACGGGATCCCCTCAGGACGCCACCGGTTTGATAAATGTTTCGTGTGTGTGTGTCTGCACATGCTAAGCTAAAGTCATGCTAAAATGCTGCACCTCATGCTTTGAATGTGTTTGCCTGATAAAAGTGATCTAAATGTTTGTCAAAGTCAGTGAAAGAGTCATTGTCCTCATAATTGTGTGTTTGTAGGTTGGCTGCTCATGAGTAGAACCGGTTTAAGAAACAAAGGCCTTTATTTACTGTCCCAATCACCCAAAGGCCACCTGAGAGACCTGTCTGCTCTGCATCTTCATTTGGAATCTTCTTTCTTTATGACATACTTAAAAGAATTAATATTTGTTAGATAATGCATAAAATTAATATATAAATATGTCTTTTTCTTTCTAAATGATAAAACAGAAATTAAAAATGAAAATACAACAATGTAGTGTGCACTCGAAAACATACCTAACCCTAACCCTAACCCACATGTGTCAAACTCAAGGCTCGGGGGCCAAATGTGGCCCCGCGAGAGAATAAATTGTGTCTAAAAGAAGTGTCTAAAAATAAATAGCTCAAAAGTGTGTTTGACCAAAAACTACATTTCCCACAATGCCCATTGTAACTTCGACAAAAAAGTCATAAAATGATTTATGTTATAACAGAGCAATAAGCAAACTGTTAAGTTTGTAACTTGAATAAGTAATAAATTTAGTCATTTAACATTAAGGAGTAGTTACATTTATTTTTCATTTATTTTACATTTCATTGAGTTATATTTAGTTACATTTATTAGTTACGTCTGGCCCTTTGAGGACAGCCGTTATGCTGATGTGGCCCTCGGTGAAAATGAGTTTGACACCCCCGCCCTAACCCTTAAAACAACAACAAAATTATCCAGTTTGAACATCATTCTGTTTCTTGTTATCAGCGCTACCATTTCCCACACATTTCCCCTCCAAACTCCAGAGAAACTTTGATTATAGTAACTGTTTGAGGTTCTTAGATTAAGAGATTGAATTTTATTAATAAGATCATATCAGCATTAAGAAGAGTAATAAATATTTTAAAACCAAATATTTAGTGTCAATACATCAATTAGTTATAAAACTGTTTCTCCTTCTTTCGTGCTCCATTAATCACCCTAATATTTTAATACCCCCTGCTGGAAGGAGTCTTAATGTCCTAAAGTACATTTTGCTGCCAATAATTCTACCAGAATTTTGACCTGATATATAAAGCAGCTGTCCCCTTTTGTGTTTGGTTGCACTCTTCTTAACATATCCAGTTAAACTGTCTATGGATGCCCCAGCACTGGCCTCTGCTCTGGCAGAGCATGGCTCCCTTCTTCTCAGGCAGCTGGAGAGGATGAGAACAGCTGGAGAGCTCACTGACGTAGTGCTGCTGGCGGAGGGAGTTCCCTTTCCGTGCCACAAGGTGGTGCTGTCCGCATTCAGCCCTTACTTCCAGGTGAAGGGTCCATCATTGTGCTCATGTAGAAAAACAGAAGTTGATTTGCAGAAACATTTAAGACAAATCTGATCATTTTCCACTGATGCACGTAACATAAAGTCTTTCACACTTTTCCAGGCCATGTTCACATGTGGTCTGAAGGAGACCCGGGGAGCAGAGGTGTGTCTCAGAGACACTCCTGCTCAGAGCCTGGAGCTCCTACTCGACTACATGTACAGAGCTCAGCTTCAAATCTCCAATGACAACGTCCAGGGAGTGGCTGCAGCTGCCTTCCTGCTCCATGTAGACGGGGCCTTCAGGTGTGAAAATATAATCTGGGAATTCTTGAATCTTCTATAATAAATTCCAAATGCATGATGGAAATATTATGTGTGTACTACTCATTATAAAATATACTCATTATAAAATACAGTATTCATCACCCTTTTGCTTCAGGTCGTGTCAGAACCACATGGAGGCCCACATGGATGCCTCCAACTGTGTCGGCCTGTACCACTGGGCCAGAGACCTGGGGGCCACCAGTCTTGCAGATTGTGCTTTCATATATCTCTGCCAACACTTTGCAGAAGTGAGTATTCAGTATTATCTGGTTTCAAAATAAACACGTACTAGTGTCAGAATAGCAGCACAGTGATGCACGTGTCAAGGTGTTCCCAGAATTGACTGCTTTCAGTGATTATCTTAATTTTCATTTAGAAGTAAATTTCTTATATGATGTAATTTTGTTGGTCTGTTCTGTGCACACTGGGATCTGGTGTGATAGATGTTTTTGGGTCAGTATAGGTAAAATTTACTTGACTTGAACAACTGATTTCTTCACCTCCAAATTTGTCGTTTATTTCCCTTTTCTTTATCTGGCCGTCTCGAGGTTTGTGAGGAAGAAGAAGTGTTGGAGCTGGATGTCCAGCGTCTTGGCGATCTGTTGAGTTCAGATGATCTCAACATATCACAGGAAGAGGTTGTGCTGGAGCTGGTTCTCCGCTGGCTCCAGCGGCACAAGGAGAACTCGCAGTGTGAAGCCCAGGCTGTGGAATTACTCAGACACGTCCGACTGGAGCTCGTGGACCCTGGATTCCTCCGCAAAGCCAGAAGGAGAAACCCGGTGAGACATGGAAGGGAGTTAGAGAAGGTAATAAAATTTAAGATTCATTATTCACATCCTCCAGGTGTTACTACGGGATGCAGAGTGCGTTGGGATGATTGACACCGTTCTCCACACCGAGACATCAGCTCCACCTCATTGCACCCTTCGCTATGGCATGGAGACCACAGACCTGTTGCTCTGCTTGGGTGGGGTGAATACGGAGGGAGTTCCCGCCCGCCGTGGAGGAACTGCTGACCTCAGCTTTTGCTTTGCCCCCAATGGTAGAAAGTCATACTTCATCCCATCTCCACTAAGGGGCGGTGGCATTTCTGGACAGATTACAGGAGGGGGAGTGACACGGGAAAATAACATCTTGGTAGCCATAGAGACAGAGGATCAACATAGGATGAAGAAGATGGCTATATACAGGTGTTTCCGTGCCCTTATGTATAAAAATAATCCATATGCATGCATCACTAGATCTAAAATTCCTGTTCATCTTCCAGATACGATAATTCAGATGAGAGCAGCTGGGTGGAGGTGTGCACGGCACCCCACAGGGACATGTACGCTCTGGGACTGCTGGGTGATTCCATCTATATGATAGGCGGTCAGATGAAAACGTGTCATCGCTACGTCATCACAGACAGCGTGGAGAGGTGGTCGCTGAAGAGAGGAAGCAGCTGGCTCGGATTTGCCCCTTTGCCCCTCCCCTTGGCCTGCCACTGCGCCGTTATCTTAAAAGAGCATCTCTATGTGCTGGGAGGGTGGACACCCCAGGTACACGCACCTGTCTGACAACCACTCCAGTATCAATATTGACTGTCTAGTGGATTTTTATATTTTGAAATGCCCTCGAGCAAGATGACACAGCTAATTCAAGAGATTCAGATAAAAAAAATAAAAAAAACTTTCTCCACTAAAAGTTGAATTGTCGATTATTCAAAGGTTATACAAAAGTATTTCTTAAAACTTTTTTTAAACCAAGATTAACATGAAAATGCAACATCCTTACACATTCACTCAGTAACGGGGTGTTTCAAGTTCTTAAAGTAAATAAAGTAAATTACCTTAAGCTCCTGTGTTATTTAGTCCTACATGTGTAATACTTTATTTAATGTTTCTATGAAATATATTTTTCATAATGTATGTTGACAATTCCAGACTTTCCAGACTTTGTAGACCTCCAGCAGAGATGGACTGGAGTAAAATATCTGGGTGGAGTCTTCATTTTCAATATTCAATCACTTACACGGTCATTGTGCACTACTGGGTTGCACTTGAATCTCTCCTTGAACCCATTTCATTTGGCTTTTTAAGAAAAATTGACTTCACTCTCAGTCAGGCAAGTGGAAGAGTAGCCCGGTCGCGCCCTCTAGTGGTTAAAATGAAAAACGACAGATAAGAGCCTTGTGCAGAAAAATGCATATTCATGACAAAACTTTTAAACACCACATAAGAGTCACGTTTTTCCTCACATAAACACACAAGTTTTAAAGCTGCTCACTGATTTAAAGTCAAATTTTGAGAGAGTAAGCGCCACACTTCCCTTCTTGTTAGATCACTTATGCCTCTGCTTCTTTTTAGTTCTCATTACACAATCTTGGCTCGCTTTCTATTTTTTCGCCTTACATTCTATGTCTAAATCACTCTTCTCTTTGCACAGAACTTGCCACATGAGGAGCCTGACAAGCTGAGTAACCGAGTCTTTCAGTTTGACCCTGGGAAAGACAGGTGGGCAGAGTGTTCCAGGATGAAGTACTCCAGGTACCGCTGTGGCTCAGCCGTCCTAAACGGAGAAATCTACATACTTGGTCAGACTACAAATGTATTCCTAAGGATTTATTGTGTGTACAACAAGAACTGGTTCCAGATCGTGTGTTTATGTGTCCTTCAGGTGGTATAGGGTGTAGTGGAGAGGACCTTGGACAGTCACGTCGCTGTCTGAGCTCTGTGGAGATATACAACCCACCCACAGACACCTGGAGGGAAGGACCAACCCTGCCCATGTCCTTACTCTCCCTCCGATCCAATACATCCAATGCAGGAGCCGCAGGGGAAAAGCTCTACATCTGTGGTTACTTCAAGGGGGCCGGTCAGTTAGTGAGGACTGTAAATTATTTTTCTAAAAGTCTTGTTGTGAGGTGTTTTTTTTTTGCTTAAGTTATACCTCACATGTTGAACCTCAGGCTAAAATGACTCCTGTTGCACAATTTATGTCACAATAGTCTGGAAATTAGATTTTGGTTGCCCATAAGTTGCAGACTTATTCTCATGACTGCAGGCCGTCATGAGATCATCACCAAGGAGATTTTGGAATTGGACCCTGCAGACAATGTGTGGACTGTGGTGGAAAGACGAGCAGCCATGCAGGACAGCTATGATGTCTGTCTGGTGGCTAATCTCAACCCTCGAGACCTCTTCAGACCCTGATTCATCTCCTACTGACTCTTGAGTAGATGTGACGTGTGGAAAGTGAGTGCCTGTTCTTTAAACCTCATACAACTCTGTTGAAACACAATTTAACTACTGTATTTCTGAGATAATATCATTATAAATAGTTCATTAATAGTTGCAAATGTCATTATTAATGGTGTGAGTCATCATTAGGTTGTTAACCTGTTTTAGATTACTGAAATGATCACGGATTCCATTACTGAATGATGAAATACAAATAAATGATTCATTAGAATAATACATTTTCTCTATTTTAGCTATAATAAATATATGATTATATATTTATATTTACTTATTGGTACTTTTCTCTAATAATCACGTCTTTAGTGTTAGTTTTTGTGTCGTCGTGGTTTATAAGTGGGGCAATAATTTAATTTCTGTTGAGCTTTTCATACTTTTTTTTACTCCCATATCTGAGTTTAAAATAAAACCAATGGAATCCTTCCTCCTTCTCTCTGACTGCAAAGTCTGATTCATCCCGGTTACTTCGAAGTAAGGACTTACTGTGAAGGACTTACTTTTCCTGAGCTCGCCACAAAAGCTCAGCATCACCAAACATGTCCGACTGAAGTGGTGGATTTATGGTAAGCGGTGACCCACATGACATTCCGTACATACCTTCATTCCCTCTTTCCTGCTGCTGATCCGGAGCAACTGCGAAGCCGCGGAAAACCCAAAATGAGTGTGATGCGCCTGGATGTTGCTGTGAGCGCTGGTGTTGGAATGATGAGGCTCCACCCATCAGTATGGGCTAAACGGGTCTGAGGAGAGCTGCAGTTAAAGCTGATCGGATTCTTCATGTTCTCACTTTCTGTTAAACTGGACCAGCTGTGATAACGGTCTATATTTTGAAGACTAAACTGATTTATCTGGCGCGCAAAGCAGTTTGGAGAACGCGTCCTTACGCAGTGACAGGTGCGCACCGTGCGCTCCAGCGCGCACTGAGGATGGGCAGACGCGAGGCTGACGGCGGAGACGCGATGAACATCAGCCACCACTCCGAGCTCGGTTGCCTCCAGGATGAGGTGTCCAGCGGCCGCCGCTCCGGAGAGGAGTCCCCGAGGCTGAACGCACCGAGTCCCTGCAGCGCGAACGAGCGGCGCAGAAACCCGGATATGGAGCCGATGGGCCGGACGGCGACCGTCACAGCGACGATGGAGGTGAAGAAGCACCAGCACAAACACAACTTGAAAGCTGTAGTTGCAGGCTTTTTATGTCTAATGCAACCATCCTTTTTGTTACTGAAGATTATGATACCATTTCTTATATGCCTGTTTATGCATGCATAGCCTTCTCACTGCAAGTAACAACAGTTTGTTGTATGCTGTTATATCAGTGACGTGCGGTCAGGGGAGGCAGGTGAGACACGGCCTCACCTGCTATCATTAAAGAAAAAAATGAAAAATGGAAGAAATAAATTAAATGCTCATATTTATCCAGCGATGTGTATTATAAAATTTAGGTGTACAAAACTGTGGCGAGACCAGCGATGTTGTTTGGTCTAGAGACAGTGTCAATGAGGAAAAGACAGGAGGCAGAGCTGGAGGTAGCAGAGATGAAGATGCTGAGGTTCTCTTTGGGAGTGACCAGGAAGGATAGGATCAGGAATGAGTACATCAGAGGGACAGCACATGTTAGAGGTTTTGGAGATAAAGTCAGAGAGGCCAGACTGAGATGGTTTGGACATGTCCAGAGGAGAGATAGTGAATATATTGGTAGAAGAATGCTGAGTTTTGAACTGCCAGGCAGGAGGCCTAGAGGAAGACCAAAGAGGAGGTTTATGGATGTAGTGAAAGAGGACATGAAGGTAGTTGGTGTGAGAGAAGAGGATGCAAAGGACAGGGTTAGATGGAGCGGTTGATTCGCTGTGGCGACCCCTGAAGGGAAAGGCCGAAAGGAAAAGAAGATGTGTATTATAAAATTTCTGTTTAACGTCACCAATTATAGGTTGTTTTTCCTCAAAATCGCTGAATTTTCACATTTACCGCAGCAAAACTGAGCAGAGACCTGCGGTGAGGCACCAGCCAGCCGAGACTCACCATGGATTGATCAATAGCTCAGATAGCTGTGCTGGTATGCTATACAGTGAGACCGTAATGCTATCTCTCTATATGTCGCTATTAAAATGTTCAAACACTTTTGCACTATCAACTAAATTCCCGTAATTTAGCTAATGTATATAATATACAGTGTTTTTTGTCAACAGCTGCATGTGTGTAGGCACTAGGTGAGGCACAAAAATACCCGGCCTCATCGATAGGGGGCGCTGGTGATTCCAGAGATTCGTCTTGGGACTCCTCAGCCGAAGAAGAAGTGAATGCAGGCTACGATCTACATTAAGTCAAGTGCAGCAATTATTTTTTTTCCGCTCGCCTATTCAAATGAAGGATTAAATATTACAAACTGAAGGAAGATACGGACAATTTCTACAAACAAGTTATTGACGCGTTTGTTCCGAGGGAGCGGCGCATGGACTTCATTTACAAGTAAACCTGACATATTAACAGGTAGGTAACAACATTACGTTTTTTTTTAATCAAATATGCTTATTTGTGTTTTACAGTTTGTATATGTAAATAATTCTGCAATGAGACTTTAACATAACCCACTCACAGTTGCTAATTAAATGGTGAATAAGCTACACTGTAGGTTCATATTTTTGTAAGTCTGATCACGTGATCAAGATGACGTCGGCGCCTCACCAGCCATGAACGTCACTGCACGTCACTGTGTTATAATATGTGATGTATAGTGACTTCCTGTCTCGACCAGACATGAGTTATGAAGAGGAGGAGAATAAGAGGAGAGGAAAACACGTTTCACTCTGTCATTATAAAAAGGTTGTGCAGAAGATTGTGCATCAATCTGCACGCATGTAGCGTTGTCTACACCGTACAAAAAAAGAAGTATCCTGTTCCATCTCCATGATGTGTCTGCATGGCTTCTCATGCATTCTGTTAGTTTGGCATGGTTTTTCACATACATCATTTATTCGGATGAATAATGATGTATGTGAAGCATGCATCATTAAATTTCAATTTCAAACTCTCATTTATTGTGTAATAATCTAATTGTAACATGTATTTGTTACATGCTTTGATGCATTTTTATGCTTTATAAAACATTTAGGTCTGAATTTTGGGGGGCTTGGAACGGATTAGGGCATTTGCATGGAAAACGAGTCTCTACTTACAAAATTTTGTACTTACGGAATTTCTTCCAGAACCAATTAATTTCGTAAGTAGAAGTACCACTGTATATTATGATTGAAAATAAATATCTTCGGATGGGCTATCCAAATCATAGCATCCGTTATAACACAGTGGTATCCACTATCCACGCTTAGGATAGCCACTAATGACTTGAAACTGGATCCCAAAGAGGGGAACTCCATCAGTCTGAGACTCAGGTGTGTTAACACGCTTAGGTTGTGTTTTTATGTGTTCAAAAGCCACTTTTTTAAATATAAAATCAACAACCTGAAACCTAGAAACAGAGTTTTCTAATACTTTATTTACATCTCATCTTTGCATCAAAGGAGTGGTAATGGAAGGGTTAATGACCCCTCCCAGAGGCAATAGTCGTTCTTCTCTGCCAAATATTTACATTTTATTGATTTGTTGTATAGAACATTTTCTCCTCTAAAAAAAGGAGACGGTTCAGGAATGTAGACGGAGAGATAAACCCATGAACCAACATCATGGTTTTGTTGATGGCAACCTCTTGTCAAGAACATAGCGCAAGGAAGCAAGACTCAAGTGCACAACTCTGAGCGGTAAGATCAGAAAACCAAGTTTATTTCAGACAAGTTTCGGTACACAGGTAAGGCAGTCAATCCAGGCAGAAGTATTCAAGGCGGTAGGCAAAAAGACAAGGTCAAAATACAAGCAAGGTTCAAACATAACGATAACGAGAGCAATGAACTATAACAAACTGGCGAAAAGACAAGACACAAAGAGGGAATATATGTAGGACTGATGGGGGTGATAGGAGACAGGTGCAGGAAACACAATCAGGGATCAGGTGCACGCAGATGGGGAGGGGGCAGGGCAGACAGGAACCTGGAACAGAGACAGGGGTGAGTGATCACAAAAGAAAACAGCAAGACAAGACATGAAACTTAGGGAAGCAAATAAAACACTAAACAAACAGGATCATGACACCTCTCCCACAAGTTTACCTTCCAGCCAACCTCTCACTCACACTGCACACTCACACACACTATTAATATGGACTCCTATTAGTCCAGTGTTACATTCTCCCACTCAACCCCTCCTCTCTTTGCTCACCATAGAGCAGGGGTCACCAAATGGCGGACCGTGGTCCGGATCCGGACTGCGTGATGTTTCTGTCCAGGCCCGTCACCACTCCATGATATATTCAGAATAAATTTTCTCTGCACATTTTTCCTGACGGTCACGGCTACAGACGGTGGGCGCTGCTCCTCCAGTTAACACGGTAGTAGCGCCACTCAGTTCAGCCAATCAGATCGTTTGTTTACCTGCCCTGTCAGCAAACCTGGAAGTGCTATTACCGCTGTGAGTTTGCCGCTACAGGAACACAGAGGAAGGGAGATGGTGAGGACAGCATAGCTTCAAACGAATGGAGGTTAATGAGGAAAACCGCTGGTTAACAATGAGTGGACGAAATTTATGTTCATTCCTCCGTCAGGCAGTTCAAAACCATTTTACCTCATATAGTCTGAACATATATCACTAATTAATTAATTAATAACGTGAAGCGACACTATGAAACAAAGCACAGAGCTTTTGCGCAGAATTATCCCCTGAAGTCCGAGCTGAGGGCAAAATGACCGAAAAAAATGCAAACGAATGTTCACTAAAGGCGTGGTGGAGTTTGGGACAACATAAAACATCTTAAGTGATGGGACAGTGTGAATAAGTCCTTAAACACTGTTGTTGACACATTATTTGAGGGAAAACAGAAAGATGAGATGTTTGGAAAAATTTTCAATGTCAACTTCAACAGCAACCAGAAAACCAGAAAGATTAACAGCTTGATGCAGCTATTCAGAGAGCACCATGAACATCTGTGGCCATTGATGATTTGTATCTTGTGTGTGTGTGTGTGTGTGTGTGTGTGTGTGTGTGTGTGTGTGTGTGTGTGTGTGTGTGTGTGTGTGTGTGTGTGTGTGTGTGTGTGTTAGGTTCCGTCACAAAGATTAGGAGCTCTTTGCTGAGTGTAACATCACGATGAAACACACACAAGAGGAGAGAGGACATACATGCAGCAATAAAAGAGATTCTGACAAAGTCCAGTGGTCTCTTTCACCACACATGACAGAGACCACCACAAGGTGTGCCTGGGCATACCTTGTGCACAGGCACACCTTGTGTACAAGTAAATTACTGGCAGGCCATATGCCCCTTTCTCTCATGAAGAAAGTTCTGTTTGCATTTTTCCCCTGAAAGAGCCAGTTTTTAGTCATGCTTTCTGAACATGTTAATGTGTTGTTGTTTTTTTACTTGAAGTTTCGGCCTTCGGTTGTTGAGGCTGGGATGTCTTTAATTTACGAGAAAAAAGATTATTCAGCTCTTTGTTCACTTTATTTTTAATTCTGAAGTTTGTGTGTTCTTTAATCTAACATAAAGGCTTGAAATTTATTTTCCTGGGTCTACTTTTATTTATGGTGAGGTAAAAGAGCTCGCTATGCACTCAGTTAAACATTTTCTGCATTAAAAATTGATAATAAATGATAATGTGGACATAGGGGATGGCTACAAGACACAAACTGGACTTGGGTTCGGACCTTTTACTAAGAGGAAATTTTTATAACCGGACCTCCGTGACTTTTAATTGAATACCTCTTCCATAGAGGGTGAGAGCTGCAATGATGTATTACTGACTATCTCATTAGACAATATCATAAAAAGCCTGTTGCCAAAGCAACGGCTCCCTGTGTTTCCATAGTTAACAGCCGCCATGTCAAGCTGGTGAATTCTCCCCTGCTGAAAGATGGGAGGAGGAAATGACGTCCAATAGGGAGCAATTAAACAGAGAGTCTGAGAGGAGGAGGAAGAGAAGATGGCGAACAATCTGACCCCTACTGGTCACAGCTGAGTTGTGTAGCACACATCCTGCAAAATAAAAAGGTGATAAGTTAAGGTTGAGGTAGGACTGAATGAACAAAGAGGTGTGATTGATATTCATGTTGTTGAACTCACAAGTACAACGTCCTTGGGGCTCCAGGTCCTGCAGGATGTGAAGCACTGCATCATGCACCGTGGCAAACAGCCGACTCTTTGGGACGTTGTCTGAGAAGAAACCACCAGCTTCCAGCTGCTCCACAACGTGTGCTAATATTTAACCACACATAAAAGCATGCATAGGGTAAAGAAATTATTTTGTCAATATAGAGATAAATATTTGTGTCTAATGTCATGTGTCAGAAATAGTTTGGTGTCACTGAGGCTGAGACCTTTGTGTATTCATTCTACAAATCTTAAATGAACTTTGACTCTGTTTTGTCAGCTGAGCCACTCACTTTGACAGCCTGCGAGATAGATGACTATATCAATTTCTGCAAAGTCTTTGAAAATCTGAAAGAGAAAAAAATTAGTTTGAGGTTAGCATTGTCCTCCTGTGTTATCCTCCCAAATAACAATTTCTCAGCCAGTCAGTTGATCTGTCAGTAAACATTGGTTGTTCGGGGAATTAGTAAAAAAGCTATTCAAAATTAATTCATGACGTTTGGGTCTAAAAAATCATACATATTGAGGAGTTTTACCAGTTATACCATTTGAATTTTAGAAAATACTTGATCTGGGCTATTTGGAGTACTTATAAGGCCTTAAAACGATCTTATATTATTTATTTTATA
This sequence comes from Antennarius maculatus, assembly GCA_013358685.1. Lineage (NCBI taxonomy): Eukaryota > Metazoa > Chordata > Actinopteri > Lophiiformes > Antennariidae > Antennarius > Antennarius maculatus. The sequence goes on from CM023607.1 coordinate 26,081,462, forward strand.
TGTATGCATTTGTCTGCAATATGTTTCCATGGCAGCAACTTTTCCTCACTCTTGTATGAAGAGTTTGAGTATTTTTGTTTTGACCTACAGTACATCTCTGAGACTATTTTCTTAGTATTGGAGGGATGATAATAAGAATAATTTTGACATTTATTTCTAGCTGACTATGATCCAATCTACTATTTAACTGTAATAAATACATTAGCACATACAAACTCTGCCTCTCACATACATTTTTAAAGGATTTCACAGTGACTGTGTCCACGAAGCTGGTTGTGGAAATGTCCAAGATGATGCTGTGTGTTCCTGGTATGATCATTATTTCCTTCTCCTCATCGATTTGCTGCAGTTCCTCATTGATGCTCTCGTCACACTGGCAGACCATGCCTGAATCTGTGTCTGAGATGCTATGTCGGTAAGCCAAGTTTGCTTGGCCTTTAAGGTCACTTGTCAAGTTTTCGGTCAGGTCTATATTTTCCCTTTCACTTGGTCCTTTCAGTTCTGGAGAGACTTCGTTCTTCTTTGCTTTGGCCAACTCATTTTTCTGGAAAAATTAAAAAATTAAAAATTTTAAATTATTAGTTCAAATATGCAATTTTTGCAATATAAAATATACAAATGTGTCATTTAGGACATCATACTTGTTTCTTTTCCTCCTTTCTAAGTCTCTTTTTCTCTTTATCTTGTTCACGTTTCAGTTTTGTTTCTTGTTTCTTCTTCTGCATCAGCAGCTTCCCGAGGTCAATTCCACTCTGCACAGAAAACAAAGCATCACATGAACTAAAGACATAAGAAAGTGTGATGAGAGAGAGACAGGGGGACAGGAATTCAATCTGCATTCAGAAAAAGTCATCTTCACACACCTTTTCTTGCAAGGCGTCCAAGTACAACTCAACGTTTGCGTAGTAAATAGTTGTTGATGAACGGAAGATTTTAATTCCTGGAATCTCCTTAGCCTGCAGGCACACATCATAAAACGGAAGACTTCAGACTCTCACATCCTCTTTCACTCTGATTTGTACTTTTTACCTCAAAAAAGGTACTGTTTGACTAAATGGGCTACCACTTACTGACTGAAAGTTGAACTAACTTTCTGCAGAATGTTCTGGTAGAGGCTTGGTCCAAAACTAAATATAATTAATCAAACCACCAAAGGTATATTTTGATCTAAATATTACAAGTGGCACATCAGATTTTTTTTATTTCAAAAGTTGCTTTAACTTACATTTCTTAAGAATCCAGTGTTTGTAAAATGAAACTCACCTCCTGGTAGAGGTCTGTATCCAGATAGATGTCAGTGCCTGGCACGTTGCCCAAGATAGCATAGTGAGGTCTGAAAGGTATTAAAACATTATTAAAATTAGAATTGCCCTACACTTATATTTATATTCATATTTTATCTGTGTATCACTAATTATTTAAAGAATAGTATGCAGTTACAGTTGTGTTCTGAAGATGACGGTGAGCATGGCAAAGGCAATGGATACGGCCAGCCCCAGGTCCAGATTGAGCAGGATGGTGCTTGTGAATGTTACCAGCCACACCACCTACCAGAAACACTTAAGTCAGCAGGTTAAAAACTCCAGGGAGTTCTCACAGTAAGTAAAATGAGAAGAATTAGACATACCAGATCAACCTTGTTGGTCCTCCACAGTGTTGGCACATCTGTAAACTGCTTGAACATTCCTTTCAAATTTACCAAAACAATTGCAGATAAGACAGCCTGAGGAAAAAGCCAACATTTACACCTTTTTTCACATCAGTGACATCACTCATGAATTTAATTCACTCCCAGCAAAAATAACAATCATTGTATGGAAATGATGCTGCAGAGTTACCTTGGGAAGATCTTCAAAGAGAGCCCCTAATTTTAAAATTATAATCAGGACAATGACACAAGAAATCAGTCCTGCAACCTGGCAAAACACACACACACACATACACAGAAATAGAATTTGCAGTTGTTAGAAAGTTAAATATAAAAATTAATTTGATGTAAACAGATGCATCTTTGACATCTTCAAGGGGAAACTGTGTGTGATATTTCACATATGGTGTAATATGTCATACACACGGGACGACAACAACTCGGGTGTTTGTATTGTGTTTACTTGTGTTTTGCCTCCAGTGGTCTCCTGGACGAGGGTACGAGACATGGCGGAAGTCACAGTGTAGCACTGGAAAAAGCTGCCAAAAGTGTTACTGAGACCTAAGGCAAACAGCTCCTGGAAAAGAACAAACATGAAGACACTTCCATTGATACAGACATTTGGTTTTATTAACATTTTGGTCTGGGGTGTGTAATCTTCAAGTCAAAAGCATGATCAATTAAGAATAGAACATGCATGATTGAATCAGCCAGTCCTCGGTAGACCTTCATCAGCTCCGCTTGTGTTTCTGAATGGAATATTTGCAGAGGTAGGATAATTAAAAAAAAGTGGCCAGAGGAGTAATTTGCTAGGTTTTAGCGATGATTCCAGTCAAAAGTGGGATTTCAACTCTGAGTGCTGTCCAGTTAACTTGTTCATGTCAATAACAAATTATGACCACACTAAAAGCACTGCTGAGCCCATTTTAATGTATACTTGACTTGCTGAAGCTAGCGGTATTAATTATTTAGAAGGTCAGTTTTCATTGGCTCTGAGAACCTCACATTGGCCAGTTCGCCGTTGTCACCACAGCAAGCCCATAAAATTTATAGAGCAGTCTTTTTATTTACAGAAGACATCCTAACAAAATTCCAAAAACACAATTTAAATCATTCCCTTGTAATTCAAATACACACAAACACTCTGATGCACACCTAATTCCTGCACAGATGTACTCACACATACATATATATTCTTCCATCAGGGAAACGTGTTTAGATTTTTTAAACATTATTTTTGTTTAGTTGGTTGTTACCTTTTGCAACAAAGCTATTGTCCCACTGATGATTTTGCAAATGGACATAAACAACAAGCGCAAACAGCTTGCATGACAGAATGTATAGTTTGGAAATTAATGAGGTTAGAGAAAGTTTATTTGGTAGTGCGAAATTTTACACTGTAATATGGCACCAAATAAGCAAAGCTTTTGAGAAGCATTAGTGTTCAACAGCAATGCAGGTTAATGGATTTGTAACATGATGCTGTGCACAAGAAGAATTTTGAGGTGTTACATTATTATCTATTTATTAAATCTTAAATAACTCTCTAGTCGTCTCCTAATGAGGTTTAGGTGGTCCACTTTCCGTCTGTAAATGCTGTTAGGATTTAACTGAGACGTAGATGTTTCATAAATGACTTGCAGATGGGGACTAAAAGGGAACAAGAGAAATCTCTGATCATAGAATACATCAATATACAATAGAATATAAGAAAAAAATCCATTTGTGAACAGTGGCTTTTATTATTTTTAATATTAGATCCTCCGTCTTGTCGTTTAATGATGTTCGCTGCAGTTATTACAACTAAACATCAATGATCAAATCCCCAGCAGTCACCATGAAAATGAGAAAGGCCCTCTCCCAAGGGTTTGGCCATTGTGGGCTAATAGATATCTAACTGAATAACAGAAAGCTGGCGATGGGGCACGGTAGATACTGTTCTCTATGTCAACACACAACGCTAATTCTGAGGTCACAGTAAGCAATGATTCGTTGTTTTAGGTACGCAGTTATTCTTGACCTTTAACCCTTCATTTAAAACACAATTTCACTACAGTACTATTAGAAGTAAATAGCATGTTGAGTTAATTTATTTTTTTCATTTTGCTTTTCTAATTATAATTGCATTAGATTGGCTGAACATTCATTCATTTTCTCAACCCGCTTAAGCCGGTTGCGGGGGAGCCGGTCTCAGGGCGTGAGGCGGGGGACACTCCGGGCACGACGCCAGTGTACCACATAGAAACAAACAATCACTCACGCACACACTCACTCCTACGGTCAATTTGGGAGCAGCCAATCAACCTGAAGCGCATGCTTTTGGAGTTGGGAGGAAGCCGGAGAGAACCCACGTAGACATGGGGAGAGCATGCGAACGCCGCACAGAGCGGGACTCGAACCCGGGTCCGCCGTGTTGTGAGGCGACAGCGCTACCCACTGCGCCACCGTGCCGCCCTGGCTGAACATTAATTTATTTAAAATTGACCCAGTTTGTGAAACAAATACACAGTATACAAAAAAAAAAAAAAACGTCTGTTGAGTTGTCATGTTGCACTGTCTGGAATCCAGGACAATATGACTCTTTTTCTCAACAGCATGAGATGTCATGGAAACGATGAATGAGCAGAGACTCAAATCTAATTCAGCAATGAGTCAGGGAGATATGGGGAACACACATATAACTGTGTCCAGTGTGTTGTGTGTGTGTATTCCTCACCTGGTTGCTATCCACTCTGTAACCATGTTTTAGGCCAAATGTTTTTCCAAGGGAAATACAAATGGCAAAACCCACAATGGCCACTGCAAAAGCGCTACCAATCACTTGAGAGAATACTGAGGCATCCGGAGCTCGCGGGACCTTGAGCCTGTAGCAGGATCAAAATATGATTGTTTCAGGAATTGGTCACTACAAGTTATTCAGTACACCGAGTCTTGACACATGAGCATCGTAGCAAACAACCGGTAAACTATTAAATATCTTGTCCAAATAAAGAGTTGCATGTTTTAATCCCTCGCAGCTTGGCTGACATCCTGCCTTGTACTTAACACAAACAATTAAATTGTTTATTTCAATTTTATTTTTTTTGCATAGCTCTCCATAAACACATCTGCAAATTCAGAAACACATAATTTAACCTTTGATCTTCCATTAATATTAGAAAAAAAAGCCAAATCAGAGTAATTTTAGAGTATATTACAATAATCTGCCTTTGAATGTTACTTTACCTTTCCATATGCTACTTCATTCTCTGTAGGGAAACTTTGTCACCTTATGGACTTTCCCATTACAGAAACTTTTCCAGAAACAGAAGTGTTTCATAAAATGACACACAAATACACACTATGACTGTTGTTTCTCTTTTAATCACAAGATCCACATATGTATGATGACAACATTTAGGTGTCAGAGAGCTTGTGAAAAGTCTTCCTCCCTTAACTGCCCTGAGTCTCAACTCTTCTCCAAATCAGTGTCATTCATACACACACATCCACACAAACGTACTAGATTTGATGGAACTAGATTAATAATCACATCCTGTAAACTTCACTTTGTTCAAAAACATAACTTACTTATCTTAACCTACACTCAAATAATTATCTAACATCGGCATTGACTACTGTTTTCCTACTACACACCTTTGAAACACACAAAGATGAACCTACCCATTGGGAATCTCTCCAACCACACTGATGCTGTATTTCCCCGGCAGGTCAACCAAGTGGCTGATGAGGGTTGCCAGTATGACCTGTTGAAAAACAGGCACAGTCAGTGAAAGGGATAAAGTGTCAGCTTCACCAGTATAGCACAATGTCTGATCCTCATGGTCAAGATGCCCCCTGCTGGACATGTAAAGGCACAGACCTTCTGCTGAAGTGGAAAAAAAAAAGGTAGGAAACCACCACATGAAGGACTCACCACAATGAGTTCAACAGGGATGGGCATGGGCAGCTTGTGTCTGTAGTAGGCATTGATTTCTTTGAGCACACTGACAATAAAGAGAGCAACCAGACTGATCAGCAACTCCGGCACATGGGTCCCAAGAAGGAGTCGACACAGATCCACCAGAGTCTGTGAGCATCAGAGTGTGGGGGGAGAGGATGGCAGAGGAAGATAACACGGAATCACGTTACTAACACGTAGTGAAAGGGAGTGTGTGTAGCTCAATGGAGGAGTGCTGATTAATCTCACAGCCCTTAGCTGTTCTTGAGTTCATTAAACATGGAGTGGTGCGCGTGACAGAAGAAGAACCCATTAAACTTGGGAGTGAACTCAGGCAAGAGTCACCTTGAACTAATTTTTTCACCCTTTTTCTTTTAACATTATAAAAATAAGACTCATGTTTGTGTGGATTATCATTCATTTGGGCCATGGTGATCCTGAGAGCTTTAATATTTGGACTTCCTCAAGAGGTTTGAAGATGTTTCATTGCATCCAAGAGGCCTTATCAGTTCAAAGTGACTGAGGAGAAGTTACAGGTATTTAACCTCCACAAACACAGCTAATGTTGCATGTGTGTTGTTGACCTAGCTGGAACTACAGTGGTACCTCTACTTACGAATGTCTCTACTTACAAAATTTTGTACTTCTCAGCAGGAAAATATTGCCTCTAGTTACAGAAAAAATTTCAACTTACGAAAAGTAAAAATACAGTATGGGCAGCTCCCACAGGTTCCTGAACGCAACATTCTCATTGCTGCTCTGCCATTGGCTATTACCTAGTATATTCCTGGCATCTCATTGGCTAAGAGGGACCTTTGTGTGGAGCTAGATTGGTGTTTATGCATTGTCCTCATTCAGCCCTCAACCCATGAAATGTTCTGATAGTTTTGCGCAAATATATTAACTTTTTGAGTATTTGCTATGGACCCCAACAAAGTGACGGAGAAAAGAGGAAACGAAAAGACGAAGAAAAGAGTTTTTTTGTCCATACAAACAAAGCAGGAGATAATAGAAAAGCGTGAAAAGGGGATGCGTTTGGTTGATCTCACCAAAGAATATGGCCGAAATGCATCTACAATCGCCACGTTATATAAAAAAAGGAAGTTTAAGGAGTTTAAGGCTTCGCGTGGGTGGTTGGAGAAGGTCAGAAGGAGGACTGGAACTCTTTTTTTCGGCTTGGTGAGGCAAGAGCACATGAAGCAAAGAGGGCAAAAAACAATGAGGACAGCAGTTAAAAGGTAAATGACCGTCATTATTTTTCTTTACTAAATTATGCACAACTCTCATTTATTGTGTAATAATCTAATTGTAACATGTATTTGTTACATGTTTTGATGCATTTTTATGCTTTATAAAACATTTATGTCGTAATTTTTGGGAGGTGGGACGGATTTGGGCATTTGCATGGAAAACGCGTCTCTACTTACGAAATTTTTTACTTACGTAATTATTTACGTAATTACGTTTATTTTTGATTTACAGACACCCCCTAACTTTTTGGGAACTATTCCAACATTGTTCATTTATGTTTGACATTGCATAATGCTGAAATCTGACAGTAGATGGCGCATTTGTGCCACTGTGGATCCATCACAGACATCACATTTCCAGTGTTTATGCTTGGCCAAAAGACTTGAAGATAAAGCAGCAGCACCTGAACAAGATGCTACCTTCATATTCTTATTTATTTGTGCTAAGTACATCTATTTATTGGATTTATTATTTATTACTATTATCTACAAAATACCCAGAAATATAACATTCAGTATATTAAGTAATTAATCCTGTTATTAAAAGTCAGTTCAAACGAATGAAAAATGAAAGTGTAAATTTTTAAGATTGAGTCAACAGGACAAGCTGATCCAAGTTGGCAGGTTCTTCAACAGTTTACCTCCTGCCTGCAGCCATCCATCTGTCAAAGTACTGGGGTCACCCTTTTGTATCGGAACAATTTACAGTAATTGTTTTATAAACATGTTTTGGTTTTACATTCTTTCTGGGGACAATAAAGTATTTCACAACTGATGTATACAGCTTCTGTTGCCACATTCAGCGTGACAGCTGGAGTGAGACATTCCGTTTCAAACTGTTTCAGTTAGCTGAGCTCTGGTTCGTGGTACTGATAGCAAGAATTACACAGATTCCCGGTCTTCTTCTTTGTTTTTTTTTTTTTTTTTTGTCTTTGTGTTTTTATTCAATTTTCAATTTTAGCAAATACAAGAACATTAATACAAACGGGAGAAAAAGAAGGAAAAAAAAAGAAAAAAGGCACAAACAGGGGGACTTTCCCCTAAGGTTTTCAGCAGTCCTTCATACACACACCTGACAAATTGAAAGAGGTAGTTAATCAGCCTGCAGTGTATAGCAACATTCAGGTGAAGTCCGATCTTACAGGTTTCACATATTCTGTCCATTTGGACCAAATCTGATAAAACTTACCTCTTTGTACTTTAAGAGTAAATGACAGTTTTTCCATGATGTAAATATCATATACCTGTATAATGTCCAGCCATTCATCAACAGTGGGGGGTTCAACCCTTAGCCATTTTCTTGTTACAGTTTTTTTACTTGCTGCAACTTATTTACCAAGCAACTTCTTATCGTTGTTACAGACATTTTCAGTTGATATATTTCCCAAATATAAATTTTCACAATTAAAAGAAATGTTTGAACCAAATATATTATTTATGTGTTTATGGATCTCTTTCCAGTAAGGTTGTATGATGGTACACTTCCAGAAGATATGAGAGTGGTTCGCTTCATTTGTCCCGCAGTCTCCAACAGGCGTCTCCACTGCCCTGATTCTGAGTTGGTGTAATGAAAAATCTCACCACATTCTTCCAACAAAATTCACGCCAAGTATTTGATCCTGTTGCGGTCCACTGCAAACTGCATATTTTGTCCCAACTCCCCTCAGAGATATCTATATTTAATTCTTTTTCCCGTTTCCTTTTTATGTACTCTGTACTCTCAGTTTTGGACTGTTGGATTCCATTATATAGCACAGAAATTATTTTCTTACAAGTTTGAGATTGAGTTAATGTTAAGAACGCCTGTAGGGATCCTGTAGCGAGTTTTCCCCCAGTCTTTTCCAAGTTGTGGTGTCTAACTTGCAAATATCTATAGAAATCCTCCTTTCCTAACCCATTTTGTTCTTGTAAAACCTCCAATCTCTGGAACACCCTTTGTGAACAAATGAGTAATATGACGTTAAACCCTTAGAAATCCGTCTTTTAAATCCGATATCATTTTTGTTTGATGCAAAGTCTGAGTCAAATGCACACCACCTCATGATCTTAACAGATTCCCCAATTTGCAAATTTTAATTAATTTTTGCAAAGATTTTAGTATAACATCCAAGAAAAGTTCCTCTGAGACCATCAGTTCATCCTGTAGTGTCTTATCTGCTATTATAGCTGCAGTAGGTATTCCTTTAATAACTGTATTTTCAATTCTCTTCCACCCTGCAGTGTATGTTGGGGAGCATAAACAAACTAATGGCCTCAGCTGAGCTGCCAAATAATATTCCTGCAGGCAGGGAAGGCCTATTGCACCCCGATCCTTTCTTAGCTGCAGAGTTTTAAATTTAATTCTGGCTTGTTTCCCTTGCCATATAAACCGGGATAGTAACCTATCCCATTCTATGAATTGTTTAGAGGGTATTCTGACTGGCAAGCACTGAAATAAATAAAGCATTCGAGGGAGAGTATTCATCCTAATTGACTCCACCTGAGAGTTCAGACTTAGAAAGGGGACATTTGTCCATCTTTGAATGTCAGATTTTAAATTTAAATTTAAATTTAGATTTTAAATACAAATATTATTGTATTTAAAGTTTTACAAATATTATTGTATTTAAAGGACCATAATTGAGTTCAAACATTTCTGAGTAATCTTTAGGTATTAATACACCCAGGTATTTGATCAACTTTGCTTTCCATTTCCAGGTATACAAGTTTCTAATTTCAGTTGGAGGGTCGTAGTTAAGTGCTAATATCTGAGTTTTATTAACATTAATTTTGTACCCGGAGAGAAGGCCATATTCTTCTACTATATTCATTAATTTCGGGAGTGTCTCTGTGGGTTGTGTTAAATATATTAACAAATCATCTGCAAATAGAGCCAACTTAACTTCCCCAGATGTCATCGTTACCCCCTTAATGCCTGAACTCTCCCTAATCCACTGACTAAGAGGTTCTATGAACAATACAAAAAGGAGCAGGGATACAGGGCACCCCTGTCTTGTTCCTCTTTCCAGAATGAATGAGTTGGTTAGATCTCTGTTAATTTTGATTTTGGCTGTAGGTTTATCATATAATGAAGCAATAGTGCTAATTAGTGACCTGTGAAATCCAAATTTTGAAAAGAACGTTATAGAGAAATGACCATCGTACCGAATCAAAAGCTTTCTCCGCGTCTAGACTCACAATGAGTGTTTCCAGCTTTTGTTGCGTTGCAATTTTTGTAACATGTAGTGTTTTCCTGGTGTTATCCTGGGTCTGTATATGTCTAATGAATCCTGTCTGGTCGTCATGTATTAGCTCTGGTAAAGCCAGCTCTAATCTTTTGGATAGTATGGATGTGAACAATTTATAGTCAATATTCAAAACACTGACTGGACAATAATTCCCACATTCTGATTTATCTTTCCCCTCCTTTGGGATGACGGAAATTATTGCCTCACTCCACGATGGCGGGGTTATGTTCTTCTCTAAGACAAAGGTAAATGTTCTTAAGAGTGTTGGGGCGAGCTGGTCAGACATCACCTTATACCATTCAGAGGTGAAACCGTCCGTCCCCGGGGACTTGCCTCCTTTTAGTCTCCCAATGGCCGACTTTAGTTCTCCTATTGTTATTTTAGATGTTAGTCTACGATTTTGTTCCTCTGTGACCTTTGGTAAATGCAGTGAAGATAGAAAGGCATCAATCTGATGTTCCTCTTTCAATTGTGGTTGTGAATAGAGTTTTTTATAAAAATTTTCAAAGCATTCTTCTATCTTTTCCAGGCTGGTCTCTAATGCATTTGTTCTAGCGTTTTTTATTTTCTGTATAGTTCTATGATATATATCTGCTTGTTGTCTTCTCATCTTGTATGCTAGGAGTTTAGCTGCTTTCCCTCCCGTTTCATAGTATCGTTGCTTTGTAAAAAGAAGCTTATTTAAGATTTCATTTGTGTATTGCCATTTTGGATTTTGTCCCTTCGTCTTCCAAATTTTTAAGTTTAAGTTGCCTGATTTTCTTTTCGGTTGAGGTTATTGCCATCCACTATATGTTCATAATTTACTGCATTAGATATGAGGATGGCCACTACTCTCCGCATCCCTGACTTATGAGAGGAGAAATAGACATGCTTAAATCCTACTTTATTTAGTTTGGCATGTTCTACGTCATCAAGATGGGTTTTCTGCAGGAAAGATACTTGAACTTTTTCTTTTTTAAGTTTGGACAAAATTTTCCACCTCTTAATAGGATTGAGTAACCCATTAATATGGAATGTAGCCACTCTCATAGACCTGTTCTGCATCTAGGTGATTCCTGTCTGGAATGCTCCTGTGACCCCCATAGACTCCCCCCACCCTGCTGGAACAAGTAAAGTGTAAACAAAAAGATAAAACAAAAGAATAAACTCCCCATAAACGCACATAACACACATCATGAACAGTGACTCCCTATGTAGGGGTCAATTAATCTGACCCTACTGAGCCTGTTGACAGTGGCTCCCTGGGAAAACCCTCCTGTGTCCGACTGAAGGGGCCCTTATGTGTGACAGTCAACATAGTGCAAAAATGGACCCGAAAGAACCTTTTAAATGTCCAAAACCTTCTCTACCATAGTTTTCACCATACTGTTCTCAGTTTGTTAGGAGCAACGTAAGAAGGTGAGGGGGCATAGTCTCGTACATGGTTTGTTAGGTCGTAGATGGAGCCGGTGAGGTTATCCTGAAGGTGCGATGTTTCCCCTTTATAGTATGAATCACGTTCACCCTGGGTCGGGCCCTTCTTTGCTCGTCGGTCCACTCTCCTCCAGGTCAGACTCTGGATCTGCTCCATCATTGTGGCCAGAGGTCTGAAGATCTTCACGGTGTAACCTCTGCTGGATAAATCCTCTGTCGCCTCCTAAATCGTGTCGTAGATTTTTGTGTCATCTTTGTTCCTGACTCGAAGCCTGGCCGGGAAGAGGGTCTGGAACTGGATTTGGTTCTCTTTCAGGTTCTTACGGACCTCAGCATATTCTTTTCTTTTCTTAAGGATGAGCGGTGGACAGTCGTGGTCCAGATTAATCTGGTTCTCCTTAATCTGGTGAAGACTTTACCCTGTCAGGCCTTGCGGAGTATTGTTTCTTTGGTTTTAAAACTGAGGAACTTGGCTACAATGGAGCATGGCGGAGCGTCTTCTGGCAGCTGTGGTCCAGCCGAGCGGTGTGCTCGTTCAATATTGAGACACGGCGCGTCTTCAGGCAGACCGTCTTGGAGCAACTTCTCCACAAACGAAGTGATCGTTTGTGAGTTCCTCTCAGACCCCTCCGGTACTCCGTAAATTTTTATGTTGTCTTGTCTGGAGTGGCTCTCCAACTCCACGAACTTCTCCTCCAGCCTAGCGTGTAACTTTAGCATCTCCGTCAAAATGTCCTTGGTGTTTTGAATCCTCTCCTCCATGTTCTCAATTCGCCCCTCTGCTTCGTCCAACCTGGTATTCATCTTTAGGATTTCTCCTTTAATCACCTCCAGTTGTTCTTTATTCTCTTGGCGGAACCCTCAGAGCTCACTCAGTATCAGCTGAAACTCGGCCATGTTCGCACCTGTTGCTAGCTACGACGCTAACATTGTTAGCACGGTGCCTCGATGTTCGCACTTAACTCCTTAACCGGCTCCAACTAACACACACCTCTGTGTATTGGTAGAGCTTGTACCCCCGTATTTTTATATTTCACAAGTAGTTTTTTAAGCCAGCATGGGAGTAATAGTAATATTTCTCGGGTTCGGAACGGGAGCTCTCACACTACGTGAACATCTCAACGATGATCCCACCAGAAGTCAGATTCCTTGTCTTCTAGTACAGGAATTTAACTGAAACTACAACACCCATGTTCCCCCACCTGTCACATTCACTCAATTCCCATGAGACCACTTCCAGAAAGGACATTCCTGGCCTCTAACAGAACCTAATCTGAAGCAGGCCTCTGATTACGTAATGGCTTCTCTCTCAGATTCGACTCTTTTGTGTTCTGTCTTGCCCTCTGAAGCATTTCACTAAATCTTTCACTAAATCTATCATTTAAAAGATTGTATTCTTGATAAGATGTTACTGGGTACAGAAACAACTGGGAGCAAATGTCTAATGCACTGAGTCTCTTGCTGGCAAGTAAAACACTTCATCTATTGCTAAGCGAATAAAAGTGAAGATGAACGCACATTTGAAGAGACGTTTTTTCTTAATCCTACTGTTGTTGCACTTGGTGGTCACTGTTGGACAAATTCTTTGTCTTTTTAAATCCCACTTCTTCTTCTTCTTTTCCTTTCGGCTTTTCCCTTCAGGGGTCGCCACAGCGATTCAATTGCCTCCATCTAACCCTGTCCTTTGCATCCTCTTCTCTCACACCAACTGCCTTCATGTCCTCTTTCACTACATCCATAAACCTCCTCTTTGGTCTTCCTCTAGGCCTCCTGCCTGGCAGTTCAAAACTCAGCATCCTTCTGCCAATATATTGTTCAACATACCTTCTATCATTTTGCTACCACCTACTAGCCCCTACACAGCCCCTCACTTTTGCTGCCATGATATCAGAGATTCATCAGCAAAATGGAAGAGATATAAATGACTGCATCTGAATTTATGCCATCACTTAAGGTTTTTATTCCCCATAATGAAAACACGTATAATTTGTTCAATATGTAATGAAAGCTAGATTTTGTTGCAGGATACCCTTGTTTCTGGTCATGGTTGCCGATATGACAGCTGCTAAAAAAGAAAATTGCTCTTTCATTTGTTTTTGTGAGTGAATTGGTTGTATATTTTTTTTCACACATTTGGACGGAGCACAGAAGACATTTTCTCACTGTTTACAGAAGCAAACCTCACTCACTGCTGAATGGGGTTAGCATTTAACACATGTGAAGGAGTGGTATTTATCATTTCACTTGAGTCAACACTGGAACAAATGATTTTGTTTGTTAGCTATCCATCAGCTAAGTCAAAGATGTACTCACGTAAATAAGGGCCAGAGGCCCCGTGAAGCGAGCGGGCCTCACTCCGAACAGGTACTTGAGCTGGGAGATGCATACATGACACGCCGACCCGGTGGTGTAACCACGAACCAGTGGCTCAGACAGGTAGGTGACGACAAAACCAAACCTCACCAAACCCAACAGAATCTTTGAAAAAAAAAAAGATTTTGTCAAAAGAACTGAAATAACACTGAAATCTGTTCCTCCTCATCCATTTCAAAGTGGACATACGTGTAAAAACACACCTGAAAGATGCCTGACAGGACTGTGAGAGAACACGCTATCTGAACTCTGTATGCATCTCTTGCACCGATGTCAATAATTTCACTTCCATTAGTGCCATTTATAATAAATTTACTGTCCGGTGCCAGCTCCTCGGTCACACTACCAATCATGACGCTGATAACAGCAAATGTACCTAAGCAAGGACACAATCATGAATGAGTTCATTTATGTTATTTCGGCTGTTTGCTTGCTAATCATTTCTGCTTCCACTCACCTATGGAGATGTGTCTGGAAGTACCAAAGATGAAATAAACCAACACAGGGAAAAGAGAGGAGTAAAAGCCGTACACTGGGGGTAAAGCTGCCAGAAGAGCATTTGCCATCCCTGGAAAAAGGAAAAGTTTGGCATTTTAGGATAGTTTGACACTTCGCTTTGATTTCTCTCTGACTGAATGTCAAACATATGGAATCATCAGTCCTGACAATAGAGAATTTTAAGTTATATTCTAACTTTTGTTCTGTGAGTGAAGACTTTAATTGAGTCTAATTACCTAAAAAAAAAGGAGTAGAACTTCTTCAGCCTATGAACAAATCCTTCTATCCATCAGTAAAAAAAATTTCATAATTGTCTCTTTTTTCAGTTTACAAGAAGGGTATGAAATTGCAATCTTGAATGTAACTACTGATAAAAATGTTTCAAGCACAAGTAGCACCCTAAAAGTGTGTCTATTCCATATATTTAGTAAAAGAGACACATAATGTTGCTCAAGTACACTTAGTCATATTTCAACTTGAAGAAATGTACTTATTTACATTCAACCACTATTTCTCTCAAGTAAATGAAATTTTAAAAAAACATAAATTTGTCTGACAAGACACTCACACTGCAAAATTTATTGAATTATTACAACAGAGTAGTCAGTTTTCTCTCTCACTAAGATAGAATAGAGGATAATTCACAAACAAACTATTTAAAGAGACACGTTTGGAGAATATAGTGAGGATGAAGTCCCTCCACTGTATAGACACATCTATACAAACCCTGTGGCAGATGCATGATGCTCACACTGCAGCCAGATATCAGATCCCCTACAGCATATTCTCTGAAGGAGTAGTGAGGCAACCAGCCCAGAACAGGGATCCATTTTAGCAATATGTTCATTACCATAGGCACAGAGCACCTGAAACAATCACATGTATCTATTTTATTAAACCACACACACCTTTTTCAGTCAAACAAGTGAAAACAGTCTGCTCTACTTTTGTGAATCGTGACACCTGCTGAAGTTTTAAGCAGCTGGCCTTAAGCAACAGAGACACACGGCATAACACCATGAAACTATGATAGAAACAACGATAACCAGTAATTAAATTATAAGCCTTTACCTCAGTTTGTATTTCACATGAAATAATTACCCAGTATTTGTTATAATTATTATTCTGCTTTCAGGTTTATCAAAAAATTAACTTAAGCAAACAACTACACAAGCACATGGTATACAGTACTAACAACTGAACTCTGACAAGCTTCTTTTTTATTTGCACCATTGTTTAGCTCTTTGTTTTACAGATATCTGTCACACCTCCCACCTTACATATTCAGTCTTTTTTTTTTTTTTTACCTCACAAACTCCTTTGCTTGTTCACCCAGGGTTGGTTTAGGGAAATATGTCCGTTTATGTGCCACCTCATTCAGACGTAACTCATTCAGAACTTCCCTTTCAACAACATACTCCTCAGCTGAGCGTTCCTTCTTCTCCATGTCCATGACCATTTGAGGAAATTCAGCAGATCCAAACTTGACAGTGCTGATCTGAGGATTGTGGCAGTGAGCGTTCCCTTTGTCCTTTTAATGAAGAGCCACAAACACACATGCCTTTACTGTGTGATTGCCTGAGCGTGTGTGTGGGTGTGTGTGCACGTGTGTGTGTGTGTGTGTGTGTGAGTGAGTGAGTGAGTGAGTGTGTCTCTTACAGTAATTAACTTAATTAGTTAAAGGGAAAACTGGAAACGGTGAACTTGGCACTGAAGGCAAATTGTGAAAAACTAAAAAAAAAAATTATTTTGCCCTGCTTTCGAGGAGTCTTTCTACCTAAATAAAAAAAGTACCACTTTTTAAACTTTTTCAGGTTAAACTTTTTCAATCCAGGAAGGAATACTTTACCCTTCCAATAAAAAATTGTAAATGTCATATTGTTTTCAGCTCAAAATAAGGTCATGAAATGTGTCATTTGAGTATTACCAATTGATGAAAGGTATCCAATAAATGCAGTTAAAGAAAAGCTCATTCAGAATACTTAGCAAAGGCGACAAATAAAGTTTCAAAAATATATATAGTACATACCCATATTTCAAATTGAAAATATGTACTTATTTATTTTCAACCACCACTTTGTCTCAAATATTTTTTTTGAAAAATCACTGGGCAATGAATGTGTCTAACAAGGTACTTAAGATTCAAAATGCATTAAAAATATACAGCCTCTTTGGAACCAAACAGCGTTACATTTACGTTAAACTGCTGACAGTGCTCATCTGAATCATCTAACTGAAGCTTTTCTTTTTGCTCTTTCTCAAATTTTATTAACGCTATTTTTTTATATATGTGTATATATATATATACACACACACACACACACACACACACACACACACACACACACACAGGCAAACCTCGGTTTCCGGACACAATTCGTTCCGGAAGGCTGTTCGAATAGCAATTTGTTCGAATTCCAAATACATTTTTCCCATTACAAATAATGTAAATGGTCTTAATCTGTTCCAAGACGCTAAGAAACTACCTTTTTTCAACATGTTATTTTTGTAATGTCATTTAAATATCAAATTGTACAGTAATGAAACATATCAAAGAAATGTAAATGAAAGAAGCAAACACGAGAAAGAAAGAAAAAAAAACATCAACGTAATCTGGTTAGGCCAAGATATGAGTTATTGTCGTTGCTGGTACAGATATCTATGGTACCTTAACTCGTACCATAAGCAATGGAATGCAAATTAAATGAAAAATTATTGAATACAGTAAATTAAAATAAAAAGCACATTACCGTCACGTTTTCTCTCGACTTTTCGCGTGCTTGGCAGTGAGAAAAAGGAATTTGTTTCGTCTTAAACTTCCAAATTTTGTTTGGAAGTTATTTTGTTTTTTTTTGTCGGATGATGGAAAGTTTTTAAGATAGTAAAGAGTCTATTTTTTGACGTCAAGGAAAAACCTGCCCTCTGCTTTGACTAATTGTTATGTGTGTGAGAGAGAGAGAGAGGTGATTAGGGTAAGTGAGAAAGAGGACTGAGAAACAGGAACAGATATACTGTTATTATTATTATTATTATTACTATTATTACTGTTATTATCATTATTATATCTTGAATTTTTCCCCTGAAAGAATGAATGAATGGATGAATTTTTACCCACTGTTGCTTCATTCCACATTTGGTAAAATGTCCGGTTGAAGACCTGGGCTCTGACCTGGCAGCGGTTTCACTGGTGCATGTAATCACATTCACAAATATTCTGACAAGACATTACTTATTAATTTGCATGGCTCACACACTGGAGTGCATGTTTTCCCCAAGCTGTTGTGTAATATGACATGACTCATTGTATGTGGAAATTTGGTTAGAAGACAGTTCACCTGAAGGATCACCTCCTGTCCTCTCAAATTGGACTTGTGACAGAGTCTGCAAAACAAGGAACAGTGTGAGAGTGTGTGAGAGTGTTCTTGGCACTGGTGCAAGCAAGCATTAGTCACGGATTTTAGGTTAACTAATGCACACGCACTAGTAACTAGAAAGCACGATCCCCTCTGGAGACTGCAACTCAAACACAAGAGAATGCTGTTCATCGACTTCAGCTCAGCATTCAACACAATCATTCCCCAGCAGTTCATCCACAAACTGGACCAGCTTGGACTCAACATCTCCATACGCAACTAGCTGCTGGACTTCCTGACAGTGAGACCACAGGCAGTTCGAGTCGGTAACAACACCTCCATCACCATCACGCTGAACACGGGAGCCCCCTAAGGATGTGTACTGAGCCCCCTCCTCTTCACTCTGCTAACCCATGACTGCACACCGACTTCCAGCTCCAACCTCAAGGTTGCAGACGACACAACTGTGGTGGGTCTCATCAACAACAACGATGAGACAGCCTACAGAAATGAGGTGAGCCTCCTGGCTATGTGGTGCAAGGACAACAATCTCCATCTGAATATGGAGAAGACAAAGGAGATTGTTGTGGACTTCAGGAGAACACGCACCCAGCATGCTCCACTAACCATCGACGGTGCTGCAGTGGAAAGGGTCAGCAGCACCAAGTTCCTGGGTGTGCACATCTCCGAGGACCTGTCTCGGGACCGCAACACCGCATCGCTGGCCAAAAAATCCCGACAGCGTCTCTACTTCTTCCGCAAACTGAGGAGAGCAACAGCCCCACCTCCCATCATGCTCACCTTCTATAGAGGCACCATTGAGAGCATCTTAACCAGCTGCATCACTGTGTGCTACGGCACCTGCAACGTTTCCTGCCGTTTCCTGCAGCGCATTGTGAGAGCAGCTGAAAAGATTACTAGTTTCTCTCTCCCTTCCCTCACAGACATTTATAACACCCCCAAAACCATCAGCATTGCAGATGATCCCACCCACCCCTCTCACAGCCTTTTCAGCCGGCTGCCCTCAGGTAGGAGACTGCAGAGTCTGTGGGCCAGAACCAGCAGGCTCAAGGACTGTTTCTTTCACCAGGCGGTCAGGAGGCTCAACTCCCTCCCTGCTCTGCCCCCTGCCATATCCTTGAACTCTACCCTCACAGTGCCCTGCCCTCCCCCAAGCACCTGGCTACCTATCTCTTTCTCCCCCCATCAACTCAGGGACTAAGCACACGCCACTTACCCTATGGGATTAAAGTGTAGAGATGTTTACCATCCCTTGTGTCTCGTCTAGTACTTCTTGTTGTACTGTCTGATGTACTGTCTGTGTTGTACTGCCTGTTGTACTGCTTGTGTTGTCCTGCCTGGGTTGTACTGCCCGTGTTGTACACTCTAAAAAATGTTTCAAGGACTTAGTAAATGTGACAGTAATATGTAGTTATGCATGCTCAATAAAAATTCTGAATATCATCATGATGAGAATTTGATTTGACTACCTCAAAATTAATTTGTAAAACTGCAACAGGAATATTTCTGTGAAATAGACACATGTAAATTAAGTTTACTTACTTAAAGTATTATTTGACTCACTGATTAAATGGTTTAAATATTTGTAATAATAAGTGTGTTTCACCAACCTTTTTGAGAATATATTAACAAATATCAGTTAGTTTTAACGAGTGCAATTATTAAACAAGTCAACTCAATTTTATTGGAGATGTAGCTAACAACTTAAAAACATCAAGTAAACAGAATGGAATCGATTCCGCCTTTTTAGGATTTTGGGGCGCCTGTCACTCACTCTGTAGAGCAGATGTCTTGAAGACGGATCGCCCAGCCATTGGTGGTTCAAATCCAGCTCCCGCCAGGACATCCCTCGGAGTATGAGCTGACGGTGGGAGGTGTCATCTCACCTCCCAGCCACTGCCGAGGCGCCCTTGAGCAAGGCGCCGCCCCCCTACAAGCTGCTCATTTGGGGTGCGACCCCCCGTGCGCGACAGCAAAAAGCCTGGAAAAAAGTGGAGGGGGGGGGGGGGGCTTACGTAAAATAACACAAAATTACTGTCTCTAATCTCTACGATCTCTGACCAAGGTGATGCACCTAGAACCGCTTGGTGTGCCGGATCCATCTTTGGCAATGATCAGCTGTGTGTCAATGGGGGGGGGCAGTGACTCAGTGGTAGAGCGGGTCGTCCAATGTTCCAAGATTGGCGGTTCGATTCCCCCTCCCACCCAAAAATACCCGGAGTGTGAGCTGACAGTGGGAGGTGTCAGCTCACCTGCGGAGCACTGCCGATGCGCCCTTGAGCAAGGTGCCGTCACCCTTACGAGTTGCTCGTTTGGGGTGCGACCCCCGTGCGCGACCCGTCACTCTGCCTCCCCCTACTGTTCTTTGTGTGATGTGATGTTACTAATTGCATGCAACTACGTGTGTGTATGCATGACTAACCCATATGTAACCACATGCAAAGTGTAGTATAGAGTGTAAAGATAATTTCCCCATGAGGGACATTAATGTGGACTTTTTTTCTTAGGTTAGGTTTTCCATATGGTTAAAAAAGCATTTCAGTTACATTTACTCAATATGTGTAGGTAATTGAACCAAATCAATTCGTTCAGACATACTAGAAAATATTACTTAGATTTACTCATGACTCAGGTTTTGTTTTAACAGATTTGAGAGCTTTCATATCTACTCAATATTTGTGTAAAAATGTTTCACTGATTGAATTACAGTTTTTTTCAGTCGCTAACAAGCGTTTGTCCAAACAGCAGTCCCATTTTCATTTTCAAAACTCTTAACACAGACTCACACCTAGAAAGCACAACTGACCAAATGGTTAATTTTCTTCTCAAAAACACATTTTGTTAAATAAACACTAACTCTTCATTTCGAAATAGAATACATCTTTGTCTGCACACACTATTTACCAAAACACTGGATATTCGACTCAAAATGAAATTACTGTGTCAAACAATAATGCTTGTTTTCACTTTAAAGGTACACGCAGTCAATCAAAGTACACCAGGTTTCAAAATACTGGGAATCGTTGACATTTGAAAGATTACATAGACTTTTATGTTTTAGTTTTAATGGTATTTGCCTGCAAAATGTACACAAAATGTCTTGGTTGGGAACTTTATGTCCACATTCAATTTTCACATTCTAAAGCATTCCAGTAAAGAGCAAATCAGTTTTTTTGCCTTTACAGTTTATTATAGGAGGTGTAGTAAAAATACTGTTTACAATATGATAGAAAATAAAAAGCTTCCAGTGAACAAAATAGCCATGAAACACACAAGAGCATTCTGAACAAAAAAAAAACCAACAACAGCAAAAAGCCTGGAAAAAAGTGGAGGGGGGGGGGGGGCTTACGTAAAAAAACACAAAATTACTGTCTCTAATCTCTACGATCTCTGACCAAGGTGATGCACCTAGAACCGCTTGGTGTGCCGGATCCATCTTTGGCAATGATCAGCTGTGTGTCAATGGGGGGGGGGGCAGTGACTCAGTGGTAGAGCGGGTCGTCCAATGTTCCAAGATTGGCGGTTCGATTCCCCCTCCCACCCAAAAATACCCGGAGTGTGAGCTGACAGTGGGAGGTGTCAGCTCACCTGCGGAGCACTGCCGATGCGCCCTTGAGCAAGGTGCCGTCACCCTTACGAGTTGCTCGTTTGGGGTGCGACCCCCGTGCGCGACCCGTCACTCTGCCTCCCCCTACTGTTCTTTGTGTGATGTGATGTTACTAATTGCATGCAACTACGTGTGTGTATGCATGACTAACCCATATGTAACCACATGCAAAGTGTAGTATAGAGTGTAAAGATAATTTCCCCATGAGGGACATTAATGTGGACTTTTTTTCTTAGGTTAGGTTTTCCATATGGTTAAAAAAGCATTTCAGTTACATTTACTCAATATGTGTAGGTAATTGAACCAAATCAATTCGTTCAGACATACTAGAAAATATTACTTAGATTTACTCATGACTCAGGTTTTGTTTTAACAGATTTGAGAGCTTTCATATCTACTCAATATTTGTGTAAAAATGTTTCACTGATTGAATTACAGTTTTTTTCAGTCGCTAACAAGCGTTTGTCCAAACAGCAGTCCCATTTTCATTTTCAAAACTCTTAACACAGACTCACACCTAGAAAGCACAACTGACCAAATGGTTAATTTTCTTCTCAAAAACACATTTTGTTAAATAAACACTAACTCTTCATTTCGAAATAGAATACATCTTTGTCTGCACACACTATTTACCAAAACACTGGATATTCGACTCAAAATGAAATTACTGTGTCAAACAATAATGCTTGTTTTCACTTTAAAGGTACACGCAGTCAATCAAAGTACACCAGGTTTCAAAATACTGGGAATCGTTGACATTTGAAAGATTACATAGACTTTTATGTTTTAGTTTTAATGGTATTTGCCTGCAAAATGTACACAAAATGTCTTGGTTGGGAACTTTATGTCCACATTCAATTTTCACATTCTAAAGCATTCCAGTAAAGAGCAAATCAGTTTTTTTGCCTTTACAGTTTATTATAGGAGGTGTAGTAAAAATGCTGTTTACAATATGATAGAAAATAAAAAGCTTCCAGTGAACAAAATAGCCATGAAACACACAAGAGCATTCTGAACAAAAAAAAAACCAACAACAGCAAAAAGCCTGGAAAAAAGTGGGGGGGGGGGGGCTTACGTAAAAAAACACAAAATTACTGTCTCTAATCTCTACGATCTCTGACCAAGGTGATGCACCTAGAACCGCTTGGTGTGCCGGATCCATCTTTGGCAATGATCAGCTGTGTGTCAATGGGGGGGGGGGGCAGTGCCTCAGTGGTAGAGCGGGTCGTCCAATGTTCCAAGATTGGCGGTTCGATTCCCCCTCCCACCCAAAAATACCCTTGAGCAAGGTGCCGTCACCCTTACGAGTTGCTCATTTGGGCGCACCATAAAGGAGCTGCCCGCCACTCAACCATATTGTTGTTGCTATTGTAGGATGTTGTGTGTTAACATTCGTAAGTAATTAAAAAGCAATCCATAATTTTGTTGGGAGTTATAGATTGTTAAGAAAATGAAGGTTTTGTGGAAATATGTTCACTGATATGTTCACTATTGTGTGAAAGCAACATGAGATGTGTGAATGGTATGGCCACAAAAGACCGACGCTGTGCTAATTGTGTTTAGAGTTTTGAAAATGTGACTACTGTTTGGACATGTGGCAAGAAAGAAGGAGAAACAGTTTTATAAGAAATGAATTTATTGACACTAAATATTTGGTTTTAAAATATTTATTACTCTTGTTAATGTTGATATGATCTTATTGATAAAATTCAATCTCTAACCTAAGAACCTCAAACAGTTACTACAATCAAAGTTTCTCTGGAGTTTGGAGGGGAAATGTGTGGGAAATAGTAGCATTGATAACAAGAAACGGAATGATATCCAAACGGGACATTTTTGTTGTTGTTGTTTTAAGGGTTGTTGTTGTTTTAAGGTTGTTGTTTTAAGGCTGTGGTGTCAAACTCATTTTCACTAAGGGCCACATCAGCATAATGGCTGTCATCAAAGGGCCAGATGTAACTAATAAATGTAACTAAATGTAACTCAATGAAATATAAAATAAATGAAAAATAAATGTATCTACTCCTTAATGTTAAATGACTAAATTTATTACTTATTCAAGTTACAAACTTTACAGTTTGCTTGTTGCTCTGTTATAATATAAATCATTTTAGAACTTTTTTTTGTCAAAGTTAAAATGGGCTTAGTTACTGCATTGTGGGAAATGTAGTTTTTGGTCAGTTTTTGAGGTATTTATTTTTAGACACTTCTTTTAGACACAATTCATTCTCTCGCGGGGCCACATAAAATGATGTGGCGGGTCACATTTGGCCCCTGGGCCTTGAGTTTGACACATGTGGGTTAGGGTTAGGTATGTTTTCGAGTGCACACTAAGTTGTTGTATTTTCATTTTTAAGTTTCTGTTTTATCATTTAGAAAGAATAAGACATATTTATAAACTAATGTTATGCATTTTTAACAAGTAGTTTAAAATAAAACCAATGGAATCCTTCCTCCTTCTCTCTGACTGCAAAGTCTGATTCATCCCAATTTCTTCGAAATCTATTCTTGGACTTACTTTTCCTGAGCTCGCCACAAAAGCTCAGCATCACCAAACATGTCCGACTGAAGTGGTGGATTTATGGTAAGCGGTGACCCACATGACATTCCGTACATACCTTCATTCCCTCTTTCCTGCTGCTGATCCGGAGCGACTGCGAAGCCGCGGAAAACCCAAAATGAGTGTGATGCGCCTGGATGTTGCTGTGAGCGCTGGTGTTGGAATGATGAGGCTCCACCCATCAGTATGGGCTAAACGGGTCTGAGGAGAGCTGCAGTTAAAGCTGATCGGATTCTTCATGTTCTCACTTTCTGTTAAACTGGACCAGCTGTGAAAACGGTCTATCATTTGAAGACAAAACTGATTTATCTGGCGCGCAAAGCAGTTTGGAGATCGCGTCCTTACGCAGTGACAGGTGCGCACCGTGCGCTCCAGCGCGCACTGAGGATGGGCAGACGCGAGGCTGACGGCGGAGACGCGATGAACATCAGCCACCACTCCGAGCTCGGTTGCCTCCAGGATGAGGTGTCCAGCGGCCACCGCTCCGGAGAGGAGTCCCCGAGGCTGAACGCACCGAGTCCCTGCAGTGCGAACGAGCGGCGCAGAAACCCGGATATGGAGCCGATGGGCCGGACGGCGACCGTCACAGCGACGATGGAGGTGAAGAAGCACCAGCACAAACACAACTTGAAGCACCGCTACGAGGTGATGGAGACTCTGGGGAAGGGAACCTATGGCAAAGTGAAGAAGGCGGTGGAGAAAGCGAGCCTGAGGACGGTGGGTGGTGAACATTACGCAGAAACTGAAGCTTTCCAAAGCTTTATTTTTGTCTTTTCAAACAAATATATTGAGAATAATGAATGAAACATAATGATGGACGTGTGTAGGCAGAGTTGTAATGACCCAGTCTCTGATTTGGGTTCCTAATCTTTCAGGAATACGGAAGCATTAGACAGAAAATATGACATCCTGGTCATGTTTTTGTCTTCTTGGGAGGTATTCAGTAGTCTCCCCGTGTATACATGTGTGTGAGTGTGTGTTCTTGTGTGTTGCTGCCAGGCTGAGATGCCTTTGGTCTGAGTCACTCAGCCCTCCAACAAGGGGATCAAATTATTACAATAGGTCCCCCTCCAACAGGAGTCTGACCCCCTTTTCCACACAACATACCCGTGTCAACAATATGCTTCTGTTTTTGCTTTATATTCTGAATATCCAGGTTAGAAAAACAGAACGCAGAGCCAGATGACTTTGAATAATCAGGGGTTTATGTCTGCAGTCGGGGTTTAATCCTACACTCTGCCCTGATCTGAGCGCAGAGACACAGATGCTGTGTCAGCCTTGAATACCCCTTCTGTTTTTTTTGTAAACAAACACTCTAATAAGGGATAATCTGCTGTGTAGTCAGATTGTGGAAGTAAGACTGCCATAATTCCTCTCACTGTAACTCCGAGACCTACATCTGTGAGAGAGAGAAAGGGAAGAGAGGGGGGGACTGAGAGGCAGAGGAAACGTGGGGTAACTATTCAAAGAGGTGTGTGTATGTGTGTGTGTGTGTGTGTGTGTGTGTGTGCATGTGTGTGTGTGTGTGTGTGTGTTTGTGTGTGTGTGTGTGTGTGTGTGTGTGTGTGTTCAGGAAGATTGAATAGGTTTAGTAAAACAAGAGGGGAACACTGTATTCTTGGAGATGGTAGCCCGCGCATACCAAGGATTCTTTGAAACAAAATGGACATTATTTATGGAAGCAAGACCAGGGGGCTCTTTTGTACGAGCGCAGGAAGGAGTCAGATGTGGAGACCATGTTAGAGGAGATGACCCGAATGTTCAAGGTGCAGGAGGTGAATGGGAGAAGGAGGGTGAATAATCCTGGCGTTGGATTCTTTAAAGTTAAACCAGTTTTGATCCACGATGGCATTAATGGGAGCAGCACCTCTGTCAAAGCTGCCATCCAGACCTGCATTGAATTTAATAGAGGTCTATTCTGGTCAAACCAACATACATGAAGAAAAACATGACCTAACATAACATTTAGATGTTTTTTCTGCATGTAAAGTATGATATTTATATAAGTTACATAACAAAAACCACATGTCTGCTGCCTCCAAGTTGTCTATCTTGGTTTAAGGGGGGGAAGCATGACTGTTTGCTTTTTTTCTTAAGCAAAGTCCCAGATGTTCTTGGTTATGTATGCTAAATTAATCAATCTACTTGTGGAAAGATGGAAGGGGATGTCTGTCTGTAAAGCCAAGAACCAAATTAGAATCAACCAGACCATGTAATTTGTCAGATTAGGGAAATATTTGGGCAATTTTTGGAAGCAAAAATTGCCTAAAAGGCTGCAGTTGCAGGCTTTTTATGTCTGGATGTCTAATGCAAGCATCTTTTTTGTAACTAAGGATTATGATACCATTTCTTATATGCCTGTTTATGCATGCATAGCCTTCTCGCTGCAAGTCACAACAGTTTGTTATGTGCTGTTATATGTGATGTATAGTGACTTCCTGTCTCGACCACACAAAGTCATCACACCCAGCTGAACACACAATCCTCCTAATTTGGATGATGAATCGTTGTTCTATTTTGTGAGGCTCTTGCCATGTGAACGTGTGTGTGTGGGTGTGTGTGTGTGTGTGTGTGTGTGTGTCAGTGAGCGTTAATCCCCATCCCCCATCACAACTTCACAGACACACACTAACAAAACACCTGCAAAAAGAAAAAAAGAAAAGTATTTCAACTGTGGTAGAACTTTTTTTCCAGGAACCAAATCATGAACCGAAGACATGAGATATGAAGAGGAGGAGAAGAGGAGAGGAAAACACATTTCACTTTATTATCATAAAAAGGTTGTGCAGAAGATTGTGCATCAATCTGCATGCATGTAGCGTTGTCTACATCATACAAAAAATGAAGTACTGTATCCTGTTCCATCTCCATGATGTGTCTGCATGGCTCCTTATGCATTCTGTTACACGGCTTGGCACAGTTTCTCACATGCATCATTATTCGGATGAACAAAGAGTTATTGTTGTGAAGGATACTTAGATATGACGCATACACAGCACAAAGATGAGATCATGCTCGCACAAACACACACTTCCTCCACACACACACACACACACACGTGGTCCTGAAGGCTGAACAATGCCCAGTGTGTCTCTCTCTGTTGGGCCGATCAGGCCTAAATGCCATATCCAGGGAGTAAGTCAGGACTTAAGCAATGAATTAGAAGCTTTTAGCACTGAGTTCACATATTTCGACACAGTTCATCCATTGAATTGGTAGCGGCCACCCACTTCCTTCCTCATCCCTACAGCATTTTTTTTTTTTCCGATTCTCATCATTACTTCCTGATATTTCTTTCCCAGCCAAAAAGTATTTGGGTCAGAAAAGAATTCCTGAGCATCAAGTACACACATGTTAACAGCTTCCCAAGCTTGGACACGTGCCATTCAGCTGACATCCACTCAGTGGAGTGGCCTACTCTCCGATCCTGTACCTCTGGATGGACAGGGAAGCTTGGAGAGTCAGTCTGAAAATGTGAAAAATGTCTTAATATCTCAGCAATGTCATAATAGCAATAAATTAAATGTGCATTGCTCAAATTTATTCAACACAAATCTATTTTTTCTGTTCAAATTAGTCAAAAATGCTCATACCATATAGATTCATCCACCCATTTTTTGTATTGATTCAATATATAAATTTTCCTTTTTACTACTTGAGTTGAGTTATTGTAGGAAAGATACAAAACTGAACACACAAAAGTTCACTTTCACTGGAGGGAATCGCATCAGTTATAAGGTCAGGTCAGTCCCGGGAGTTCCCTGGAGTGTGTTTGTGTTGTGTTGCATAACTATGGCGGTTAATGGAGCGTGTGAATTGTATCTTCTAATGTCTGAGAGACTTTTTTTTTTTTTTTCCAGCAGCTGAGAAAGCTGGAGATGTGACCCAGAGGACAGGTCTGCTTGTTCAAAGCCATGTTACAAGGGTTGTATGCTAGGTTCTGATTCTGAGTGTTCTCAGATCACAGGAGATCTGCTCTCACTATGCAGCCCTTAGAACCGGTATAATATCCTTTAATACCCTGGATTTGATTTATGGATGTCTGTGCAGGAGTCTTATTATAGGAACGGCATGTGCGTGTGGCTTTGCTTCTATGTATTCAAGTAATACACATTGATCAGTGCTTGTTCAGCCTTTTGGCATGAGGGGGGTGTTGGAGAAATGTGTTATCTGTTGGACTTAAGAGAGCAATCGGTGTTTCCTGGCATCAGCTCTTCTATGAAAATGAGCATCAACAACACGGGTTCAACAAGTCGGGGTGAAGACTGTCACTTGTTTAAGTGTTATCCCATCTAATGTTAACATCCATCAAAATATTTGGACACGTTTAAGGTTTATATTAGATGTGCAGGCTCAATATTGTCTTCTCCCTCAGGTGGCAATCAAGTCAATCCGTAAGGAACGCATCACAGACGACCTGGACAGAATTCACATCCAGAGAGAGATTGAGATCACCGCCTCGCTCAGGCACTCCAACATCATACGTGTCCATGAGGGTAAGACTGTAAACACATAATACTCATTACATATGCACACAAGTGTATGATTGAGAATCATTTTTAGTTTGGTCGCCCGAAAGATGATTTTCGACTCACAATTTTGGATCCAACTATGTTAATGCAGACTTAGAGCAGACAATGATCTCCAGTGTTTTACATTTCAGATTAACAATGCTGTGAAATTAAATAAAGGGAGTAATGTGCACTGATGCTCACTAAAAATGCAACTACCAATTTTCTGTAGCTTTCTTATCAATAACTCATATTTTATAGAATTTATCTCATGAAAAATGATTCCCTTTCTGTCATAAAGTGGCTTCTTGATCTGTTCATTCCATAGATTTTGTTTGATCGGAAATTCTATTTGACAACATAACTGAGAGAGCTGCACTGTGATATGCACTATGTCTCATTTACTATGAAAGAAGGCACAGTTTAATTAGAGTCATGCTTATATTCACTATCATGATGTGTGATGTGAATGGTCACTAATCTGTTAACTTAATTAAAATGCCTCAGATGCTAAATATTAATCAGGAAATATCACCTCATGTAATTTATATTGATCCTCTGTGATTGCATTTTTTTGGCCATAGTAAACGCAAAATCATCAAAAGTAAGAATCATTCGAAAAATGCAGATCCTGCACTGATGCACACGCGTAAACCGTCATGTCATCGTTCATGTCTCAAGTATTATGCATGCAGAACAGGGGCTGCTTCATCTTATCGGCATGATAACCACAGCGTAAATGCACCCCGTATTCCCCACAGTGTTTGAGAGCCGGGACAAGATCGTCATGGTGATGGAGTACGCCAGCAGAGGAGAGCTTTACGATTACATCCAGGACCGAGGGAGACTTCCAGAAACAGAAGCCAGAGGCATCTTCAGACAAATCACATCTGCTGTCCACTACTGCCACAAGGTTGGCACACACCACACACACACGCGCACACACACACACACACACACACACACACACACACACACACACACACACACACACACACACACACACACACGTACACACACGCATGTACACACAATTGAATTGTGTGCAAATTCAGCATTAGGGAAATTGAGCATCCACCATCACATGTAAACACGTGTTGCATTGCATGCCATGGTATTTAGCTGTGAACCAACAAATACAGTACCGCTTAATCCACTAAACCCTAATCCTAATACTACAGGAAAACTTGACTTGAGTTTTCAAATCTCTGGATTAGGAGCAAATTATCCCTTGATTGTTTTTTAGAGTCACACACTGACACATTTAAAAAGCACGTTCTCTAAACGAACTTCCCCCGGCCGTCGTCGTTGCTCTTAACCCCGGTAAAAGTACAAATTCTTCTGTTTCCTTGTCCTGATTGTTGTGGACATAAATATTCAGCGGGGCTGCAAAATACATAGGAAATACATAAATCTCAAGGAAATACATAAATCTTATTATTTCACAAGTGCTGCACAATAGAAGTGAGGATCTGTGCCTTGTGACAGACATGTTTTTGTTTTCATATCAGTTTCCTTTTGTCAGTTTGGCTCCTTCGTGAAACCTTCACATTAGACGCAGACAGGGAGTTGGATTTATGCTCCTTCATGCCTTTAAATATTGTCTCAAAATAGATACGAATGTTCCAGCGTGAATGAATTATTGAATGTGCCTCTGAGGTATGCAGGGCACATGGAGGGATTATTGAGGCTTCAAAGGAGTATGAAAATAAATTCAAGATTTTTTTTTTTTTTTTGTGCTATTTTCCAAGTCTGTTTCTGGTCATTTAAAAATAGCAAGAATAATACCTTGGTTAGCAACTTCTATTTCTTCTGCTTTTCTTTCTTCTTGTCTTGCACACGCACACGTATGCACACATACAGTACATGCACAGACATACGCACACATACGTACCCGCAGGCACACATTCTGTACATATTGTGCACAAAACATTGTCTGAGGTCATGGGTCAGTTCCTCGACTGGCCTGAAGAGGATGTAATTAACAAAAAAAAGAGGCTATTCCAGTTCATTAGCCAAGAGCTTTAAGACAGCCTGACAGCAAAGTTTAATCTTTTCCTGCTGGTTTCCTACGGTGTTATCTATAATATGGATGGTTCCTTATATATTGGCCACATATGTGAGGGAAACACATGAAATTCTACAACAGGCTCTTCCTCTCATCATATCTCCAATCTGCTCCAGATCCCCATCAAGAGATCAAATCCCATCTCATCAGACGAATGAACCCAAACAAAGTATTTCCTCATGCCTGTCAGTGATGGAACAGTCTGACGACCTCTCCTGAGGCCCTTTGACACATTCAACACACGGTTTATCCAACATGAGGCCCGACTGGAATGTTAATGGTTATAAAATTAGATATGAAAAACTTGTGCACACAAGTTGGGTTATTATTGTAAACTTAACAACTTCCAATCCAAAGTTTGGCTGCAGAGGAAGCTCACGTGCGTCTGTTCTCTTGCAGAATGGTGTAGTTCATCGCGACCTCAAGCTGGAGAACATCCTTTTAGATGAAGATTTGAAAGTAAAGGTAAGACAGATGACAGAAATACAAACTGAGCCTTTGTATTTTGGAACATGAAGGTTTAAAACTCAATGAAAGAGTGACGATTCAGCCAGCAATCATTTTCCAACTGGTGCATTGAACATGCTCTAGAATGAAACACAGAATAAAGAAGGGGGAGAAGAAGAATGTGTTAATACAAAGTCCAAATTCAAAAACACGTCAGAGCAATCTCTGCCCACAGTAATTGTTAGTGTGGTTAAGCTAAACCAGCCACAAAGGTTTTATTTTTTGCCTTATTTGGGTATTCCTCTCCTTGTTGGTGAGCTGTGCATGACCAAAAGAGAATGCAGGGAATCCAGTGGCAATCGCGCCAATCGAAGGGTTTTAATTTCAGTACGCTCTGTCTGTGTTTGAAGGAAAACACTATGTGCAGACCTCTCAGCAGCTCTTCATTCATTACAAACCTCAGGTTCACCACATCAGCGGCGCACAGCCTCCGCTGCAGGAAATGACACAGCCTCGCTGTAATGCACATCAGCATTATGTCTGCACATTCGCTGCTTAACGTCAAGTGTAGTCTGTTGGGCTTACTGTAGGTTTGAAGGAATGACGGGATTGTTTTTTAATATTAATGCTTAACAAGATTGATTTTCTACTCAAAAATGCAAAAACAGAATTTAATTCAAGAGTAAAAATTAAACCAAAATAATGTTTTGATAAAACGGTGTATGGTTTTTATAATAATTAACATTTTTAACATAAATAAACATTTGAATGTGAAGTTTTATGAAATAGAATAGTTTCACTCAGAACTAGGTTACAATAAGGTATCAATGCAATCCTAAATAGAATTTGACAATAATCAATAAATCAAACTGCAACAAATGAGAGTCATTTTTAAAACATTTTTATTGATTGATTTTTTTTTTTTTTTTTCCCAGTTTAGCTCAAACAAAACTGGTTATTTTTTCAGGATCACAGACTTTCACTTCCTTCTCACATGATGTGATCACAAGATCCTCAAAAGGCAGCTGAGGAACTTGTTCCAGCTGTCGAGTTTTTTAGCAGAGATCAGTTTCAGCCCAGGATGTGGATGAGCGATGCATCAGGCCATGTAATTCGAAGACACGTGCACGGGAGTCGTTTGCATGAACTCTTACAGTGAAATAGTGATCACTCATGCATTCATTACTGAGGACTTTCTCCTCGGGCTCCACATGCAAATGCATCTATTCCATTAGAACTGAAGGTTGATGACGCTGCAGGAGAAACAACTCACCTGCTCAGTCTCCATCTCATTATTTACCATGTACAGTACTTATAACATCAACTTTTGTATACACAGTGTCATCTTTTGCTTATGAGGCCTCGGTTCCCCTGTTCCATGGAAATAAAGCTGTCACGTCAAGTATCTTTAACACCAGAGGGGTTGATAGTGTGGCTGGTGCTCGTGTTAATAATCTCTGTAGATAGAGAGGAGCCTCAGTCCGTCTGTGTGTTGTTCTTGCAGCCCTGAGTGAGTGATTGTTCCATTACGTGAGTGCGAGCAGCCTGATGTTTTTGGCACTCTCCTCTTTCCTCACTTACACTTACATTGGCAGAATGTGAGCGTAACTATTTTTGGCTCCTTTAAAAGCGAATGCTTGGAGTTGTTGTGTTTTTGCCACACGAGTAAGAGCTAGCAGTACATTCTCTCTGAAGGGGACACTGTGAGGATGAATTTCCAAATGTTCTGGTGTTAATTTATTAGTCCCTCGTGACGTAAAGTTTAAACGTCAGTCGCATTGCACCAATGGTTGCCTTTATCATATCCATGTGCAATGAGTTCAGGATGTAACTGAGTTATGTAACATTATGGGCATTGAAAAAGAATTCTTAGAAGTAACAATGATGATGACAACCAAAATGTAACTTATATTTCT
The DNA here is from genome assembly GCA_013358685.1 of Antennarius maculatus. Classification (NCBI taxonomy): domain Eukaryota; kingdom Metazoa; phylum Chordata; class Actinopteri; order Lophiiformes; family Antennariidae; genus Antennarius; species Antennarius maculatus. The sequence goes on from CM023607.1 coordinate 26,114,297, forward strand.
TCTTCCTTTGACTTTGCAGCTGGCAGATTTTGGTCTTTCCAATCATTTTCAGAGAGACTCTGTACTTCAGACCTACTGTGGTAGTCCTCTCTATGCCTCCCCTGAGATAGTGAAAGGACTCCCCTATCAGGGACCCGAGGTAAGTCAACACCCCACCGTGGGTGCATTAAACCGTTTTCAAACATTATGGGTCTTTCATTCATTTCAATCCCAGTTCATTATTTATTCTAAATCAACTTTCATTCAAAATAGTAAAGTTAAAATTACCTTAAACCCCCCTCCCCAAAAAAAGAGCCCAAAGATGTTAAAGTGCACTTGGAGGTGGTGGGAGATGAAGCCAGATGAAGATGTTTGGGTTCACCGCTACATTCACTTTTTGAATAAAGAAATATCTATTAATACAACTTGAAAACAAGTGAAAGTAATAGAAGTAGTCATTTAGTTTTTCTTGTTTTAAAGTATTGAGAGGAAAGTGCATGCAGAGAAAACACGCTTATCAGTGGATTGCATCGTAAATATTCCAATATTAGATCTTATAAAGTGATTTTTTTTTTTATAGGCAAGCAAAACATGAAGCACACTTCTACATTTTTAGTCTTTCAAACAACCTCAACATATTAAATCAGATACGTTTCTGAGTTGTGTCCGGTTTATTATTTTATTTTATTATTATTTGCTCTTATGTGCCAGGTGGACTGCTGGGCCCTCGGGGTGTTGTTGTACGCCCTGGTGTACAGCAGCATGCCGTTCGACGGGGCGAGTCACGCCACGCTCACAGAACAGATCTGCCGAGGCTGTTACCACAGACCCAACCCCCCCTCCGGTAAACCTTTTACATTACATTACATCAACGTTTCATTTACATTCCCCGAATTCTCCATTGTGGTTTTTGTTTTGTCTGCGCAGTTCTTGCTCATGCTCATTTTATTGCATTGTTATTGTCGGTGCGGCTGCTATAAATAACTGTTGACCGCGTTCCCTCCAGACGCCTGCGCTCTTATCGACTGGTTGCTGACGGTGCCGGTGGATGAGAGGGCTACAATAGAAGACGTGGCCAACCACTGGTGGGTGAACTGGGGTTTTGAAGAGAGTGTGTGTGACTGCCCTTCACCTCTGCACCAAGAATGCTCCTCTCCACTTCTGGCTCGCTACATCGACTGGCAGAATCAGGTCGCAACCAACGGCAACAAGAAGGTCAACCCAGGATGCCATTCCCCACACTCCTCCTGCTCACATCAGCTCTCATCCCAGCTGTTTTACTTCAGTTTACCTCGGAAAAGCGACCGTGAAGGAGGAGGAGTGAGGATACACGGAGGAATGTCAAGCCTCAGGAAATCACGCAAGGAGAATGCAATTCCCCAGACTGCATTGGGAGCTTGTGGCGGTGTTTGCACGACAACAATTTCCACCACTTCCACCACTGAAAGAAGGAAACCCAAGGGTATTCTGAAACCCCAGAGGAGTTTTGACTCGGTATTCCACAGCGGTACAATGGAAAACTCAACCTCCCAATCATGCACCACTGCTCCCCAGTCGTATCGATCACACACAGTTGCTCACACACGTTCTGACATCCTGTCCAAAACTGTTCCGACTCTCTCAACATTCAGTCAGCCCTCCTCTAAAATGCCCAAGAAGGGGATACTAAAGAACTTGTATGGAGGAGAGTCGGGTTATAGTTCATCCTCAGAAAGAAGGGTGACTGCAGCAGGATTTAAAGAGAGCGATGCAGGTGATTCGTGCTCCGACAAACAGCGCATCCGTCTCCCAGCGGCAGAAGACAGTCCCACCATGCGCACAGAGGCAGTAAGAAGAAGGAAAGGCATTCTGAAGCGTAACGGTAAATTCTCTCGCAGTCTTGATCTTCCGGATGACCACCACTCGTCTGTTTGTTCAGCCCCCTCCACGTTCCCTGAGGCTCTTCAGCAGCTCCTCCAGGCCACAGGGGGCGCCGAGTATCGCCGCAGTCGTCCCTCCAGTGTGGTGAGCGAAGACAGCCTCTTTTCCTCGGATTCCTTCGACCTGCTCGACCTCAGCGTCCAATCACGACGCAGGATTTTCTCACGGAGGTTGCAGCACAGCGGATGCAGCTCTGAGGAAGACCTGGAACAGATGAGACCTGGAGCAGGTGGAGATGAAGAAGGATAGAAACACTCACACAAGCATAAGACTTGATGGATACTTAAATGTAGAGAAAAGTTGCAGTGAAGATCAATTTGTCACTCATTCACTTTTTTTTACAATCTTGTTAAGAATTTTGGTGAATTCTGGAAAAGTTGCATTTGAATATGTGGACTCTACTGAGAATTGTATTTTCAATATGAAGTACAAGTTGTTGGAATATTTATCTGTACTGAAATATTAAGTAATCTGCATTTGAATATGACACAGAAGGAGAGGAAGAAAGACAATGTTTGCTCATTTTTGCCAAATTGCAGAGCTTTGGACCTGAATGTGGCCCAATGGACAGTCTGAATATAGAGCTCACTCTGATTTAGTAAAGTTAGGGTTAGTGATGTGTGCCATGACTACATGACTCCATGTACGAGTGTGTCAATGGTGAGAATAAAAAGAACAAAGAATGTGTTTAAAACGCCACTTTTATTGTCATTTTGTACAAAATCTGATGAATATTCTGAAAATTGTAATGAAAAAAATGAAGCTTTCAGCTGTACCAAAAAAAAAAAAAAGTATGTCTATAAAAGTAAGAAGCAGTAAAATGGAATTGAAACAGACTTGGTGATTAAATCATAGCATACTTGAAGCATGTGAGAAAGTCATCGGGTCAGGCTGAGTGGTTTCTATAAAACTAAACTTCAGTCTTGAAACAAGCATAAATTCTACATTTCCAAGCCAAAACCTTTTGGCACTGTTCCTCTGCACGAGTGTTTATGGCACCAAACGGGAAAATGATCTCTGCATGTTTTTGGGTGTTTTTTTTTTCATGCTCTTCACTCTTGACATTTAGATTAAGCCGGTTAACGGAAACACTAAATGAATTTGCATTTTCTTTGCCACTATATGAACATAAATCTGATTTGGCAGCTCTACAGCTTAACTGTTATTCACAGCAACACTTTTTTTTATCCATATTTCATGAGTTCCATAATAAACAGTTCAGAAATGCTTTATAACTCAGTAAAATATAAGTGGATAGAGGCCATTTTAAGCGGTTACTAATAAGAATATATCGGCTTATTGCTTAAATATAGTGTGTTGTGAACTATTGAATGTTTAGGTATTGCCAGTGCACAGTAAATATGGAAACTGATGACTTTAATACAATAGTTTAATCTACAAAAGATAGTGAATTGTGAACTGTGAATATACAGAAAATACAAATAAAAGGTTTAACGCATTTTTTACTGCGATCACCAACCTGCTGTGAACATTTCAAGAAGTCAGTATGCTAAGGATATAATTTCCCTGGGAGAAAATAATTTTTTTTACTTACCTCAGCATGTTAAAATTTTAATACATTATCTGAATAGTTTCTAACTGTTCTTTTGGTGAGAGAACAGTAAAAACAGCACGTGGTGAGAGGAGAAGTGAATGTAAAAAGCAGATTTAAAAAGAAAAGACCTTGAAGTGCGGACAGAGCGAATCTCAATTGATAGTTTAAGACAAATCACCTTTTTACTTTAAGTGTTACTTCTTTATGGTTAAGAACCTTTTCCCCTTAAACATGACGCAATCCTGAGAACTCAATGAACGTTGTTTATGAAAGACCAAAAGCGACCCATTAAAATGACTCCCATTGGTCCTGAGTCTCCATAAACACAGCGCTGTGTTTATCCTACACACTGTTTTCATTAGATACTGTGTACGGCCTGCGATAATTGGAGGATAAATGTGCTGTTGAAATCTAGAAATGCCACATCATTTCAAGTTATGTTTACTTTCTATTTGATCGTTTTGTTTGAAGAGGATTAATAAATATAAAGCTATGGAAAAATGAGACTAATGAAGCGCTGGATATGACGCATGCATGGTATCCATTGTTTGCTGTATTTACTTTAATTAAATTCTTTTCTAAACATTGAAAACATGTTTTGCAGGCCTTCCCCCTATATCTAATGGAGAGAGACAAGCGTCACTGGGATGTAGCAGCAATGTAAAACAAGGTTGTTATTTTTTTAAAACATAAATTTTCTTTTTTGGGCTGACAACAATCTACCTTGTCTGGACTGATAAAATCCCTCTGAATGTTTTTATATAAGATCCAAAATCTCTGTGTGGTCTATTTCCTTTAGGAAATGGATTAGTCCTTTAGGACATAAAGTTTTCTCAGCGTTCAGCTGAAACAAAGCAAACCTCCCCAGCAGGTCTTGTTAGGATGTGGAGACGTCTGGTATGGCTAACATATACATAGGGCTTAATTTATACCTCCCACTTGCATGGTTTTAACACACTTCTTCCCTTATATAATCTAATTAATTTATTTTGGATAGTTGATAAATGGCATAAAAGCACTTTGTTCATTTGGTTGGTGATGGTTCAAAACAGCCTCAATCCCCTATTTTTAAAATAAAAAGGTAGAAATATGAGCATTAGCCTAATTGATCTCAGTAATAGTGTCCTTTACTGAGGCTCAGCAATCTAGAGTGGAAGCTCTGGTTTAAATAATAAGAAGAGGATTATTGCAAGGCAACAGCAGCTAAATTGTGAGCAAACCTCCTGACAATCATTTTTGTTATCCTTTCCTTGCACAACAACACAAAGGACTGGAAAGATGCACAAGTTTCCAAATATCTCCAGTGATTATTATAGCAAAGGGAGGGGTGGAGGCCACATAGCTTTCCTTTCTATTTTCTCACGTGTGGATAGAAGCGCACTGGAGTTTAGTGGTTTTTAGGCTGATTACTGAGGCTCAAGCGGCTAGAGAACATTAGCATTACAGCGGAGAAAGCCTTGATTGCTCACATGCTGCAGCCATGAGGACTGGAATTTGTTGTTGAGAAAAAATCCAGTTGGAAGAAACACTCAAATTAAACAGTTCTAAAACATCTGCACTCAACTAAAATGGTTCATTGTGACCTGGCAAATCATGTGCTATAAATCAGAGTCATTCTAAAAGTCAGAGCTCATCTGATAAATATTTTTTATGTGCCACTGGTTGGTTGAAGTTTGAGTAAATCAATAAACTTCTCAAGTTCAGATTTTAATTGTGGCCCAAAAACAAGAGGAGCAGTGCAATTGTTTGTTGTGAGTAAAATCTGCTTCACCCTCTAGAATGCAGCAAAAGTAAACACATCGTTAAAATGACTTGACTGGAATGTCTCTATTGAGGAATTCACAGAATGAGACTGATTATAGAGGTTAAACGACAGCCTGGAACAGAGATTTACACTTTCAACCTAGAAATAAAGGAGATGAAGAAGAAGAAAAGAAGTTAAAATGAGAAAAGAAAAGAAAAGATAAGAAAAGAAAAGAAAAGAAAAGAAAAGAAAATAAAAGAAAAGAAAAGAAAAGAAAAGAAAAGAAATGAAAAGAAAAGAATGAAAAGAAAGAAATGAAAAGAAAAGAAAAGAAAAGAAAAGAAAAGAAAAGAAAAGAAAAGAAAAGAAAAGAAGTTAAAATGAGATCTCCTACATATTTTACATGAACAGGTTCACATGTTTGGTTAAAATTGGTTATCTGTGCAACATTTGTACTGTTTGCTTATTTTAGCATATATTTATGCATTTTATGTTTATTTTTAGTGGTTACAATCACTTTTTTTTGCCAAGTTAAATGTACTTACACCAAGATTTTTATATTTTCATCTATACTTTGCACCTCTGACAACCCCATCTTTACTGCTTTTTCACCAGTTCATTTCATTTCATGCTTTGCGTAACCCATGTGTTGTCTTCAGATTAAAAACGATCCACCAGCAGGTAACAACGGTTTCCAAGACCTCTGAGCTTATCTCACCTTACAGCATTTACAGGTCAACGAAGTGATATTGGTCTGCACAGAAAACATATTAAAGGCTCCATCTATGACCTCTCACAGTTCTGTGACTCAGAAGAGTCATGCTCATAAGACAAAGTTCGCATTTATTGCAGGGTATAGAGGCACATGTCCTGCAGGAAAATTTCTCCTCTAACCCCTACAGATAGGCTTATCTTTTATGAACAAAATGTGTCGTCAGATGTTGGTTACTGGAGGTGTTCGATCCAACACTGAACTGGTGCGCAGCAGGAGGAGATCATCAGATCATTGTTCATGCTGTTTCGTTTATTGGAGTTTATCTCTGAGTTTAAAACCTCCATCCAAGTTTGGCTTATAGGTTTTGACAAAGGAGAAATATAGTGTGTACCTGTTACGCCTGAGCAGAGAGTGAACGACAAAAACTGAACAATAATGTCATCTTGTGGCCATTTGGTGTAGCTGGACAATATCTGAAGTGTACATGTGTAGTGAAGTGTCTTGTAAGAAACATTATAACGTAACTTCGGGGTGGAATTTTGTGTCAATTAAATAAATAAAACACTTAGTCATTACAGTTTTAATTCAGTGCCCTGATGTGTTTTTACCTGTTCCACTAATTTATTCTTGGATATTTTAATGATGATCCAAATCCTCTTCTTTTCCTTTCAGCTTTTCCCTTCAGGGGTCGCCACAGCGAATCAGTTGCCTCCATCTAACCCTGTCTTCTGCATCCTCTTCTCTCACACCAACTACCTTCATGTCCTCTTTCACTACATCCATAAACCTCCTCTTTGGTCTTCCTCTAGGCCTCCTGCCTGGTAGTTCAAAACTCAGCATCCTTCTACCAATATATTCACTATCTCTCCTCTGGACATGTCCAAACCATCTCAGTCTGGCCTCTCTGACTTTATCTCCAAAACCTATAACATGTGCTGTCCCTCTGATGTACTCATTTCTGGTCCGATCCATCCTGGTCACTCCCAGAGAGAACCTCAGCATCTTCATCTCTGCTACCTCCAGCTCTGCCTCCTGTCTTTTCCTCAGTGACACTGTCTCTAGACCAAACAACATCCATCATTTTCCTTTCATTTTAGCTGAAACTCTTCAACTCATGCAACACTCTTCCTTTTTCAGTTTCCACATTTTCGTCCTCTTCTCTTACTTTGCCCTCTTCATCTTCCTCACCACCAGAGTCATCCTACACACCACCATCCTATGCTGTTTGGCTACACTCTCACCTACCACTACTTTGCAGTCAAATGATGATCCAAATTATATACAAATAATGTCCGAGCAGTAAAAGTGACTGACTAGGTAGATCTCTTTTGCGTCTTGAAATTTTAATGATCAAACCATGTTAGAATAAAATATACACAAATTTAGGAAAAGTCAGGCTCCTATTGGTACATACTGTAGGTTTTTTGAAACAAAGTTATGACAATACAAATTTTGAAAGCAGTCAAAATGACTGCCTTGGTACTTGTAGGGTAAAGGAGAAATGGACAGATCATAATCAAAAAACATCTGTTTTGTAGATTATTATTTGTTATTCACTTGGTAGCCTCGATTAACTGAGACCTGCTTATTAACACAACACTTTCTGCCTCCATGTTGTTACACAGCTACTATAGAGACTACTTATGATAAACATTACAATTATAGGACTGTTATCGCCTGCCATTTCACACCAGGAACAAAACACTGAAGGTGTTGAGCATTAAAATCTCACAGATGAGAATCTGAAGGATGATGGCAGAGTGTGAGTCGTTGTTGAAACTGTATGTTGGGTTCTATACTATAATTTAAATGAAAAAAAAACTTCATTTAGTACAATGAAGTCATTAATGAGTCAAATTTTATTTCAGTCCCTCTAACAATTTAGAAAAGCAGAGTAAAAAAATGAAAAGTAAAGGAAAAATTATTCCACCTAAACTCAGACATGAATTATACATTACCTACAAGTTTGGTTGAATCTTTCCCTGATTTTGTGACCGACGTCTTCGACAAAGCCCTTTCAAGAGCAAAAAGACGTTGTGCAAGATTATAGGACCAATTCAGACTCATGAAGTACAGCAACTGCTTAACAGTGTTCTGTGATCATTTCAAGCCTTCAAAAGCATTCAGAGAATGGACCAAGATGTGGCCGTGTCTTGATTCACTCCCATTCCTTTAAGGTCATCACTCAAAGCCAAAATAACAACACACCCCTGGCTGCTTGTAAATTTAGTGAAGTGCTAAGTTTTGACTCATCACAGGTGTGGTTTCAGTTTTATTTTCTGTATATTTGCATCACTATAAATAAAAATCTTTTGAAGGCTTCCTTTTAAGCATGAAACTTACTAGCACGTTGTTGTACTGATTAGTAAGATGCAATAGTGAACTTACACCGACACCAAACTGCAAAAGGGAGCAGACTGCAAAAATCTTCTTTCCATTAAATTGTCATCAGATGTATTTGATGAAGATCTCATCAGAAAATGATTAAACAGTAACTTTAACCAACCTTATAAAATAACTTTGGTTATGATTAGTACTGGGCATGATCGAATCTGGGACAAACCAAGGACGCATACTATTTTTCCTGTGTGTTTAAAGAAGAAATAAATTTTTAAAAATATATAAATGTTGGTTATGTCAGTTGTTGACGTGATGTTTACAGCAAGTTCTGCCGTGCCAGCAAAATCAGCATACCCACACTAAACATGATTTGGTGCTGGTGAAGCACACACCTCAGTTTGAATGTGACAAAGGAAAACTTTGGGTGGTACTGGTTGTTGTAGCTGGGTTGTTTTTGTTGTTGTTTTTAACATTTTATTATGCAATGGGCTTTAGAAGGAAACCTCTTACATTCCATTTAGGGGAAGTACTGTTTTTGTGGATACTGGTTAATTGTTACTGTAACAGTAAGACTGGTAATTTCTTGCTCTGACTTGTCAGAAATGACCCACAGGCAACATACAAATATCAAGTCAACTTAGTAGTTGAATGTTGTCTGGGTCATTTATTTAAAAAAAAATCTTGATTATTTATGAATTAAAAATTAGACACGCAGACAGACTGAGCACATTTCTATTTACCCCTCACTTTGCAGGCGGGGTTATTAATGTAAGAAAAGGATTTTCCACCATCAGCCTTCTTCAAGGCCTATAAAAGCACTCTGGTTGGTTGCATTTGATTGTCGGTATAAACAGAATAAAAGGAAAAAGAAACAGGTGAGAGAGTGGACAGGTAATAAATCCCTCAGTGACCCGGACGACAGTTCATGTCAGTTGGACAAGAAGGGGAACCTAAGTGTGACCAGATCTCTGTTCGAGTCCCGTCCCGGATGTGTTCCAACATCTTACTTAGTTTAACTGCTTATCATGGAGGGGATTGACCCATTTTAAAAGAGCCGGCATCGGACCGTCATCAGCGAACGTCAACCATGTGTGGCTCCGCCCCGCGCGTCACCTCAAGGGAGGAGACGCGTCAAGGTACCCACGACTAGCAGGAAAGGACGAGAAGGAGCGTGTTTTATGAAATAAAATAATAAAATATTCGCTTGTTTGTAGAAGATGATTAGATAGATAGATAGATAGATAGATAGATAGATAGATAGATAGATAGATAGATAGATAGATAGATAGATAGATAGATAGATAGATAGATAGATAGATAGATAGATAGATAGATAGATAGATAGATAGATAGATAGATAGATAGATAGATAGATAGATAGATAGATAGATAGATAGATAGAATTCAATTACTGTCTTCACAGAACAATACTGTCTTCTTTCATGTTTTTATTTCACTTATTAAAACTCACTCATTAAAATGACTCAGAGTTAGTCTCCAAGGCCAGAGCCCATGGGAAGCTTCCTCCCGTGCTTTTCCCACCGTATGTATCTGATTAAATATTGGTTGTGTTGTAAGGAGTGCTTTGTTTTGCATACCTTTCTCCAGTATAAAAGTGATCGTTTACTGAATTTTGATTCGGTGAGACATTCAACCCAGCTACAGGTTGACTTGCGTCTCTCACCAACTTTCTGCTGCAGCGTAGTGCAATAAAATCTTCCAAGGCAGTTCCTTGTGATTGACTTCATTATAGAAATTTCCATGGCAATACATAGACAGACAGACAGACACAGACAGACAGACATTTTATTAATTCTGGAGGTATTTCTGTATATCCACTACTCACAGTCATAAATGTCCATAAATAAATAAACCAGAAGGACAGTTTTGTTTGGTTGTTGTTGTTGGTTGTTTTTTTATTGTTGTTACTGTTGTTGATTGGTTATCATCCATTGACTGAAATGTTGTTGTTTTTATTGGTCAAATCCAACATGGTGCTATGGTGTCATCGGCTGATTTTCAGGCCGCTCTATTTAATTGAGTTATTCATTCTTATGAATGAGTTTACAGCTTTTATGCTGTGCCGGTCGATTCCAGTATGTTTCATTTTAGCATGTGTAGTACCAACGTGCAAAATTTGAATTACTTTTGCTCAGATTAGTACAATATTTTGTCATCGTATGTTTTTATAAAAATTAAAATAATCAAACAATATAGAACAAATCGAAATTCGGCGCTTATGTCACCGTGTGCTGGTTGTGTGGTTAATGACACCTGTCTGGTTTTACTCCGGTGCTTTTATTTTGACAGAACTCACCGGAAGTGGATCTACACCGGCTATTTTTGACTCACGCGACGTAGAAACAAAACCCGGGTATTTTTTTCACCGCCTTGAGTTTGCAGCGAGAAAACAGAAGTCAGCAGTTGGAGGGACTGGAATTCTGCGAAGCTCTTCTGCTCTGAAGAACCGAACTGAGCGCCTGTTCGTCACGTCAACATGGAGAACCGAAAACGACCGCTGAAGGCAGATTTGACAACCGGTGACAGCTTCCAGACGCCGGCTAAGAGAGAGTCAGCGGACCGCCGGCTGCAGGACTCGGACTACATGCGCTGGGGAGCGGAGGAAACGTGTCAGTACCTGCGGAGAGAAGGACTAGGAGAATGGGAGGACACATTTAGAGGTTAGTTTTCAGGTTGGAGCGTTTGAAAAGATTATATTTTACTCCTAATCAGTGTCTAAGATCGTCGTCCCCGACCTGCTGTCTCCATGTTTGTCTCCTGTTCAGCACACAGGATCTCAGGTGTCCTCCTCCGGTCCCTCCAGGATGATCATCTGGAGAAGATTGGAATAAAGTAAGAGTGCCTGGTTTTAAATCAACGAGTGGGCTTTTTAAAGTGGGTTTATTTGAGGTTTCACACATTATTCTAAATATTCTTCTGTCCAGATGTCTTGGAGACCGTCTGTCCATCCTCCACAGCCTCAGGATGCTGTGGCAGATAGAAGTAGATCCAAACAAGGTATCCTCCACATCACCATAAAAGATACTGACATACTGAATTATTTGGCTTTCTTTTTTATATTTGTCAGCCATCACGAAAGAACAAATTTTACTGTAATTGTCCTTCATCCGTCTGATTAATTCAGGTGTTCATTCATTAATATCTGGTGGGTTCAGTTCAGGACACGAATGTTTCTGAAAAACGAGTGTCAACCTGCGTCAGAAAGAAAAGCTGGGGTGCAGCCTTACATTAAAAACATCTGCAGTGGTGTGAAAAGAAGACAGACCAGTTCCTACATAGCTGTCAGCACCTCTTTTAAACTCTTTTCACATTATATACCCTGTCACCATTTTTCATCATCGTCACAAACGTCGTAAGATGCGTGTCGGTAACAACAAAACCTGATTCAAGTTGTTAAATCGCCGCAGATTTGGATTCTTCTGCATCAACAACAAACATGAATGGAAAAGTTTTCAGTACAAAGACAAGCAAACCATTTGATTTGAGTTATATGTACAGTATACTGTATATGTACGGTATTTAATCTAAACATAAAATACTCCCCAAGTAAATAGTGAACTGATGTTGTTGATTAACACTAGCTGTTGTTATTTGTCAGTATTGTTAATATTTAATCAGGTTTAGCCTTGAACAGAGCTAAGGCTAACATTAAAGGTCATTATGGGTCAGTGATGTCAGCCTGCGATCCATCCATCAGTCCATTCTTGGTTAGATAAAGATAGACTGGATAAACAGGCTTTTCTTTTTGATAATAAATGTTTTGTAATAAATGGCGTCTGTTGTCCTCCATCAGGTTTTTAACGATCCCATCCACGGACACGTGGAGTTTCACCCCCTCCTCGTCAAAATCATTGACACACCTCAGTTCCAGAGACTCAGAAACATCAAGCAGCTCGGAGGAGCCTATTTTGTGTTTCCTGGAGCTTCTCACAACCGCTTTGAACACTGCATTGGGTAAGTGTTCGGTCACAAAGTTTTTATTGATCACATTGATCAGCAGACGTTACCTGTTTTTACACGGCCTGATGAGCCGACCTGTGTGAACGCGGTCAAAGTGAAACTGAAGGTCGCGGTTGCTCTGCTTCCGTGATGGTAATGGAGGAAATAACAGCACTGGTTTGATGGAGTGAAACAGTAGGACTGAATGGTGGAGTCACATTTTGACTACATGTATTTTATATTTCCCACAACCAGAAGATTTTAAAAAGCAGCTTGTTGGTCACTGACTGAAAAAAAGGAATAAAAACTTTTTCATATTTGGGAAACTGACTGACTTTTCAAGTAGCGGGTATGCCAGCTTGCGACAGGAGCGGCAGGAGGCTGCGATTGTTCTGTCCTGTTTTCTCTTTTTAGAAAGTGCTATTGTTTACCGGCGTTGAATATCTCTTGTTTTTATGGCACCGCACCATTGGGACAACACGTCCTGGGAGTCAACTCGCCGTTTGCCATTGTCGCCTCACCGTGAACAACAAAACGGCAGAATGTTCTTTTCTTTATACAAAACAGTGTGAAGCATCTTGATCTTTAATTCAATTCAATGATCTTATCTCCAGTTCTGATGAAGGATAGACTAAATAGATGTTAGTGACCCTGATTTTAAGAAAACAGTCTGTCTGTCCCAAACTGTCTGTTGTTACACACGTTCACGACAAAGCGTAGACGTGTGTCACTAAACAGTCCTGACATGACGGCGGAACGGCAGCTGTGGAAAGAGTGGAGCATAAACACAAGTTCCTTTTTTCTTTGTCTTTCTTTTTTTTTTTCTTTAACACACAAAAATGTAATTTGAAGGTAATGTTTGTTTGTTTGTTTGTTTGCTGGTACAGGGTGAGTTATTTGGCGGGACAACTTGCTCAAGCTCTGAATGAGAGGCAGCCAGAACTCTTCATCTCCCGCAGTGACATCCTGTGTGTGCAGATCGCTGGCCTCTGCCACGATCTGGGTGAGTTGTGCACCGATTCTCACATGTTTGGAGTTCCAAAATTTTAAAGGTTGTCGGCAAGAGTGAGAATACAAGTAAAATTATTAGTCTTTATCTTCTATTTTCCAAGTAGGAATATGGATAAAAGTTCACACTTAAATCAATAACTCCTTTGTACCCACTCCTCCAGGACACGGACCATTTTCCCACATGTTTGATGGGAGGTTCATCCCCAAAGCACGTCCAGGCATTACCTGGCAGGTAGGAAACTGGATATGTACTCACTCAGAGAAAACAATAGCTAAAATAAATATATGTGTGCTGATTATTTCTTTTTCTGGCATTTATTAGCTTCTGAATAATCTACTGCTTATAGAATAAACTGTTAGGGTGTAACCTTTCTTAAAGGCAGGTACTTATTTAATTTCTACAATGTTCTCACAACATTAAGTCATGCTTGGTGTCATTACTGCTACTCAAGACTGTGACATAAAGCAGAAGTGAGTTTACTATGCAGTGAGAATTACTGATAAGAACAACAAAGCTTCTGTTCGTTGTGTAATTTAGAACCGCAGAGCAGCAGTTGGACAAACATCAGAGATTGACACGTATTCACATTGGCTTTATGATATGTTTAGATAAGCTTTCTCTATTTGAGCAATGTCTGTTTTCACTTTCAGTTTTTAGCAGTTCATGCTCACAATTTAATTTAAAGAGACTTATTTTTTATGTCGCAGCACGAAACTGCCTCAGTTGCCATGTTTGACTACCTGGTGGATGACAACGACCTGAAGCCGGTGATGGAGCAGCACGGCCTGACTCTGCCGGAGGACCTGGACTTCATCAAGGAACAGATTGCTGGACCACTGGACACCGATGCAGCTCGAGGTCTAAAGGTACCTGCTTCTGTCTGTGGGGAGTCAGTCCAGAGGACCAACGCTTCAGCAGCTGCTGTCGGTCCTCTTGAGGCTGGTTTTGTTTTTATCTCGGTAGAAAAACGCAGATTATTGCAGAATAGAGTTTGATCATCAGATCCTAGAGCAAGTTAAAACCCCTGGTGCAGAAAGTACATCCTCTGCTGGGGCTTTTTGGTAAAGGAAGTTTTCTTGTGGAACATTACAAACAGGACTCAACTTTTGCACTGATCCATGGAAAAAGAGGCCTTGCTGTTGAGCAGTGCAGACGTCCAGGCAGAAGGGCCAAGGCTTTAAGAAATGTATTGAGCCAAACAATCTCTATAAATCACAGAACTTACAAAGCAAAGCAAAAGATTTCTCTTTACAGGGACGTCCAGTCTTATATCAGCAAGACAATGTCCAGCCACGTCCTGTGTGCCTTAGTGTGGCTTCGGAGTTAAAAGTCAAAGAAACTGGAATCAAATATTTGTATTCTCGCACATTAAAAGGCTGATTTTAATGCTACTGCTGTCTCTCATGTCTACAGTGGCCATATAAAGGCCGACCAGAAGAAAAGTCCTTCCTCTATGAAATTGTGGCCAACAAAAGAAATGGAATTGATGTGGACAAGTGGGACTACTTTGCCAGGTGGGGCTTCATAATCCGTTCAATGATTTGTTAATTTCCATTCACACTCAGTAGTCATTTATTTGTATTATATTAACATATGTTCCCTTTGTCTTATTTCAGGGACTGCTACCACCTCGGCATCCAGAACAACTTTGACTACCGTCGTTTCCTGAAGTTTGCCAGGGTTTGTGATGTGGATGGTCAGAAACACATCTGTACCAGAGACAAGGTGCTGACTTTGAGACGACTGCGTGGTGATTAGATTTGAACACGGAAATCCACTAAAATAGAGATGATTCTTTTAACAGGAGGTGGGAAATCTCTACGACATGTTCCACACGAGGAACTGTCTCCACAGGAGAGCCTACCAGCACAAAGTGGGTAACATCATAGAAACGATGTGAGTGTCTCTAAATAGGGCTAATAGGGCTGTGGTTTTATGGTGCACAATTAAATATTTTCAAAAGTGACCAAATGTCATGATCATCCAGGATCACAGAGGCCTTTTTAAAAGCAGACAAGCACATCCAGATTGAAGGTTCAGGAGGGAAGATGTTCACTCTCTCCACTGCCATAGACGACATGGAGGCCTACGCCAAGCTAACGGGTTGGTAGACACCACTGAGGGTGATGTCATATTTACTGACCTAATGGATTCCGTTTAGAAACAGCCTTGTCTTATTATATAATACCATAATAATATAACTTCCTGTTTGTCCTGTAGATTATGTGTTTCAACAAATTTTGAACTCTTCATCCCCGGAGCTTTCGGAAGCAAGACAGATTCTGCTCAACATCGTCCGTCGACGCCTCTATAGGTGTTTGGGCCAAACCCAGGCAGACGAACCCATGACCGTCACCCAGGTGTGTGTTGTCTTGGTTCTCGTCTACATCTCAAGAAAAATTGGATGCATTGTTGAGATTCTAATTTGATTTTGTAAAATGAACTGGAACAATGTTGTGCCCAGATTATAAATTCACTTCAAGGATTGTGATTAGTCATTTTTAAATTTGTTTGCACAAAGATCGGACATCAAATTTGAGCTGACGTTGCTGCTAAGGTGTTCTAACTATCAGCTTTTGCTTACTTTCTTTTTCACCTCTTATTAGGAGAAACTTCACTCCTGGGAAGCGGCTTTGGCTCAAGCCGTCCCTCAGAATGGTTCTCCAGATGTCACTCTGCTGCCAGAAGACTTTGTGGTCAATGTGAGTTTCAGTTTAATGCCGTCCACTCACTTGTATCTCCAAATTGTGCCTCTATTATTTATTTTAGGATCAATGGGGTTTCCCTTGTGCTTTACTGTAGTTACTGATATATTATCTACTTTACTTTTTTTTAGGTAGTTAATATGGATTATGGGATGAAAGAGAAGAACCCCATCAACAACGTGCGTTTCTACTGTAAAGAAGACTTAACCAAAGCCATCCAGATCCGCAAGAACCAGGTCTGAAATGAAGGCTAAACCCAAATCTTCCCTCTCAAACAATCAAATAGGTCTTCTTCTTCTTCTTCTTCTTGGTTTTTTCTTCTTGATGTTAGAAGCTGGTTGTCACCATCTTTGTCTCTTTGCTTGATGTCATTCTTTCCAGGTATCTAAACTTCTTCCAGAGCAGTTTGCCGAGCAGCTTATCAGGGTTTACTGCAAGAAGACCGATGACAGGAGTCTGGAGGTGGCCAAGAAACATTTTGTCAAATGGTGCATCGAAATGGACTTCTCGAAGCCTCAGGTCGAAGAACTTTTTGCAGTATCAGTAAGCGGAAAAGCTCGCTATCAGCAATGATGACTTATTTTTTTACTTTGCATCTTTCATTACAGGATTGCGACATAATAGCACCTGAGCTGACTCCTCTGAAAGCCAGCTGGTTGAACAACAATCAAGGTGAGGATGAAAAGAGAGGCAGCAGCACAGCAGTGAACTCCGCTAGTCAAAACGGACCAAAGAAAGTTAAAACCCAGCTCTTTCAGTAAGAGGAAGAGAGCAGATTTCCCTTCTGTTACACAACTGGTGATTGAGACAGTGTTGAGAGGAATTTCTATTTTTCTATGTGGTGAGTGTGTTGGGTGGGGGGGGGGTTAGGGTTTGATCTGAAACAGTTTTTACAGCAAAAAATTAATGATTTCAGACACACTCCTCTTCCCTGTTGTACTCGTATCTTTCTTTGCTTTGATTGTTTTAATCAGATTTTATTTTGAGCTGCCTCATTCATCCAGAACTTCAGCTACCATATTTTGCATCATTTTTATACCGTCTATCATGTATTGGCATCCTGAAAAATACATACTGGTCATTTGGAATACGTATTTAAGGGCAGTTTGTTTTTATTTACAGTGGTGTTTCTTTTATTTGACTTTTAAAGAAGTACATCTCATCTGCAAATCAAAGTAAAGATTTCCAGTACGGAGTTCTTGACATTTAATGTTAGCTTTAGCTGCTCTTGTTGAGTTATGTGTGTGTTATTTGGTTTGGTTTTGTATTTATTTTCCCTTTGAATGTGTCCGCTGTACTTTAGATTTTTTTTTCTTTTACAGTAAATGCCTCAGGGTCCGTTTTTTTTCCTATGTTAAGATTTACAAAATAGTCAATGGGCATTTCAGTGACTATTTTAGGTAGCATTTAAAATGCTCTGTCTTCCCTGAATGTCTCACCTCGTAGCTGCGTGTTTGTGTTAAAGAAAAAATCTTTGATAACTGAAAGTGAACCCATACCAATGAGTGGGAGATCCTGTCAACACTATTCATAATGAAACTAGTTGGAAACAGTTTGAAAGTTTTCCATCTGTCATTTAAGTTGTCCGTTATTATTTACTGCACTTTGTTTGGACTAAAATTAAACATAAATATGGAAGCATGAATTTCTTAGTGTGTTTTGTCACTATAAAATGAATTTCAAAAGAGGATGGAAAGAGAGAGGCACAAGAAATTGCAGAAATTTATTGCTCTAGATTTCCGAGTTGGTATGAAACACAATTGTTTGACTTTAGCATTTGATAAAATTCGGAATCAATCATATTTGGTTGAATTGACATCTTATGCTTGAAAAAACTTAGACACAGGCCCTCTCCAACTGAAGCGTGTGTCTGGGGATACAGTTGATGCAGATTTATCTCTGTCTGCAGCCTGACCCAGTAGAGGGTGTATAGAAAGATTAGCACCTTTTCTTCCACCTTACATACACTACTGTTCCAGCTGTTCCTTCAACATTGATAAATCTCCATCATCTGCTGTCTCTAATATTCGCTGTACTGTTTACTCTAGTTCACCAGTCAGTTAGCACAAAATTATCCCAGCTCTGTATTGTCTCCCTGTAATCCTGGCACTTCATGTCTTGTTTGCACTGTTTTTTTTATGTTTTTGCGTCTGATTTCTATAACTGTGTGAATTTATTTTATTGAATCCATAAAAAGAGAATGTAATACTCTGGATAAAAAAAAAAATCTGTACCATCCAACTCTGTACTGTATTCAATAATCGGTCATTTAACCTGAATCTGTCTATTGAATCCGTTTTAGTTGTAATTGCAACTATTCGCCAATAGATGGCGCCAAAGATTAGTCCTGAACTCTCTTGTGTCTCTGTGACTGAAGACCTTTGACCTGAAACACCGTTCGGCTTGATTCCACTGATAACTGATCAATTTATACTGCAAGGTAAACATAAAGGTATTCCCTAACAATAGTGAACGTTTGTTGTTTTATATGTTAAACTTAAGGACTCACATCAGTCATAATTAACATACAAGAGAATAAAGGAAGTACTTTCTCAATCTGGATGAATTCTTCTACTGGGAAATTATTAATCATTCATTATAACTCTTTCATTAAACTTTAGATTAATATTCTTAAAATAGTTTGAGACATTGGTTATCTGCACGTACTGAATATTAAGACAAAGAAATTAAAGAACAAAGAAAGTCATATTTAAATTTACAAATTCAGTACTGTTTAAAATGATAATGGGCACCTTAATGGGCAAATTTTTCTGATTCTGATTCTTAAATTCCACCAAGCTGCTGTAGATGACAGATTTACCCACACACAGACACACACACACACACACACACACACACACAACCTTCCACATCCTGTGGCACTGAGAGGGAATATCCACCACACACACCCTCGCACGATGAACCTGCAGGACCAAGGCCAACTGCCTGGTAGTATTTTTATAATCTTCATCCTCCCTGACCTGCTGCTCCCCTCTTGGCGCCAGTGGTCTCAGCCCTCCCCCTGTGATACTTCAACCTTACACGCACACACACACACACACACACACACACACACACACACACACACACACACACACACACACTCCTGTACACTCAGCAACCGGATAATTGAGGCCAGCTGTTGCAAGGTGCCTCTTCCCTCCACCCTGCACCCCTCCTTCGCTCTGCTGCTGCACTTGCCTTCCTGACAGAAAGTTATCCACACACACCCCCTCCTCTTTTTCCTTTCTCTTCCCTGACTCCCACCATCTCCCTCTCATGCCTCTGGGTTCTCATCAGTGTTGATTGACAGATGGGTACTTTTTATAAACTTAATCTTTTTATCCACCTGTCATTATTAATACTTAAAAACATAAATACAAAACCTAAAATTAATCTCATTCCAGTTGCAAAAAAAACTGGATTTCTTGTAGTATGTTTTCTTTCAGAGGCTCAAAATTCACATGATGGTCTTAAATCATAGTCAACTGTCATGTTTGAAAAGCACCTTGCATGTGCATGTATACTTTTGTCATTACCTAGTTTCACCAGATTTTGGAACAGGCAAATTAGGATTTATAGTCAATTAAAACAGAACCATTAGTCCATTTTATGTAATCCTTTGCATTAAATTGATTAACTCAAGTAATGTTTGTCAATTAAATTGCTTTTATAAATAATCATTAAATCAAGGTGTTAGTCAGTCAGTCAGTCCACCCACCCCCACCCCCAGATTATTGAGGTATATCTGGGAGGTGAGACACAAACCAGCCAGCGGTGACTAAAGGCTGCCGATGGCTGGAATTTGTAGAGTTTGGGAGAGGAATGGGGGAGGGGGGGGGGGGGGGGGGGGGGGGGGGGCTGGGACAGGCATGTTACACTCTCTTTTCCAGCTGGTCCCAAGAGGTCAAACTGTGTGTGGATGTGTGCAAGTCATGCCCTCTCATTAGGGGGTGAGACGCTGCGGCTCCAGACCCCCATGGTAGGATTGCTGGATGAGTCTGCAGTGATCCTGCCACTTTGATGCCCCTGACCCCCTACCCCCCCACCGGGAGGTTAATGAGCCACAATGAGCTCTGTAGGTATGCTGTGTGTGTGTGTGTGTGTGTGTGTGTGTGTGTGTGTGTGTGTGTGTGTGTGTGTGTGTGTGTGTGTGTGTGTGTGTGTGTGTGGTGGTATGGGGTGGGGTTGGGGGTGTTCTAACAGGAGATTGTTAGAATATATTAGATGAATCACCTGATTTTAAACATTAGACTGAATTAAAGCGTTAAATTATTTTTTTTCACACCTTTTTCACTCACCATTAATAAAAGTCATCATGTTTATTTGTTTGTTTGTTTGTTTGTTTGTTTGCATGCTTGTTTATATGCAAATACACTGACTGTAACTGATTCTATTAAAAAATCATATTTGCTTTAAAGTTTTTGGCAAGAATCCAAAATAAAGGATCAATAAATTAATTTAGCATTGAAAAAATATATTTTTTAATGGAAAATAAAAGTTGTGAATGTATTTATTCATTAATTTACCTTATGTGTTTTAAACATTTCCACTTTTTCATGGAAGAAAATTAACTAAATTGTGGATTATTGGGACCAATTTTGCTGATGACCAGCATCAGCCATAAGAATTTAAAAGCACCTCTTTCGGGGGGGTTTACACCTGCATCCTGGACACAGATCATTTAACTCCTGTCAGAAGTGTCATATTGCTTCAAAATCCATGCATCCATTTCTTTGAGTTTTCAACAATCACTAATTACTGCCCACAATTTCTATTCCTTCTCCACAATTTTCTCCTTTCCTTTTTTGTCTCCAAACATCTGCAGTTCGTCTTCTGATTCTACTTTGCGTAGCTGAACAGGCATTGAGAAATGAATGCGCTGTTTTGGGCGGGGCAGTGCAAGCCTTGGCCCGCATAAGGGAGGCACGGCGGTCCAAAAACAGGTGCTCGCTCTCTTCTTTCTTTTCTCAATTCGTTTCATCATTCACTTCCCCCCCCCACCCCCACCCCTTCTTCTCTCCACACCTGTTGAGGTGTGAGGACTCATGCTGGTTCAGCTGAGCTGCTTAGTCAAGCCTGCGCTGTGGGGTAATTACTTAACTGGTGTAAACTCTATCTCCTTGGCCACCCCCTGTAGTCGCTGCTTTTCCTTGATGTAAGGTGTTACTATGGGATGGATAAACCTGTGCGGCAGATTGCTCCTGTGGGAGTATGTTGTAGAACATTTGTGTCACCTTGATTGCTCTCATTTGAATAACATGATCCAGATTTTTACGTCCATTACATCCGTGCACCTGCTTTAAGTGGATCACCTTAAGGATTTTATTTCCTAGTCATTTGCTTCTCGTCTGACTGATGGCACCAGAGGAAACAGGTGATCCCTGCACCCCAGCGGAGCATCTTATTGGGCTGACAGTCAGCATGAAGGGATCATGATTTACCCAGCTGTTTGGGATCTGTGTCAGCTGGGCTTCACGGGCTAGAGAAGGTTTACTCTACAGTTTTCACATCAGTGTCCCTTAAAAGTCACCAATTTGAGATTCTAAAGTTTTCAGATAAACTTCCTTTTATGGACGACGTAATCATTTGAGTTATCTGAGGTCTGTCTTGTCACAAAGACACAAAAAACTGCTGAAGAAGAGTTTTTGGAAATACAATAGAGCACATGTGTCAAACTCAAGGCCCGGGGGCCAAATGTGGCCCACCACATCATTTTATGTGGCCTGCGAGAGCATAAAAAGATCAGAGTGTCTAAAAATAAAAAGGTCAAAAGTGTGCTTTGACCAGAAACTACATTTCCCACAATGCAATAATTAAGCCCATTTTAACTCTGACAAAAACTTTTTGAAAAAAGTTAACGTCCTAACTTGTGTTTGATGTTATTTTTTATTCATTGGATAGTTTACTCCTTCATTGATGGAGTTCTGTGGGTTTCATAACCTGACAAATTAAAAAGATTTAGAACAGAGCAACAAGCAAACACTTTTTTCTGTGCAACTGTAATGTTTGTAACTTGAATAATTATTAAATTCAGAGTTATTTACATTAGTTACATTTATTTTACATTACACTGAGTTACATTTAGTTCCATTTATAAGTTATATCTGGCCCTTTGAGGACAGCCATTATGCTGATGTGGCCCTCGGTGAAAATGATTTTGACACCCCTGCATCAGAGCACATAAAGATTATAAAGTGTACTTCCCTCTTCAGATGGTTTTACCCATGAGTGCCTGTTCTAAAATATCATTGACCTTTTTTTATTTCCTTTCAACATCCTTTCTTTCCCAGATTATTATTATTTGTCATTTCTCAGCAGCAAACTTTCCACGAGCGCTATAAATGTGAGCATTCTGGATCTCCACCTCTGTAACTGGCTCCAGATCAGATTTTATCTGTGATATACCTCATGCAGCCAAGCATCATCTGCATTATCCATGAAGTGTGAGGTAAAAATCTTGTCTCAGTTGCCCCTATCATGCAATGGTTAAAAAAAAAAATACAACGACATCCTCAATCCAAAAGACGATCCTTGTTGCCGCCAGAAGTGAAATGATTTATTCCTCTAGCCATGTCTTTCCCCTCCTAACAAATCAATCAAAATTTGTTCATACGTTTTTGAGCAATCCTGTTAAGTTATTAATATAAAAAAACAAAATTAGCAAATTGCGTCTGTGTCCACATTTGCGTGCTATCAGCAGAATGGAGTTTTCTTTATCTGCAACTGTTCAAATTAACGACAGCAGGTAGTTTATTTGTCTTTGCCGATTAGAAGACAAACAAAAATCATTTTTGTAATTAAATGTCATGAAGAATCTTCATGTGGTGATATCCTTTGAGTCAAACTAATCTGGGCACATCTGGGAAAGATTTACGGGAAGGTTTGGATCCAAAATACTGTTTTGTGTGTTTGTTGTGTGTGTTTTTGGGTGGCTGTCATGTGGGAATCCCCTTAGTATTCTCCACAGTGGGGGGTTATTTTCTCTGGGTTTCAAAAAACAAGCTCTCAGGTAATGACTTCAGTGTGTCGCTTTGTTTTTATTTCATCAATCTGGAATAAGACGCAGTTTCGATCAACAACATTCTAGTGAGTGTTAAGCCTGCAGTGTGCCGCGCCGTTTTGCAATAGGTGGCGGCATGCGTCTGGAGCTGGTGTGTGTTTGTTTTTGTGCTTGTTTGGGCACATGTGTGTGCATGCATGCCACCCTGCACTCCTCTCATCTGGTCGGGCCCTCTAGCTGGTAATCTGAGCATAGAGATTAGAAAGAAAAACAGCAGCGAAGAATGTCTTTGGTTGAGCCAGTGAGGAATTTACAATGGCCTTCAGGCTGCTTTGACCTCTCCCTCCCTTTCTCTCTCTCTCTCTCCCTCTCTCTCTCTCTTTCTACCTCATTCACACACAAATAAAATGACTTAACATAAAATACCAAAACAAAAATCGTTCTTGTAAATTGCCGTCTCGTTTGGCAGCTCTGGCGGTAAGATCAGAGTTTACTCACCGACTTCATTGAACGTGGTGACATCACTGGGCTGGAATCCGTCACGCAGAGCGACGTGGCCGATCACGTGATCACAGGCGTTGTAAACAAACCCTCAATTATATATATTGTCTTGTTTTTCTGAAATAAATCAGATGCAGCATCTGAAGTCACGCGCCTGGTTTGCCATGCTGAATTATTTGTGTGCTTCATGGTGGAGGACTGAGCTCTGGGATGATTTAATTTAAAAGGGAAACCCCAATAAAAAATGCTAAATAAATCAAACAAATATAGATTTTCTGACCCATATCAAAAAGAAACAAAAAATATGATATGAATCTAAAAATGTAGATTTTTGTACTAACATGCAGCAGTTTTTACCACCGTCTTGATGAGGTGACAACAAACGGCTTATGGAATATCTGAGTTTTGTTCTTTGTTGGCTCCACAATAACCTAGGAAGTTATCCAGGGCGTGTGTCCCTCCTCGTGCCCAACGTCAGCTGGATATACTTTCAAGATTGAACATTTTTTTGCTCGCCTCACTAAAAGTTAGTGAAATTGACCAGTAAAATCCTCATTAAAATCCATAAAAATGATGAAAACTGCGAAATAAGAACTTTGTTTTCCTGGTCAGACATGGAGAAGACTTGTTTTGATACGTCCCCATCTGTTGCGATGGGGTCGTGATGGTCTCAGAAGGAGATGCCGACCATGTGGGCAGAGAGATGACACCATGTTGTGGGACAAACAGGGAGTTTAAGGCAGGAAGCTTCAATGGAGTTCTGATTTCAGAGGGACAGCTGTGTGGATACTCAAAACCACCTGATCTGGACCCCGCGCTCCGTCACAGCCCAGCAACCTGCCTTCCTCCTAGACGAACCTCAGTCTGTGTGTGTGTGTGTGTGTGTGTGAGTGTGTGTGTGTGTGTGTCTGAAAAGACAGGAGGGGTATACAGGTCTTTGCACAGACGAAGGGGACAGGTGTTAAGGACAGGAGGTGCCGTGTGGCCTGGGGGTGTGGTCAGGTGGTGACACACCTGTCCCTACTTGCACGAGAGGGTCAGATTACACACACACACACACACACACACACCGGCCTGAACCATGCATTTATGACATACAACGGTAAACCGACGAGCCGCTCATGCAACGGGAATTCTTTTGCCAGGACAAACCAAGACGGATCCTTGTTCGGCCAAAAGCAGCAGGACGAACGTAAATCTGCAGTAAAGCACTGAGGTTGTCGTGTGAGAGGTGACGCGGGGCATTAATGGAGCAGCAGACGGCCAACATAAGGCCATTTGGCTGCCGTGGGAAAGTATATGTGATAGAAAGTGTCCTTGAATATGATTAATCATTGGTTTCCCTTCATGGTGGCTTAAGTGTCTCCATTTTCTGTGTGGATCATGTGACTTTTTAAGAAAAGGAAGCAATAATTCCACAGCAAGTCGGTTGATTCGCTTAGAAATGGTTGAATAGGATTGCACAGGTACTGATTGCATCAGTACCTCGATTGTTTTTTCGGCACTCACGTGCAAATTGTGTCATTTAGCGTCAGCAGAATTCCCCTCCAGCACACACACACACACACATATATACACACACACACACGATTAATCCAAACTGTACGACTATGAAACTCATTATTTTACATTTATATTTTAGCTGTCTGAGGAGTTTTGTTTGAGCTTGTTGTGGCCCTCTGTGCTCACTTTTTTTTTAAAAAAAGAGCGTAAGCAGACACCGGTCTGAGTGGCACATGCGGTGTTTCTGTAAAACCTTGAAGATGGGGGAGATAGGCGTCTGGCCCTGGGGTGTGGATTTCAGGCAGGTGCATTTGCCTTCTTTGCAATTCCTCAAGGGATGGGACAAGGCAAGACGAGAAAGAAAGAAAGAAAGAGGGAGAGAGAGGCAATCTTTGCAATAGCACACACACACAGACACACACGCATGTACACACACGCGCACACACATCCAACACCCTCTCTACCATATCTTTCATTGGCTGGAATGTGTCCGGACAATAGAAGTGTCCTGGTCCTTTAGTTGGCCCCTCCTGGCCCCACACAGGCCCTGACAGGAGGGGGAAAAAAAAAAAATGCACCTTGCGCTTCTTAGTACCACCAGCGCTTCCCTTGGGGTAAATACCTGAATACCTGCAGTAAATAAGAGGGAGAGGGGAAAGAGAGAATGACACAACATAAGGCAAGAGGATGATGAATGAATGAAAGAAAAGAAAAACAGCCAGCAGTGTAACTGACTCATCTGGGGGTCAAAGCAAAACACAGCAGCCTCTCTATATGGATGCCAACTGCGCATATTGCTCATGCAATTTGTCATGTTATTAATTCTTTATATTTTCTGACACTTTTATCGCACCATCCTGCAAAGTGTGTAATCTCCATACGTCCTATTCTCAGTCAGTACTCCCCCTCTCTCATGTCACAACACGCCGTCCACCCCCTTTGCCCTCTCGTTCTTGCGTTTAATCCTGATTGGCCCATAGTTGGAATACATCTCAGTAAATGCACCTGAAGTCTCTGTGTAAAAGCTCCGCTTCCAGCGGAAACAGCAGCACAAAGCCTGAAAGGTTTCCCCTCCCTAGTAATCCCTGCATGTCGGTGATTCGTCCGTACTCGCTGGGTGAAGGAGTGCTTATCAGTGAAATGAGGTGTGTTAAACCACCTTCAGATTAACACTGGATGCAGGAACAATCACCTACTGCGACAAACGTGGGCGTATTCAGACTTCGAGATCAGACTGCAGGAACAAAATGCTTTAGAAAGGAGACAAACTCTTAATGAAAGATGGAAATCTAATTTGCATATACTTCACGACTGTATTCTTGAGTAGAAGGCAAACATATGATCGTCATCTCTACTTATTTTCTCTACAACGGACATTTACATTGAATGTTTTTGTCACCTAAGAAAAGACGTGACAGTAGTTAAAATAAAAAAGTTTCTAATCCCTTAAATAAACTTTATTTATTATGGCATGAGGTTCACGACATTTTCCGCATTATAAGGCGCACCTAAAAGCTTTTAATTTTCTCAAAAACTGACAATGCACCTTATAATCCAGTGCGCCTTACTGTATATGTGAAAACAGTGTTAAAATAGGCCATTCATTGAATGAGCGCCTTATAGTGTGGAAAATACTGTACTTTTAAGGCTACTTATTACTTTTGTACATTTCCACTTCTACTTTAGTAAAAACACCAGAAAAATGTTTCAATTTTTACCAGTTTTTTTTTTTTTTTTAATCTCTTGTCCACAAAAAGTTTGCCTTTTTTGTCGTTCAACTGTCCCTCAACAGTGGAAACCTGCACCCACTCAACTCTGGATGGCATGACGTTGGAATTCTCTGTCACACACAGCGTTTCTCGTGTGTTTACTCTCCTTTCCCTTTATGGTTCATCCTCTAACCCTCTGACCCTGTGGGACTGAGAGGATCTGTGTTTAGGAGGAAACACAGCATCAGCCACATAACACACACACACACTCACACACACACACACACACACACACACACACACACACACACACACACACACACACACACACACACACACACACACACACAGACCCTCAGCATTGAAAGGGGACAGCAGGGGCACTGAGGTGGACAGGAAATGGCGCGTACCCCCTCCTAGAGGCCACATCCTGTCCTTGGGTGGAACTGTTTTATTTGTCCGGAGCGCTGCACTCTTCTTTTTTTTTTTTTTTTTTTTTTTTTGTGCTTGTGGACAGAAACATGAACGTCAAGCTTAATACAATCCTGAAAACAGTCTAAATCGTATAAAAACCCTCAGCAGAAAAGCATCCACGGGGTATCTCTCTGCCCTCACACCACATCTCATTGATCAAGTCTGGATTGCAACATGTTGAATTCCTCAAAAAAAAAAAATTCTACTCCCTACTGATTTGATAAACGGCCCACAAAACAGAAAAGCTCATTCTTCAGCAGACACCCACCAACCCACACACCTCCTTCCTTTCCCACTGTTTAATCTCTTTAGGAAAACTGGCCCTCATTGACTTACAGTATTTATTATTGTCTTATCCCCAGTTCACCCTTTCAGCCACAAGCTAGTTCCCCCATCTTCAAACCTAATTATTTTATACAAGCTGGAAAAAATGCTTTCGGCCTGTAAAAAAAAAAAAAAGAAAAGAAACGAGGGGTTTTCTTGATAGGAAAATTATAAAAGGGTTATATTTTTGCTTGTTTCTTCTTACTAGTTCAACCTGTAAGCCGATAAAATGGTTTAAAAGTGAAATGCATGCACATTCGCTACCAAGTTGAAGAATTTGGAATAAACGAAGACAGCTTATTAATAAAAACAAGCTTGAACAACTGTGCTGATTTAGTAATTCTGAACTGTAAAAACTATTTTGAAGCTGTTGTTGGATAAAATACTTTCATTTAGTGGCTTGATTGCCTTTTACAGGAAAAAATAAATTTAAAAAATGCAAATGTGAGAGTCCCACTCTGATGGAGGAGGTCTTCTCTGAAGCTTTGGGCGGTGATGTTGAGTAAGAGCAACACAACCTGTGAACAGTTTGAAACTTAAACCCTGTGACTTAACCTTCTTGGCACAAATCTGATCCTCTGGTGATTCACCTCTGAAACCTGGCAGCTTTGATTTTGATAGTTTACTGCAAGCATTCTCTTCTTTGACACGGTGCGCTATGAACCCCCCTGATGGACATCTACATTTCACAGAACCCCACAAACACACCCATGCATCTTTGGACACACAAACAGCTGTAAACACGACCAGTTGCTTTATATCGGCCTTTATTTTATTTTTTTT
The DNA here is from genome assembly GCA_013358685.1 of Antennarius maculatus. NCBI lineage: Eukaryota > Metazoa > Chordata > Actinopteri > Lophiiformes > Antennariidae > Antennarius > Antennarius maculatus. Next base: position 26,142,524 of record CM023607.1, read on the forward strand.
AATAGCTGTGTTTATACCAGGCTGTCACGCAACTTCCTGTGTCCCAAACACACTGACAGAGAACACAGCAGTTTTAGGGGGAAAATGTAATTTCAACTGTCAAAAGTGTTAGTTCTACATGTTAGGAAAGGTCTGTTTTGTCGATGGAATGTAGCACTGCTTCCTGTTTCTCAAATCAAATGAATGGAGTTAATATAATCTTGTAAATCTCCTGTGCTGCAAACTCATAAAAGCACCATTTTTAATTCTATACAAAACAAATGTTTGGAGGAGCACATAGATATTCTAGGCTCCAGCTGTAAACTGTCAGACGTCAGCTTTTTGTGTACGCAAAGGCAAAGTTGAACTGTTGCAACATCCAATGGTTTTTTTTTTTTTTTGCCAAAAGGAACTTTTTTATTTTAGTTGTTTTTCATTTATAGGAGCAACATTGCTTTCTATGGGAAAATTATGTTTAATTCCCTCTGTTGCATAAGTAAATCAGAATAACATTACTTCCTGTTTAAGGAAAAATTTAAATTATTACTCTGACTCAGGAGCAAACAGAGCGGTCTTCTCTTTCTGTTAAATGACGGTATTGTATGTCTGTCACTAATGGCTCAGGAATGTCACATTAGTCAGGGGCCGCATGCGTGACGATGCGAACATTAAAACACTTTGAGGGAGCTCAATATGATATTACACACTCACACACACACACATACACACACACACACACACACACACACACACACATACACACAGACGTACCCTGGAAAAAAAAAAGAAAGAAAGAAAGGTGACGGGTCCAGTGATCTCATTGCCTCAAAGCTACAGAGTGATAGACTGCCTCCTACGCACTGCAAACCTGAAAACGAATCCCCCTAGCAAGATGTCAGAGTTAAATTTCAAAACGACCGAAACATAAGAAATGACAGTCCATTTCGCGGGTCCTGCTTTTGTGACCAAAAATCTTGGAGGCGATGTTTAGATTTTTCCCCAAGAAGAAAGCAGAATATCTTCTCACTCTGAAGTATTCTTTCATTTGCATTTTCTATTCGTTTTGTGTTTTAACCTGCGGCCGCTACCAGATGTGACACTTTGGCGGTTCGGGCTGAGCTCAGTCCCCCTGTGGCCCCCTACATCTGACTCACCTGTGTAGGTGTGCAGCAGCTTCTTTCTCTGAAAAAACAGCCTGCAAGGTTCAAGCAGACAAATGAATGCCTGTCGATCAAAGTACCGCTCTTCAGTCAAACTGTTTTGCATGAGTGTGTGTGTGCGTGTGTGTGTGTGTGTGTGTGTGTGTGTGTGCTTGTGCATGCATGCACTCTTTTGGGTGCTGTTTACCCACAGTGGGCAAGCAAAGTCATGCAATCTGATCCAAAGCTTTTAGAGAGCCTCCTCACACACTTGCTCACCCCCCCCCCCCCCCCATCCCATCCACACCTCAACGCTGAAGGCTATTGGAGGAAGCAGGTTGTTACCTCACTAAGACATGCCGGCGTCAGTGTGTGCAGGTCAAGAGGGCAAACGGGGATTGTAGACACATTGCTTCCATATGTTCGGTCTTACATTGGCTCATAAGCAGACATGGTTCAAAAAGTTCCTGCGAGGTAACTGGAGTTTTTGGCCTTGCGGAGCAGATGGGCTTCAAAAAACTAAAGGATAACTGTGTCGGCCCTGAGCTTCTGTCGTCTCTGCAGACTCTCCAGGGTGTATTTGTTAGGCTCAAGTTGGGGGTTTTTGCTTCCATCTGTGGGGTCATTTCCACAGCAGGAAGTGGGTCAGTGGGGAGTCTCACACTCAGCACTCATTTTCCTCATCAAGACAACCCTAACTGATGTTTTTTTTTACAGCAACTAATTTATGATCAACATTATCCAACTCCCACCTTTCACTCTAGCATGTGCTTTCCGCGTGTGTGTGTGTGTGTGTGTGTGTGTGTCAGGTGTGTGCAGGTGTTACCCAAAATCACTCAACATCCCACGAGCTCGTCACCGATCCTTAAACACACACCTCTATTTTCCCCCAGTCATGTCTGTCCTGATGAACTCATTTAGTACAATGAGTGATGGGTTAATACAATTCCCGTTGAAAACTAATAAATGATGAGCACAGCAGAGCATTTTTTTTGTTTGTTTCCTCAACAAAACCTTTATTTACATTACAGAACAATAGTAATAATTTTGAAAACCACTTTCAACAAATATTTATTAAAAAAAAAAAAATCAGAATAAAAGGCAGTAAAAATGACAATTATTATCAGTGACGGTGAGTCTTTGGTCAAGTTTAAGTGGTCCTTTCATAACCCGCGACACACAATGAGTGTGTGACACCAGGAGGGGGCGAGCAGAGGGTCACCTGTTGTCGAGGTCACAGCTAACACATCTCTCAGCGCCCTTCCTCCACAGTGCACCACACACATGCAGCTGTCTCAACACACACACACACACACACACACACACCATGCATGTATAGTATGGTGAGGAATGACATCCCCACATACACACACACAAACACACCCAAGCAGCTGCAACATAGCCAGAGTCCCGGACCGGCCGGCACCGATGGGAGTTTCCTGGGAATTAACTGCATGTCCAGCTGCCCCCAAATCACACACACACACACACACACACACACACATTGACAGCACACAATAAAACACTTTCCATACAAACAATTCAATCAAAACTGTCCCGAAATACAGTAGTCCAGTTTTCAGTCCCATTATGGGTTTTTTTGCAACCTCCTCTGTGCACGTTGGCTCTTCAAATGGGGGAAATCAAACCAGCAGGCAGCATTAACTGCCCCCCTCTCTCTCTCTGAGTTCATGGAATGCGTCTACGATGCAGGACAGGAGCCAGAGGCGTTGTGTTTGTGCAGCAGCGACATGCGACTGAAGGTGCGAGAACAGGAGTTGCACTGGTACTTCTTGACGTCGGAGTGGGTCTGTAAGTGGGCGCGGAGGTTGGAGCGATCGGCAAAGGCTCGGCTGCAGAGCTGACAAGCAAATGGGCGCTCACCTGGTGAAGAGAAGGAGAAATTTTAGCATGCTACATCTCAACAGCCCAAAAAGGTCTGCCCCCCACCCCCCGGGTCATTGTTTTCAAAATGAGCTACCGATAAGAAACAAAAGGGTAGGAAGACGACTCGAACTCATTTAATGCAGATTAGTCTTTTATCATGCGTAAACAATGAGGCTGCCTGAGATTAGAATGTACCACGGTCAGAAATAACATTTACTCAAACATCAGGAGGTAGTCATGAATATCAATGAATGAGGTGATAACAGCAATTACACTCAATTAATCAATCTGATCATCTCTGGTACGATGGGGGATGGGGGGGTCTTAGAAACCTTTACCTGTGTGCGTACGGATGTGGCCCCTGAGGAGCCACGGTCTGGAGAAGGCCTTCCCACACGTGGGACACACACACGGAAGAGTGTGTGAGCGGATGTGCATCTTCAGAGCTCCCAGGCTGGTGTATTCCTTGGGGCAGTGTTTGCAGTGGAAAGCTGGACGTGCGGGGACGTCAGCGGGCGAGGGGGGGCTCTGCTGCACCGGAGGTTTGTGGGACAGTTGATGGTGGGACAGCGCCGAGACGCTGCTGTAACTGTTATTGCAATGCATGCAGTAGTATACGTGCTGGATGGTGTCTGGGCTGGGGGGGTCTGAGGTACGTCCTCCGTCTTCTTCATCCTCGGCGCTGCTGCTGAGGTCCAGAGGGCCCAGCGGGGAAGGAGACAGGGATGGGGAAGGAGACGAGGATGGGGGAGTGATGGGGGAGAGGGGTGCAGTCAGGGTGTCGATACAGCTGAAGATGAGCTTTGGGACGGGGTAGCACGTCAAAGCAGAGCTGTTGGTCTGTGTTGGAAGTTCAGCCAGAGGAAAACTTTCTGGGACCAAAGCTGAGAACACAGGAAAAAAATAAAGTGAAGTCACTTAATCTGAGCAGATAATCTAATTAAACACTAATCTTGTTTTCATTCTTGGGAGTCTTGTTACACCCAAAGCTGATCTCTTCCAGCTTTTCAATTACCAAAATTTGTCAGGTGAAGCATCCAGGAAGCTTTTCTCATACTGGTCTGATCAGCATCTTGAAGGTTAAGGTTTCTTTTCAAGATTTCATGGCTGAGATTCACTCAGTCTAACAAATAAAATACTCCAAATTCAATGAAAGCAGAGGGAATTAAAACTTACCAGTTTGGCTCTCCAGTGAACTCTCCTTATAGATTGACTTCTTGCTGGAATAGTACTTCTTGACTAGGAAAGACCGCGGCATGTTGATATCTGGGTCCTCCACAGGTTCCAATCACTTCCTCTTCAGTTGCGCACAGAGCCAAGGAGACGCGCTTCAGCCGATCCACGCACACGCACAAAAGAGAGAGAGAGGGAGAGACGAGGTTCGGACGGATCTCCACCGAAGTCAGTGTCCTGACACACCGCAAAGTTGCCTCCTCATATAGTAACCAGAGGGCAGAAGCAGTGGGGTGGGTGGGCAGATCCCCGCCCCAAAGACACACCCCGTGATCATCAGGGCGCCACCACCCCCCCCCCATCACCACAGGTGACCAATGTGTTTTAAGCTGTAGCGACACACTAATACAATTGTTCTTTTCACAGCTCTAATAGCCCGCTCCGTGCGCACTTCCATCTGAGTGTGCAATTCAAATTAAAAAGGTGCTAAAAACGGCTTTTGTACTTGATCGTGCGCATGAGAATGGCTCCGACGCGCAACAAGGAGGATGCGTGATGCGTCCGAAGTCCTCAGGGGACACAAAGCAGACAGCCCCATCAACCAAGATCTTATCAACATCTTTTTCACACCTTGTGAATAACTACTGTCCAGTGGTTTGCAGAATGCATAACACTTTTAATACTGAGCGCCCTCTCTCGGCTCTTTAAACATGTATTTATTATGGTAGAATGTCTACATTTGTTTTAGATGATACAAAAAATGTGAGTAAAAGAGTAAAAAAAAAAAAAAAGTTGGGAGAATTTAGCTAAATTAAAATACACGTGTGGTTCTCAGTGAACTAAAAATGCGTTTTCTCTAATACTATCTTAACTGGTATCCAAAAAAAAAAATTGGATTTCACAGTTATTTAACGCGATTACTCTCATTCCCTGACAAATTACATTTTATCATGGCTCTTTTGTGCGTCTGCGCCTCCGGGATTTAAAGCACCCCGGTGATTAAACGAGACGATACAGGAGGTTCTCTGTGCTCCCTTAAACTCAACATAGTGCCTCCATTGACCGCAGGTCCCACTATCCCTGTGGGGAATAAGTTAATTTAGATAAAGAGTAGCTGATGCCTGCACAGAGCCTGTTAAATATTGTGTGTTCATAAGACTAAACGCAGCGTTTTGCAAAATTCAGATTCGGGCTTGTGTCCTCCTCATGACGCACTGAGCGCCTCTACTTCTTGAACTTTATTTTGCCATCACTCTTTTTTTTGTGTGTGTGTGTGTGTGTGTGTGTGTGTGTGTGTGTGTGTGTGTGTGTGTGTGTGTGTGTGTGTGTGTGTGTGTGTGTGTGTGTGTGTGTGTGTGTGTGTGTGTGTCAATAACTTCTGCTTTATAGTTTCCAAACTTGTCGGTGTCGTGACCATAAATCCTAATCTGGATTACTATTTGGTTCCTGGACTGCGCCTCTTCATCAACATACTCCCGGACTCAGTTCGACCACCGTGGACTTTGGTTGTTGTGATGAAATCCACGATTACTGCGCTCTTTTACTTGTTGTAACTTCTATTGTGTTGTAGTTGTTTTCCCAATGTAATAGTTTTTCCTCACCCTGACACTGAACTGACTCTAAAGCCCTCAGAATCTAATTATCATCAGTGAATTTGAATTATTCAAATCATGATTTCATCTGTTGATGCAATCATCTTCTTTTGTGACGGTATCTTGCCGTATTGGTTCACACATCATTTTATCATCTTCATCTAAATATCTAAATGCAATTACAGGTAACTAGGAGGTGATTTGTGGCGTCGTGTTGCGTTCACGGTCCGTGTTTATTTTACACCTCTGCTGCAGCTGCACTCAATCAATGAAAATCACCTATCGGCCTTGCGTCACGAATGCGTAAAGTTGCGAGGAGTCTAAAAGCTCCACGTTGGCACAGAGGGTGAGTTTTTTGTGATGGGGGGGAGGGGGCATGCACCTGTCTGAAGGCGCCATTGTCCTGGCATGCACAAAACTTCACACGTCGTTAGGACTCTTTTTGACGCCGACGCCACGTAGACTGGAGGTCAGCGGGGCAGGATGGCAGTAAAAAAAACACCCGTGAAAGTCATCTGAGTCGTGGGTCTGAGGCCCTGGATGACCGTGGGAGTTCACCCGTTGTCAGAGACCTTAAACTTAGTGATGGAGAGCAGATCAGGAAACAAAGAATGATTTTTTTTTCTTCTTCTTTTTTTTTTTACACCAGTGGGAGCAAAGCAGAGCTTGTTTTTTGCATGGGTCAAGGTGGCAAACACAATGCATTCACCTGAAACACACACACACACACACACACACACACACACACACACACACACACACACACACACACACACACACTGTGAAGGCTTTAAGTGTGAAAACAGCTGACTACACACTGCTCAGTTCGCTCCTGTGAGGTAAGCAGTTTGTCTGCAAGGCTGACTACAGACAATTTGTGTTACAGCAGAGTTAAGGTGACCTCATGACACACAGGAGACAAGAAGACATAGAAAGTTGTTGTTCAGAACAGATGTTCTCTCCTCTCTGGCCTCTGGGATGAAGCCTCCAACCCACCACTGACCTCCATAAACTAACAATATATAGGATATAAAATATAAATCCTAGCTGAGGTCAAGGAATGAAATCCACAAGAAGCATAGAAAAGATGATAGTCAGGTAGATGTCCTGAAGTGTCTCTGAAACACCATTGGAAGCTGTTGGAAAATCATTTACCATGACTCTTCTATTTTCCCTGGTGGAATATATTGTTCTACAGAGCAATACAAGTGATTACAAACTATAAAAACCTTCTCTTTTCCAGTTTTACGTGCATATTTTCAAGGCGCCTAAAAGCATGGAATTACTGCATTATTATTTTTTTTAAGTCAAATAGAACCTGATAGAGAAATGAACTGGTCGGTGGATACTGTGAAAACTATCATTTTCTGATTTCCTTACAGAACGCCACTCAATTCAGAGTCAGTTTGGGCTGCAGCTCAGAGTTGTTTGACAATGGAGACGATGTGGGGGTGTAGACTTAGAAAGAAACCCAGTTTTCATCACTGCTGTAGGGGGGTCAAGGATACATTAGCCCCTAGACAAACAGTTGTATTTTTAACATTGGAGTGTTTGAGTGAACACAATTCAGAACAGGAAAGGATTTTTTAATATTAGAAATTAATTGGCAGTAATAAACATCTAAATTATAGGTAAGTCTTAAACGAGTGTTTTGTTACTGAGGTGTTTCATATGGAGGTGAAAAAAATAAAAGCAGCTCATTCTGAGACAAAAAATTGTTTTAATTCATGCATAAATTAAACTTGACTAAATTGTCTTTTTATTTTGTAATATTTATCTATGATTCAATTCCCCAGACACGATCAAAGGAAAACTCCAGGCCCTGATGTTGCCCCTAAAAATTGACAAGAATCATCATCATCCTGAGTGTGAGTTAGTCTCTTCAATCTTTAATTTTTAAACTTCACCCCCTTCTCTATATATTATCCCTGTCTGACACGACTGGTGGTGACCTACAGTAAAATATCAGCGTGATTGATGAGGCCACCACTTTCACACCTATTCTGAACTTTAAACTGTTTCTGCTTGATCACCAAGTACACAAACACATCTTGAAGGCCTGTTTTACATTTGAAGTCCCCGGCTGCCGGCCGATGAACAATCAGCTGCATTGTCATTCAGTGTTTTCAGAAGACAAGTGTCGGTCATTTGACCACATTTACATTTGATGCTTTCCAGAGCTTCCAGAATTCTCTTTGTTCACCTCATGATCCAAAGGATGTGGATCCTCTCCTGACACGTCAGCTAGTGTGTCTGTTTGTGTGTGTGTGTGTGTGTGTGTGTGTGTGTGTGTGTGTGTGTGTGTGTGTGTGTGTGTGTGTGTGTGTGTGTGTGTGTGTCGGGGATGGGGGGGGGTGACAACACGACAACACTCTGGTCGAATCTGAAAGAAAATTAACGAGTCTGTGATTACAATCTGCACCATTGTTCCATGTATTTCCAAAGTGCAGTAATTGCTCTGTGCTCTTTCACACACACACACACACACACACACACACCCCCAACAAGTGTCTTTGTTTATATATTTGAATTGGAGCATGTGTATGTATGAGCATTGGCCTGCAGATTTAGAGGTCCATAAAGCCAGCAGGAGGGAGATAAGATTAACCCACAGGAATGCAGAGCTCATCGTATAGACACGCACTCCCACAGGTCCACAGTCTGCACACACTCATTGTTGATGTTTCTCCATCAGACACAAACACACGATCCTTTAGTGGAAATCCATCTCGCTGAACGACACTTTGAAAAAGCAGTCCGATGTTCAATCCAAACAGTTGCACAACTTTTAAAATTCATTGTCTGGACCTTGCCCTCGCTCATCCCAAGATATAATAAATTAGCAATCAGTCAATGCATCAATCAGTGCAATACATCCAGTAGTGGAAGACAGCCGTGAGAACATTCAAGTATTCTATATATAGTGATACATAATTCTAATACTAGTGGAAGAAATGTTTTTTTTATTCCAAGAAATGTTAACATAGATTTACTTTTTACTGGATCTTATTATACATGATGCAAAATAAAGATCCAGCAGAGTAAAGTTGCTTTGCTTGTCCTCAATCAATAACATTATAGCAGACAGGAACATTATTATTTAATCAACTGATCATTGATCAAAAATAAATCTAATTGGGGGGGGGGGGACAATGGGCTGTATAAATTACATTTGGTGAAAATAATTCTGCTGTTACTTTTTCTTGTAATGGGTTTTAGTTTGCATTGTTGAATGAAAAGAACGTTTATTTGTTTTTTATTTACTTATAAATGTGTTTATTGATATTTATCGAACACCAATGATTAAATGTATGTGGAATAAAATCGCAAAACTAATCTGGTGTCTTTGTGCACCACTTGTGTTCCTCCCAGATCCCAAACAGTAATCCCATCCCAGCAAGTTGTGTCTCCTTAAATGTTTACAGTGTTTTGAATGGAAAAAGTGTGATTGGTACTGAAACAGTATTTTGGAAATATTAAAAATAAAATATTAGAAATCTGTCAAAATAAAATAGAATTATCCTTTGATTTATTTATTATGAACATTGACATGATTAGACAAAATAACTTGTAATTCATTTCAGCTCTTTGAAATCAGGCATGTTTTAATTTCCACGGACTTCATCACTCTGTGCTGTGTTTCCTCTTTGAAAGATAAAACTCCTTATCAGTCACCAGGTGATAATTAAAACCAGGTAATTATGTTTGATCAGCGTTCCATGACAGCCTAGTCATGTATCTGACAAAATACCTGACTGACTGACATGAGAAAACTCCTGTGGTGCTAAAAGCTCAGACAGCAAACGCAATTTCCAAGGCTTATGTTTATAATCTTAAACAAATGATTGTAATTTCTCTTTCTGAAACACAAAAACGCTAAACCTCTGCTGATGGAGGAAGACTTTGCCCTGATCAGTGTCTTCTCTGACCTTATCTGGACAGCAGACAGACACAGCAGTCCAACCATATCGCCTACCTTTCGTGTAATATATGGCACCAATAAAGATCAGCTCACGGTCAGTTTCTTGCATTTCTGAAGAAAAGCTATACTTTTCAATAATCCTCAGGAAGTAAGAGAAAGCTTCTCAGATTACGCTGCTGGTAATTTCTGGTTAAACCTCGAGAAATTTAAGAATAAAATCTTAATCATCTTTTTTAAATAACTTTTTTTAATATATATAATTAACCTCCATTGATATATTGTATTTATTGGGGGAAAAAAAGCTAATTTTTTTTTAGTTCGAGTACTTCAATTCAACAGATTCTTGAGGTTATTTTCCATGTTCAACACAAAATGCTGAATTTAATGATAATTTGACAAATTATTCAGTCAGTCGCATCACTCAAAAGGGCTCAAAACAGAAATCTGATGTCGTTTGAACACTTTACCCTCCTTCATAGACTTCATAGTAGAGGCCTAAATTTTCATTAACCATCGACATGAGTCAGAGGTTTGGGGGTGTTGTTCTGTGGAGTGATGAATCAAAGCAGTAACTCTTCCCCTACTGTTCACATGTTGAACTGACAAACAGCAGGTCCGTTCTCGGATTATCCACAAGGGGGCAGTCAAAGACCAGGAATCAGTTTCAATGCTGTTACCGGTTGAAGTCAGGAGGCAGATATGGTGTCATGGCACAGAGCTCGATCAATTTTATGTAGAGGACAACTGACATCCCTGTAGTTTAACATATGTGACAGAATAACTTTGTAAGCCTACAAAGTTAGTCCTACCGGGTGTGTAAAAGCAGATCTGATGTGCTAAATTACAGAGAGCAAACAGAGGAATGAGCCAAACCTAATGTTGGAAAATGTCAACAATGCTCCTGTTGACCTTTCCAAGGTGACGGAGCCACAATGATGCATCTGATGCCGAAATTGCAACAGCTGAGCAAAGCAGACGCTCATTTGAGTCATAATTGCTTTAATTGCATGTATCTTGTTAAGTAGGTGTCTTGTTCTTCAACATAGTCCAACAGTAGTTTAAAGTACAGTAATCTTCAAGTAAAGATTTTAGGATGAACATAGATGAGTCCTTTCTTTCACATCAGTAGCAGATATACACCAAGCAATCTGGGGGTCTTTAGGTTTAAAAAGAAAACTGGGACACAAATTGCTCAAATATTTTTTTGACTACATTATGTAAAGTGATCTGTCAGAGCTCTACAGGAGTGTCACTTTTTTTTTTTGCTCTTTTTCAGGTATGTCAAGTCAGACAACCAAGCATACTTGTTTACATGATATTTGAGAATTATGTAAAGGCAGTTCCGCAAGTCATGCTATGCAAAAATATACATGGCTGAGTAAGCAGTTTGAAGCATATGAGTAGGACATGGGAAAGCCTGACCCACACTGGTCTGGTTTCATGGTAGATCATGTGACCCACTGGACAAATGACCTGGACTAAAAGCAGATAACATTTATTTATCTCAGACTGTCTCTCTAGGTCAGAGGTGTATCTCAGTGTATATGTGGTTGTCCTCTGTTCTTCATGACATTTTTAAACAAATAACTAAAGTCTGTGTTATCCTAAGGTTTCTGTCAGTCTTCACAGTCCTTCCTCCAGCATGAAACAGTCCTGTAATTTAAACAGGTTCACTGCAGACAGGGAGTCTGACAGGGTAACAAAAAGTTGATGTTTATTTCAAACAAATGTCTCTCAATTAATGATTTACAGAAAATAAACCATGAAATAATAAGTATTATTATTATTATTATTATTACTACTACTACTACTACTACTACTACTATGAAAGCAGGATCTATGACTAATGACTTTGACATTATTGTTGGACTTGGGGGACAGTGCAGTACAATAAAACGTGTATTATAGATTTTTACTAACACAGCTATATTGACAGCAGGCCTGCACTACTCTACGGCTTCTCTGTATCTCTACATAACTCTGAATGCATAGAACCTGAAACCCTCATTTCCTGCATTGTTTGCAGTGTATGCAGTGTTACTGACGATGCGTACTCATTTCCCATAATGCTTCACGTGACATTGACCGCGTTCCATGTTCATGTTTACATCCCGGCCAAGTGAGGCTACCTCTGCTAGATTTGCTAACAGTTGTCTATCTTGATCTTTTTTTCTTTTCTTTTTTTTAGTGCATACGGACGGATATTACTTAACAAATGTGAATCGACGGCCGTTCTTATCGTAGCCAGAAGCAGGTCCCGACTAAAGCTAACTGAAAGTTGAAGGTCACTAAAACGGTTAGCATCAATTGGAATCAAATTTCAGTTTGAAACAATTTTTTTTTTACAAATGGTGTTCAGAAATGCTTTGTGTTTGGAAATATCTCATTAAAAGATACTATATCCGTATCCCTTAAAAAAAAAATAATAAAAAATCTGGAAATGCCGGGGATTGAACCCGGGGCCTCATACATGCAAAGCATGCGCTCTACCACTGAGCTACATCCCCTTCCGGTGCATATTCGGAATTTGTCGTATTTATTGTCTTATTACCTGAGGGAGTTGTTTTTTTGTTTATTTTCTTTATAATACAGGATAGTGGCACATTTTTAATTTATCGAGACGGGATTATTTTAAAATGTTCAGTCTGTAGTAAGGGTTACACGTCAACAGGGTTGGGTCTTATAAAAGGAAAATACGATCCGGATCCGGTGGAAGGGATGGATCGAAGAATTTCCTTGACTTTCCTCAACGTTGACGGAAAGGCTTTTTCATAATCCTGTCTGCTTCGCATAAACAACCTGATGGATCGGTTGAGTGTGTGTCAGTGAAGAAGCATTCAAATTGTGGAATGGATCCAGGTTAAGGGGTGGAGTCCGGAATGTTCTCTGTTCTTTTTTTTTTTTTTTTTTTTTAGTCACACCAAAAACGACTTAATGGAATATCATGACATTGGGTGAAGGATCAGGCCAGGGAAAATGCAGTGGAACAAATACTACTACCAATGCGAGAAAGGAATACATTTTTATTTAAGTTGTCAGGGGAGTGTGGACTACATCTGGAAAATTCAATGGATAAATAATTTTATTTTTTTACTTACTATTACAGAACATCAGGAACAGCCATTCTGAAGATAGACATGAAAAAATATACCCATAAAATCAATTACATGTTAAAATATGACCTGGATCCCTGTACTGCAATGCAAAGCACTTTAAGAACACGGGCTACTGGGTAAATGAAGCTGCCTTGGCAGAGGTTTCCACTCCCTGGGTGCTGTCTAGCTTGGTTTTGTAACAGGAGACAACAGTCAAATAAGATATTTTTGTTCTGACTGGCTTCCAAGTTATGTAACTTCAGGTCACAACTTTGCCCCTGTTTCAACCCTTGATCCCCTTGTAAGAGCACTACAGTATTTTTAATTCCTATTCATTTGTGAGTTACCTTATTTCACTTGCAATATTTTTTTACGAGTACAAAAAGCCCCCCAAACATCTGTGTCTCTGAGACTAAAAGGACAGAAAGCTGTAGCTTCTATTTGTTATAATCCTTGGTTGGTGATATTTTTAGCTTGCAGGTTATGTTGTGGGTTCAGTCAGGGAACATATTTAAGCTGGTCCTTCTCTTCCCACGCTAACTTTGAGGGGTAAAAAAAAACACTTTGGTGTGGAAAAGGACATATAATACAACATCTGGAGAAACTACTCTACTAAAATATCTTCAATAATCAATATGTTTATCTTTCATCGCCCAGGGGAATGCGAATGAGGGGCTGCCACCCCCCTCCTGAGAGTCCTCGTTCATGCTGGGTTTATCAGCACACTCCTGCCAAGGACACCGCTTTCAGGCTCTGTTTGCTTAAGCGCTGCAAGGCCCAACTCACAGGATGCACACATGACAAGAGAAAGGAAAATCAGCATGAGAAATATTGTGAAAGAATCTTAATCTACCTTGTCCTTCTTCTGCAGAATGAATTCCTACAGATGAGTGTCCCAGTAGGAGGCAGGCTGGGGTAATATCAGCTCTGTTGATTTGTGACAGGAACCCACCACGTCAGGCCTGCGCTGACTAAGAAAGAGCAGACAAGTGTTGTATGTGTTATCTTGGGACTGTCGAGAGCAGCGTGTGCAGACAAGGCTGTATGTAATATGAGAGACAGTTGGTTCTTTATCTATGACTACAGACATCCAGACATTACGTTACCAGAAGAGGATGGCATCTACATTCAAGTGTTACGTGACTGCTGTTCTTTTCAGGTAGTAGTTAGGTAGGAATAAAGTCTGACCTAGTATCTTCTTAGGCTAACATCTTATCATTTGCCACCAGCCATATATGCTGGGGCAGAGTCCTGAGAGAAGAGAAGGGGGAGAGAGGCACCAATTATGAAAGGCTGTAAAGTACGGTGGTCTTCAGTAGAACACGTACCTCAACCAAAGTCCAGCAGTCACCTTAAAATCAATCAGGACCCGGGCTTTGAACATGGAACAAAAACCAAAACCAGAATTCAATTCAATTCAATTCAAAACATTTTATTAGTTTCCAAGGGGCAATTGAAAGCATATAAAGCAGGATTGGTGTAAAAGTGAAAACATACAGTGTAAACATAAACAGTGTAAACATAAACAATAAACATGAATAATAATTAAATAATAATAAAAATATAAATCCAATGTTTATGTTAAATAATAATTCAAAACTTGGTTAGTTCAAAACCTAGTGATTTAGTTCAAAACCTAGTTAGTACAAAACTCAGTATAGTTTAGAATTTATAGTCATTTGTTCTGAACCTAGTTGGTTAGTTAGTTAGTTAGTTAGTCAGTTAGTTCAGAAACTAGTAAACTGAAAAATCTAGTTTGTTTGTACTTAATTCAAAAATCTGAAATCTGAAAAAAAAGTTTGATTTATGGCTGCAGTCATTTTCAGAGCAGAGTTCCTCGGACTCTGCCCTGAAACTTTCACACTTTGAAGCTTTGAAACTTTAAATCTTTGTTGTTACCTATTTATATTTACAACGAACATTATTAATTGGCGGATATAGCAGCGGTACATGTTATTAATCGGTTTGGGAACTACCTATTTGTGTTCTAACTGGCTCAGGTACGTCAATTCTTGGGTAGAACGTAAAACCGGAAATGTTATAATGCTGTTTCTGTTTGGAACAAACCAATTGGCAAAAATTCTGGACTTCTGGTTCAAAGCCCTGATCAAGACTCATTCAAAGTCATACTCAGAACTCCATGATTTATAGAGCAGATTCACTCCTGTGAGAACACAGGATAAATCTCGAATTCTTTTTATTATCTGTTTTTTTGTATCCACATAAAATTCCATTCATTAATAGATGCCATCACCTATATACGCCTAATATTTTTCATCCAAATCCATGCACAATCTTAAGAAATTAAGTAACATCTTTCGTCTGGATCTTAAATTGAACCCTCACCCAAATTTGATTGTGTTTATTCAACACCAAGACCCTCAATCCGAGTTGTGTGAAAATCCATTCAGTGGATTTTGCATAACCCTGAAGGCAAACCAAGCAAAAACAAAAAACAGGATTGGATGAAAATAACTTCCTCAGTGAAGGTAATTATGGTTGAACACAGGTTTGTAGTGCAGCTTTGTGGGATTTTTATTTTTACTTTGACATATAATCATGCCTGCTTGCTGATGTCATGTGAACTTTGAAGAAGGAAAAAGAATCGACCCTTTTTCATTGTGATAAATGGTCATACGTTCTCATGTGATGATGAAACAGAAAATTCAGTCAGAAAGAATTGAGAATGTTGAGTATCAATGCCTCTGAATCTGTATTTTCTGTAATAAAGAAGGGTCAAAGTAACTGCTCCTAAACAACTTTACAGTCTATTTGAATTGTAAAGGTTGTTAAAGCCTGAGTCATCTCACCTGTCGCCACACCTCAGTCCTTAACTACAAGCAGAATGCCGTGTCATGCGTGTCATCTGAGGCTTGGGAAGCATGCAGTAAAAAAGAAAGAGCTGTCATGTTGAAATTTAACACACAGGAAGGAGAGGAATAGAGGATTGCTGTGACTTTTTACCTATTTCAAGGGAAAATTGCAGGAATTTCACGACAAAGAATTTTAGGGAAAATTCTGGCATGAATGAAAGAAGAGAGGCATACAAAGGAAACTTTCTGTGACCTTGAAGGATATGGTTACGTTTGCATAAAGGATCATAAAGGACCATTAAGGCATGAATACCCTATTCATACCTTAATGAACCTTTATGCAAACGTAATCACACCCTTCAAAGGATTTTTTTTGCTTCAAATATCGTGTATTTATGTGTTGTGTGTGGTGGCACTTCTCAGAATACAATATTACGTAACACATTTAACTAGGCCTGTGATTTCTTGATAGTTTGAGAACAAAAACATTCACACCAGCACAGATGCACAGACTGTTCTTGCTAAATATTTGTGTTAACTGCGTTACCAGCATTTGGATATGATAATAATTGTAGGATAAGTGAGGGTGTTTGTGTGTGCATTGTGTGTGTGAGTATGAGTGTGTCCTTGTGTTGCCAAGCACCTGGTAGGTGTATAGACCAAAACCTCATCATCTTACCATCCTGTCCTTTTGAAAGCGCAAGCCGTGCCTTTGGTAATAACAAAGCAGGCTGTAAAGCAGCAGAAGTTGCCCACTCATGAGTCAAGGTGAGACGCAGACATGTGGAGACATAACTCTCTTGGGTGTAGTTTCTTTATTTACCAACGCCAGTGAGGTCAGGTTTTTGCCAGTGTTTGGTTTGCTTGTCTGGATCTTACCAGCGTCACTCAAAAAATTCTGAATTGATAATCAAGTAGGGTGTGGATGAAGACAGCGTTCTTTGGGTTTTTGTTGTGATCAGATTTTTTTTATTTAGCATTTATTGACATTGACAATTTCAAGGTTTTATGTCTGATTTCCTTGAGAATGCTCACAATACTAGACATAAATAATGAGGATGTCATCCTCATATCGTCAATCACACATCAAGGTCTTGATCCAAGTAATATTCCCCATCAGCTGATCCAGAATGTATAATTCTTAGATTTATAAACTCACCATCATGAAACTCATGCATAGTCATTTGTTCAAAAACATGCATGAATGCATTGTCCTGGGAAAAATTTTTTTTTAGAATTTTTGCTTCATTGCTAAATGCTGAAGTACACATCCAGAGGTCCCTAATTTCCCAGCTGATGTCTTTGAAGGTAAATTTTCAATATAATCTATATATGCACTTAACTGTATTTGATATACACACACATGTGTGTGTTTGTTTGGGAAACACACACGTATAAACACAAACACAGGTGTTACACTAGTTGGCAAAGTCTGCAGTGTTTGAAGGCAGTGGGGTTTTCTTAGTTTTACTGATTGCAGGGACAAAAAGTGACCACCAGGGGTTTTCAAAGATTCTCTCCATCTCATTGGTTACTCAAATGCTGCATTCAGAAAAGGGCACATGTGATTGGCTGAGGTAGATTGAGTGACACATTCTGGTCCTCCCAATCGAGGTGGAGGAGAGGATGGATGTTGAGGGGGAGGGGAAAGAACACGACTTTTATAAATGAAGTTATAAGATAATTTGCATCAACAATGTAGGAAATCAAATGTGTTTGCGAATTGCGACCATTTAAAGTTACAAGTATTTATTTATGCAAATTTTATGATTGTTTAATTTTGTCAAAGGGGAATATTCAAAGTAGATTGCTTTTGGGTAAATTTTATAATATTTTGCACCTGACAAAACCACATAACGAAGAAAAAAAACACACACACTCATGGTTAAAAAGGATATAGGCCGTAGATAGATCTTCAATGACCGAGAATACCCTGTTGTTATTTAACTTTACTGAGGAATTGATATATTGCATGGCTTTATGTGGCTGAATATATTTAATTACTAAGCTGACAATCACTTTAATCACTTTAACTGTCATCAGATATTTATCTTTCCATGTTATAAAGGACTTGGGTATGGAGTCATGCGAACATAGACTCAGGATCAGTTTACCATCCCCCAAAGGCAGCAGATGGTGAATGCTGCAGCTGATCTCAGATCAGTTTCTGAGTCAAATCGCCTCCTCCATTTGGGCGCAGGTTGACAGCTCCTCTATGCCCAGCCCCCACACTGTTGCCTAGAAGCCCGGCTGGTTCTTTGTGTAATATTCTGATTGGCTGTTTTGTTTAATGTGGGAGGGCACAGAGGCGTGGTCAAATGTATTACGATCCCACAATCAGCTGTTTTGTACGTTCTACATTCTGATCCGAGGATCAGCTGGAAGCAGCAATAAACAGAAAGAGAATCTGCAGAGAGAAAAAAAAAATTGAGGAGAGGAGAGAAAAGGCTGCAGATGTTATGATCTGAAAAAAAAATAGTGTAATATTTTTACACGAAGCCCTTCTTCTAAGAAGAATTTCTCTTATTTTTGTATAATGGTATTTTAACTACCTCACTTATAGATTATCTAAAGCCGTGCTTTAAAGAATTATTGACGTTTATATACTGTGTGTCAGATCTCGTTTACAACTTGAATAACATTGCAAAGGCAGGTAAGCTATTTTTACTTTATATGTGTGATATTGTGTGTGTTTTGTGTCCAGCTTAATACTCTCAAGGTATCAAGCTACAATTTTCCATCTCTGTTAGTGAAGTGGCTTCAGTCCTCATATGCTTATCTATATAAATTCTCCATCAGACATGAGCCATAATGTTATCAAAGTCAATGTTACATTGCACAGGTTGTCATGGACTCATAAACAAGGGTTATTTCTGACTGCTTCGAGGTGACCTATTATGAGGTCAATAATGGATTTTTTGCCGATCTGGTCGCGTAGACGTCCTGTATCCTAAAAGAAATAAAGGATAAAAACACCTGTCCTTACATCCATGTGTAGGCTAAATCCTTCAGGATCACCAGCAGACGGTGTTTTGTAAACTGCAGCAAATGATGATGAGGAGTCGAGACGATGGCGGATGTTGATGTTTTACAAGAAGGCGGACCAGAATTGGGGACAAATGTGATAGTCATTCTGTGAAATAACAGTGTGATCGTGTTGTCAGTGGCCTCTAAAGTCGATATAATTCATATGGTGTCGACGAACCACAACTGTCATTGCTTTGACCCTTCAGCTGTGCAGCTTATACGGATAATTCATGTTTAACCTGGATACTCTATAGGAAATCTTTCTTTCGGCCGATCGACTGCCGACCGTTTGAGATCAATCTTTTATTTTGTTTTCCTGATGTAAACGCATTAAAAATATAAACTATACTGTTTTTTTACTCGTAACATAAAGGGGTTTGAGCTCCACTCGATAACCCTCGGACATATTTTTTGGATGTTTCTCGGCGTTTTGTTGCAAAAAAGCAGATTAGACTCGACAATCAAACGATATGGTGTTGAATTTTTTCATATCACCTTCGATTTTTAGCTGTGTTTGCTATCCAGAACTCTATTTTTTCATCCGATCGACAAGTAGGCTGGAGCCTTTATGTCGGTCTCAGTGACGTAGCGTCGTAATGACGTCACGGGCATCTTGTTTTCATTTCGCCAGTCCCCTCCCAACCGGCTCCACTCCGCCTACATTATTTATTTATTTATTTTTTTAAGTTTAATGTCAAAATAAAGAAGCCTTTTTTATAAATATATATATTTTCAGTTGTGCAGCAGAGCATGTGAATTCCTGTTTATGTGACATTTAGAATTCAGACAGAGAATAAGTTCTGTCACTGACTTGAATGGCCAAATTATTATAGTTTAATATTTATTATTTACATCATAGAAACGCAATTTGCTTGCATTCTCCTAACCTTTTAGGTTTCTTGTCATTATTTTATTTGAGAGATGCATTTTTCATATATAAACATAAATATAAACATGAGCAGAGAAAGCCCGGAGCACTTTTCATTAGTTTTCTGATCATATGTTAAAAGTTAGAATAAACTACCCATCTTATCTAATTAATAATGGAAAAGATTAAAAGTTCACGTACATCTTGTCTTGACCTCAGTTTGTCATTTGGAACTCTGTGTGTCATAGATTTCACTCCAGACGATGCATGTCACTGTTACAGCTGTGAGATAATACTTTCAAACCTAATATGCGATGCTAAGCTATCAGCAATGTCAATGGCTATATTTACATTCGTTAAACAGCCCTGGATTAACTGATACTTCAATTATTTAATTGTTTCGTCAGAGTAGTGTCATACTTGGACGTGACACTTTTTCTTTTTTACAGATGCCTGCCACGCCTTGTGCAAATTAACCCTCAGGCGTCAGCAGCAATATTCCTGTATAGCCTAGATTTATTTGTCATTGTCTCATGATGAAAGTTTCTGTTAGTACAGGAATTTATGAAAACAATTTTGCAACTGAAGATGGATTTACAAAACACCCGAGATGTAATCATTGACCTTTTTTATTCAGTTCACTAGATAGGATTTTGTAACACACAACCTATAAAATGTGTTACTATTAACTAACATAAGCATTATGATTGTTTTTTTCAGCCTTCTGCCTCTTTTTCTATCCCTGGATCTCTATATGTCATGCACCCATACAACTGGTTTTATTGCCAGTGGTTCTAGCGGTTGCAATGATTATTATGTTTTATGACAGGCAATTTCAAAAAATGGATTCTGTATTGTTGTAATCATTGGAAGTGTCTCTTCACATTTTTACTAGTCTTGGAAACATGATGAATAAGGGCCGGTTTCTGTTTGCTTCGTCTATATTGTTTTACACTATATAACAATTTTGCACTTGTTTCATTAATTTGATTCTTGATTTCTCTGTTCAGTTGTTTATAACAGTACATATCATATATAAGTGAGAAATGAGCGAGAGACCAGGGTTTTGTTAGTTTTTGTTTTTTTGTTTTTTTTCTGTCATATGGTTTAATTTAAATTGGCACCACGTTGGAACCTAAACGGCTACAATATTGTATAAAAAGTGAACTTTTCATACAATATAGTATACAAAAAAGCAATTCAACGTATAATTCAAGAGATACCTTTAAATGTTTCAGAAACTTGCAGAAGTATCAAGTTTTACACTCTGATCTGTGAAGTAGAAGTTAAAGAATGCACTGTATGTCCGTAAAACTCTGTGAACCTGTGAGGATATGTGTTTGACCTGTGAGCAGTGAGTGTTCAAGAATCTGGTCAATGTTGCATCATCATATTCACAGTCATGTCAGGCACTTTTACTCCTCCCCAGTACCTTTTGTTCTATACATAAAGTTTTGTGAACATTCACTTCACTGGACTTTGCACGTCTGTGATTAAACCTTTACCACTCAAAACCACTATAATAACCAACAGTGTTTTTTCTTGTGCAGCCTCAATATGACCCAAATATATCAAAATATTCCAATTTAATGTAATAGTCTTGTAATTTCTCTGAGAAACAAACCTCAAACATTGCTGTCTTGTACAATGACAATGCAAGAGGAAATTAACTCAGTGACTTCTCTATTCTGTAGACGTATTTGAAGAAAATGTGTTGACAGGGACTAACCACCTTTGCCATCTCTCTTTTACTCATTTCAGGCCTTTGCTCCAAACCAAGTGAAACCTTACATTTGCACTACACAAGTCTCTCCGCTCTTGTTTGTGACAACTGAGATCCAGCAAAGGGCTTCAATTGAAAACAAAAAAGAGAGAGTCACAAAATCAAAGAATTGCGTTTCACAGCAACAAGTTATTTCAAAAAGGCAGCTACAGATTCTCCCTCTTTGTGGACAACGAAGTCATCTTTACTTGACAATACAAGCAAGTCATGTTTCAGCGTCTGAGCAACCTGCTGTTTGGGGAGGTGGAAGAGGTAGCAGCTGAGCTGAATGGACCCAATCCCTGTGTGACGGAGGCCGATGAGGAAGGATGGATGATAGTCAACCTGCCTGGTGAGTCTCAGCCCGGGAAGACTCATATGAAATCAAAAAACAAATGTTGATAATGTGGATTGTTGAGATATACTTCTTGCTTTTTTTTCTGCTTATTGATATTTGAAGTTTTAATATAATGTTGGGGTTGATGGGGAAAGGTGAAGAATCAGTCAGGGCGTTGCACATCTACACTGATGCTCACCCTCATGGCTGCCGCACCAGCAATGTTGTCTTTCAAATGATGAAAAATTTTCTATGATTATAGAGCATTGTACATCCTATTTGTTTATGATCTCAATCATGACAAAGGCCATTATTAAGAATGACACATTGCTTTGGTGCTCGCTCATAATCGCACCAAGTAAAAGCAACTCAAAACCATTCAGCAAAATCAAAGTAATGATGTAATCAAAAACCTCAGAGGGTCATCACAACTAATGATGTGGCTCTTATGTTTTGTGTTTCCTTACCCCTCTTCTTCCCTTCTTCCAATTATTTCAAACTCCCTTGCATCCCCCACACTGGTATGTGTGTCGTGCGTATGTGATCCCTTAATAATTACCCTCTTTTTGCATCAATTTTTCAACCTCCCACTTTAAACATCTGTATTTATTGGCCACCTCATACCCGATGGCATGGACACCCTGTGCTCAGACAATTCTGATCATGAAAAAGTAACCCCACCGATTGCACAATCGTTTTCGGACAGTAACCTCTCAAATGATCAAAACAGTCATACAAGGCCTGAATGCCCGGCCGACATCCCCAATGTGCCTCAAAAGCGCCGTAGGACATGTAAAGGTCGGGCACGAGGTGCAGTAGCATCGTCACACCCCCCATCTTGTCCAAACGTTAGTCTTTCTGACTTGGGCGCCACTTCGCCCATGACCTTGCCAAGACGGGCCAAACAAACCACACCCTCCTCCACTCCATCAGTGTCCCCTGGTTCTGAAAGTGAGTGTGGGGGCAGCGGGGGTAGCAGTAGGGCAAGCACAGAGAGAGGCTGCATGGACGAGAGCTGGTTTGTCACCCCTCCCCCCTGTTTCACTGCAGAGGGAGCCACGGCGGAGGCCAGCCCAATGGAGGACCTGCTCATCGAGCACCCCAGCATGTCTGTTTACGTGTCCTCCAACAACTTGTCCCTGGTCTCCAACGGCAATCTGTCCGCGGTGGGAGAGGAAAGCATCGTCAGCCTGACAAGCAGCGTGAGGTGAGCGTTAAAAAAAAAAAAAACTGCTAACGCTTGACCTTTACCTGCATCAGACAAACATTCTCACACTTTAAACTCCCTTTAGCAGCAGACTGGCTGAGCAAACGGCCGTCTCTGCTACCTGCACCACCATCCCCACCAGGATGAGCCGTGGAGCGGCCGCCCAGATTGGACCGCTGGCCAAAGTCACCCAAGTGGCCAGGGTACAACGTAGCAAAACACGCATGGAGCGGCGCCATCTGAGTCGCAACCGCATCCAACGCCAAAACCTCACCAGGGAGCAGGTTCACCGCCGTGCAGCCCATACCAGAAACACCTTCCTCCACCAGCCCTGCAAACGTAACATCTGCCACTAAGCTCACCATCAACCAGTCGACTACTCTGAGGGCATTTGGGACGCAACGCCAACTCCAACGCATCAAATATTCCGGACATTTACTTCCCTTTTCCAAATTATATCATATAATATTCAAAAACAAGTAGATTTTTTTTGTTCAGTAGCTAATTGACTCCATCTGATAGTTTTAAGTGAGTAAGGTTATGAACCAAGCCCTCTGAGTAAATCTGGGTAGTCCATCAAAGTAGTCAAACAACTATGGAAAAAGTATTTACATTGGTTATACTTAACAGCAGAAATTTCTGAAAAAATAACTAATATTTTCTCCTGTCTTAGTAATATATCCTCTTTTCTTTTGCTCTTTCTAAAGGCATGCCTGATTACTTCATCAACTGAATTGCTTAAAGACTTAAATTTTAGATATAATGATTTGAAATTCAAACAACCAAGTGTACTTTTAAACTTTTCTATCATGCAAGATAGAGACAAACTAAGACTCTGACTGAGAAAACAACTCATCATGTCTTTAGAAGTTTCATATTGCAGGTGATTTTTTTTTTTTACCCCAGAAATTTTTAAGATATTTACCGCAAGAGAGGAGTGCAAGAGGAAAATCTGTACACATTTGTTTCTCCTCAGTATTGTCAACATGCAAAGTGAAAGACAGGGGCAATAATAAATCAAGAACTGCCCATTTCATTATGGAGAGCAAATTTTGAGATATTTCTCTTAAGCACAATGTGAGAGATGATAACAAGTAGCAGGTGGTGTGTGAAAGAGCAAAACAGACTAAAGAGTAAAACGTTGATGAATTACAGAAAAATGGTGTTTAAGGGATATGATTGAAAGGAAATGGGCAAAGAAAAGTGTATTGTAACTGAGCAGACCTTGTTTCAATATTTTGTTTGGTGAATGAAACTGCAATGAAAGGATACGAGGTCTGTCTTTGGGTTACGGGGTACGACGGGTTAGCGTAAGTGCAGAGCGGTATTGATGGAAACTCTTTATTTTGTTTTGTTGCTTATTAACTTATTATTTAGTTTCACAATTTGCAAAATTATTCAGTTACAGTACTTTCCCTTTGTTCATCTCTTTCTGCATGTAAAGAAAAGAAAGTTTGTCCATTTTAGGCAAAGAGTAAGTACGCTTTGGGTTTTCAAGTCACCAAAAAAACATAGAAAAGACAAGAAAACACAAAGAAAAAAAACTCCGTGTTGATCACACGCTTTATAAAGTTCATCAAACGTGTGGTGAGTTAACTGAAGCTATGTGCCCAGCACACATCAGCCATCCTCATCTAGTGTGTGCTGTGATCTTTCCTTTTCCACATGAACACCAAAAAGAAGTCGGATCTCTTGAAGCATCACTTCCTTTTATGGTCACTGACTGGAGAAAAGAGACGGAATTGTCTCCTCGAAGCTTCACGACACCAAGTTTCCCTTTCATCACATTCAGAACTATCATCTCGCTCATGAATGTGTAACCCATTACTTTCTAACATCTACTCCATTACTGTCCAGTTCTCATTAGCACATCCAGTGCTCACATTGTCCATTTAAAGATGTAACTTACTGATATGTATTCAACAACAATAGTTAACAATGGTGCTGAAGTGTATACTAATGTTTGTAAATTATTTGAGACAAGGATGTGAGTTTGCGCTGTCATACATTTTGTGAGTCGAGGTTTTAGCGGTGTGCTGTCTGCTTGTTTTTCTTTTGTTTTTCTTTTGTGTTTTTAATTTCAAATTGTGTGTGAGAAAGTGTACTGACACGTTAAATGCTAGAAACTCTTCAAAAGGGCAGGTATAGCTGTCATTTATTTGTCATGTAAATACTGCTAAACAATTTATAACCCTCCTTTAGATGTCAAAGCCTCTCAGGATTTGATTCTACAGCATTGTGTCCAGTGGGACTGATTAGAATCCTCTATCTCCCTCACCCCATTGCTCTTTATCAAGTCATGAAGGCATTTTAGTGGATACATCTCCATAATGCGATGTTAAAACAGCACTAGACTAAGTGTTTATGTGCCATAGGCAAACATTGCCCTCTACAGGGTCATCCTAACAGATAACAAGCTGCCGGAAACCGGTGACACCGTGATACAACAATATGGTTTAAAGATCTAAGCATGTCAAATGATGTCTCCTAAAAGCAGACTGAGAATCTGGCTATTTTTTTTTTTTTTTTTTTTTTGAATATCATCGAGATTAGAAAGATTTTCCCTCGAATAACCAACAATCATTCATATCTGCCAGAAGAGAATAATTAATTTTTATAATGTAATTCCATTAACAATGAACACAATGACAAATCTTTGTACTGTTTTGGTCAAGGGTTTCATATTCTTTCTCTCATAACTTTTAAAATCTAAAATTAATATCAAATTGGGTCCGTGGAACAAAATATTCAATGAGGTTTCATGGTTTAATATGTGTCAGTTAGTGGTCCTTGAGGTGCAAAACATTGGGAGCCACTGCCACAAATGACTGTTTTGTTTTTTTTCCAAATGTGTTAATTTATTTTATTATCATGAATATGATCTTTTTTTCTCTTTAAATATGACTAATATGTGTGTTCTTGATTCACCTAAATAGAGCATAAATAGTAGGTAGATCTGAGGTGACAAGTCTAACAAGAAAGTTTACCTGCAATGAAATGGTACACACGGGGACAAATTATAACACAATGGAAAAAAACTTAACAACAGCACAGGTGGAAGTTGTCTGCACATTAAAAAAAAATGAAAAGACCACCACGGATGCCCATCTGCTGCTGCAAATATGACCCCTTTTATTTCATCTTTTCTCACCAGTATCATGTACAAAGGAAATGTGTTCCCGGTATGGTGTGTGTGTGTGATTATTTAAAGTTGTATTCTAAAATTGAAAGTCATCAAACAGGACATGTGAGTGGTTATAGGTGTGTGGAGCTTATATGATGTGCACAAGAAAGGGATGAGGCAGGAGATGGATGGATTATATATTCAAAAAACATAATTACATGTGTCATAAAAATCTAATAAAATATCTTTGTATATTCCATCATAGTTAGATCAGCTATTAAACAATAGGATGTTTTAAATGAAAAGCATTGAATGTCTGGGGAGTTTCACATGTTTTATGTTGTGCCCTGAAATGATGGCAGCTTAAAAACTCTTGGGGTTTCACCCATGTTACATCTAAATTAGTTCACTCTTACCCTCCAAAAAAAAAAAAAGAAATATATATACACAAAATTTGGTGTATCTGATTATCTTCAGTATGGTGATTGTGCCTTTCACTATTTCTGCATGGTTTTTGTGATGTACAAATTTTTCCATCCCAAACGTGGACAGTGGTTCACTAACAGTCAAGACCTATGCAAAAATCAATGGGTTTTCCAGCATCCATTCAAAACATACAGGTACCCACCAAAAAAAGAAGGAAAAAACAATAAATTCTCAGGTTAATGCCTGAATCTTGTGTCTTTATTTTGAGTGCAGCAGAACTGAATGGGATTAAAGATTTGTGACATATTGTTAAAGTTATACGAGCAGAAAGATTGTAATGTCTCTTAAATTGTACTCAAGAGATACTGAGTAACTATATATAAGAGCCTTAATAGGAAAAATATCTGACGGTTGTAATATAATCATAAGTACATATTGTACTATTTGATAATTACAATAAATTTAAAATAGTCCAGAGAGCACAAACATACCAGATCAGTAAAAAATGTCGATTGTTTGGGGCGGTGGATCTTGGGGGGAATGCCCTCCGTGGGGGGGCTCGACAAAGCTCTTCTTGCTTTTTCATTGACCTACCAGAATAAAGTGTAATTTTACATCCTCTACAGTGGGTGGCAGAGGCGCTTTCACGTCTACATGTAATGTCATCCTCTGCTAAGATGTCTTCTTCTTCTTCCTCCTCTCTTTTCGGCTTTTCCCTTCAGGCGTCGCCACAGCGAATCAGTTGCCTCCATCTAACCCTGTCTTCTGCATCCTCTTCTCTCACACCAACTACCTTCATGTCCTCTTTCACTACATCCATAAACCTCCTCTTTGGTCTTCCTCTAGGCCTCCTGCCTGGTAGTTCAAAACTCAGCATCCTTCTACCAATATATTCACTATCTCTCCTCTGGACATGTCCAAACCATCTCAGTCTGGCCTCTCTGACTTTATCTCCAAAACCTCTAACATGTGCTGTCCCTCTGATATACTCATTCCTGATCCTATCCTTCCTGGTCACTCCCAGAGAGAACCTCAGCATCTTCATCTCTGCTACCTCCACCTGTTTCCTGCTCTCACTGCAGATCACAACGTCATCTGCAATCATCATAGTGATGGGTGCAAAATACTGGCTTCTTTCTAGTGGATGCTTAACAGAAAAACAATTAAGGAGCAACGGTTTAAGTGGAGTTTTATTAAATACCCGTGACCTGCTTTATGTGGAGGGAGGGACTCTCAAAATTGTAACTGGAGCAGTTCTTCTGCGGTTCAGTACTGCCTAAACCTGTCTGACGGCTTCAGATGCATTCCACGCACACCTGTAGGGCTTCTTGTGGCTTAGTCTCTATAAAGCAACGATGAAAATTATTGGATGTACCGGTTTCGTCTATAACTATAGACGATTTTGTCTACAGTTGTGGAAATATAATTTCAATTGATCTCTATGGCCCTGACGACATCTACTGTGGCGAAACCCGACAACACAGCCATTCTCAAATACATTTTGAATAAGTGCAGTCAAGTCATAAATAAATGTAGTTTGTTTGCAGAGAAAATGTCATAATCACAACATTTAATCTTAATCTGTTTCGCTCTTCTTCTAACTGTTGTGGTTACCGGTTGTTTCGGACTTGTAACATGAAGCTAACTTCCTCATCAGGAGGCGCCGTGTTTCAAGATGCAATCCTACTGTGTCGACGCCAGTATCTGCCGTCACGAGCCTTAAACTGCAATGTCAAATCAAGCCAATCAGACGAAGAGAAGGGCGGGGTTATTGTTACACGGCACCAATTAGAGATAGCCTAAGGCGGGTCATGGCGTCGCCATAGTAGGAGTCGTAAATTTCCAGTCAGTACATCTGCTAGTTTTGTGATGTAATTCAGTGCTACGCTCACCTGGCTTGTATACAATGCGCACTGACACCGACAAGGATTTGTGTTTACGCCAATAAATCCAGCAAAGGTTAGTAGACACTAGCTTTGTTTTCATCTGCCATTTCATTATTAACGGAGAGATGCTTTAGATATCTTGTGACAGCGCGGAACATCAGCATTATACGTGGAACAATTGCAGTGCACCTGTTTTAAAAAACTTCGTATGTCTGAATGGATGTCTGGTTTTGACTATCCGCGTTACAGACGAAGGGAATGCCAGAATATAATATATATGATATACATGTAATAATTTATTCGTGTATGATAGACATTTTTATTCGTGTCTCATTGACATTAATGTGTGTTAAATGGGATTTTGTCGTCGGATCTTTGTAGCTGTCCAGATCATAATTGTCCAACCAGTTATTTCTATGAAACCAGTTGATCTATATGGTTTGTTATCCTCTGCAGGTGACAACCTACATGACTGGAAAATGCATTATCATCGGAGCTGCTAATGCGAATCTCGGCCTATAAGAAATATTCTTTAAGAAAGTGATATTGTAAGAGTCCTTAAAATTGTGCAGGAAAATAATTAAACCCTGGAGGAGACTTTTGTTGTAACTGGACATTAAATCTCATCCAGTTAATGTGTTTTACTGGACATTAGGGAACTTTAAAGGTTTATTTCTTTTTTTTTTTTCATCTGGATGACATAGAAGTGTATGACTCGCTTCCAGGCATGACTGGAAAACTGGAACTTTTTGAGTGACTTTCTTATACCCTAAAGATATTGACAATTAACTGTAAGCTCAGCAACGGCCATGAATAGCTCTGACCTCGAAATTATGGCAGGATATCAAGGTGGACGTGTAATGGATAAAGATGTCAGCCCAGAGACAGCTTTGGGGAGCGGTTACTCACCGGTGGACTACATGAGCATCACCAGTTTCCCCAGGCTGCCAGAGGATGAGACATTATCAGGGGAAAAGAACTCAAAATTGCGCAAAGAAGACGACAATGTTCTCAGCGAGCAGGATACAGGTGAGTCAGTTAGACGAGCTACAAGTAAACATAAGTATTTTTGGGTGTTGATTCGTATAGCTGCATTGTTTTCCCATCAAATCCAGGCATTTATTTTAATTCATTTTTTCGTTTTTTAATTCATCCTTTAAAAATACTGAGTTTGAACCAAGACTGCAAATATACAAATTCCTGTAATTAAATAAATGGATGGATTAATTGTGTTAAGATTTTACCTGCGGGGCTGCACTGTCTTAGCTTGTATGCTGACAGTATTTAGACAGCAGGCGTATATTTGGAAAAGAAAGAAAATTGGTGTGAGAGGATAGAACATATTGACCATCTCGATACTATGGTTGCCTTACTCTTCCTTGTTTAGTCTAAACCTTTTCTTTTATGTCGTTTGGCCCAGAGCCTGATCTGTTCCTGAATTCAGCTCGCCTGCAGCGTCTTCCCTCCTCGCCTTCAGACCTGGCTTGCAATGATATTGCGTCCTTGCAGGAAACCACCAGAGACCCGTTCACAGAAGGCTGTGCCTGTCGGAGAGATGGACTGACAGTCATGATCACAGCCTGTATAACCTTTGCCACAGGAGTCACTGTAGCTCTAATCATGCAAATCTACCTTGGAGACCCACAGGTAGGAGTGTGTGCTTAGTAGTGTTGCTCTTCTCAAATACATCATGGATAATTATGAGTAAGGATTTGAATATACCGGTGTGCATAGCAAGTTATGCACATCATGGGTTCAGTCATTCTTTTCAGACTGTTGACTGGAGGCTCATTGTGATGTTTTCTTTTTAGTGATAAAATTGTACACTTTATCACACTGATTTGTTACTGATTTGTAATCCTGTTTCTTGCAAGGTGTTTAACCAAGGCGCAGTAGTGACAGATGCGGCGCGGTGCACGTCTCTTGGTTTTGACGTTTTGGGTAATCAGGGATCCAGCGTTGATGCTGCCGTCGCTGCTGCTCTCTGTTTGGGGATCGTCCACCCTCACACTTCTGGTATTGGAGGGTGAGTGATCTCTTCTTGCTCTTAGAGCTAGTAAAAATCAAACACATAGCTAACTGTGGGCTCTGATTCAATTTTCAGTGGTGGAGTGATGCTGGTGCACGACATCCGTAAAAATGAGACGAGGATCATCGACTTTAGAGAGACGGCGCCGTCTGCCATCCACGAGGAGATGCTGAATACAAATCTGGATTTAAATGTGAGAAGTTTGTTCAGGCAGATCCTTTTATGTAACCTGAAGATAGATAATATAGTGTAGCCTTTTTGTAATTGTCCGGCATTGTGGTTAATGTGAGCAAGCTGTTCTTGCATTTCAGCCTGGTCTGCTGGTGGGAGTACCAGGAATGCTCAGCGGAATGTATCAAGCACACCAGCTCTATGGCAGGTACAGCAACTATTATCTAATCCTATCTATTTTACAGTCTTTTTTTCTGTCTCACTCTGCTGGGTCATGAGTAATTGTAGGCCTGAATTTTGGGTGTTACTCTTCTTTGATATTGATGTCTTGATGTGTCAACAAGTGAGCAATAATATAGCCTTCGGTTTCCCAGTAGTGCATGTTGCAAAAACCACAATACACACAACTACAATGATGTCACAACATACTTATCCCGAAGAAGTAAAAGTCTCAGCAAACGTCCAACTTGTGACCTCCTGGAGAAAACGGTTCTTTTAGATGTTTCGAGTTACCTTTGCTGATCACGAGCAATCTCCATGAATGTAAAAATTCAAATTCGCTGCTCATAAATGATTCTACCAGCTCTACACAATAAGAGTTCTTCGCATATGTGGCTGTGCTGCTTTTGTCGTTTCCCTGAGACTTTGGAGGCCCTGTTCAGCCTTATCTTTCAGCTGCAGTATGTAGCTCAGCTTGCGTATCAGGTAGAGACGTGAACACTTTTGAAGTCGGTATTTACCTTGAAGGCGAAATGGTTATACATGTTTGAACCAAGATATGTAAACCTAAACTATTTGTCAGTCAATTATTATTACTTGAATTGAGCCTTTGTCATTTTGTAAGATAAGCCCATTTGTCTTTTCAGCGTCCGTTTCTAATCAGTTTGTCAAACACAGCTCTGAATAGTTGACGTATACTTGAGATACAGAATAAACTCTCTCCCTGTTGCTTTTCTGCAATGGGGAAACCACAATCATATGGTAACACGGAACTGAACTGACCACGGAATATGTGTACATAGAAGAAAGCAAAAGTGATAGTATTGTCCCAGATAGGTATCTGTAGTTAGCACATTATCATGTAACAAATTAAATACTACCAGTGACTGTTCATAAGTACAAGTCAGCTGCTCTGCTAGCGACAGGTTAGCCGTATTAGAGACAATAAACTGAATAGCCAGGCTGTCATATTATCAAATGAGAAAGCTAATGAAGGGAAATTCTTTCACTTTTGCTCTAACTAACCAACTAACTAAATAAGTAACTGATTAACTAACTAAAAAAAATTAAAAATGATAATATCACAAACCTAATAAAGTCATTCCATAGTTTAAGTGGAAACATAAAGTAAGTAAAACACCCTGACACCCTCTCAGCTCTTCTGCTCCTAAGGAAAGGGTTCAGTCACATTACATTCAGCTCACAATGATACAGAAAAACAAAGAACAATCTAAATGTAGTGACATTTAAAAAGTTGCAATAATATGAATACATTTTAAATGTATTTTTAAATTTACCAGTTTTTAAATTTAATTTAAAATATAACAAAGACATCAGACTTTGATCAGTCATACAGTTGAATTTGTTTTAAGTTGTGTCGCTGCGTCTCTAAGTCTAGGATGAGGAGGTAATTAAAAAGTGTTTATTAATGTTATTAACTCAGCTTTTACAACTGCCCTGAGCTCAGTTTTGTGAGATTAAACTGCACATGTGTATTTTATTCTTTATTGACACGCGTGCAATAATCATGTTGTCCTACCAGCGTCTCGTGATGTTACACATGTCAGGAGATTGGATGAGCGCTGCTTTCTGATACAGATTCAAACAGATTAGTGTATGCCCTGAGTTACAAATATATTATTAAGTGTTTTTTATAAAGACATATATATTTCAACTTGTGAAAAATTGAAGCAAAAACAAAAAGGTATTGCATTTATATTTTTTGTTGAATACATCTGTCATATTACCATCAGAGCTACCAAATCCTTTGAACAAAAGAAAATTCCTTCACACTAATTAGAAATAAAACCAAATATATTAAATAATTTTAAGACAAAAATAGAGAAAAACTAACATATATTCTAGCTCTGAAAAAACATGCAGCATCTTCAGAGCTAAATGGATGAAACCTCAGCGTGATGTTAAAAGACAAAACATTGTGTTTATTTTTAACCTGTGATGGGCTGTAATTACTGGGCTGTGTAATTATCATGATCCTGGTACCTCAGCCGGAACAACGATGATGTCACAGTGTAAAATTACCTTGTGTTATGTGTGTATAGAAATTAAATGTAATGCTTGAATATTGTGTACAGTTATTTTTGAGCAGTAATGAGGAATTCAGTGTGTGTGTGTGTGTGCGTGCGTGTCTTTTTAAATGTTTGATAATGAAGCCATTATTTGAGAAGTGACATTTTGATTTTCCCAGGATGCCATGGAAGGATGTGGTTACCTTGGCAGCGGATGTTGCCAGGAATGGTTTTAATGTTACTCATGAGCTCGGTAAGTATGGTGTGTTGTTATCGGAAATCAGTAATTACACTGTTCCTGTGACTCTACCATACTGGCATCAGCTGTTCCCCAACAACAGGAGGTGAATTCATGTAAATCTGATGCCTGCCGTCATCCACTTTTTCTCTTGCTCCCCAGCTGAAGCCCTGCTCACAGTTAAGGACCAAGATATGTCAGAAGCATTTAGGGATTTGTTCCTTCCCAATGACCAGGCTCCCCTTCCTGGACTCTTTGCCAGACGTGTCGATTTAGCGACCATCTTGGATGCTGTCGCACTCAAGGGGGTGTCAGAGTTCTACAGTGGAAACCTAACGCAGGAAATGGCAGCAGCAGTAAGAAACATTTTATTTTTCCATTTTGTGGTTCCATAATTACCCAGAACTGTACGTACTCTACACGAGGATTCATGTTTATTTCATGTAACATTTTGAGCTTCAACTTTAGATGCTCGCATTCAAAAATAAAGTAACAAGGTTGGTAAATTATCTTTCCTACTTCTGTCATGTAGAGATGATTCTAGATGGTATGAGTTAGTTACGAGAAGATTTGTAGCATGAGGAATATGATAAATTCCATATAATCCATATCCATCCATAAATAGTATAAAATGATCATATGTTACAGTATCACAAATTAGAGGGTCAGTGGTCAATTATTGGAAACAGAACATTAAATCCTCTTTTATTCATTAAATGTGATTTTTTTTTTTTTATCCATGAGTTGCTAAGCTGATGCCAGTAACTTCATTATGTTCAGAGATGAATGTGATCTTCAGGTCATGTTGACAAAAACTGAAAATAGATTTTACAGTCGTGCTTTCACTGAGCGTGTGATGTTACGTTGTCCTTTAGCGTAATGATAAAACACAAATAGAGAAATACAACAAACTAATTTAAAGTTCTTTTAAAGGGAAAAGATTAAAGCTCAAGAGAATAAAAACATTTATGGACATAAGAATAGATCACATTGTGATGTAACACATTGCAGTAACTCATGTAAATGTTATCATACATACTAATCTACTTTGCACTCAGTGAAGGTGAATTTATTATTTAAAATTCTCCATCAGTAGACAATAGAAATAAATCAACTTTAAATTCAAATTCACTGTAGATTTTTTTATAGGTGGAAGCAAGAGGCGGAGTTCTCACTGAGGAGGACTTTGCAAACTACAGCACGGTCTTACAAAAACCAGCAGAGATCACCTACCAAGGTAAATATGATCTGTATTTATAGAACCGTTTGTAGAGGAATTCTTCCAGTGGAATAAAACTGAATCCTACATATCTGTGAAAGTGAATTTCCTCACATCTAAACTCAGGTAGAATTGTATTGTTGAGTTATGTGCTTTGCGTATTTGCTTTTTTTTTTTTTTCCTTGCCTTGCCTGAAATAAATGAATAAAAAAAAAACATGTTCATCTGCTGGAGGATATTAAATTTATTTTTAGCCATTGCATGTGCCACACATTCTTGTATTTACAAAAATTTCAAATGAGTAGATCGAATATTCATGAGTCGTGTGTGGAATCACCCAAGAGTATGAATAATCTGGATAACATCTGCTAAGAAAATATCTTGAATTTTTTCAAGATATTCTCAACTTTTTAATGTTGTAGAACTTGATCCATTTCATGTTCATCTCCGAGCTGATAGATCAGAAGAAAGCTGCCGTCCTACTTCACCTTATTCACACATTTTCATTACACAGAGGGGTTAAATGTGCAAAAGATGTACACTTGCACTTCTATAAACAAGTTTGACTTGATTCACTAATGCAATTTTATTGGATCTGACATCCCTCCTGTTTTCTCTGTATTGATATATGTTCGTATTCCTTATCTGTTAAATTACATCTCCTTTGTTTTACATATTAAATACTGGATAATTCTTACATTTTATATTTGGTGTCATCTTTTTTTAATGATTGATGACTGATTTCAGAGTACTGTATGCATCAATATCTTACCGTTACAAGCTCATTACTCAACCTTTTGCCGTTTCCCATTTTGCACTATTCCTTGTCAGTTTCATTATTTTTCTTTGAATTTTCACATTTTTCACAAGAGAAATCTTTTGATTTCAAACATATGACTGTTGTATTTCTGAAGGACACCACGTGATAGTGACCCCGCCTCCTCATGCAGGCGTTGGCTTGATCTCTGCTCTCAACATCTTGGAAACCTACAACATTACCCAGCAGTTGCCTAGGAACAGCACTTACCACTGGACTGCAGAGGTTGTATTCTAGCTTTTACAGCACTACATAGCTCATGATGCATTATAGAATATCTGAAAGTTCTTTTAGTAACAACTTCGACTTTTATAATGTGTCACGTTGTTACAACCCTGCTGAATATGACTATGGTATGTGACTAAGTGGCAGTAACATAAACCAAAAACCCGGATGTTAAGTAAATGGAAACTCAAGCAGCTGAAAATGGAAATAAAGTGGAGCAAACACAAAAGACTTTTCAGTTGTGACGGATGTTTTTATATAGTTCAATACGAGACTGGAACGCAAAACCGGTGAGACTGCCAAACTTAAAATGATGTCACATGGTGTAGGGCAATAGATGTTATCAAAATTAACAAAAATAATCTAGAACAGAAACGCCAACTAAACAATGCAAGTAACTAAACAAGAAAATAATAACCTTACCTACCTACACTACTGAGACAGTCAGAAACTGACCAAAAATACAATAAAAAGACAACATCCTCCTAACTAGTGTTTCTAGACAGAGGAATACTAAGTGTGGTATAGAGGCCTCTGTCTAGCTACCCCTAGGCCATGGACTAACAACGGATAACTAAACTAAAATGGCAGTACTCACCACACAGAACATGAAACCAAGATAGACAGAAGGAGAGCTGAGATGAGATGTGAGACAGATTCAAGATGTAGCCCCTTCTGAATGGCCAACAAAGAACTTATATATCGGGTGTGTTTGGGGCGGGACATGCAATTTCAGGTGATTGTGGTAACTGGCTGCAGGTGGAGTGATCAGCAGGTAAATTGGAAGCTCCTTGTTGGACAGCTCCCGGCAGGTACTGGAGCTGGATTGGGTGCTCTGGGCCTAGAGAAAACAAAACACAGGACACAGACACACCACACCCATCTCTCCCACATACACCCACATGCACATTCACACCTACACACAGTACTCACAAAATACACACGTAGGCATACGTAACACACGTGTGAAAGAAATTTATATCGGGTTCTATTGGTAGTGATATACTGATCATGTATTCCTGGCCAGTTATATGCTGACTCATTAACTGACTTTGTGAGATAGAGAAAAAGGAATGTGAGACAAATTTGTGATGATGTATGTATGAGTTGGGCAGTGATCTTCATTTTCATGATTTTTAATTTCAATTGGATATAGTTAGTTGTATGGTTAGTAGTATCGTTAGTTGTGAGGGTTTTTTTTACAGCATCCACATTTTGAAAGAAAGTCATACATATTCTACCACAAGCAGAGTAAATCATGTCATTTTTATTTATTTATATAATTTTTGCTTTTACTGCACTTCAATCTTCCCAGGCTGTGAAGATAGCTCTCGCCTTGGCGAGTGGGCTGGGAGACCCCATGTATGATTCTTCTGTGTCAGAGATTGTTGCCAAGATGCTTAGGTAAAACGCCTTACTCCTTAAAGCGTGTAGTATATGTATCCTAAGTCACAAAAGCATTTTTCTGTGACATTTTCTCCTTTTTATGTTCATATCCAAGTAAATCACAGGCCTCCACATTCCGCCAGATGATCAATGACTCGAAGACCTTCCCTGTCGACCATTACACCCCATACTTTACCTTGGAGAATGGTGCAGTAGCTGCTCAGGTCACGATCATGGGCCCGGATGACCACATCGTATCCGTCGTGAGGTGTGCCTCGCTTTATTTGACAGTGTTATTGCAAATTATGAAAGCAATCCCACTAACTTTGTGTTTACTTGTGACTGTTTCAGCTCCCTGAACAAACCTTTTGGCAGTGGGATTGTAACTCCTTCTGGAATCCTCTTGAATAGCCAGATTCTGGATTTCTCTTGGCCCAATAAAACCAACAGCTCATCACCAAATCCAGTAATTGCACATTTTCTGTTTGCTTCATTGAAATTATTTTTAATGTTAGTTTTCATCCTCACGCTTTTGCTTTCCTTTGCTGTAGCATAACAACATTAAACCTGGAAAGAGGCCCATGTCCTTCCTGATGCCCACAGCGGTGAGGCCGGGCATCGGCTTATGCGGCACATATGTTGCCCTCGGTTCAGCCAGTGGAGATAAAGCATTCAGCGGCATCGTACAGGTTAATCTGAGTGGAAGTGGAAGATTTCATGTTTGACTGATGCATTTTCATTTGTTCCTTTAATTTGTTCCTGATATTAATAACAATTTAGCATGCATGTGTTCTTATTCTAGAAGCCTCATTCTATTTTCTACAGGTGCTCTTGAATGTTCTCTCTTTGCGTAATAACATGAATGACAGCACAACATCCGGAAGGCTCCACCCACAGCTGCAGCCCAACATCCTCCTTGTGGACAGTGAGTTTTAATACATCTAATATGATCCGAATATAAGCCAAGCCTCCAACAGCAAGTATTACCCTGCATTTAAATTTGAACATGCATCTAAGCATTTCAAGCACTGATGAAATTCCTCCCTTATGCCAGTATTAATACTGTCATCATATCACATTTTTGTGTTTACTATATTGGTCTCATATTGTCAGTAAAAACAAGGCATCAGGTGAAAGTAACTTGGCTTCATGAAAAACCATGTTGACTTCTCGTGCTGCAGCGGGAATGTGTAAAAGTTATGATTGCGATTAGTATAAAGCTTAGATCAAGAACTTTTAGATATCTGTGATATTATCAAAGGTTACTGAGTATTTGCTCGGTCTTAACAAGATACACTAACGTGCGAGGCTGGAACTCTTCAAACACACAATCCAAACACAACCTGATGTAAAACCTGTTGTGTGGTTGTTCTCTCTCTATATTTGTTTACCTTCACCAGATAAACAGCAAACGTGAATAGCACGTGCAAACATGACCTCTTTAACATTGGCATGTGCATGTCATCACTTCATTTCTCTTCATCACACCCCCCACTCCCCTCTTTATCTGTCCGTCTCCCCTACAGATGAGTTCCTACAAGAAGACATAGAGCTGCTGCAGGCCAAAGGTCACGTGGTGCAGAGGAAAGAGATCCTCTCGTATGTGGAGGGAACCCGGAGAACCAATGACCTCATCATTGGGGTGAAGGACCCCCGTAGTGCCGATGCTTCTGCCCTTGCGATGTCCAACATGCCTTAGGGTACCCCTTTCCCCACTTTATTGCACATAATAAAGGGATGAGTGTAACACTGCTTGAGCGATGGCTAGTGAAGGAGTTAGGAGGCCAACCACAAACTAGCACTTAATATAAGTTTTTGGTTATGTGACAGAAAAGTAAGATTTTCTTTGTTTCGCTCATTCAGAAAACTTTAAAAAAGATCAACAGCGAGTCACCTATCAACACTGGAATGTTCTCTCTCACAGCCTCAAGTGATGTTAAGTCCAAGTGTAGATAAAATGTCAATCCCTTAATGGGATTCGATGGCTGAAAATGTCCATCCCTTAATGGTATCAGACAGGAACACCGTGAGGTAGAGTGTGGTCATAAATTTATATCAGACACATTCCAGTTCCACTTCTGGCCGGCAATAAACTGAGTGGGTTTACAGTGGACTTGTGCTGAGGTTAAAAAAAAAAGTAATGGTGCAACACCGGTAAGACACTATTTATTGCACATGCATGGTCCCCTAAAGTGCATTAAAGCCACTGTTCTGATCTTTTTTTCTTCCAATGTACTGCATTTTATCAGGATTTTTAAAAAAATACATGGACTCACATGACAGAGGTAATATTTGATTTAGTGATAGAGCTTTGTGTCATCATTAGAATTAAAATATTCCACATTGGAGACACCAAGTCTTTTATTTTCCTGCTATGTAAATGGTGTGGTATCGTGACTAACGCTGCTAGAGTTTACACTGGTTTGAAGAACCAATGGACCATTGTTTACATTGTGTATAATGTGTAGACTTACGGTATGACCTTCACGTCTAATTTTCATCTCATGTTTTAAAGGTTTAAATTTAAATAATGGCAGAATAAATAGTCGAAAACGTGCTGTATTAATTATTCCTTGCTTAAACTTGTGGTTTATCTTAAGAATGGGGATACTTGTTTTTAGAATAGGAATATAATAATCATTGAAGCTAACCTGTATTTTTTATCAAAAAATATTTTTGGCTGTAAACATATTTTCCATTGTTGTAATTAAGTTAATTCAGTTGGCACATTTTGGACAATTATTCTGTCTTTGATGTACATGTGTAATTATTTTATTCCAGCTTGTGTATATGAAATAGGAATAAATGGTTTTGAAAAGCATTGCATTCAAAACTTGGTTCTAACATCAGAATGTTCAATACTTAATGATCAAACATTTCCTGAAACCTATTGTCACTAACTGTGGGTAATAGATTAACATAACACCAATATGACAGTTAATGCTTTTCTCTTGTACTTTAGATTACCGTAATTTATGGTACGCATTTGTCAAAGGTTTTATTTCACATGCATTTGTATGTAATAGTAATTTAAAGAATGACTGCTGTCTAAGAAATAAGAAATAAATGATTTGCACACATTGCTGAAGAATGTCACTTTGTTCCCCCACACAATGTTTATTTGGTGCAGCTGACCTTAAGTATACGTAATTATCTCACAGTTTCCAAACTTTGACCTTTGGGTTTTTGGAAAACTAGACTTTGAAAACATTTTAACACTTCTTAGAAAATTTCACATTGCCTATTTATCTGCTGAAGCATCTGACAAATGTGGGCCATAATAAAATACACACATAAATGACCTGGACATTTAGGTGTGTATTTTATTTTGATCCTTACGACAAAGGACCATAGAAAACTACCTGTCAAGATAATTTTAGAAAATTTAAAATATGGCTAAAAGATGAGAATCTTACTTATATTTACCCAGCTGGGCATCTATGTCCCTGGACACAAATTAAAACTTTAACAAAAATTGCAATTAACATTAACACAATTATAAATTGATCCTATATCTGCACTCTTAAAGCATACTGATTTCTCTTTTATTTTATTTTACAATGACTGGAAAGGATTTTTCTTAAATTTGTCATTATAGTTTCCTAAAGATAGTTTGCTAAATGCTTGTACACAGAATTTATGAAAATTATCTCAATTCTTTAAGTTAGGGAAACGCTTCCGTGGTTTAATGATTTGTGGTTGTAAAACATTTTATGCTGTAAAATATTGCAAATATTTTGAATATAAATATTTTAAATGAAAGATATTTTATATTTTATGTGTTGCTCGTCCTTCGTCAATTCGAATTTTACTTTGCAAAACATACCGGAAGTAGTATTATTAACTCACGTAGCTTGATGTCGTTTCTCATTCTGACTTGCTTGTGATTCATGTTTTGTTAGCTAATCTTGCCTGCAGATGTCGACTGGTTTAATTCATTTTCCGATTTATATATGCGGTAAGATTTTTAAGATTTTCTCGAGCGTAATTTACTGTTCATTGTACATAACAATGTAATGCTAGCGAATCTGTAAGCTAACAGATGGTTACATTTCATTCATGATGAATTAACTGCAGTGCTAGCAGGTTGGGCTAAGGTTTTGCTAACAGGAGCTTTCTCTGAAGCCAACGGAACCGCCTTGACATTTTAGCGAAGCGTTGTCATTTCGA
The DNA here is from genome assembly GCA_013358685.1 of Antennarius maculatus. Classification (NCBI taxonomy): domain Eukaryota; kingdom Metazoa; phylum Chordata; class Actinopteri; order Lophiiformes; family Antennariidae; genus Antennarius; species Antennarius maculatus. The sequence goes on from CM023607.1 coordinate 26,183,265, forward strand.
AACATGTATGTTTCAATTGCTGTCTAGTTATGTGATGTTTATACCGGAATGAACCCGGGATACCGGTCCTTCACGTTATTCAATTCGACTTTGATCTCCTTATGTTAGCTTAGGTTGGCGCTAAGGCCCGTGCTACCGCTGGGCCGATGATGAGGATGGTGGTGGAGGTGATGATGTCAACCGAGCTTGGCCACCCGTTATGGACATGTTATTGTTGCGTGTTGGTTTATTTTACATAATAACAAGTCACATCTTGGTAATCTTTTAACAAAATCTACAGCTAACCCTTCCCGTTATATTGATATATTGCTAGCATTCAAATCCTTGTTCAACTTAAATGTACCTTCCTGTAATTCTGTAATAATCTATTTACTGGATTGTTACTTCACATTATTTTATGCCTCATCTGACATTTCTAGCACACTGTGGATCTAAAGGCGTGTAGCTGCCTTATCGTGCAGCAACTGATCATCTGCATATCTTACAGTTTTCACTACATCAGTACGGAGGCCGTGTTCTTTGTAATCAATGTGGTTTCCTGCTCTGTGAGATTGACTAACCATCTATTCCTCTCCTGTATTTTCAGCAGCCACTCCTAGTTAGAGGGGAGGATGGCACATGAAGGTACCTCACCTGAGCTGTCCCAGAGGATAGACGTGGAACCAGCAGATAATGATTCAGACAGGGACTCCGGTGTTTGGGATGATGTGGGGGAGGATGCTGACAGTTTCCTTGGAAGCACAGGGCCCGAAGAGGAGAACGTCAATGAGGAAGATGATGGCGCAGAACAAAACCACAGGGAGGGAGAAGATTTTACAGTTTTTGTTGCCTTTCAAGGGAATATGGAGGATGAGGATTTCACGCAAAAACTCGACACAATCCTCAGAGGGATGCCAAACATGCTTGATATGGGTTTGTGAAACTTTATATACGATCTATTTCGTGTGAATACAGAAAGTTCACACATTAATTGAAAGATGGTTGGTTACAAACAAAAGCTGCCCGTTACAGTCATCAATCTACTGTAGAGCTCCTGTTGGATCTCATCAATGAAAGATGATGCTAATGGCGATGCATAAATATTGTATACAGACGGATACTAGAGTGCAAAATTGAATTATTTTGTGTTTCATATTATGACTGATTTTGATGTAGTTGTAGGGGTTAAATTTCATGTAAACACAACAGAAGGCCTTACACATTTCGAGAGTTTCAAAATATCTTGTCTTCATCTGCTTTGAATAAAAGGGCAGCAGTAGTATTATAAGATCTATGTTGTATTCCATCAGTAATTTTGTTCATTCCTCCTTTCGTTTTACTTGTCCTTATCCAAATAATAGTCGTATTTCCCCTGAATATTGTATATAACCAAATTGCGGCTTAAGTCCATTCATTGTCCGTCTTTTAGGTTCGGAGAGACTCCAGCCACAGCATGTGGAGCCGTGGAACAGTGTGAGAGTTACCTTTAACATTCCACGGGATGCTGCTGAGCGACTTCGACTGTTGGCCCAGAACAATCAGCAGCAGCTGAGAGACTTGGGTATTCTCTCTGTGCAGATAGAAGGTAAGAGAATTCTCCTTTTGTCAGATCAAAACACGATGCAAGAGCCAATATTTATAATCTGTAGTTCATCATCGCTAACTAGACCTCCAGTATTACATGTGATTAATAGCTATTTCATTCCTGCTCAGGGGAAGGGGCTATCAATGTGGCTGGTGGACCAAATAGAGGACAGGAAGTCAGAGTGAATGGACCAATCGGAGCACCTGGCCAGATGAGAATGGATGTCGGGTTTCCAGGTCAACCTGGTCCAGGTACCCTAATCGAAAGTCCTTCTCAATGTCACCAACAAACTCCTCCTACATGTACAGCTGTAAAGGCTGTAAATGTAAATGTCTGCATAAGATATTTTTGTCCTTTGATTATTTACATTTGCAGTGTGCAGTCAACTGACAGATCAGCTGTATGCATGTTAGCACATATTGATTTAATGTGCACATTTTTTCCATCAGGATCTGTAAGGATGGCTAATCCATCCATGGTCCCCCCCGGGCCTGGCATGGCAGGTCAGGCTATGGTCCCAGGCAGCAGTGGACAGATGCATCCTCGTGTTCAGAGACCACCTTCACAGACAGGTTTGTTCCTATTGTATGTGAAACCATAAATTTTATTTTGATTACGTTTTACCATAGTTGGTTCAGTAATGGAAAAACTTTTCCCCCTTTCTTACTTTTGTTGTAGATCCAATGATGCCAGGAATGGCTGTCCAGCAGCAGCAGCAGGTTCAGCACCAACAGGCTGTTCCTCACGGCTCCGGTCCGATGCCTCCCCAGGCGGCCCATCACATGCAGGCTCTTCAGGCTGGGAGGCCTCTGAATCCTGCCGCCCTGCAGCAGCTTCAACAGCAGCACCACCAACAGCAACAGGCCCAGCAGCAGACCCAGCTCGCCCAGCACGGCCCCAGACCTCCGTTCAACCCGTCGGGGCAGATGGCCGTTCCTCCTGGCTGGAACCAGTTGCCTCCAGGAGTGCTCCAGCAACAAGCTGCCCAGGGAAGCCCAGCCTGGAGAAAGCCCCCTCCTCAGGCCCAAATGGTTCCACGCCCACCTTCCCTTGCTACAGTTCAAACTCCTAGCCACCCCCCACCACCTTATCCGTTTGGCAGTCAGCAGGCTGGGCAAGTATTTAATGCCATAGGGCAGGGACAATTACAGCAGCAGACAAATGTGGGTCAGTTTGCCACCCCCCAGCCTAAAGGCTCACAAGTACTCCCGAGTGGCGTCGCAGGACCACCGAGACCACCGCCGCCCCTTCCGCCAACTTCCGGACCGCAAGGCAATCTTACTGCCAAGTCACCTGGTTCCTCTTCATCACCTTTTCAGCAAGGTTCACCAGGGACCCCCCCCATGATGGCTCAGAGACCCACAACCCCTCAAGGGTTTCCCCAGGGCGTGGGATCTCCAGGAAGAGCAGCCCTCAGCCAACAGGGTAACATGCAACAAGGATTCATGGGAATGCCCCAACACGGACAGCCGGGGGGCCAAGTTCACCCAGGTGGGGTTTCATTATGTAAAATCATGATAAAATAATTCACAAATTCATTTGATGTCTAACATGACAATGAATGAAAACTGATTACAGGGATGCCAAAGCGTCCCATGGGCTTTCCGAATCCAAACTTTGTTCAGGGTCAGGTGAGTGCCAGCAGTCCAGGAACATCTGGTGGGGGGCCCAATCAACAGCTTCAAAGCAGTCAAGCCATGACTCATACAGGTAATATGTCAGAAACGTTTTAAATATTTAGGAGTACAGTAATCCCCCGTTACTCGCGGTTAATGTGTTCCAGGAACCACCCGCAAAAAGGAAGTTCCGCGATACAGGGACAAACTTTTTTTTATTTTTTTATTATTTACAGTAATTTTAATGTTTATGAACCCTCCCCATACTGATATTATACCATCTTCTATCTGTATTACCTTTTCCCACACTCTTATCGATTGTTTAAAGCACTTTTGTGTTTCACGGACGTCTGAGACTCACAGAACCGAGCGCACTTCCGGATGCCGTCGGCCAATAGAATGCGCGTATGGTATCACGTGACTGCCTGCTGAAAATCCACGTTGCGGTGAAGCCGTGCGTGTTGATGTGCGAGGGATTACTGTACTAATGTCTCGAAGTACTAACATCTTCAGTTGTGTATAGTAACGTGAAACAGATGTAGAGATGAATGCTTTGTTGCTGTGTCAATATTTAGTATTTATTCAGTATTTACTTAGTCATCCAATAATAGTGGTAAATGCATGGACTGAGGTAAGGTATTTTACATTTCAAAAATAAGCTTATTTTTTCCATGGAACTTTTTCTATATGTAATACATGTTGACTGCTGTAAACAACTCCAAACACTATTTACATGAGTTCTGAATACTGGATTTTTAAATATTTTTTAAAAAATTAGGTGTTAGAAAAGTTAAAAAATTAGAATAGAGTTTCTTACTTTAATTGACAACACAAGAGAATTCAACGCATCTCTTTCTGTGATGTGGAGGTAAACACTAGATCATAAGCTGTCCTCATACACACTAAGCTAACATTCTTTTTCCACTTTTCGTTTTGCATCAGGAGTTCAGGCGTCAGTCTCCACCCCAAACACAATGCAGGCTTCGTCTCACGCCCAACCCAACATTATGGGTGCACAAAGTAACTTGGCAGGTCTGCCTGCTGGTACAACTGCTGGTCCTGGTATGGGGCAGCAACAGCCTGGCCCCCAAATGATGGGCCTCCAGCATCAGGCCCAGCCCGTGCCCTCCTCCCCCAGCCATAAGGTTCAAGGCCAGGGTGGAGGTCAGACTGTCCTCTCAAGGCCTCTCAGTCAAGGGCAGAGAGGAGGAATGACCCCACCCAAGCAGATGATGCCTCAGCAAGGCCAGGGGGTGATGCATGGGCAGGGTCAGATGGTTGGAGGCCAAGGGCACCAGGCCATGCTCCTGCAGCAGCAACAGCAACAACAGCAACAGCAACAACAACAGCAACAGCAGCAACAACAGCAACAAAACTCCATGATGGAGCAAATGGTTGTCAACCAGATGCAAGGTAACAAACAGGCGTTCGGGGGCAAGATCCCAGCTGGGGTCATGACTGGTCAGATGATGCGTGGCCCCGCCCCAACTGTTCCAGGTAACATGGCTCAATTCCAGGGTCAGGTTGGACCTCAGCAGATGACTCCACAGCAGCAACAACAAATGGCTCAACTTCAGCAACAGCAGTTACAGCAACAGCAGCATCAGTTGCAGCAACTACAACAGCAGCAGCAGCAACAACAACAACAGCAGCAACACCAGCAAATGAACCAGCAACAGCCCCAACAGGTTGCTATTGCTGGAAATCCTAATCAAGCTATGGGCATGCACGGGCAACAAATGAGGCTCCCTGCGGGTCATCCTTTAATCCAACAGCAGTTACAACAGCAACAGCACTTACAGCAACAGCAGAAGCAACAACAGGCAATGCTACAGCAGCAACAGCAACAACAACAACAACAGCAGCAGCAGGCAACTCAACAACACCCACATCCTTTAGGAGATCCTAATAGCGGAACAGGAGACTTGGGGGTCCAACAGATGGTTCCTGATATGCAGACACAGCAACAGCAAGGCATGATGGGAGGCCCTCAGCACATGCAGATAGGAAACGGCCACTTCGCAGGTCATGGCATGAACTTTAACTCTCAGTTCCCGGGCCAGATGCAGATGAGTGGACCATGTGGACAGCAAGGAGGTTTTCCAGTCAGTAAGGATGTAACGCTGACGAGCCCGCTGCTGGTCAACCTCCTGCAGAGTGACATCTCAGCCAGCCAGTTTGGTCCAGGAGGAAAACAGGGAGCAGGAGGAGGCAATCAAGCTAAACCCAAAAAGAAGAAACCCCCACGAAAGAAGAAACCAAAGGAGGGAGAGGGACAACAAGTAGAGGGACTAGGGTAACGATTTTCTTTTGTTAACTTTTATGATTTCTGTTTGGAGTGGTGGCAGGAAATGTGAAGCTGGAGATTGCATCGCTATCAATTCTGTTCTTTCTAGGGGTCTTGATGCGGCTGCTGGAATGGAGGACTCTGAACTGCAGAATCTTGGTGGTGAACAGAGTGTGGGATTAGACAACACCGTCCCGAAACATCCAGATTTTGCCAACAGGCCTGCAGGTACCTTTTTTAGAATATCTTTTCTTGTGTATGGATATCTGTTTGCTGATTTTTTTGTAGAAACTTCCAAAATTTTTATACATATTTGCATTTTTTTTTTACCCGTCTATAGGCTTTCCAGGTCAACCTGGAGAACAGAGAGTATTGCAGCAGGTGCCTATGCAGTTTATGCAGCAGCAACAGCAGCAGCATCAGCAGCAGCAACAACAACAGCAGCAGCAGCAGCAACATCAGCAGCAGCAACATCAACAGCAACAACAACATCAACAGCAACAACAGCAGCAACAACAACAAATGCAGCACTTGCAGCAGCAGCAGATACAGCAACAACAGTTGCAGCAGCAGCAGCAAATGCAACAACAACAACAACAACAGCAGCAAATGCAGCAACAAATGCAGCAGCAACAAATACAACAACAGCAACAGTTACAGCAGCAACAGCAGATGCAGCAACAGCAGCAGATGCAACAGATGCAGCAGATGCAGGGTCTCCAGAATGCTCAAGGGCAGCAAGGAATGGCAGGACCGCAGACTTCAGGTCAGGGCCAGCCCCAGTTGCACCCTCATCAGCTGCAACAGCAACAACAGACTCAACAGCCACACCTGCAACAGCAGGTAACATCTTTATTATGCACTTTTCTAGATAATGTGTAGTAACAATAAACGGGTGAATAGTTCACTGATACATGCTTAATATCATACCCTATTCTTGATTTTAGCAACAGCAGCAAATGATGATGATGCTTAAGATGCAGCAGGAACAGGCAAAGAACAGCATGTCCATCCCACCCGGAGGGCAACTTCCTCCTGGAGGGCAAATCCCTCCCGGAGGCCAGCTCCCTCCTCGTGCCATTAGTAATCCACCTGAGGTGCAGAGACTTCCTGTCTCACAGAAAGGCAACATGCCCGTTATGATCAACCTGCAAGGACACGGTGGTGTACCGCCATCACCTGACAAAACCAGAGGGATGCCACTGATGGTGAACCCACAGGTAAGGGCCAAGTGCTGGAGCATATGAAAACTTGAATATTACTTACACATTTTATTATTAGTTTTGTTAGATATAATAATGAACCTCAGATTACAAAGGAGCATTGCAGTTACGTGTCATAAGTAATTACAGTATTTTCCGCAATATAAGGCGCACCTAAAAGCCTTTTAATTTTCTCAAAAACCGACACCGCGCCTTTGAATCCAGTGCACCTTATATATGAAAAAAGTTTTAAAATAGGGCATTTTATTCAAGGTGTGCCTTATAATCAGATACGCCTTATAATCAGTGCATCTTATATATGAAAAAAAGTTTTAAAAATAGACCTTTCATTGAAGATGCGCCTTATTGTACAAACAATACTGTACATAAGAGGTGAGCGCACGTGTGTGTTGATGCAACTGGAACTGAATAATGACGATGCACAAACATTAGCTTTATGAACTGTCTTTTTAAAAATGGAAGGAGAAAGGTTGAGTATCAATAAATAAAACACTTTGTTATCGTAATTATCATATTCATATACATATTTGCCTTAGTCAAATTTGTCATTTATCCAGCATCTAAAGATATTCTACCTCGTTGGATATGCCAGGATGTCATACAGTCTGCCAGTCACTGAAGTCCCCAGAACAAAGATGTTCATATAGAAAACCACAAAGATAGTGTACCACAATGTATTGGCTTGTATTTTAAGACACAGCAATTTTACATCTTTACAGTGATTTTAAATTTTTCACACAAAAATAAAAAAAACAGCTTGGGTTTGATTCTATATCCTCAGTTTGGAGAGATTTGCAACTATTGGAGAACTATTGGAGAACTTTATGTGCAACTGGCTAGCTTGGTTACACATATATCTATCTATGGACCCATATTACATCCCTTTGGTCGTTACGCAGGATGTTTTCCCCATTTGTGCAACACCTGCTTTTTCAAGGCATTAGTCTGGCCTTAGGCATAAAACTACAATCTGTTCTGATTTGTAGCTTGCAGGTCCTGCACGAAGAATGTCCCATCCTGACGTAGCACAGGGTTCCCAATGCACTGGATCTGAAGAGTCCTCAGCAGGAGGTCACCCGAAGCAGGAAAGGCCTGGTGGGCCTGAAATTGGGTTACAGCCTGGAAACGGGACCCAACAGATAATTACTAACCCAGGCTCGAACGCTCACATTATGAAGCAAGTCCCTGGTCCATCACCAATGCCACAGCACGCTGGGGCCAGTCCCCAACAACAACAACTGCCCACTCAGCCACAACAAGGGGGTCCCATACCTGGCCTTCATTTTCCCAATGTACCCACAACCTCGCAGAGCTCCAGACCCAAAACCCCCAACAGGGCTAGCCCCAGACCGTACCACCACCCTCTCACCCCGACTAACCGTCCACCTAGTACCGAGCCCTCCGAAATAAACCTTTCACCGGAAAGGTTAAATGCTTCTATCGCGGGGCTTTTTCCTCCAAAAATCAACATTCCTCTGCCCCCCAGGCAGCCAAACCTAACTAGAGGATTTGACCAGCAAGGTCTTAACCCAACAACTCTAAAAGCAATCGGGCAGGCCCCTCCTAGCTTAACTTTACCAGTCAACAATAATGGTAGTACAGGAGGAAACAATGCTAACAACAATCAGCAGCCGTTCTCTACAGGCGCCGGAGCAGGGGGGGCAGGCGCTAAACAGGACAAGCAGTCTGGAGGGCAGAGCAAGCGAGCGAGTCCTAGCAACAGTCGGCGGTCAAGTCCAGCCTCCAGTCGCAAGTCAGCCACACCGAGTCCAGGGAGACAGAAGGGGGCAAAGATGGCCGTCGCCTGCCCTCCCCCTCAACAGCAGTTAGTCAACCCTCAGGGGCAAACCATGATGCTGAGCCCTACCTCAGTCCCTCCAAGCCCCGTGTCCATTCCGTCGCAAATGAGCGGGAGCATGGAGGCACAGCAAAGCCATAGCCCCTACCACGGTGTACAGGGCAACCCTGTTGAAGGAGTCAGGGAAAACCAGGGGCAAGTACCACCAGAGCAGCGAGCGGTTCATCCTCCCCAACCCCTGCCGGTGCATTTGAGGGAGTTATCGTCTCCCAGAATGGCGACTCCTCGGTTCCCGACGTCTCTAAAGCTCAAAGTTGATTTTGAACCGCAGACGGGTAAAGTCGATCGGCAGCCGGCGCACGCAGTCGCCGCCCGGGATTCCGAAGTGTCGCCGACTCTCAGGTCTACTCCAACCTCTCTCAACCAGTTGCTGGATAACTCGGCTATCCAAAACATGCCTCACCGCCCCGTACAGAATAGTGGCGTTAGAGATGTAATGGAGAAGGACAGTCCCAAGTCTGTTATGGAGCTAGAGAGACCACTCCACGGTAATTCCCAGGGTGTTGATACAGAAGTATCCGCTACCACGACTACCACTATAAATATATCCGATGCTAAGCCCAAAACTGCCATACCTATCCATATCAGCAATGCTAACTTACAGCCTGCTTCGATTCCCAATGTGCTCCCCAACACTAATGTGAACTCCAGCACAACACAAAGCCTTAACCACAACCCCATCGCCACTCTGAGCATTCATGCCAATCCGGTTATCAACCCAGCGCCTTCCGTCTGTCCCGTCGTCAGCAGTAATAGTAATGCCTCCATGAGCGTGAACCCAAACCCAGTTACTTCCTGTCACAGCATTCCAGCATTGACTGTTAGCACCAGTTCCAACTCCAGTTCCGTTCAAAACTCAACAAATTCACCTCTGAAGCCAAGTCCGTGTCCTAAACCAGTGACAAGTGTTCACTCTGTGATCCAGATCCCTGCTTCTTCCAGCACCATTTCCCCCAATCAGATTACCGTTTTTGTCACCTCTAACCCCATCACCTCTGCCCCCACTTCACAAGTACCCACTTCTATGGTCTCTACCATGGTAGCTGTCCCTAACAAGAACATTAGACCTCAGGACATCAGGCCGCAGGCCCCCGTCCCACGACCTCCTCAGTTCATCACCACCACTCCCGTATTTATCAACCCGATTTTTCAGGTTCCGGGTGCTTCTGTGGCTCCCAATAATAATTCAATGGTGTCACAGCCGGTCACCATGATGGGATCCATCCAAGTGTCCACTACAAACATCCAACTATCTCCTGCACCAAACGCTACCCCATCTTCAGTGGCGAACATGGCGAGCACTCAGCCAGCCAGAAACGCTGCGGGACAGGTTCAGATTGCTGCCGGTATGTCCTCCTCTGCACCAGTGGGGAACGTCCAAGCTCCCCAGCAGGTCAGTCCAGGGACCCTCAAGACAGAAAATCTCAGCGAGACAAGTTCTACTCAAAAAACGAGTCCTTTGGTCCAGCAGCCGTCACCCCATCCAGTCCAACCGGCATTGTCACCCTTTCAGCCGTCTCTGGCTTCTACTCCTCCCTGCTCAAGTCCTGGGGCTGTTAATACCATTCGAAAAAGCCCCCTGTCTCCACCTGCCCAGGTTAAAACCAAGCCTGTCCACGCGGCTGCAACTGTTAGTTCAGCAGACCCCCAAAGGAGTCCAGTAGAAAGGCCTGCACAGGGACTTACAGTTTCAGTTCCCTCACAGGTTTTTCATCCTTCTGCTAGTTCAGCCATTCAGATTGAAGCACTTGGGTCTCCAACTACGACCGCTAAGAACAATATCACTCTGCACGCAGTCTCTGCTCCAATCCCAGTGCCTGGACAAGTTGCTCTTTCCACTCAGATTTTTACCCAGGCGCTCATGTCTCCACCGGCTTCGGTCTCAATCCCAGCCAAGGCTGTAACTTCTCAAGCTCCCGCCGTCACCCCAGACGGTTCCACCACGGGTGTTCCGTCTGTGGCCCTGCTGTCACCAGCTGCTCCTGCACAAAATCCTCCACCATCGATTGTTCCCGTTGTTGCTGGGCCTAGTCCCATTCAGGAAGTCCCCGCCACCACAGAGTGTCCAGTAACGAGCACTACTGGAGTTCCACCATGTCAGTCTGATCTCCCGAGCTCTGTGTCCACCATTGCAGCCGCTGCTGAGACCCCTCAGATCCTGCCAGGTAAACACACAATTATGAGCTGAATAGTCGTTTCGTGTATCGACACGTCTCAAGCAAACAAAACGATCCTTGGTCAGGTCAGTCTGATGAAAACACCAACATTTGTGTGGCTTGTGTGAAGGCTGTGATCAAGGTTAATAAATATGCATTAACATGTTTATTTCATCCAGATTTGCACAATGTACAGTCATTTTTGGTTTTTCTTATACAAGCAAACCTTGGTTTACGAACACTTTAGACATCAAGTAAATCGAAATTCGACCAAAAAAATTCGGATTTTTTTTTTGTCTTAGAAGTCGAACAAAATTTGGAAGTCGATCGTGGAACAAACCCCTTTTTCTCGCCGCCAAGAGCGATAAAGGCGAGAAAAGTCGAAAGAAAACGTGACGGTAATGTGCTTTTTATTTTAGTTTGCTGTATTCAATAATTTTTCACTTAATTTGCGTTTCATTGCCTATCGTATGAGTTATAGTACCGTAAACTTCTGTCCAAAAGACGACGGTAACTCGTACCTGAGGCTAACATGATTACATTGATGTTTTTGTTTTTTTTTCTTTCTCGTGTTTGCTTCTTTCTTTACATTTCTGTGATATGTTTCATTACTATACAATTTAATATATAAATGACATTATGAAATAACACATGTTGAAAAAATTTTCTAGCGTCTTGGAACGGATTAAGACCATTTACATTATTTGTAATGGGAAAAGTGTATTTGGAATTCGAACAAGTCGGTATTCCGGAATGAATTGTGGTTGGAAACCAAGGTTTGCCTGTATTTTTCTTGAAACCTTACTCAGCAAATCAAAAATAAAATTCAGTGTTTATTTGAAAAGTATTTGATTAATGTTTCTGTAAAGATTTTGTTTCATATATTCAAAATGTTTCATTTGAACTATTTGGTCCCTTTTCCCCAGCACCTATTCAACAGGAAGTCCCACTCTCCCAGGAGCCCGATGGTAGCGGAAAGACGGGTAAATATGGTCACATTTGCTTTAAAATTTAAAATAACAGCTTCCGTTATGATCTGATTTAAATCACGTGGAACAGGATGACGTATAACTAATTTCATTTTCTTCTGTCCAGCTGAAGAGGTCTCCACGGGTTCTGACCAGGGGTAAGATTCCTGATCATATCTGTGTCTTTTGATCGTGTCATGTTTCACATGCTGGGGTCTATCAAGATGCCGCTTACATTTGTTCGTTCAAATGTTGGCCTAGTCTTCAGAACCATGCTCTCGAAGGAGAAATGCTTAGACATTTCTAACTCTACTGAAACTCAGGGAGTTCATTTGGTTGGCCAGGGGGGTACATGGTGAAAGCAATGAGCCAGTGGCCTCAATACTCGGTATGTATGAGTAGCATGCAACAATATGAGATATACTAATGCATGTCAGAATTTAAAACAAAGATCCATTTATGAAAAAGAAACTCCTACCACTCCACTGACCTCAGGTGCCACATCTCTTTTCTTGGGGGGATTGTCATATTAAGGTGGGGGACGTGATTTTGATTTTTCAGCATGATTTAGTTTACCGCTGTTTTTCCACTTCTATCACAGATGGGCAAAGAAAAGAAAGACGCCCATCAACTTAGTCCCAAGGTATGTATTTTAACGTGTTTCACTGCAAAGACGCAGGCAGTGATCATGTCGACGATAATCAATGCTGTTGGGATGAAGACGGACAGTATCTGTGGTAGACGAGGAAAAACAGCAGAGTCATGAGTGGTATTATATCGTTCTGAGTAATGAAGAGTTAACTCGCATCCTTGGATCTTTAGTAACATGTCCTTGCGTTGCCCTTCCTTTCTTGTTTGTTGTTTTTCTTTCGGGTCCTCCCAGAGGTGCCGCCGAGAAGCCCAAGGGCCCAAGCAGACGCAGCTCCCGGGCAGAGAAGGAGGTGGAGGAGGAGCCGGTGGCCGACAGTAATATTAGGAAGAGATCAGCCAGGCCCGGAACCAGTGTTGCTGTCAAGGGTAATTTTCAACTCTTAAACTCCTTTAAAAAAAGCATAAAAGCTTTACCTCTAACAATAGCGTACACATGGACCTAATGGACCTCTCCTCTTTTTGACAGAAACCGGAGCGAGTCCTACCCAGGCCAAACGAAGGAAGTCTAAATAGCCTGTAAACTGTACTGTAAATGTTCGTGTTTCTCGCTGTGAAACGGTTGATATATCAATATCTCTGTCCCAGATTGTTTTTGTTGGGTTTTTTTTTTATTTTAAATGGAGGTAGAAAACCATGTACAGATTGTTTTAAAACAGAAGTATGCTATTGTTTTTTTTTTTTTGTCCATGCAATTATGTGAGATTGTAGTTAGAATGTGCGTGTGTGTGTGTGTGTGTGTGTGTGTGTGTGTATACAGTATGTATTTGTGTGAATGTGCTTTTATATTAAATGCTGGATTAATCATGTGAAGACTCGTAATGGATCTTTTCATGCTTGTATAATTATGTTGTAAAACTGAATTAAATTTTCTACTGCTTCTCTTCTGTGGAGAGTGATTAATTTATCATCGTAAATTGTTGATTTTTAAAAAAAAAAAAATTTAAAGTTCATTCTCAGCTTGCTAATACCTGAAAACACAGTTCCCTGTTTTTTATCAGTATAAACAGGTGGCATAGTGTTGTGAAGAGCAGGCTCAGAGGAGGAGCTGATAGAAGGAGGATCAGGAAGTAATATCCATGCTTAAGTGAGTTTAATAGCTGGTATCTTTATGTTGTATTATAATCATAGACGTATGCCTTGTATTGTTTGTTCATTTAATGGATATTGATATTTGTGTTGCACATCATTTCATGTATGCTTATACTCAGTTTATGTTCTATTTTGACAATCCAGCATTGATTGTTGTCAGCCTCCATTCCTCTGATGCATCTGCAAAACAAGAAAAGTAATAAATCACACCAGAAATGGATTCTTTGAGTGTTTCACTTTGCCTGACCGCACTGCCAGTGTTATCAGCCTAACGTTAATACAGCCCTTCATTGAAGTATTTTATACATAGTTATATGTAAGGGATCAGAACTCCAGTTAGGTGAAGAGAAATTAATGGATTGAAAGCCCATGGATCTCCAGGAGATTGATAGTTTGACTCTGTACCATAACAATCTTTAGTGATAATGGGACCAATTATGTATGATTCATGAAATTTGGAATAATTTTGAATGAAGTCATTTGTCTGTTTCAAAATGTTCACATTTGATCATAATCATTTGATCAACAATATGTGCTAAATTCAAAATAAAATCCAGGGCTCTCATTTCAATGGGCTCTAATTTCATTATAGGATGGAAAGACAATCAGATTACAGTACAGTAGTTGTGTAATTTTACAAGATCAACTTTATCAAAATGTGAGATATTTGACGTGACAAAAGATGTTATGAAAATAGTCCCTTTCTACTACATAACCTAAAACTACATCTTCACTACCATTATGACTATCTCGTAAAATGAAAACTTTATTGACATAATTACAGCTTTATTTCTAAACTGTAGTTGTAATCCTTAATGATATCAAGACTTTATTCTCAAAAACTTTTTTTCTTTCCTAATCTTTTCTCTGACTGGTAAAAGCTATTTTCCTGAAGTGATTTTTGAACACTTTTAAGTATTATAACCCCAGTATAGACATTTTTGACACTTTCAAACTCAATCTACCATAGCACTAAATTTATGTATATATATATATATATATATATATATATATATATATATATATATATATATATATATATATATATATATATATATATATATGTATGTATATATATATATATATATATGTATGTATATATATATATATATATATATATATTTAAAATTGTTCTGTTTAACCTTTTTCCAGACTGAAAGCATAACTTGAAGCATAACTGCTCCCTGTTTCCTCACATCTACCTGGTCTGACATTCTACTCTTCAGGTATGGATCAAGATGTACTTTCTCCCTGATCAACTTGGTGCGCATGCGCAGTAGCAAAACCTTGGGACTCCATTCCAGGCTGGAGACAGGGGTACCCTCCTGGCTGCCTGAGCCTTGCATCCTGAACAGCTGTCAGCTGGGATAACTTCACCTGCTTTATGAACTAAAACAACTTGACCATGAGCGGAGACCATGGACCGGGGAACTCTCAGGTATCTGTCATCCAGTGTGGAAAAAAAATCTTTAGTTTGTAGAAATTCCTGGGAAATAACTGACCTATCTGACTAGTATTAACCATGATCTGAAATAAGGATGAAAATGGTTTGTAAAGGGGATAAGTTACCCTGTTCTGTTTGTCGATTGAGTGAAAACTTTGAAATCATGTTTATTTACGCTGTTTATCTTTGGTTGTAGCAAAAAAATAAAAATAAAAAAAATGTACATTTTCTATCTTACATTCGTGTGACAATTGAAAGTTGAATAACCAAGCTTACCGGCACTTTCAAAATTTAAATATTAAAAACACGTTTTTTCATGATTTCTAGGTCAATTCTGGATCTAAAGGAAACGGTAGGTTCCCTGATGCTGATTTTTATTGCTATCGATTCTGATTTCTAACAGAAATCGTGATCTGTCTACTGTTAATTTTTAAAGGGCAGAAATGGCGTCCCAGAGACTAAGTCCCTTCTCCTCCACTCTCTTGCGGCTATTGTTCAAAAAGAGGGTCTGAAATAAACCCTTACGACCCTCCGATTTTTAATCTGATGCGGTATCCGGACAGGACGTGGCATCGTGTTTATCTTGCATTCTTTATTTTGCTGATACGTGCGCGCAATTACACTGAATTTTGGAGCCGAAAGTGGCAGAATTGGGGCTGAGGACTTAGTCTCTGCGCCATTTTCTTTTTCTGTACGTAGCAGCCAGGGCGCCGATCACACATCCAACTGTCTGCCGCGATATGGAGGCGAGAGCCGGGAAGCGCACATCCTCCCGTCCGCCCGTGACGCACCTCCAGCTGCGCCTCGCCTCCGTATCCATGTTTTTGCGCACTGCCGGGAGAGAGTGTGCGCATACGTGCGCTTCAAACTTTAAGTCATGGAGCAGAAAGTTGCATTGCATTATTTCCATCACACGACTCTAGAAGGCATTTTTGCACACATTTTATTCTTCACACATTATTGGATGTGTTGCAAAGTTCAGAGCATCATTTTCTCACAGGCGCAATGTGATGGAGAGAAAAACAGTGTGAGGGAAGTGATTTAGTTTATAACCGGGGTCTATGTTAATGTCTCTCTCTCTCTCTCTCACACACACACACACACACACACACGCACGCGCACACACACACACACACACACACACACACACACACACACACACACACACTCAGTTTATTAGACTACCATGACAACAGGGCACCACGAGGTGATGATCAAGCCAAGCCTGGTTCTTCCTCAGAAGGGATTCAACCTAGCTGGATACATTTTAATATTGAAGACTCGTGTAAAAATTATAATTGCTACTTTCATATTTGTCTGCCTTCAGAGAGAAGGAGAACAATCCTTCCTTTCAGGTATAATTTCCTCGTATTGTCTATTTTTAAAAACTCAATTAAAACTTGTAGGAAGGCTCTGCTGAAAAGGATGCTAATGTGTTCCGAATTTGGGCCAGTGGGTGTTGTTAGGATACAGTTTGAATATTAAAAATGATCATGAGGCAAGTATATCAAGTGAGGGATGGGGGGGGGGCACACACACACACACACACACACACATACACATACACACACACAAACACATTGCCTCCAATTACACCATACGTGTGTACATTAGGATGAAGTGTGGTTGAAATTCAGGAGGATTGTCAGTCAGTAAACGTGCTTTGGGTGTGATGTGTGGAAATAAGTGTAAATTTGACTGACTTTTAATAGCACGGTAAAATATAGAGAAAAAAAATGTGGTGAATTCTCTTCATTTGTCAGTTTTTATCAAAGTTTAAAAAACAGCAAACATCTAAATTTGTAGTTAAGATGTTTTCTTTTAACGCTGCTGAACGATTTGTTGTCCCCCTTTGTATCTTAGACACTCACAAACATAAAGACAAATACAAAGAGAAGGAACACAGACACAAAGACCACAAGAAAGACAAAGAGCGAGAGAAGTTGAAGCACAGCAACAGGTAGGACGATTTCAGCAGCTTCCTTTCAACTCAAACCACAACTCGATGTTTTTACTTTGACCTAACCAATGCCAGTTTAGCCCTGTGCAGGATTTGTGTATCAAATATGAAAACAGACATCCGTAGAGCATTATTAATGTGAACTCTAGTGGAACAGCCGTCATGTTTTTGTTGTGTGTGACTGAAATGCTTTGTGAGCCACAGGATGTTGGTAGAGCCACAAGTTTGATTATTTTACTGCCAGTTGTCCATCAATGAATCATTGTTAAAAACGATCAGGTTCACATCATCGGTGATTGGTCCATCTTCTGTGTGTGTGTGTGCATCTGCTACATGTCTGAACTTTTGCCCTTGATCTTTGACCTCTGTGACCTCTGCATCCAAGTGAACATAAAGACCACTCTGAGAAGAAACACAGAGACAAAGAGAAGCTGAAGCATAACGACGGCAGCTCGGAAAAGCACCGGGAAAAACACAAAGAGAAAGACAAAGACAAGAAGAGGGAAGAGAAGGTTTGTGAAGGAGTACTCAGACGAACATTTATAAAACATTTTACAAAACCTTTGTCTTATTGTTGTTAGATTGTGTGTGTTTTTTTAAAAAAAAAATATTTTATCAAACTCCCTCTAGATCAAATCATCCCATTTAGACAAGCCCAAAAAGGAGAAAGAAAATGGATATGCAAGGTAAAAAGCATCGCTTTGGTTAATCTTCCATTAGACATAAAATAATAATAAGGAATTAAGTTCAGGTTCAACCATGTGTCTTCCATGTATATCTTAGAGATCCCAGCCCTGCTGCCATAAAGAGCGAGCCTGAAGAAGACAACGGCTTCTATCCATCTCCTCAACATAACAAGGCCTCCAAACGAGACTTCGATGATAAGGAGTGGGTATCCTGCACATTTAAACAGTTATTCACTGATTGTTCTTGATTGTTCGCTGTCAGTTTTGTAATGGGACTACACTATCAATATATTTGTTTACAGATTTGAATACAAGCCCAAAAAAGTCAAAACTGAACATGATAAAAAAGCCAAGAAGAGGAAACTTGAGTATGAGGATGATGAGGAGAACGAGGTTTGTTTTTGATGAATATATTCTCATGTACATTCCCAGCGGAATTTCATCAGTTTTGTTTACTTGTTGCAGGAAGTCAAGCCCAAAAAGAAGACAAAAGACAAGGGGAAAAAATCCCAAAAAGAAGAGGAGAAGTGGAAATGGTGAGATTATTTCCATCCTTCAGGAAGCTGCACGCAAGGACAGTCAGCTTATAAATATAAACTGAGTATATAAAAGAGTCGTTTTTCTCGTGGATTGTAATCTGTTCTTCTTTGTGACAACTAGGTGGGAGGAAGAAAGATACACTGATGGCTCAAAGTGGCGCTTCCTTGAGCACAAAGGTCCAGTTTTTGCACCTCTGTATGAACCGCTGTCAGACAAAGTCAAATTGTATTATGACGGTGAGTCTGTCTGTGTAAATAAATGAAATCAAGTCATAACTGGTCAAGACTTCAGTAGGATTTTATGTATTTATAGGTAAGCCTATGAAACTCAGTGCTCCCGCCGAGGAGGTAGCTACATTTTTTGCCAAGATGTTGGATCACGAGTACACAACTAAGGACATCTTCAGGAAGAATTTCTATAAGGACTGGAGGAAGGTGAGGAGAAGTGTTTAAATTCCTCCAGTTGATTCCATTCAGAAACTAAAGAGGGGTATGATATTCATGTACAGTATATAAATAGGCACATCTTTTATTTTAGGAAATGACTTCAGAGGAGAAGTCAAAGATCACCGACCTGAACAAGTGTGACTTCAGTGAGATGAGCGAGTACTTCAAGGCCCAATCAGAAGCTAGAAAACAGATGTCAAAAGAGGAGAAACAGGTAGGCCTTCACACTCTCTCAAGTTTAAAACCATGACACCTGTGACTTTATTCTCATGCTTCTGTCTGCTTTGCCAGAAAATCAAAGAGGAGAACGAGAGAATCCTACAAGAGTACGGTTTCTGCATTATGGACAATCACAAAGAGAGAATCGGAAACTTCCGCATCGAGCCGCCTGGACTCTTCCGAGGGCGAGGAGATCATCCAAAGATGGGCATGTTGAAACGACGCATCAGACCAGAAGACATCATTATTAACTGTAGCAAGTAAGGAATCCCACCGACACCGTTAAGGTTTACATTGTGTTTGGTTTGTATGTTAACACTGTATTGAGTTGGCTTTTTTACCACAAGGTGGCCCCCTCAATCTAATGGAGGTGAGTTTCAGTCAAAGTAGATTGTGGGACTAATGAAGAATTCTAAAGATAAGGTGTTCATGTGAGCTCTGCTCACAGAATATAGTAAGTGGATGTTTTTGTAAGTTGATCAAAAAGACAAATTCAGACATTCCTCACCCAATCCCTCCGTCTTCAGCCTCTCGTTGCGTTATCTTTCTTTTTATCTCCCCTGCCATCTGCTAACTGTCTTGTTGTGTTGGTGACAGTAGGCAGAATTTTCCTTTATTCTATCCGTTCATTGCTGAAGGGCAGTGTGTGTGTGTGTGTGTGTGTGTGTGTGTGTGTGTGTATTAGAGAGCGCGAGAGCGACAATTTACAGGAAGTCCAATTTGTAGCCTTCAGTTTCTGTCACAAAGACGTTAGCAGAGGAATGTCCGTGTGGTATGTACAGTTTGGCAGATGGAACTCTGACACTTGCACCCGAACCGGTACTGTGTGAAAGGTAGCTTCCTGTCAGAGTCAGCTGCGTGCAAACACAGCCAAGGCAGGACATGGCGACCCCCGCGTGCTGGTCACTATTGGGTTTGTTGTACAGTAATATCTCTCTAATGACCCATCAAGGTGAAAAAGGACCAAATGTTTTATTGAAGTTAATTTATTTCATCTCTAATAATTTCTGTTTAAAATATGTCTTAATCAACAACAGTCTCGGTTGAGGTTAGAAGACATTTAAGGACATACTTGTAGTTTTGTTGTTATGGTTTTCCTTTGTATCGTGTGTTTAATTGTTGATATACTGTACGTTTTCAGGAATCTATATGGATGTTGCCGGAGAAATGTTATGCTACATGATGCAAGAAATTCTTTAAAATCCTTTGCTAAAAATTCATTAAGAAAAAAAAAAATCAACATATTGTTGATATTGTAAACTTGTGTCATTCTCTGTAGGGACTCTAAACACCCTAAACCTCCCCAAGGTACAAAATGGAAAGAGGTTCGTCATGACAACAAGGTGACCTGGCTGGCATCTTGGACAGAGAACATCCAGGGTTCCATCAAGTACATCATGTTGAATCCCAGCTCTAGAATCAAGGTACTTATTCAGGTTCAACCTTGAGCATCATCATCATCATCATCTTCATCATCATCGTCATCATTATGAACCTGTTTCTGATACATCACTAGTTGTCCTTGATGGAAAAAAATATGTCCATTTTCCTTTTCGCCAAATTGTTTGTATGTGTGTGTGTGTGTGTGTGTGTGCGCACACAGGGGGAGAAGGACTGGCAAAAATATGAGACTGCTCGGCGGTTGAAGAAGTGTGTGGATCGTATCCGTACGCAGTACAGAGAGGACTGGAAGTCAAAAGAGATGCGGATCAGGCAGAGAGCTGTGGCTCTTTATTTCATAGACAAGGTAAGGACAAGTTAGAGGAACCTCGTATTGATAAAATATCAAAACCGGTGGGGGAGAAATCAATACCAAAAATTACACGTATCTTCGATTTGAACCTACTGATGCAGTGCCTGTTCAAAAACCTGCCTGTCTGGAATGGATGGTTTGCTTAGCCTTCAGATTCACCGTTTTCTCCAGAAATGCTGATCTGAGACAACCGAGGCTCTGCTCAGGGAAATAAAAACATGGAAACTGTAATTATCCAGCTCCTCAGTACATGGGAACGGGAACTATGTCGTCTAGGGCTGCTCCTAATGATTCTTGTTTCAATCAATTAACAGAGTTTGTTTTATACCCTCACCATTGGGATCATATAAGGTTATAATTTTCATTCCATCTGTACATTTTTGCTTTGGAGAAGAAGATCGTCACACACTTTAACTATTGATCTTTTAAGATGGGCTTCCTTTTAGGTGGCTGGAATGTGTTTTGTTGCTGTCCCGGTTTATAACATTATTTTTATTGCTAACCTTCCTACATCGATTCACCAGAATTTACTGCTGTCTGTTTTCACTCTCTGCTGTTCTGTTTATAGACCACTCTATGTGAAATTACTGCATGTAATTTATTATTCACTCACTTCTCCAACCGTTTTTTTTTTTTCTAATCTCACGGTGTGTATCTCATACACGGTGTCGAGATAAACGCCAGGAATCGCTCTTGAATCTTAATAATGTGCATAATTCACTGTATTTTCTTTCCAGCTTGCACTGAGGGCGGGTAATGAAAAGGAGGAAGGGGAGACGGCGGACACGGTGGGCTGCTGCTCGCTGCGTGTGGAACACATCAAACTGTACCCCAAGTTGGATGAGCAGGAATACGTGGTGGAGTTTGACTTCCTGGGAAAGGACTCCATCCGCTACTACAACAAGATCCCTGTGGAGAAGAGGGTAAGACAGGAGAACGTGCACCAAATGCATTATATGTTTTATAATGTCATGATAACGAGACAGGTGATCAGATGATCAATGTCCTCCTTAGTGGTCCATTTCCTGCTATTACTGAAGTGTGTGACACACGACCGCACACAGACATAACCTAGACATGTTCTGCTTTGACTCAACATGCTTCCTGGACACGTGTCTACTTACTCATACATTAGAAGCACATACGAAAGACACGTTAGATCGCTTGCATTTAAAAAAAAAAAATCCAATTAAAACGGCACCAACAGGCACAAAATGTGATTGTATGTTCATGAGCGCTGGTGGATTGAAGCGATTATATCAATCTAAATGTTTTTGTGCTGGATAAATCTGTTGATGTTTGTTTCTCTTTAGGTTTTTAAAAATCTTCAGCTGTTCCTGGAGAACAAGCAGCCTGAAGATGACCTCTTTGACAGACTGAATGTAAGGGTCACACACTCCAATGTCTTCCTCAGTCTCAGTGAGCTGATTACGTTTCTCGTTGTCATTTTCTTTACTCTGTTCTCCTCCTCGCCTTCCATCTGTGCCATCGTTCCATTTTGTTTCGGTCTGTGTCCCCTGCAGACTTCTATTCTGAATAAGCACTTACAGGAGCTGATGGACGGCCTGACAGCGAAGGTCTTTCGTACCTATAATGCCTCCATCACCTTGCAACAGCAGCTCAAGGAACTTTCCTGCTGTGAGTCACTCAGTGTCAGTCACACACACACACACACACACACACACACACACACACACACACACACACACACACACACACACACACACACACACACACACACACACACGTACACACAGCTCATGGAAACAAATTCTAACCATAGTTGAATGTAAAACAAATCTTCCGTCTTTCCATTGTCTTACTGTAATTCAACCAAACCTGGATTAGATAGTTTAAACTGTGAAATAAATAAATTTGTTTGAACTAATCGTGAGAGTTTGTGACACAGTTTAACGTTTGAGTTCCAAAATTCAAGTCCTTTTGATAAATTAAGAGCTGCAATGAATAAAAAATTCAACTCATAGGATTCTGGTCTTCAGTTTTACAATATGCGCTTATATACTTAGAAATATAGTATATAACTGGTCAGGATCTCTGTAGAGTTCATAGTATATCATGACAAGGATCAAGATAAATATCCAAAAGCCCATATGTGAATGAAACTTTTCACTCCAGTTCTCCCTTTTGTAAATAGTATAAAAGACTATGTGCTTAAATATTAAGATCAAATCAACTTTATTAATACCCGAAGTCTATGTTAATAACATGCATAGTATATATGAGTACAGGCCCATGATACAGACACACACACACACACACACACACACACACACACACACACACACACACACACACACACACACACACACACACACACACACACACACACACACATGCAGATGAGAGGTAGAGCCGCAGGCAGCTCCTTCAACTTGTAAAGAGGAAAGAACCAGAATTTGAACCGTACAGATACAGAGTGTAGAGATACCCACATGTAAAACTTATCCTGCATGAGTGTGTATCCACTATCAAATCTGGGTCAGTGATGTCAGATGTCATTCATCATAAAGTACTTCTACATTTTTGTGTCACTGTTTGGCTTCAGCTGATGACAGCATTCCAGCTAAAATCCTGTCCTACAACCGAGCCAACCGGGCCGTGGCCATCCTTTGTAACCACCAGAGAGCTCCACCCAAAACTTTTGAGAAGTCCATGCAAAACCTCCAGACCAAGGTAAAGCCCAGTCATCTCGATATCTTGGATAGTTTCCTTTATAATCAATTTTGTCAGTTATACAGATGACATTTCTACGTTAAGCAAATTCTTGTCTCCATTCAACACAAATATGTGGTGTTTCTAGATCGATGAGAAACAGAACCAACTGTCGGCAGCCAGGAAGCAGCTGAAGGCTTCCAAGGCCGACCACAAAGCCTCTCATGATGACAAAAGCAAAAAGTAAGAAGGCTTGACACGAATTTATCCTTAGTGTGTAAAATGTCTTCATCCCTCGTGGGGCGAAAGCCCACAGTGTTTGTGCAGGTGCTAAAACATTCACGGTACTTTGGGTATAATAAAAATTAAATGTGTATTTCAGTTCATTCCTGGAGTTTCTTTGTTTCTCTGCCTCTGTCTTCCCTGTCTTTTACTCTTTTTGAATGCAAACATAAAAATTTGCAAATGTAATATTTTGACTTGGATTGTAACATTTTAAATAATTGAAATTTAATGTAAATTATGAAATATTAGTGACATGCCATGACACTATTTACCCATGTAGACTGTGCAGCCCACATGGGGAGGGCTTATTAAGACTTATTACTTATCTGATTCTTACCTGATAATTATATCAGGTGTAGATAATGTTCTACATCGATAAGCTTCCAGGACTTACCTTTTTACTTTGGGCTAAATGCTGGACAGAAGCCAGGTTGTGTTAATGAGGTCTGTGTCTTTATGTATATTTATTCACCCCCCCCCCTCTCTCTCTTTTGTCTGCCTAAGGGCTGTGGAGGTGAAGCGTAAAGCTGTCCAGAGAATAGAGGAGCAGCTGATGAAGCTCCAGGTGCAGGCCACCGACAGGGAGGAGAACAAACAGATCGCTCTGGGCACCTCCAAGCTCAACTACCTAGATCCACGAATCTCTGTTGCATGGTATTTATGTCACACAGCCAAAGACATATTTGTGAGAAAAGTGATTCTAAACGAGTAAACCACCCACTGTTTAATAAGACCACCATGTTCTGGGTGGGTTGGTGCGCAGCGTGCCTATCTCCCTCTGTGACGGAAAGGCAGGAAATACTCTTGCATTGTAGGAAAAGGAGCAGCACAAGCAAAAAAGTTAAAGGCTGCAGGAGGAAAATAAGAGGAAGAAAAGCGTGTGAGCATGAGGAACAATGGGATTTGTTTCTGAAAGCTGGGGAGCGTCCCCAAACAGCACTCCTTCCTCCATGTGGGAAGTCAATGAGGAGCTGTCTGTGGCTGAATGGAAGGGCAAGCCACGGAGACAGGGAACTGTGATCTGGCTTCTCTAACCTATGCCCTGAAGCTATTTATGGAGAGCCTCCTCCTCAAGGACAATGGAGGCAGGAATGCTCCATGTTTTGCCCGATTTTAAAGTGTAAAGGGAAAGGGTCCCCTCTCGTAGGGTGGTGCATGGGAACCTGACCTACACTGAGGTTATTTGTGTGTGAGCATGCGCAACTGAGATGAAAACATTGAGTCAGCTCAGACTGAGTAGTAATGGGGCCGCTCTGTTATTATGTTAAGTAGAGCGCAGTTGGTCAAAATGAATAGAGAGTCATTGTCCCTGTCGAGAACGGTCGTTCCAAATTGTTCTGAATTGCACTGAAATAGCATAATTACAAAATAGGTAGTGAAACACAGTATTCAATAAATTATAAAATGTGTTTTCCTTTAACGAACTGGCGACTTGTCCGGGGTGTACCCCGACTTTTGCCCCTGGTCAGCTGGGATAGTTTCCAGCATAACTCATGACTTCAATTTGGAAGACGAGACGATCGTAATCAAAGAAGATTTACCAAATGTATTTGTGACTACAAATATATATTTGTTTCTGTTTATTTTACTTGTTAAGCCATGTATTTCTTCATGCTACACAATTATTACATCCCGCTTCAAAGCGGTGATGTATTGTAATTGTCAGTGTTCATCCGTCTCTTCGTTAGTCCACCAAATATCTTCACAACCGTTGCAGATAGAAGGATGAAACAAAAAGCACATTACTCGGGCTGCAAAGGGGATGAAAATGAGATGATGACCTTGACCTTGAAAAAACTAGGTCAAGGTCAAATTTCAACTTTTGTACATTCAGGAGCCGGATAAGATAGAAAGACGAAGGACAAGGCCAGTGTGAGTAACACCAGAAATCAAAGATAGTGCTTTGATCTATGACAGTAGGTCAGAGCACTAGCTTTGATCTTTGACCTATTCAAGTAGGTCAGGATAAAATTTTGAATTCAGGGTGTTGCGGGATGTTGCAGTCTGTGATTGCATTGGTTCTAGTTTACAACTGGATTTACTAGTATGACTGCGGTACAGCCTCAGCAAATAATATCAGTATTTAATAAAAGTAAAACAAACACTATCATGACTCAGAGAGATTGTGGTTTTCAAGACTTCAGTAGAAAGAATCTGTTTAATGTGGATCTTATAACAAAGCCCTGGAGTGTAGCTACGCTGTTCCTGTGCTCCACACTTGTAGTCACTGCTCTCTGTCAGATGGTTTTGTTTGGACAGTGGTGGGAAGGTGAGGAATGATTTGGGGATAATCTGTCCAATCAGACGACAGAGATAAGACAGAGCAGTCCTCTTAAATAAAGTGTGACTAAGGTGCAGGATGCACAAAGTAAACGCTCACGCTCATTGGCAAGACTTAAGTTTTTTTCACTTGCGTTTTTCCTGCAGTGGCAAGTCAAAATGTCCCACTTTTCTTATGCAGGAATCAAAGCTTTGTCATTACCACAAGTTCAGTACACCAGTCCTAAGAACTGTCTTAAGACTGGTGTAGACTATTGTTTGAGTCAGTATAAAAACCAGTCAACAAGTACTGTCACTAATGAAGTTTTAACAAGATCTATGAGGTCTATATTTTTTGTTAAGTGTTTTCTTCCTCGTGGACTTGCAGCCAGTGAATGTTGAGTGAAAGTTGACGCACCTTCATTCATTTATTTATTTTTTTGTTTACTGATCTGTCTTTTCCTCCCCTCCAGGTGTAAAAAATGGGACGTTCCCATTGAGAAGATATACAACAAAACCCAGAGAGAGAAGTTTGCCTGGGCTATTGACATGGCTGAAAAGGATTATGAGTTTTAAACACATTTAATGTTTTAAACCTTTTCTATCCATTGATTTAATTGTAAAGTTGATGTCAAATAACAGTGTGGCTGTTGCCAGGCTGTGCTGGGGGAAGCTATAAGGCTTGGAGCTGTGACCAGTTGAATAATTGAGCTTTATTGATGGATTGTTTGTGAATATAGGAAAGTAACTCCTTCACCATTTCACCAGGCTGCCAAAAGGCATCTCAACTGAAACCAACACCACAGAATTACAGTAGTGTGTATGTAGCTATAGCTATCTGCTGATTATCATACTATTATGAACATTGGTATTATCTTTTCTCAGATATGACTGCAATGAAATTTCTAAGCCATCAGACTTATTGAGAAATTGTATATTCGCATAGAATAATGAATTAAGAAATGTTTTGTGAGAGACTGTGAGTACCATCACAAGATGTAAAATCATAAATTTTAATTTGTGGAATTGTAATGTGAATGATTGCTATAATAAGCTTAATAGACAGTGTGAAGAACAGAAAGCCTAAATAATGCACTAAATGTCACAATTTTTTTTATTTAGATTATTTTTTGTTTGATTTTGCTCTTTATTTCAGGGATGTACATACATTTTGCCATTTTTCAGTGACCATTGTTCAGTGTTTTAAATAGAATGTGTGCTCTATGCATTGTCTGCAAAAAAAAAAAATCTGTTCATTGCTCATATGCAACATGTGCGTGTCTGTTTCAGTACATTTGCAATGAACAAGTTGTAACATTCCTCTTGGTCATCTGGAACAGCTGGAATATATACCGCATAATGTTTTGTGTCTGAGAAATTGAAGACGTTTCAAAGAGGAATGTGTATTTTGCCAAAAAAGATCACAGAAGTCTAACATTATTGTGTGCTGTTTGTTGTTATTAAGCCGGATGTGTCCTCCTTGCATTAATTTCCAAATGTGAATAAATGGTCCGACTTTTTCATTGTTACTTCCTGCTATTGATCACCTATCACAAAACACTTGATTGGTTGAGTGGATATTATTTTGAGTTTTGTAGTTTTCAGAATAAAACATCAACCTTGTCTTGTCCCCTTTCTTACTGCATGTCACTTTATTGAATGTCATTAGTATAAAAAGTAAATTGAAATATGAATGAATGAAATCAACTTAATTGATCCCCGAAGGGAAATCATTTAATATAGTTGAAGTACAACCATACCAGGAATGTAATAAGAAGAGATTAGTTATGTCAGGTACAATAATTGACAATGATTTGTCTCCAAAAACAGATTTCCCAAGAAGTTTTTCGCATTTTCCACTGTAGTTTATTCCCATTCTTCTTATTATTATTAAAGGGAATGTAGATTTTTCTTTCAAAGGAGAGTAAGAATGCAACAATTTCATAGATATAGGAACAAAACCAACGACTAACATTAGTTAAAGTAATTCAAACATTGTTTAGTACGTAGCTGTTACAGAGTAACTTTATTTGACAACCAGGTTATGTAACATACAATGGGGAAACGGGCTATAAACTGCACTATGAGCAGAGGGTCTGCTTTGAGAGGCCAGAAACAGGTTGGATGTCAAGTTCATGGGAGATTTGTAAAACCATAGGAAGTAGGACACTTGTGTTTAAATAAATGTAAAACTATGTATCAAAATAGAATAGCAGTTATAGACAGAAGGCAAATCTAAAATACATTAGACAACAGCATTGCATCATAAGATAACACCCCCCTGCCCCTTAAAAACTCAAAAACAAAAGAATGTACAAATGCAGAAAGGTGAAAGGAGTGACATGACCTGCCTACAAATTCCATTAATTTGTGTAAGGAGAAATTAACCTAGAATTCTGAACACTGGAGGAACTCATGTTTGCATTGATTCTTTCAATCAATTCCTATTGCTTAATAATACAACTGCATTGTTTTATTCCATGAAAACAATGTTCTTTGATTGAATTAGTAGTACATTTTATCAAATACGGTAAATCGAAATTCAAGTGTAAATTGAGAGAGATATTTCAGACAAAACTATATATGCCCACAAAACGACTAATTATAACAATCTGATGTGCATGTTCTACTTTCTTTTTACAATAATGTGCCTTCAACTCTAATACAGTATAATGTAATGCGTCTGCAGAAATAAGAATTAAATGTCATCTAAAAGCTGAGCTAAAGCAAAGCTATTCTCCACGACCTGGTCTCGACTCACGTGGCTTTTATTGTGAAAATCCTGTTCCGGAAGCAGTTTTTTTTAACGCAGGCACGTTGATAGGGCCGGTGGTCATCTTGGGGGGGAGGAGGAGGAGGAGGGGGGATGGGCCTGCGGTGGCTAGCAGAGCGAGCACACTAACTTGCGTAGTCTCGCCGCGGCTCTGGTTTTCGGTGCTGCCGTCCTCCATGGACCTCCGAACGGGAGAAGAGGAAACGTGGACTGTTGCCATCGGGACCGCAGCGCCTTTCTCGAGCCTGGCGATGATTTAATGACGGAAAACCGGGCTGTCTGTGGGGCAATAAGGAGGAAAAAGACGACGGGAGAGCGGGAGCAGCAGCCTCAGCCTTCGGAGATGTGCGGTCGGGCCGAGATTGCGGCGGTAGGCACACCACAGCAGTCCGGAACGACTCGTTCTCCATTCGGATTCTCTATATACTGTAAAGGCGAAGAAAAGGGGGGGAGAAAAAGCGACAGAAAGGGCAGAATATCTACTTCTACCTGGGACATTTTTTTAGGGGTGAAAACAGCCAGAATTGCTTCTTTTTAGCCAGGAGCTAGCTTACACCGGCCCCCCGTTCCACGCTGTGAAAATAGCCAGACGTTTCTTGTTACCCACTCAGCTGCCATTCTCTAGTAGCAACAATGTGATGCCTCTTGTTTTCACAGGAAACTTTAACATTCCTTTCACACGGACTGTAACGGATTAGGGGCCTGTCGGTCATTTAAAAAAAAATCCTTTCCAATTAGACTGAACGCCCCTTTAGCTGGACTAAAGGTGAATTGATTCTAGCGCACTCAACACTTTCCCCTTCGTGTTTTATTGACGTCACTGTTAATGATCAGTTATAACCGCTCCTCATAGGAAAATCAAAAAATAATTCAGCAGGTTAGGAAAAGTTACTTCCGTAGGCCAATGTGCACTCTATGTCTAATGATTTTAATAAGTAGTAATTAATTTTAATGGAGCATACCTGTCGTAACTATTATGTTTTTATTACCTCATACACTTACGCTGTCAGTTTTGGGGACATCTTTATTATAAGTCATGTTTAGTCTAAGACATTCAAGCCTCTTACTTTCATGCTTTTGTCAGAAGTTTTTTTTCTTTCATAAAAGGTCATTTGTTTCAACACTCATATCAAAATATAGGCATGATATTTTTTTTTTTTCTGTAAATCAATATTTTGTGTACAAAATTTTAATCAGGAGAGTGAAAGCCATCAAAGTGAACTGCACACAATACATTTTTAAAGTGTGTAATGTAATTTCAGAGAATATTGATGATGCTATTCCTTGCCGCGTAATGTTAATACAGCACCAACATACATGAAGTCCCATGGTAATTGTTGGTTGGTGCCCCCCCTTCTCCTGCTGTAGGTATCCCTGTCTAGGCCTGCACTGAGCAGATTGTTCTGAGAGGAAACCAACAACAAACAGGGGAAGTGAACATGGCCGGGACCTCAGGCTTCTTTTCCAACGGACCTGTTCCGTGGATGGACGACACAGAGATGAACAACCTGTACCGGGACCTGGAGCTGGGCACAGTACTGACACTGTTTTATTCCAAGAAGTCCCAGCGGCCAGAGAGAAGGACTTTTCAAGTCAAGCTGGAGACCAGGACTATCGTCTGGACTCGGGGCACCGATAAAATCGAGGGAGAAAGTGAGTAGACACAAACCAAACATGCATGAAAACAGAGAACGTTTTGTGATTAGAGACATGTTCTGAAGTGTTTGTGATACAAATATTCAGGAACATTAGAAACTAACAATGTTGTATAGTGTTTTGATTGGTTTGCAATCAAAAGACTTCGTAAAGCACGGAAGACCAAACGTGACCAACAAGTCAGTGATGTCAGGATGGATGAAGTCACGTCCTGAATCAATAACGATCCTAAAAGCCATAAGTTGTAGGGTTTTAAAAACAAATATATTATTGATGAAATGTGACAATATCCTCGACATTCACATCCAAGAACATTTTGAAAAACAATGATTATTTCTGTTAAGTTGGATCCAACTGTTCTTCACAGAAAAAACAGGTTTTACTTACGTTAAATAACAATATACAACCAAAAACAGAAAAGAAAATCCCAGGAACGTTAATCACTGTTGATATTGCATTAATTTATTAGTTTCTTAAATATTCAATTTCTTCTCAGTCTCACGAAACTTAATAAGATGAGGTTTGGGTTAAGCGTTTGTGTTTTGTTGTTTGTCATTCAGAGACACGTATGACCTAAAAGTCTAATTTACAGTATTTGTTTCATAACTAGGGGTTAAAACTAATTGTTAACAGTTGTGAGTCTGTCCCCAATTACAAAATAGTTAGGACACTATATTATGTGATCATTTCTTAATCACTCTGTCTAGTATGCATCTATGTCGCTCATCAGTATTGTTCGTTTTTCTACTTAATATAAGCTCTGTCCAAATTGCTCAGAATTTAACGTCAGTGACACATATCTTATCACGGGGACAACAAAAAATTGCCCGGTGGCTGGAACACGATGTTTTCACTTATTTGTACAGCTTCTAAGCAAAGGGGATTAGTTTTGTTGTTGGTTTCCTATTTCATTGAAAATGGAATTGAATTTAAAAAATTTTTGCGGCAAAAATAAGGTGGTGGCCAGCTCGAAGCACCCGTCCATCCTGTAAGGCTGGAGTGATGGAAGCTGCACGCCACCACGGGAACTAAAAGTTACCTTTATTCAGGAATCTGTCAGCAGAGACTGAAGTAAAATTCCTAACAACTCCATTGGAATCAATGTTCAGTTCTTGCTGCCCAACCCTTCGTTTAACAGAGTTCGCGTCTACATCTTCACGTTTAAGCTTCTGCCATGTGAAGTTCAAGCTGTCTATCAACATATCAACAACATTCTGAAAAGCGACTGACGTTTTTGAACTTCAGACCAATGGAATCTTTCCCACTTTGTGTCAGTCCAGATCAGATGAGCCGATGAGTTCATTATTCAGATTGTTTTTCTGTTCTACATGCTGAAAAATAAAAAGCACCAGATAAATTATTGTAAACACAAATTTCAGAAGCTGTGATGGTATGTTGTGTATTATTGCCATACGGCGTGGGTATCTGTTCCGTCTGTGCCTCTGACCAGACCGAGTCTTTTCAGAATATGTCGCTGTTTCTTCAGACAAAATAATGTCAAGACAAATTTCTGTTCCTCACAGCAGCGATGTGCGATTCTGTTTTCATAATTTCTGCAATGTCACAGTCGCCGTTTTTGGAATGGGAATGAGTGAAAAACATTCGTGCTTGAAGCACAGAATTATTTCACTTTACCAGAAACATTATATTCTGTTTAATTTTCAACAAAACACCACGCATAGCTTAGGAACACGCAGGCCATCCGTGAGTCGTTAAGTTGTTGGTCTCTTGGTCTGCAGGATGCCTTGTGCACAGCTGCACTCTGCTCCGGATGCAGCAAAAAAAAAAAACACACACAAAAAAAAAAGGGCTCGCACACAAGA
Organism: Antennarius maculatus; assembly: GCA_013358685.1. Lineage (NCBI taxonomy): Eukaryota > Metazoa > Chordata > Actinopteri > Lophiiformes > Antennariidae > Antennarius > Antennarius maculatus. Next base: position 26,215,194 of record CM023607.1, read on the forward strand.
AGACAGTAGGCTTTGGTTTTCAGTTTAACACAACAATATCATCTTCTCCGCCATCAAGGGTTTCACACATGAGCTCCTGGCTGCCATTTGATACTCCTAGAGAGGTGAAATGGGCCTGGGCAGTTCATTAATGAACAGAAATAGAATATGAGGGTTTTTACTGGCAGTGTATGATCATTTGGGAACAATTTGGCTTGTTGTATTTATCCCTTATCGGGGGCAACAAGAAAATGATTTCCATTTACCGAGGTAACGGCATTGGAGTGTTTTGCTAAATATAAAACATTTCTGTGTCACTTGAACAAAGTGTTTTTTTCTCCTTCAGAATGATTTTATATGAGGGTTGGCGTGTGCTACCCACCAAATAACTGGTAGCAGGTGCTAAATTGTAAATCACTTATTCTGCGTCCCAGTTGGATGCGGGTCTGTCTCGATAGAGCAGGATGTGGTCTCGCGGATGAAACGGCGATAGAAGTGTAAGCAGTGCACGTCGTGAACATCAAGATTTAGACAATGCGTTCAGACTTTTCACGTGAAAAGGGTTTTCCAAATCTTTACAAGTAAAAATAGCCTGACTTTAACAGTGATTAACGCGTTAACAGCCCAAACCTTGTCGAAGAACTTCGCAGGCAGTGTAAAAAAAAAATTGTATAAAATAATCATTCATGAATTATATTTTCAGTACAACTGTGGAACATCTAATTTATTGGATTCAAGTTATACTGTATTTCCTAGCCGGATTATGTACAGGATGTTATGATATGGGGATAATAAGCCTCATAGTCAGAATGTCTGGTTTTCAACTTTGTTACTCATAGCAAAACAAGCATTAATCACAATCATGTTTGACTGTGAGTATTTTATCATCCTGAGGGAGAAGCCCTTGTTAAAGTTGGAGGGATTGAAACTTTAAGATGTAGAATTTCAAACAAACAACGACTATGGGATGTGGATCAGTGCTGAATGAGACCGCATACTTATTTGAAATGAACTTTAACAACCAGCTCCAACGTTCCTACAGTATACATCCTGAGGTGGCTCTGCCTTTAGTATTGATGGTTGTTTTAGGCTGTGCTAATGATACTGGTTCACTAGAGTTCACAAATATAGTGATGTATGCACCTGTCATTTTTTGCCAAGTGAGGAACCAAGTGAGGAAATGGAAGACCACAAACACAATTCTTGTTAAGGCCAGAAGTGGAAGGCCAAGAAACATATCAGAGGCGAAGAATGTTGAGATGGTCAAACACAAGCCACAGACCACCACCAAAGAACTACATCATCTCGCTGCAGATGGTGTCACTGTACATCGTTTATCAATTCAGTGCACTTTGCACAAAGAGAAGCTGTACAGGAGAGTGATGAAGGCTTTTCTGCGCACACACGTCACAGTCATCTGAACTATGCAAAAGGACATTTGGACAAGTTCAATGTGAGATTAGATGGTGTGGACAGATGAAAGAAAGTTATTTGGTCATGCATGGTGGCGAAAGAACACGGAGTTCCAAGCTAAATCACTTGGTGCCCACATGGTGCTGTGGGGCCAGTCCTGCTACAGGGAATCTTCATCTAGTTGAGGGTTGCATGGATTCCCCTCTTTATCAGCAGATTCTTGAGGATAATGTTCAACAATCAGTCATAACATTGAAGTTATAGCAGGGTTGGATATTTCAACAAGAGAGCGACGCAAAAAACTACTGAAGTACGATGTTCTGGGAAGGTTCATCCCCGTCCCCGGACCTGAATATCATTTATAAATATGTGGGATGTTCTGAAATGGTCAAGCATCAAACAACCGGACTGGAGATGTTTTGTAAGGCAGAATTCTCTAAAATGTCTTCATCCAGAAATCAGAAACTGATGGGAAATTATAGGAAATGTTTAGAAGCTGTTATTTTTTGCAAAAGGAGGTTCTACTAAATATTGATGGGATTTTTCTGTTGAGGTGCCCCAAATTTTTGCACCTGTTTAGTTTTGTTTTATGCAGGTTGCACATCTTCTGTTATTTTCATTTTATAATGACTCATAAATGTAAATAATAGAAATTTGTCAGGGGTGTCGAAACTTTTTCAAACCACTTTTAGCAGTGGAAGTGGGGATTTCGTCAATGCCAAATTTTACAGACGTGTCTCCAGTGTTTTTTATGCTGATCTCATAAATGAATACACGCTTCAACACTTCAACACGCAAATCCTGCTTTTTCTACATGGTAGTCGTGATCATCCGTGGTTATTATTTGAAAGGAAAAACAAAGCAAACTATTCTTAATTATGCAAATTCATTAGTTTTTATCACATGTTATTATGCACTGAATATCTTTGGATCGTTTGAATGTTGCACTGAGCCAAGCTACGTCCACTTTATTCTAATTTAGGGACGTATCACCAGTTGTTACAACATGATGTTGTGTTTGCATGTTATCAGTGATACAGGATGAGCTCATGCTGACCAGCTTTTAAATGTCATTAGCTTGATTATGGTGGAAGTAGTTTTTACACGGAGTGAAACAATCATCAGGTGGTTTTTGATGTCTGCATGTGTGACTAAAAGTGGAATAAACCGCACACGTCCGAGGGACCTGTCATCATTCTGACCTGCTTTTTCCATTCCTCCTACAAACTGAGGCTCGCATGCTTTCATACCTCAGACTTACTGTCATTCTGTTGGCGCACCACGCCTCCACCTTCTCCTCAGTCACACCTTTAGCAAAGTTTGTTTGTGTAACCAATACAGACGCTAATTATTTGGACTCTGTCCTGGAAGCACAGTGGCTCAGTCTACTTAAAAATTGTTTGTGTCTGCGTGAGAACACGTGTAAGGATAAGCTTCTTGCTGATAATCCAGCAGATTGACAGGTTACTGCTCTGTTAGGATTGAACTGGAAAAAGAACAGAATCTGCTTTCCTGCTCGGTAGTTATTTGTCAGGGATGAGGGGTTTTCTGCTGTCCAACATGACACCAAAGGAGCTGATATCGATCGGCTACGATGTGACATCACTGACATACACTCTGACTTATCTCTGTGCAGTCACTCTAAGATTTGACATTTTTTTTATCATAAAGGTTCGGCGGTGGGGGGGAGGAGGAAGTGTGGGAGTGTGTTGCAGGATACCTCCTCTCATCTCCCTTTGTGAAGCTGCACCTCTGGCTGTCTTTTATTTCCTGCTCCCGTAAGAGGCTGACTCACAACGTGAAATGTTGATCAGCCATCAGAGCGTCTTCTGCTCTCAGATCAGGTCATCTGAAATGTGAAGAGAGAGAGAGAGAGAGCTTTCCTTAATGCTCCAGAAAAGAACGCGCTCACCTCTACATGAGTGCAGATGTAGTGTGTGGGTGATAAAAGCACAGGAAGTGTGATTCTGGGGCAGGAAGAGAGGCAGGTGTGTGTGTGTGTGTGTGTGTGTGTGTGTGTGTGTGTAGGTGGAGAGTCCCTGCTGCGAGTCTTAAACTGCTAATAAAATGAAGCTAACAGGCACCTGTTCAGCTACTTTACAGCCCACTGGCCTTTTAGATATTTGACTGCTAGCAAAATTTTATGAATCAGTCCAGTGATGGGAACTTGAACCAGATACAGAATGTTATTTTATACAGGTGGTTGGATGTTAGTATTCCATGTCCCATGTCTTTATTGTGTGCTATGAAACCACTTGAAGCACCTTCAAGTGTCAAAGTTTTCAGTTTTCATTTGCCAGATTTACTTTTTTATGACTTATATTTCATATTTGTTGTTCCAATTTAATAATGTAAATGCAAATCGTAACCTATGTGTTTAACATTATTTTGTAGATGGAAGAAGGGGTTTCTGTGTTTTGCTCACTGTTGCATGAACGTCTGTGTCTCTAGTTGACATTCGAGAGATCAAGGAGATTCGTACAGGACAGAAGTCTCGGGACTTTGAGCGCTATGTGGAGGACTCTGCGACGCGATTGGACCAGGCTCACTGCTTTGTCATCCTGTACGGCACGGAATTCCGCCTTAAATCTCTCAGCCTGGCAGGTAGGCACAAACACTCACCGTGGCCCCAGTGGCCTTCAGCGGCCGTCACAATCTGCAGACATTCTTTATTATTTTGTGATGTATTTTAATGTAGTGAGGTAGAACCTGTGTCCTAGTTAGACATTTTAGACAGAATATAATTATTAATTGTAATCCACAGTAGTGTCACTTTTTAGTCTACAAAATTTATTTAAAGGGTGATTGTCACATGAATCATGAATGAAAACAACTGTATTTGTATCCCTGTAAAACACAAAATATCTCCACGTGCTTGAGAATGAAAAAAATCTCCCAAAATAAACTTACGTTGAATGAAGATAAAATAAAAACATTCATAAAATCACATGCTTTTTCTTTAGCAACATCTGATGAAGAGATGACCATGTGGGTGAAGGGCTTAAACTGGCTTGTGGCCGACACGCTGAAGTCTCCGACACCGCTCCAGATAGAGAGGTGAGGCTCCGCGGAGCGATTCTGTGTGCTGTTCTTCACTATTTGTCATCTGTAAATCTTTACTGAAATGCACATCATCTCTTATTTCATTTTTAGATGGTTACGTAAGCAGTTCTATGCTGTCGATCGCAACAGAGAGGACCGGTAAGTCCGCTCAGTTCATTAGATAGAAATGCCAGATCAGCCTTCTGTAATGAGGGAGTCGGTTTAAGGTGTGCCGAGGGAACTAACATCTCAGCCACACACTAGCACTTCTTCCTGCAGCAGGAAACAGACCGCAGAGGATGAAGGAGATGAACCGAAATGTTTGTCTTCATATCCCTGAAGAAAGGACAAGCTTTTTGTTTCAAATCCAAAGTCAGACTCAGCAGAGTGATGGGGGATGGGGAGGGGGGGCATGTTTGCAAGGTTTCTCTACCATTTTCAAAATGATATGTCTGCACAACAACAGGATCTGCAAAGTCCTTGGGGTTTGCTGCATATGTCTCTCCGTGTTTGATTCTCAACAAAATGTGTGCATGTGTTTAGGATATCCTGTAAGGATCTGAAGAACATGCTGAGCCAGGTCAACTACAGAGTGCCCAACATGAGGTTCCTGCGGGAGAAACTTCCGGTAACCTCCTCTTACTGATTAAGAGACCCGTTTTCTCTCTTCCTTTCCGCTTCCCTGCATAAATGATGTCATTAGAGGAGATTTGACTTGCTTTATTTGTTGTTTCTCGCTTGTTTCGTAGGACTCAGAGTTGAGGAACGGAGAGGTGTCGTTCAGCCAGTTTGCCCAGCTATATCGCAGCCTCATGTTTGATGCTCAGAAAAACGTAAGTGCAATCATTTTATGTTGCGCTGATAGTTCTGTGGTGGCTCTGTTACCCCCACCCCCACCCCCAGGAGTACATTTGATGCCCTGCAGATGCTCCCTTTCTTCTCCCCATCTGTCTCTTCTCAAATGGCTGCCAGATCAATATGAACCCGTTAAAATCCCACCAATCCCCTCTGCTGGAGGCCATTAGGACACACACACACACTCACCCACACGAACACACCGTTGTGTTTCTTGTGACCCTCTTTCATTTGTGTGTATTGTATTTGTATTTATATATTTCAATCAAATATGGCCAGAGGTAAAAATGCTTCCAGTAACTCAACAGCCTATTAACTGGTGCCTCTTTGAGAGAGGAGTGAGCTGTGAAGCTAAAATTTGGTGCTTTAACTTTGCCGTCCCATTCATGTCCATCATTGTTTGGTTTTCAAGTGTTTGTTTATGATATGCATGCTGTATTTGCCACTGGGCATTATGGGAACTGTAGTTTTCTAATGTTGAGCAACTGAATACACATTTTGCATAGGCTTTCAATAGATAGTGGTGTGAAAATTGTGTTTTATGGTTAACATATGAAACATGTAAAAGAAAAATGCAGAATTATTATTTCATATTCATATTTTGTATATAGAATATTTCTTATAGAGATTATATTTGCTCATCATTATACATTTGAACTTAATGCATATTATACTTGGTGCACTATTACAGTAAATAGGTGGTTCATATTTTGTATGCTGTGTTGCCCTTTCTGTTGGGTGAAAAAAATGGAACACACACACACACACACACACACACACACACACACACAGTGAGAGAGTTGAGGAGGCAGGCAGGCTGGGCGGGGCCAGATTAAATGGACGACCTCAGTGACCTCAGCACGTTAACACTAGGGCCCAACAGGGTATCAGTTTTCATCTACATCACTATTATTTGATAAACATTGTTATTTAGTTATTTATTGAAATATTCCTTTTTTGTTCTTTCTTTCTTAGATGGAAATCCCATTTCTACAAAGGTAGGTGAAAATGAAACCCTTTTGCACGTTGAATCTTTGCATCACAGATGCGTTCTAGGATAAAACGTCTTTCTCTCAACCAGGTTTATTGACAGACCAGAGCAGAGGGTCTCCCTTGAGGACTTCAAGAGCTTCCTTCTGGAGTCTCAAAAGGTAATATCCATGGACTGTGGGTAATTGGTTGATTGCAGACTTGTTTGATTTGTGTGACCCAATACATCTGTGTTTGTGTGTTGATTTAGGAAATGTGGGCCACAGATAGCAACAAAGTTCAGGAGTTCGTGTTCGCGTACCTGAAAGACCCCCTGAGAGAAGTGGAGCAGCCTTATTTCCACCAAGACGAGGTGACACATTCCCATCACTTCTGATTGTGCTTTTCATTCCTCTTCCTTCAATTCTCAGCGTGGGTTTCACCTCACTAGTGGAAGACAATGTAATGTTGACATGCTTGGGAAGATGCTCAGACAGGACAACCTTCACTTCATCCTGAAGGCTTCCTTCTGGTCTGACCTCTTTTAGTGGCTTTCCAAGCAGGATCTCTGGAATTTAATATGAAAATTTGTTTTAGGCTTTTCTGAGCTTATTGAATTGTGGATTCCGATGGCCCCAGTCCGTCATAAACCTCTCAAAAATGCATTATTTATGTCTGAAAGTTTGGGGAAATCCATGCATTTGACTTTGTCTTCATACTCACTGCATTCTTCTCTCCTGCGTAGCTCCTCACATACCTGTTCTCCAAAGAAAACACCATCTGGGATTCCTCCCTGGACCAGGTGTGTCCTGACAACATGAACAACCCCCTGTCCCACTACTGGATCTCGTCCTCACATAACACGTAAGGACGCGTGCCTCCGTTTCGGCGTGTAATGCTTAGTTTCAACCGGTTGTAATTATGCCTCGCAAACATTAAAACATCAAAGTGCTTTTGAACCGGCTTCATACATCACATCAATTCTCCTCTTAAGCAGCTGTTTTCCAGAATGAGCCCCAAGCTGGTATTTTGCAGGAAAACATATTTTCCTGCCATTGAAATGTGTGTGAAAAGCATCTGAAATGATAACCCTCTGTGCTCCGGGTGAAACAATACTCCTCGGTGGTGTGGAATGAAAAACTTCCCATGTTGCTCTGATTAGATTTGAATTGACGGACTGTGTAAGAAGTGTTTACTCCAGTCAACAACTGCCAGTGAGCTCTTTTATTACAGCAGTATTAATGCTTTTGCGCCATCACCGTTGGAAGTGTATGTTTGCGTGTTTTAGTCACTGTTGGATGAATCCTTTCTGCAGTAACTTTAACTTGTGTTAGTGTTTAGTCTGCATATTTTAATGTTACCACCTTGCCTCCAGCTACCTGACTGGAGACCAGTTTTCCAGTGAGTCATCCCTGGAGGCGTACGCTCGCTGTCTCCGGATGGGCTGCCGCTGTATTGAACGTGGGTAAACACACACAGACACATTCCCCACACTTGAACCTGTCTGTGATAAATCACGGAAACTTGACATTTAAAAGTGTTACGCTATCTTAATCTTCACGGTGGTGACTGGTGGTATGTGGCAGCCACACCTTTACCCACAAATATTGTTTCGGAACAAGGCTGTATGCTCTGGTCCTCACAAACTCAAGTTAAACAGGTTTTGGTGAACAAGACTGGTGTACACGTGGGTTAAAGTGTCACTTTGCTACTTTCAAAAGTAAACATGGCAGGAATGTTTGTGTCCTTAAGTTTTACATGACATTATGACGAGCTGTGTCAGAGCTTCTGCAGTTGTTTTTTCAACTTAAAGCGTTAGCCTGGGATGTTGTAATGATTTGATAGTGATGTTAGATTCTAGTTGGATTCAAAAATCAATTCTTGATTGAATAAGACGGCAGAATGAGAGTCTTCAGGCCATTGAGTTACAATATAAAACATAAGTGGCAGATAATATGAATGTTATGCAGCATTTTAATCCCCCTGATATAAAGAATAAAGGAGGTGGGCTATATTATTTATATGATGCACAGTCAGTAAAATTGCATTATATGTGTGTTTTTGTGTGTTTTATTTCCAGTGGATTGTTGGGACGGACCGGATGGAACGCCAGTTATCTACCACGGACACACCCTCACAACAAAAATCAAGTTTTGTGATGTGTTGACGACCATCAAAGAGCACGCCTTTGTCACATCTGAGTGAGTCTGCATGAGCGCTAGCGACCGGTTCCTTTTTTAAAAAAAAAAAAAAACACTAGTGGTGATTGGATGAGTAAAGGACACGGGATTGCAAAGATTAAGAGAGGAAACAATGTGAGCAGACAGCAGTGACACTGTTTTGCTATGAGAAGAATTCAGACAAAAAAAATCAAAAGCACAGTTGAGGAAGGAATTTTTGTCCAGTTGCACTTCATGAATCCTGCTGTGTCGTCCTGCAGCTATCCCATCATCTTATCCATAGAGGATCACTGCAGCATTGTGCAGCAGAGGAACATGGCCACTTATTTCAAGAGAGTGTTTGGAGACATGTTGCTGACTAAGGCGGTGGATATTGTGGCAGATGGCCTCCCTTCACCTAACCAGCTCAAGAGGAAGATCCTCATCAAGGTCAGGAAGCACCTGGGAGAGATCATGTCATCTTTTTTGTGCCATTTTCCGGATTCTTTATATACAGTATTTGTGATCGTCTGTCCGGCTTTCCCCTTATTTGCTGCAGCATAAGAAGCTGGCAGAAGGCAGCGCCTATGAGGAGGTGTCCACCTCCACTCCCTACTCTGAGAACGACATCAGCAATTCCATCAAAAATGGCATTCTGTACCTGGAAGACCCCATTAATCATGTAAGCTAAACTAACAGTGAAGCTGGGTGATCCCCTGAATGCTGATAGAACTGTTTGATCCATTCATTTTTCATTCCTTCACCGCCTGTGTGTTATTTCCTCCAGGAGTGGTACCCTCATTTCTTTGTCCTGACAAGCAGTAAAATCTACTACTCAGAAGAGACATCGAACAACCAGGGCAATGATGATGAGGAGGAGCACAGAGAGGTTAGTTGGTCTGATTTGCACTTGTAACAAAAACTGCATGATGGGACTTTACACCTGAGTTTCATAGAACATTTTGTCTGGACGTTGCAGATCTGAACCAGGATCAGATCAGGAATGACTGAAGTGATAGTTATCTCCCTCTGTTTTTCTACCCCCCCACCCATCCACCAGGTGTCCAATGGAATGGACCAGCACGTTACCGAAAAGTGGTTCCATGGGAAGCTGGGCGCGGGACGGGACGGGAGGCAGATCGCTGAGAGGTTACTGTCTGAGTACTGCCTGGAGACGGGGGCTCCTGACGGCTCTTTCCTGGTCCGAGAGAGCGAGACCTTCGTGGGAGACTACACACTTTCCTTCTGGTATGACGCACAGAATTTTGCTACAAACATTTTGACCTCAACAGCATCTGAAAGGCAGCAGAGAACTGCTAGAGTTGTGTGTTAAAAATGTTGAATCTGTATTTTTCTATTTTTAATTTGCAAATATAGAGTATCTGACAAACACACATGCTGTATGTGTCAGTGTGGAGCTCTCCTATGTGTCTGTAGAACTTAGTCACGTTGTATTCTCTGTATGGTTAACGTTAATGACAGTCACACACACACACACACACACACACACACTGACCAATGTCGACCACACCAGCATTGATCACATGGGTTGTCACGGTCTGAAGTTTGATTTGTTCACTCAAAGTGATTTAAAGTTAACTAGAGGGGTGTTGTTTATGCTAAATAACATTTTCACTAAAAGTTAAACTTTTTGTACCCCTTTGTGCACCAGGCGTTCAGGGCGGGTGCAGCACTGTCGCATACACTCTCGTCAGGAAGCGGGCAGCCCCAAGTTCTACCTGACGGACAACCTGGTGTTCGACACCCTCTTTGCCCTCATCACCCACTACCAGCAGGTGGCGCTGCGTTGCAACGAGTTCGAGATGAAGCTGACGGAGCCTGTGCCTCAAACCAACGCTCACGAGAGCAAAGAGTGGGTCTCACACAGCTTTCACCGAGCCCGGATGGAGCTTGAAATGACAGCGTCATGAGGGTCGACAGCGATGTCAGTGTTTTGATCGCCGTGTTTTCTCGTTTCTCTCAGCTGGTATCACGCCAACCTCTCCAGGAGCCACGCCGAGAACATGCTGATGAGAGTCCCTCGTGACGGGGCTTTCCTCGTGAGGAAGAGAGCGGAACCCAACTCGTTCGCCATTTCCTTTCGGTAACTCAGAAGCGATGAAGGTTTTGTGTGACTTCATTTAGTTGTACGAGGATGAGCGATGGGAAAGATGATTAAATCCACTGTTAATATGGCAGCATAATAGTCAGATGAATACAGCTTCATTGCCATCGTGTCTGCGGTTGCTTCACCAGAGCTGAGGGTAAGATAAAGCACTGCCGCGTGCAGCAGGAGGGTCAGACTGTGGTGCTGGGAACCTCAGAGTTTGACAGCCTGGTGGACCTCATCAGCTACTACGAGAAGCACCCTCTGTATCGCAAAATGAAACTACGCTACCCGATCAACGAGGACACACTGGAGAAGATAGGCACCGCTGTAAGTAACATTAAACGGTTAATAAACTGTTGTAAAGGTTGGATCCTTTAATCTGAAAATGTATGTACAGCTTAAGGTCTGTAATATCAGTTCCTTGTGAAAAAGCAATATTCATACACACCTTTCATCCAATAGGAGCCAGACTATGGGTCACTATATGAAGGCAGGAATCCAGGCTTCTATGTGGAGGCCAACCAGATGCCGACCTTTAAGGTGAGCGTGTGCAGTTCAGTGAGGAGGGAAATGGTTGTGAATGTTTGATTTCCCTCCAACAAGTAGGTTTGAACCGTCCGGTTTTCCCTTTATTTCCATAAAAGGGAAAATCAGTGCCACAAGTTGTTTAATTGAATTGAATTAGCTTTTGTTAGGTCTAAATACATTAAAAACTAGACAAATATAATTATTTCCTGTAAACGTAAGTTAAAAAACAACGGACCTCTCTACCTCTGCAGCATCTGTGAGTAACAACTGAGAAGGTCCAGTCTGGAAGTGAAAGCAAACGAATTATTGGTTATTTAAATAGCCCAAAAGATTGGTTGGTAGCGTATATATCCTACACTGCTGCATCAACCTTGATCTTGACCTTTTGCATTTACGACGACTGTTTCCAGTCGGGAGTTTTTAGGCTGCAGATCTTTTTCTCTGAGTTGTGGCTAAAAATTTTTTTTAGATATTTTTCCATTTTTTCCTGAACTACTGAATCGATTTCCTCTAAACCTTGAGATGTGGTGTGACGAGGACCAGGAAAGCTAATATTTAACATGCAGGATTAAATACCCCTGGGGCTGGTGTGAATTCTACTGAGTATCATTTAGTGTCTGACTTTTAGCAGTAATACACAGACGGCTTTTCATGAAACTTGGTGGTAGTGTTGAGCCAAGGGAAAGAAAAAACATAAAAATTTGTAGTGGATCTGGATAAAGGATGGATCTTTGTTGTTATTTTTTTTGACTTCCTTTAACAGTGTGTGAAGATGGCATTTTTCAGCATTATTACACAAATACTACATTGATGATTTTCAGATTTGTTGAGTTATTGAGTATTTTCTTTATTGATTTTCTCCCACTTCTCTAAATATAATATATTGACAGCTTTCCAGATGGTCAATATAAATAACTCTTATTTTGTCTTTTCAGTGTACGGTTAGAGCCCTGTACGAATATAAAGCCCAGAGAGACGACGAGCTCTCCTTCACCAAGAACGCCATTATTTCTAATGTGGACAAACAGGAAGGAGGATGGTGAGTGATCTGCTTGATATTAATTCAGGAAGTAGCTGTTATTTGTAGAGCTGGAGAGGGAGCGATGCCTTATGTGAATTATACAGGAGACGGTACTGTTATAATATTAGCTCAGTGTTTGAATCAATTTAACACCACAGTGTTCTAAACATTTTAAAACACTTCTGAACGCATCTTTTCCCGTCTTCATTTGTCTCAGGTGGAAGGGTGACTGTGGAGGGAAGAAGCAGCTGTGGTTTCCAGCCAACTACGTGGAAGAAATCAGTCCTTCAACAGCAGAGGCTGACAGAACCGTGAGGATCTTATTTATATACTTGAAGCGACGTTGATGCACCTGCACCATCCTCTCCGTGATGACTTCAAAATGGACATGAGCTTCTGTCCTTATTGTCCTTTCTTTTGTCCAGCAGGAGATGACAGAAAACAGTCCTCTGGGAGATCTGCTGAGAGGAAGTGTGGACGTGTCTTCCTGTCAGATTGGTGAGGGGCCCATCTACTTTCTAACTGACACAATGAGAGCAGTCGGTTGTCTCGACACGGGGCAAGCGTCTTTTGTTCTGTTGCGTGTATGCACACAACATTTGCCCTTCAGTTTTTGATTTTGAAAGAGCAGTGAGCACTTTCTCCTATATCCATGATGAGCCTCTTATGTTATTAATTCATCCATACTATTATTATAACTTTTGTCACAGCTCAGCATCTGTTATCTTATTGACAACTCGATGTCTGATCAACACACACCCATTAGATTTGGCACAGGCTGCTGTTTTTGTGGCCTCAGCTCAACACAGTGAACACACAAAACTTCCTTTAATTGGCTCATGGCCTCCATCTGGTGGTGATAAACGGTACCGCTGGTCATAATGGGTTTTGTGTGTTGCTATTTTGATGAAATTTTGTGCCACTTTCATAGTATGATAAGAATAAAGTCGTTTTGCATCCTGGAATTTTACTAATTCTCATCAATGTCTGTAGAAGAACTGATTTTAAATAGGAAAGAATCCTCCTTGTTCATTTTCTTTTTTTCTTTTCCATCACAGTTGTGCGTCCTGAAGGGAAGGGGAGCAGGCCTCACGTCTTCTCCTTGTTGTCAAATGCCTCCATGCGAACGGGCCCGTTACTGGATGTCGCAGCCAACAGCCAGGAAGAACTCAAAGAGTGGATGTTCAAGATCCGTGAGGTCACTATGACATCAGAGGCTAAGGTGTGTACGTGTGTTCTGAGGCCTGGCATCATATTCATGTTGCTATAGTGTGAGCTCAAAAGTCGTTTTTGAGGGTAGAAAAAAAGCTTCTGTCTTGACCGTCAATGAAATGTGTGTCCCTGTTCCCAGCTGGAGGAGGGGAAGATGATGGAGAGGAGGAAGAAGATTGCACTGGAATTATCTGACCTGGTCATCTACTGTAGGCCTGTGCCATTTGATGAAGACAGTAAGAATGTGGAGCACACTATTTGATACACACACATGAACACAAGTGTGAATTACACGTAGCAACACAAAAGCGTTGTCGACAGATTAAGTCTGATCTGGTTTCCCTCCTGATTCTGCAGAGATCGGCACAGAGCGAGCCTGCTTTCGAGATATGTCGTCTTTCCCTGAAACCAAAGCGGAGAAATACGTCAATAAGATCAAGGGGAAGAAGTTCCTGCAATACAACCGACTGCAGCTGTCCAGGATCTATCCCAGGGGCCAGAGACTAGATTCCTCCAACTATGACCCTCTCCCCATGTGGCTCTGTGGCTCCCAGCTGGTCGCCCTCAACTTCCAGACAGCAGGTACCTGTTCCTTTTATTTTTTGTTGTTGTTGTTACAGTGAGGATAAATTATCATTATCTCACTATCCTTCCTCGTTGTTCCTCTCTACCTGCAGACAAACCCATGCAGATGAACCAGGCTCTGTTCATGTTGAACGGAAAGAGCGGTTATGTCCTCCAGCCACCCATCATGAGAGACGACAGCTTTGATCCGTTTGACAGGCACACGCTGCGAGGCCTCGAACAAGTCACTGTGGTGATAGAGGTGGGGAAAGGAATGTGTGTGTGTGTGTGTGTGTGTGTGTGTGTGAGGGCTGAATGGAGAGGTGGGGAAACTTGGAGAGGTACTTCAAGCTGCAGGATTAATGGGAAAGGCCTTCGGCAAAAATATAAAATAATTAATAATCCGCCAGTTCTTTTTGTGGGGAAAAAACCATAGTGAACATATTTACATTTTATATTTTGACATATTTGGGCTGAGAAGAGCTAAACTTATATTCTGTAACCCTCTTTTCGAAGGTTTTGGGTGCGCGACACCTCCCCAAGCACGGACGCGGTATAGTTTGCCCTCTGATCGAGATCGAGGTGTGCGGGGCAGAATACGACAGCGTCAAGCAAAAAACCGATTCGGAGGGTGAGTGCTGCTCTCGTTTAACGCTCGCTGCGCGCGTCAGTAAAAGAGATACTCGACCAGACCCGAAGGAACGAGTGCGAACTCTTTACTGGATGTGTTACCCTCGTGTCATTTCCTGTCTGGTCCAAGAAAAACAGGAAGGAACAGTTTTCTCATGTTGTAATACAAAGAGAAAACGCTGGACATTTTCCTCTATTGTTATATTCAGTTACTCTCTATTGTACTCTGATTTTTTTCATCAGACAGAGAAAACTAGACCCTTTTAGCCTTACATATTGTGATACTCATCTACCTGTCCATCTTTTTAAAAATTTTTCTTGTGTCTTTTCCAGCTGACAATGGTTTGAATCCCACCTGGCCCCGGAAGGCGTTCCAATTCACGGTGTGCAATTCGGCCTTCGCCTTCCTTCGCTTCGTGGTCTACGAGATCGACATGTTCAACGACCAGAACTTCTTGGCTCAGGCCACGTTCCCCATTCACAGCCTCAAGACAGGTGGGGCAGCTGGAGCGTCCTTGGTGATGGGGTTCTGCGAACGAGCAGAGCCGATGTAACAACGTTTTGTCTCCGCGTGTGACCTTAGGTTATCGCTCAGTTCCTCTGAAGAACAGCTTCAACGAGGATCTGGAGTTGGCTTCCCTTTTGGTTCATGTGGATATCATCCGGGGGAGGGTAAGCTGTGACTTTAACCCCTTTGATAACGTCCTGGTTGTCTCAGAGCGACTTGCCAACGTCCAATAAGATTTACAACTTCCTAGAAGTTTAAACAAATCAGATGTAATCTGTTAATTACCGCATGATTTTGTTATCTTTGAACTTTGTTACCAGCGTTGGTGCTGAGATTAGCTAATTAGCGGTTAGCTAATTAGTGGAATCTTATGAGTCATAACCAGTTTAAATGGGTCAGTAGGTGAACTCTGTCGTGACCTCACATCTGACCCGATCGGGCCTCTGGGAGTCCCAGCTATTTTGACTCGTCTCTCCTCTCGTTCCATCAGGATGAAAACGGTGAGGCCCTGAGTCCGTTTCTCGTCCTGGGGGCCACGCCGGTGTCGGCGTCTCCCCAGGCGGGGCGGGAGCGACTCGGAGAGCTGAGCTCTGTGTCGTCGACCTCCTCCATCGTGTCTCCCGTGCCTCAGTCTCCGGGCCAAGCGCTGGCCTACCGGGTGAGGGAGGGCTCCTTCGAGTCGCGCTACCAGCTGCCCCTGGATGACCTGAGGGTTTCCCAGGAGTCTCTGCTGGACCACATGGACGCTCAGAACAGAAGGTAAAGATGCGCCGTGTCGGGTGTAGCGACGTTCACAGCCAAAGACGGTCCCAGACGCCCCCCCCCCCCCTCCTTGTCTTTGTTTTACCCCAGGATGTTGCGGAGGACCAGAGTGGGCGGAGAGAACCGCGTCTAAGTCCAAGCCAATCAGGATGCATTTCTGTTGCACCCCCTCCCCTCCCTTCTTCCCCTCCATGCCCTCCCCCTTCTCACCCAGTCGCCTCTGCCGTACTGATGATGTCACTGACTGCTGTGAACACTGTTTCCATGGAAACACCCACCACTGCTTTGGCCTACATTTCAGGCAGCTCTCCCTCCCTCCCTCCCTCCCTCTCTCCCTCCCACCCTCTCTCCCTCCCACCCTCCATCGATTGTCCAGCCCCCCCGTCCCTGCTGCCCAGCCTCCCCATAACTCGCCCGATGAGGAGGAGGGACTCTGATGAAGGTTGGGGGGGCGGGAGGGGCATTGAGAGGAAGCTGACTGCTGCATACAGGAAGAAGAACCAGCCATTCTCAGAGGAACTGAGTGATTGGGAACAGGTTCCAGCTCTGGTCTGGTGGACTGGTCGTCCTCGCTCACCAGTTAAGTGTGCACAGCTTAGTCTGGGGGGGGGGCAAGACAAAGGAAAAAGAGAAAGTTTTAGAAGAAGATATCAGTTTGAAACTGTTTCCTGGTTGATTTTGCGTTTCTCTGTTCGCCGTATATGAATATACTGTATGTATTTATTCCTGCTGTGCTGTCGGTCAGAGAACAGCAGCAGACGACCCGCTCTCAAAGAGCTCCTGTCTCCATGTTTTTAATTATTATAATTATTTAAGCCTTTTAGACATTCATAATGTGACTTTTTTTTTTTTTATGTATATGTGTAAAACACGAGGGCTCCCTGCAGCTGTTTTAACGTCTCGTCTCTTCCAGTCCAGCTGACTCCTTCGACCTGGAGGAGTATTTCATGTGTTTTTTTTTTTTCTGAGGCGGTAGGAAAAAGTCATAGCCTTTCGGCGTCGGACTCGGTGAGAGCAGGCTGCGTCGCCATCCATCTGCATTACACAATACCTTTTTGTTTACAACTGACATTCCTTAAAACATACTGCACATCATTCCATTCCAGACACCTTGAAGCCAGTTTGATTCCCTCGCTAGTCTTACTCCTCAAGGATCAGCTCCGTAGGGATTCAACCCCAGATTGCGTGACCGAGCACGACTTCTGTTAATCCAGAAGATGTAATCCGAGTGTGAATGTTGAGAATTGCTAAATATGGCTGGTATCATCTACCGACGTGACACTTCTGGATAATCCCAATCTGTTTTCATCCGTACTTGCTTGTTTGAGGAACACAATTCTGTGCTTAAAAGCATTTACAGGGGACAACCTGAATGTTTCAGTTCTTGTCCTGTGTGTAGGAATAATGATACAGTGTATCGTCACACAATTACATGATTTAAACATGAGAAATTGTGGAAGAATTTCACTAACATATTGTTTTCCTGATATTCCAAGTTCTAATCCAGTTTGGCCCCCTTCCTTTCCTTTTTTTTTTTTTTTGTGTATTAATTGGAGCCCAACTCCTCCCGTAACGACAACTCCCTGACTGCAGGGAACGTTTGGATCGTTGTGTTTAATTTCCAACGAATGTCTCCTATTAAAACTTTTGAATTATGATGTTTAACCTCAACCACAGTTTGTTAGGTGCTGAATGGTTTCCCATGTTTGGAAAAAAAGCTTCAGTATTGTTCACCATGTGTTGCCATTCTGATGTCATAGATAAACACGACCCGTGAGACGACATGTTTCTTCTGGGCAAACTGGTGAGGTTTATAATTTACACACTGCCATTGATGTACTGATAAGTTTCTATTGCCCGTATGTTTAAATTTGTGATCAAAATGTGCAAAAAAAATTGTAGATTTTGTTGTAAGAAGACTCAAATTTGAATGTCAAATGCTGCACGTTACAATTCATAATGCGCATAATAATTCTGACTTCTGTTTGTCTAACCTGATCGTTATCACTCATCTTCAGGTGAATGTTGAAAACGCTTCTCATTTCCTGCGTTTGGAATGAGTCTCAAGCTTCAGAAGCCTTGAGCGAGCCCACACGGAGCTCGTATTCTGTACATCCGACGGGTTTGTATCGGAAATGGTTTTCCTCTGATTGTATGCGATGACGAAATGATGTGAACTCAGTATTCTCACTCAGTGTTTGACCACTGAGATGCACCTAAAGCCATATGGTAGAAGTTTAGGCAAAAGCAGGGACGCGAATGAAATGTTTCGACAAAATGTTTTTGTTGCGTGTGCACGCCAGTATAATCCCGAAGTGACTCGTTTTTCCTCCTGTGGTTGATGAATGGTGGTTGTGGAGAGCAGGAAGAGTGATGCAGAACGCTGAGCCGCCTGTCTGCGTATGAAGACATCATTTACCCTGTCATGATACCCCCCCCACCCCACCCCAGGCGTTCCTACTTGTTTTGACTGACAGGACTTCATGGAAGAAATGTGTGAACACATTGGATGTTTTCCGTTCAGTTTGTTGTGGCAGAACAATGAAAAATCCCACGAGAGATCTAATCAAAGAAAAAGAGCATCTGTTCATGTCTAGAACCCTTAAATGTCATGTTTTTGCCCCCCCCCCCCTCAATCTTGTCTGTTTTTATTACTGATGTCTCCTTTACAAATGCCTTTCTGTAATGTGCCTAAACAATGGAGAAGTATTCATTTTAATTTTGCTTTTCATATGAAACATATTCAAGGCTGAAAAGTAAATAAATTACTACTTTAAACTGACTTGTGTTCTATTTGAATGTGATTTATGGAGTTACATGCTAGCTGGTTTCAGAAATTTTAGTTCCTTAAGTTCCAACTCCGTTTGCCGTTTCCTTTTGTTTTATGTAACTTCATGTCACCTCGAACTTTTGGATTCACTTGACTGATATTTTGATTCATAATTTGACTGTTTTCTGGCCCGTTTTTCAGTCTGAATCATCAACATCAAATGATGATTCAAATGAGCAGGAATGATGCAATCCTAAACAACCACACAAATTTGACCTTTTATTCTGCAAATACCTTCTGTAAAAATTATACATCAAGCCTAAGTATAGAAGTCAGTTCACAGTTCTTTTACAGTCACATTTATATGATAGGAAAGTCAATAAAAACAAACGTATGTACATGTCAGTGACGTAAAGAAGCACTTAATGCTACAACGCAAACCAGATTCCACACAGTCCACAGTACTGGGATGCAAGGTGCTTTTATCCTCTTTGGGATGACAACTGAATAACCAAATATTTTTTTTTTATACCGATGATGAAAAGTGGAGCACGGAGAATTAAAAACTAACAAAACACCGAAGCTGTGTGTAACAGCTCAGCATATTTAAAGTTACCTGTAAGCGTGGAGCTGAAGTATAAATGGGGGAGTATGAAGATGACCATAAAAAAAAAAAAAAATTCATTCATTTGCTTTAAGGCCTTGGGAAGCTCCCCATCGCTGAGATGTGTGCAGCACCAACACCAATCCTCACCACGCTTTCCTTTTCGCTCTTCTTCCAAATCATTTTTTCTCCCTCTTCGCCAATCCCAGCAGGCAGGCGGAACAAACATGGCAGAATGTCAGCCCTGCCCCCCCCCACTCCCCCACCACATCCAGTCTTACCACTCTGTCTCTACTGGAACAACTTCTCTCTGAAGGGGAAAATGTTCCGACATAGGAATACTGGTAAAGGTGGAGACGCCACAGTCAGGGACGGCGGGTGGATGACAAGTGGGGAGGGTTAGTGTATTGAGCTTCCGACTCCTGTGGTGTGGGGTGGGGGGGGGGGGCATAGCTACCTCTCCGGGTGAGTAGCAAGGAAAGGAAGGGACGGGTGAGGATGGTTTCAAGGTCCATTTCCATCCAGCGATCCTGTTACAGCTGCATCTGCTATCTTTTCGCTCAGACTGCCGACACAAAGAGCGTTTGTGTCGCAGCTCCTTCCTCAGACAAAAAGCCTCTTCAATCCGTTTCTGTGGTAATTAAAAAGAAGAAATTAAAAACCATCGCTCTGACAACGCGCTCCACAAGCCTAAATATCAGACATGCATTGTCGTGTGTGCGAACGTTACGTCATCTGTCGGCATGCAAATTTATACCAACTGTGGTTTGGAGCCGTTTTTGTTTTTTATATTCCAACTTTTCAGGTGTAACAATATGCTGCTCTGTCTTTGTCATGTGACACATTACTTGTGGTTTTAAGCATCTAAAAAAATAATCGTTTGATATCCACAAATCACTGAGGGATCTATAAATTCTGAAAACCGTTCAAGCTCTTGTCTGCTTAAACAACATTTCAAACCAAAACTTTATTTCTCTATGCATGATGCTCCCGACTTGAAGGCTACCTTTAACTGGATTCACAGTTTTGTTGGCGTCGGCCTCCGCTCCTGTTGCAACACCACACACCGACTGTTCCATTTTCTCCTCCGTCCCTCCTCCTGGCTGCGGCTCCAGAGGGGAGGATCCTGCCGTTCGTGGCCCGGTCGCCGTTTCTGGTGAAACTTGTCTTCCTCCTCCCACACGAGTCGCAGCAGTTTGTTCCGTCCGCTTCGACGACGCCTGATTGGAGAACCAATGTCGCACCAAGTCCGTTGTTAAACCACTAACCTCAGCCAAATCCTGTAACTGTGCACAAAGAACATGCGCCATGTTGAAAAACAGCCAATGCTGAGATCCGTGCTGATCAGAAATATTCAAGAGTTCAGTGAAGCGAGTCTGGAGAATTTCAGGTGAAGAGCAAAATTAAGAAAAGGTCACAAAGGTCAGTTCTGAATAAACAAGACTTTTTCTGATATATTAAACTGAATTAATGTCAGAATTGTATCATTTTTCAAAAGATGCAGAATCCAATTTTTCAGAATTAATGTCCACGAGGATGAAATGAGGATCCGTCAAATATAAACCTATTAAACTGGTCTAGGTATATTTTAAATTAGATTTTTACTGTTGGAATAAATTATTAAAACAGTATTTTATTGCTGAACTGTATAAGAAATATGCAGACAAAATACAACTTATCCCATTTGTATGCTTCACAGTAAAACTGAATGGATTTCTGTGTGCATCAGTCTATTGTGAACATGACGGCATAGCACGGATGATTGTGATCATTTTATTCACTATAACTGTGAAGACGAAGAAAAAAAATGAAGACAAAGGAGGGCAACGAAAAAAAAGGAAGAAAATTTCTAGCATTCGTCTGTCAACATCAAATTTTAGAGTAAAACTAAATAATAGTTCAACTTGGTTTTGTTTGTACAACATGGTAGTAATCTTATGAACAGGAAAACTGCTGTTATGTGTTGGACAGTTGGATTTTTATGCTGATAAATAATATTAAACATCAAACACAAGAAAATTATATTTCTTATCCATTTCCACGGTGCCAACGTTTCTCTGATCTACATGAGATACACTGACACAGCGTTCAGGTACCTGCGTGTCGTCCAGTTTGCCGTGGAGGTCCCAGTGGGCCTGGAGCACCTGGGCGTCCCCCTTCCGGAGGTCCTGCTCCAGAGCCATGTTCTGATACGTCTCCAACCATTTCAGCTGACCGTTCTTCTGCATGTAGCGACAGTCCCCAAACCAGCGCACCACCTCGGGCCGGGCCAGTCCGGTCCCCGAGATCAGCTCGTCGTACTGAGCGGCGCTGGGCCACTGGGTGTGGACGTAGACGTTTTTGAGCAGTTCCAGCTGCTCCAGCGTCTTCTTCCCTCTGACGGTCGCGGGTTTGGGTGTGTGGGATGCTTTGTGTGGGACGGGTGTGGATAGGGATGGGGTGGCGCCTTGGGGAGCCTGAGGTGCTACAGCCGAGCCATCCGACCCGTCTCCCTCTGCTTTACTGCTGGCCTCTGTCACTTTCAGCATCTTCAGATTGATTTTAATGGGGTTGACTTTCAGCTCTCCTGGACCGTCGTCCCTCTGTCTGTCCTCCCCGTTCACTTCCACCCCCTCCATTGCTTCCTGCAGCGCCTCCTCTTTCTTCCTCTCTATGGCCAGTTTCTTCTTCCTGTCGCTGAACCAGCCGTGGATCTCTCTTCTGGTCATCTTGGTCTCCGATCGCAGTCTGTCGACTTCTTCTCCTGACGGTTCAGGATCCTGGGAGAAGCTCGTTTCTAGAGCTTTAATCTAAACACAACATAGGAAAGAAAAACGTCACAACTTGGAGGAAGTCAGATTCAATAGATTATTCGATTAGTCAACTGTTGGAAAAACAATAAATACAAAAAATTTCAATAGATTATTTGATTAGTCAACTGTTGGAAAAACAATAAATACAAAAAATTTACAAGTTGGGCTTTTAATAATTCTTTTAAAGTGAATCCAGAGTGTAAATTTTGAGGATTATCTGCTTTTCTACATAAACCATCGCTGAAAACAAATGTTTTGGTTTTGAATTGTTGATCAGACAATATAATTGAAATGAATGTTGACATTTAGCCTTATTTTCAGGCTTTTTAAAGGGTAATACTGCAGATTTAGTTCAAAACGCAATATAGGCCTCACAATGGACCGATTTCTTTTAAATAAATTTCAGAATCAGTATGGCAATAGCAGCAACATCTATTTTAATTGCAACTTGAATATCAGTTGTGCTAATACAGACTGGCTCTGCTAACCTCAGACATCACTTCCAGTCCAAGAAATGATTCATCACATGCAAAATATTTTGTCAGCCTGATCCTACTGCATGTTTGGTCTTATTTTAAAAAAAAAAAAAAAAAAAAAAAAAAAAAAAGGGAGGGCGGAATGTCACCTGATGAGGTTCTCTTTCCTTGTAGCGCACGGCGGTAAAATCAGAAGACGACGATCTGGGTGTTCGGCGGGAGGGTGTGGTGGGAGAGGTGGGTGTCTGTGACGCAGTCGGGCTCACGGGCGCCGAGCCGTGCTGCTGGGGTGTTTTCGCACCGGAGTTGCTGCTAATTTCGGGCAGATCGAGTGAGATGCCAGCTGCAGAACCAGACTTGCTCTGTCCGCCGCCCGCGCCGGCGCGTGCACTTTTAAGATTGCGAAAGTGGTAGCGCCGGTCGCTGAACCACTTGCGAACTTCTCGTACCGTGAGTCCAGTAAGAGAAATGAGCCGTTCCACCTCCTCCTGGTCGGGGAACTGGCTGAGCACAAAACTATCTTTCAGAGTGTTCAGCTGCTCTTGGGATTTCTTGCTCTTGAAAAAGGTGGGGTCCAGGAATGCGTTAACGGGGGTCCGAGAGCCGGACGTGTGGCGCGATGTACCGGCGGGAGACGGGGAGGGAGACTTGGAGGAAGGCGGAGACACCTCGTCCATCCTCATAGGTGGGGAGTCGGTGTCTGTGCGGTCGCCGTCGTCTGCGCTCGTGTTATTTCTGCTAGCGTTGGAATCTTTGCTCGTTTGGACGTTAGCGCTATCAGCTTTGCTGTCTGCGTTTACTTTAACGTCACTCTGCACGATGCTGGTGGTGTTAGCTTTAAGACCGGGGGTGTTCTTACCATTTACATGACCGCTAGTATTAGTATTGCTTTTGTTTTTGCACTCTGCGCTAGCACTGCTGTGCTTACCGTTGACGCGGCTCACCTTGGCGTTACTGTGATTACCGCTCGCTAGACTGAGGTTGATGGCGCTTGCTTCGCTGTTTGTGACGTTGCTTCCGGTGATGCTACTGCCTACTGTCTCCACCACCATGCTAATCCCTTTGTCGGCCACCAACGCGGCGGCGGGTCGGGCCTGCATCATGGGGCGCGCCGCCGCCTGGGCTTTGGGCGCGACGGCCAGAGCCACGGGAGCGCTGCTGACCTGGATTCCGTTTGTCATTACGGGCTGAGTGACAATTACCCCTCCTTGGCTTACGAGGGAGCCCTGTAGGATGTGAGGGATCCCGGCGGACCCCAGTGAGGCAGGCAGGACTGTGATTGTGTGTTGGGCTTGGGCGCGGTGGCTCTGGGTCTGTTTCTGGGCGCTAGAAGGCGCCGTCTGGATGATGGTGTTGAACATCTTCCTCCGGGCCTCCTCGATCTCCTCGGGAGACCAGCTGATCCCTTGTTTCAGTCTCTGCGCTGTGAACCAGATCTTGATCTGCTCTTCGGGGAACTTGGTAACCACGGTCAGGTAGCAGAGCTCCGCCTTGGTGGGGTACGGGAATTTACTAAAGGAGGTCTTAAGGAAGGAAGACGAATCCATGGCGGCGTTGTAGGTCGGGATGCTGCTCAAAGGAATCATCACCTGCAAGGGAAAAAGTGATAAGAGCAAGAGATTATCATTTTTTTAAAAACAAAAACATTAAATTATTTTATTATTAGCTTATATTTAAATTTCTTCCCCACACTGGATCCCAAAAACAATAAAGCTCCACCAAATTACCTTTGGGAGATTTTTGGAAGAAGATGACGTAGAGGAGATATCTGTGGACGTTGTGATTGGTGCAGACTGATGAAGGTTTCTACTTTGAACCACTGAGACGACCTTTAGAAAAATAGATTCAACATGAATTCATTTCAATCAAGTCAAAACAGACTTTTTTTTTTTTTTTCCCCCAGAACAACCAAAACACAGGAAGCAGAAGGAACAATTACGATAAGTCCCCCTTCGTGGGATGTAACCACCACCCACCTGTGTGATCGGTGTCTTCAGCACAGGAAACGTCCCGGAGCCGTTGACTATTTGAATCGCTGAGGGCAGAGTGACTTTGGCTGTTCCGTTGTGAACGATTGTGGGAACGTGGGTGACGGCCACAGCAGCGGTCTCTTTCTTCTCAGTCTCTACCGAGGCGTAGGTCGGGTCTGGATCCGAGGGGTCATCAGACCCCGGGTGAGACACGACAATCCGTTTAGGCTCCGATTTACCCTTCAGCATCCTCATGATTGGGGTTTTGGTGATGTGAATCTCGCTCTCCTTGCTCGACTCGACCCCGGGCGACAGAGTTTGCTCCACCACCGCCCTCCTTTCTTTCTTCTTCAGCTGCAGGGTGGTGTTGAGAGTGCTGGGGTGTACCCTGGCATTATGCAGGGCCAGTCCCTCGAACTTGGGTGCCGAAACCCCGCAGTTCACGCAAAAGAAGCTGGGATCGGCACGGAAGTCCGGGTGCCCCGAGTACACGTGGTCCAGAAATAAGTTAAGGTCGTGGGTTTCGAAGTCGCAAGGCTTACAGGTGTAGGTGTCGGCACCGTCTTTGACGGCCTCCCTCGCTTCTGGGTTGGAAGACTCTCCTGGGTCCGAGGGACTCTGCCGGTCCCCTCCAGAATTCCTGAACTGATTCAAAAGAACGGGATAGTCCTGCTCAGCGTCCTCCGGTGGTCGTATGATCTTGCTGGGGATCATACAGGGAGTCGTGGACTTCCTCTTGCTGGCCATGGTGTGACCACAGCGTGTGGAAGGGCTGATTAAATGGTTACGGGAGTGGGAGTCGCTTTCTGGTAGACTACAGACCAGGCATGGGGGAGGGACGGCAACAGCCAATGCCCATTAAGTCGTCTTGGAGCCTCACGTTCTCACTGGGATTGAAGGGAACACCTGGGAACCAAAGAGGAGAGTAGTTTTAATTCAAATAATAAAAAAACGGTGACATGTGGATGGCTTTTGATAGTGAACAGTTACATTTCACGTCTACTTGGGGGAGGGGGGTGGGAACGAGATAACAGAGGAAATGATGAGATTGCTTGCTCGACTCGGTGCAAACCGGTTTCCTGTCAGCTGTGTGAAAATTGTACGAGACTAGATGTCACCTGGGAACATCAGATGAAATAATTACGTCTTTCAAGGTCGGTTCAAATGCGCCGTTAGTCAAACGTTTATCATTAAAAACAAAAAAAACAAAAAAAGTCTCGACTCCCCTCCCCCCCCTCAACCAGACTCGTGAAATTCTTGTTGGGAGCATCCAATCAAGCTCATTTGCTTTCACCAAGGCTTTCTGGGAGAGGTCCTGTTCCACATCCTTCGTACCCCTCCCCCACAAACTCTTTTCTCACTTCCCCTGGTTCAGTCACACCCCCACAGGGAGAGAAGCACGTTCTGTATTTTTAATTTGGGAGTCTTTGTAGCTCCCACCCACCCTGAACACCGCCTGGAAGATGGACACAAATGTTCATTTAGTAAGTTACATTTAAGGAATGTGAAGGCTGTCGCTTCGTTTGATGTTTCCACGCCGAACCGGGGCCGGCGAGCGCCGGCGTGAGGGAAAAAACACACACACACACACACACACACACACACACACACACACACACACAAACACACACACACACACACACACACACCAGAATCTGAATTCACATTTTACCTTCACCCCATGGTCTCCGGTTCTCCATATCAAACGGAAAAGCTTCCTGTGGAGTTTTGCCCTCCCTCCCCTCCCCTCCTTCCTAACCCCCTCCCTCCAATAGGGGTGATGCAGTATTGGAGGATAGCTGGGGGGCAATTACTCTCCCCAATCACTCAGCGGTGACATGACACCTCTAGCAGAGCTCGCCAGCTCCAACTTAAGGGGAAAAAAACAACAACCCTCGAGCCTTTTAGGGTCACCTCCAGAAACGACCCATCGATCCGACCGCGTGTCACCAATTCAACAGAAGCCCCCCCCCCCCCCCCCCCCCCCAACACACACACACACACACACACACACACACACACACACACACACACACATACACACAGACGCTCACCTCAACCAATGGGAACCGTTCTTACTGTCGTACCCGCTAAACACAAACACAGACGCTTTGCGAGGCCAGAGGTCACGGTACATTAACTCCAAGCCCCGTGAACCCTCCCAGGACTCTGTGTGTGTGTGTGTGTGTGTGTGTGTGTGTGTGTGTGTGTGTGTGTGTGTGTGTGTGTGAAGGATGGTCGCTCCACGCGCCGTCTGAAAACCTTTAAACTCAGTTTGGTCAGTTTAAGCGTCTGAATGTCCAGTTTATCCAGTCGACACGTCCGTCCAACTCTTCTAAAAACTTTGAAAATCAATATTATGGATAATTAAATATTGATGAGGTGTTTTATTAATAAACCTGTGATCAAAGTTATTTCATGTGTTTTTGTTAATCTAATCCAATTTTTTTGGGCTAATCTGGGATTCACGAGGATTCAAACAGGGAAAGGAAGTTTGCTACTGTGGAGGGAATGCCATGCCCTTTGCTCCCATGTGCACCCCCCCTCCACAGAGAGTGACCGCCTTGCGCTTCGGCTGTTGTGCACCCCCCCCCCCCCTCCCTTCTCGTTCCGTTCTGCATCGGGGCGGCATTGCTCTGCCAAGGCAGGCCGGTCATGTGACCGACACAAAGGCTTATGGGTGGGCAGCCGTAGCCATCCATCACGTGGTTCTGGTGGGTGAGGGTGGGGAGGGGTGAGGAGAGAGGAGACGGGAGGGGAGGCTGAACAGGAGATGGTGGTGGTGGTGGGGGATGGGCGGCCGGTTGGTGGGTTGGGGAGGCAAAAGGGAAGGAGGGGAGGAAGTACTGAGGTGTTTCAGAGAGGAATGTCCCTCCGATACTCCCCTCCGACCCGTCAACACCACCCACCCCACCCCAGCCCACTCACCCCTGCTGTTCCACGCCGCTTCGCTGCTTCAAACTACAATCACACACACCTCCTCCTCCTCCTTCTTCTCCCCCCCCCCCCCCCCCCCCCCCCCCCTCCCTCGCTACTCGCTGTACTGCAAAGCCTGGAATGTTCTAACCCGATCTCCTGAACAGACAGAACCTGAAGTTCAGCTCCAGAGTCTCCACGTACCCACCCCCCGTCAACACCACCTCCTCAAAAAATACTCCAGCTCCATCAAAACTGAGCATTCAATCAAATCCAAATTATGGAACGCACCCCGAGGGGCTCTAGATCCAGATCTAGAGGCATGTGAAAGAGGGGCCCGTTAAGAGAAAGCCAGGGGCCCTCACACACACACACACACACACACACACACACACACACACACACACACACACACACACACAGGTGAGGTGAACGTCAGGACTCACGCCAGACTGAAACGAATCTCGTCGACCGATAAACGACACGCGCCCCCGCTGATGGCGTCGTCGGTGTCTCTAAAAAATAAAAAAAAAAAAAAAAAAAGCGCCGGCATTTGCATGTGTGCGTTTCTTTTGAAAAGGGGAGTAAAGCTAGGTGGGGGTGGTGGGGGACGTGTGTGTATGCGGCGTGCGGGGGTGGCTGCCCGCATGCCTGCGTGTGAGGCTTGTTTACTGAAGTAGTGAAGCTGCAATGTGTTTTTTTTTTTTTGGTGAGAGGCTCATCTCCTGCTCACACACACACACACACACACACACACACACACACACACACACACACACACACACACACACACACACACACAGGCTGTTTTGTCCTCTTAGTTCAAGACCTGCGTTGAGTATCGTGTGTGTGTGTGTGTGTGTGTGTCAACGCGGCGTGACCTCCTTTCATCCTCAGGCCCGACTCTGGTCTAGGCCCGAGCTGTATCCTCTGAGCGCAAGGCCATTAATAGCAGTCACACACACACACACACACACACACACACACACACACACACTCCAGCGTGACTGCCTGTCGTAGCTACATGCTAACCGCTAGCAGAGAACACAGGTGTGTGTGTGTGTGTGTGTGGTTTAGCCAAAACACAAGGCGGAGAAGAGGTGTAGCAGCTTCCTCATTCGCTCATCTTTCTGTCTCCCCACCTTCACTCCCTCTCCAACCGTCTCTGATCCACCCCCCCCACCTCCACCACCACCTCCACCACCACCACCAACCCCCCCCCAGTCTTTCTTCTCCTCCCTCAACCAGCAAGTTTGGCCCAGGGAGACAAGTCGGCAGCGCCACTGGTGTGTTACTGTCCCCATGGCAACCACCTCCAACCCCCCTCTCTTCCCACCAGCTCATTTCTCTAAAGCACATGCGTGCGGGTAAACACGCGCACACACACACACACACACACACACACACACACACACACACACACACACACACACACACACACACACACACACACACACACACACACACACACACACACACACACACACACACACACACCCTATGCCATCCAGTAGCTGGTTCTCCTGGTGTTTGTTCCACACAACCCTGAGTGGTATTTGGAGAGTCCCTGCCCTTCTCCTGTTTCAACGCCTAACCCGAGCCGTGTTGATGTCTCCGTAGATAGGTGTGGCCGCCGAGCCACGCCATTGGCTGGAGCCGATGCCATCTCTTCCTGTTAACTCCACCGACTTGCAACCCCTCCCACCGGTTCTTTACGTTTTGCCCCGTCTCTCGCTCCCTGCTGTTCCCGCGTCTGGCCTGCAGCGGCCTGAGGCTCGAAACGCCGTAAAAAAACAACCACACAAAAAAAAAAAAAACTCCATCAAATTAAATTTCACCTGATTATCAAGTTTGTCCTAAAACACAAATCTTTTTTTTTTTTTTTTGTTATAAAATATACCTGCTAACCCCATCCTGTTCTTCAACTTTGGGTTTCGCTCGCTAACACCTAAACGCCTCAATGTGAGTCACAATTTATTCCCGAAACCATTTTTTAATCCTTACAAAAAAAAAAAGAAAAGGAAAAAAAGAACCGTCAATGACGGCCGTTCGTCCGGCGTCATTTTTCCGCCGTCCTTCCCGAGTTCTCCCCCCAGTCTGGGTTGATCTCGGGTCGGGGCGCGGGGTGTCTGTGTGGGTTTGCATTGCCGTGACCCCTGCCGGTGCACGCGTGAAAACTGGATTGTGCTGAGAAAGGAGGGAGAGACAAATGGCGGAGCACCGTGCTCTGTGCTGTCCAACCTAAAATGGCTGACATCAGAAGCTGTTAACCAGCCAAGCAGAGCAAGAGGCTGCTGCTGCTGCTGCTGACCCAAACCTGATCGCTCTGGACTTGGGATCGAAGCGCTCCCTTCCCCCGCCCCCTCCACCACCACCACCACCACCTCCAACAAGATTGTGGAAAATCTCTCAAGCAGCTCGGTGTGTTGTTGATTTCGTATTTGGCTGAGATCTGGAAGTAAATTGTCGTTACATATTACCGATAAAAGTAATTTACTCTGGGTCTGATTCACACGAAGTCAGCTGATGGTTCCAGGGCTTTAAAAAAAAAAAAAAAAAAAAAAAGTGACTCGCTGAGCGAGACCAAACGATTCCAAACACGGGAAATTTTGCAAAAATGCAAGCTGCAAATTTGATAACAGCGTTACCCTGATTAATCTGATACTAAGAAACTCAACCTGTGCAAGCTGCAGACCCAAAACTGGGGGGGGGAGGAGAAAGAGGGGTGGGAGGTGCTGACGGGGGTGGGTGGGTAGGGGGGAGGGTGAGACTATTCCTGAGACTTGCAGTCGTTGAGATCTAGCATCACCACAGCAACACAAGAGCTACTGCGAAAGGAAGCATAGCAATAATTTTTTTTGTTTTTTTTTTTTCTTCTCATGCTGCTTGTGGAGTCAAAATTTGATTTTTTAAAAATAAAACAACGTCGGTAAAGCAAACAGGTTCATTCTGGTGGTAAAAGGTTCACCAGGATGAGCCATAAGCTGCTTGTGTCTACCTGGAACTCACATGGACAGTATGGAGGAGCTTTGCTCTAATCCCAGGAGTCACACTCACGACAGCAGATATGATAAATAACAAACAAAAAAAAAAGGCAAACATTTAACTGCCTGGAGGTTAAATATTTAAATGGTTTTTAAATATGAACTCTTGCTTATAGTTGGAGAAAAGTGTAGAGCCTTGATTTTAACTCGTCTGGGAACAAAATCATTTAAATTAGCTCTTGCTGCAAAAAAAAAAAAAAAAAAAAAATAGAAGACAGGATTAGTAACATAAACAACTGAATAAACAATATAGAAATGATAAAGCGTAACTAATGAATATTAATAATCATAAATGTAGATGTCAAAGTGGTTTGTAACTTATTGTTGTCATAGGTGATAATCGAACAGCATTTAAATATGAAACGACAGCATCCAATCACCGCTGATATGAAATCGATAAGAGCGAACGGAAGCGTGCTTTTTTTTTTTTTTTTTTTTAGTGAAACGGCACACACACACACACACACACACACACACACACACACACAAAGCAGTCGGACCGGAACGTTGGTCCCGGAGCGCAGCGGCGGCGTCAAACATTTCCGAAAATGATGCGTGTTCATCTTCCGCTCAAGTTAGGCGGAGTGAGCCCCAACTTAATGGGTCCGGGTTCACCCCGAGGGCGGAACGCGGCTTACGGTGGACCCCGCGACGGATCCCCGAGCCCGAACGACTCCCCTCTCTCTCTTTATACCCGTTGGCTGTCGCCATTTTAAGCAGGCGACATGCAGCTGGCCAATACGGCTCGGAGCCGACGAGCAGCCCGCAAAGGTGAGGCTTCACCGCGGCTCACGCAAGTTTGGGGAAGACTTAGTGGGGAACGTTTATCATTAAAAAAAAAATAAAACACTCACCTCGACGGGTCGGGGCTCAACGCGGACAGCACACGAATTAAAAGTTTGTAAGGATGTGGAGGCGGAAAGTGACGGGAGGTTTGGGCTTCACTGGTGGTAACTTGTAGGTGGAACCCCTCCGTCCATCGGCCGGTGGTCAGCGGGACCCTGGAGTCAGACCTGTCCCAACAAAGGCCCCCTCGCGCCCGTTTGTTCCGGCTAGCTCCCGGTGTTCAAGCAGGCAGTGGAGGAGAAGAAAACACGACGGACGTACTGAGGGAAGAGACGGACACGTGACGTAGACGTCACTGACAGTGGAGTTGGCGTGAGAGCTCGAGCTCCACCGCGCGCGGGGCACAACCGGGACCGACATCCCGTCCTGACCGCGTCCCAACGCGACAAGGGGACCGTTGTCAACTCGTAGAAAAGCACCAAGAGCCCCATTGCAGGTTAAACGTGATGTTAGAGCGGCTCACACCTGTCCCCCTCCCAGGTGACCTCTCTTAAAGAGACAGTACACCGCATCGTGATGGGGTGGCTGGTCATACGCACTTTACAGTTCAGAGTGAACCTTCCTGCTGCGTTGCTTTTGTGTCACTTTAAATACCGCAGTTTAAATCTGCGTTATATTCGGTTCAGCGTGGAAGTTAAGTATAGAATAGTTAATCTGAAACGGGTGCATTCCACTGGAAAAAAAAAAGACAGTTTGGGAGAAATCATCAAAAAAATCCCTCTAAATTACGATCTTCGTTGAGAAAAGCTACACTTCCAAATCAAAATGAAAAAATTTCCATACATCAGAAGACACCTCTACGATATAGGGCCTGTGTACATAAGGTTTTGTGAACAACTTCTAAACAGAACTGTATTTGAAGAAAGCTCGGAAACATCATCTGAGCCAAACCCCACAAGTTTATTTCACGGCACCGCTTGAATATTTGACTTACAACATATTTTGTGGAGAAAATAAAAACCAAAAACTTTTTGAGCTAAACTCCAGGAATGAAACAAGACAA
Source organism: Antennarius maculatus (assembly GCA_013358685.1). Lineage (NCBI taxonomy): Eukaryota > Metazoa > Chordata > Actinopteri > Lophiiformes > Antennariidae > Antennarius > Antennarius maculatus. The sequence goes on from CM023607.1 coordinate 26,247,367, forward strand.
AAAAACCCCTCTTTCTTAATCTCAATTGGACTACTAGTTGACTAGTTTCTGCGGAAATTTGACCCAACACATATTTATTCTTAAAAATAGCCTATAGGATAACAATATAAGCAAAAATAAACAAGAAAATTGTTCATCAGTAACGTGGCCAAATGATATTTATTTGAATTTAGTCGACAATACAGTTACTAGACAATAACTTCATTAAATTTGCAAAGCTCAAATTAAGTACCTGTTATGGCATAGTTTTTGCTACTACAGTATGATGTTTTGAAATTGAAATAAACTGAAAAACACTGACTACTCATCTTTAGGGGTTTACTGATGTATTTATAATGACGCCATTTCCAGTCCAGACATCCCAGAGCTGTTGTTTAACTTAAATTTATTTTAATCTGAATGTGAGCTCATGTTGTGAAAATGCAGTGATTCATCATAACCAGCAATTTCCACTGCTTTAAAACTCCATTGGAACTACGTGCTCGGTAGTGACCGAGTTCCTCCATGTACCGAACTCAGTGACGTAATATATATAACTTCAGTTAACGTCAAGTAACTTGAGTCGTCTCCTATTACAGATGTAGTCATAGAATGAACCTCATGGCAGACCTCGACTGATTTTAGCATATGGACGCCCCCTGCTGGACAACAGGCAGAACACCAGATAGAGCGACATGACTGCCAAAACGGAGTTTGGACTCCAATGCAATAAACCGTAAAGTAAGCAAGCGTCCATCAGGGGTCTCCAATAAAATTAAGTATCATCATTTAATGGTATTATTTTATGAACTCGCTCAACGTGTTTTGTCATAATATAACATTTAATTTTATGTGTGAATAAAGTTCTGCCAAACAGCTGTGTATTCCAAATTTTAGTGCCAAAATAAAGGCATAATTTATGTTTTTATCTACCAAACATAATTTCAAACATTTTTGCAGTTATATACAATATTTATACACATGTATCTGACAAAATAAATTTATATAATCAATGCAACCCATACCAAATCTTCATGAAAGTCCTGAACAAAATTATTAAGAAGTCAGTTCTGACGTGAAGAAAACTGACATTGACATGAAAGCAGCAAAAAATATCACCACGTAGCTACCTCGGGAAAAATTGTGGATTATCACATTTAACTGTAGTGAAAATATGATGGCTCTTTTCTTCTAATTGTAATTACCGACGATGTTTCGTTTTATCTCAAATGAAAATATTTTCCATCCATTTTCTTGTAGGCGAGCTGGGGCGTAATATTGTTATGTATGCTTATGCATGTTATGTATGTTATGTATAGTTATGTATGAATGTATGCTCCTTTTGCCATTAACAAGTCATTCTCCAGATTCTTTTGTCAAGTGATCGAGTGTTACAAAAATACTGCTGGTATACTGCTTTTTAAAACAGGAAAAAACACCACGCATTTATTTTTCTATGTTTTATAAGCAAATAGTATGTGGAGAGCGAAAACTTGCTGTAATTTATTTATTCATATATTTTTTACATTCTGAGCTGTTCATTCATAGTAAACCTCATAACACTGTCCATGCTGTACGTCTTTATCGTAGTAATGGAAAGCTTTGCAATTCCTCACCACTGGGTGTCGCTGTAGTTTTTTTTATCCCTTTGTAACAGCGGCAGCGCAGAAACGTTGCACTCTCTGATTGGCTCTTCGGGGTTGGGGCGAAAGAATCATGCGCATGCGCTCATGGCCTTTTTTGGGTTAGCGACTGGAATTTGTCAGCTCAGCGGAGCGTACAATCTCCTAATACCCTCCTATATTACATGAAATATTCTTACTTTGGACCTCGCTAGAGGGTTGACATTTGCTTTGGGTGTCGTCAGGTTTGGATTTTAACTTTTTGACGTCTGTAACCAAAAGAAACATCAGAGAATGACGAGCAGTTCAAAGCGGAAAGAAGAAAGTCACCAGCTGAATGGGGGTGTAAAACAGCCCACATGGAGCAAAGCCTTCAACAGTAATGCTGTTTGGGAAGAGAAGGTCAGTCGTGATGCCCTTTAAAAATTACCCCGGCCGTTGTAGAAGTCGCTGTTCGCTGCCCAGACTTTGTATGTGCAACTAATTTACAACCAGATCTTCACTGAAACGGACAACTCGAGCTAGCTGCCATGCTAAGGCTAAGGGTTAATCTGATTTAGCTGAGTTAGCTGTCAAAATGGAAAGGAATGAAGGAGTAAAAAACAACACAAAAACTTGTTTTTGTGTTGTTTTTTACAACACAAAACCAACAGAAAGGGAATTGCAAAAATTCCCTTTCTACATACAGCCACAATTCTGTATCACATTAACATCTATCAACCAGTTTTTTGTTGAACATCAAACATGGTGACATGGGAGGTTGGAGCCAGGGAGTTCTTGACATGTCTAATTTTACTGAAATTTTGTTTGCAGATTTTCTTTTGAATGGATTTAGGTTCCTCCTGTTTGAATGACAAACATAAAATTAGTCAAATAATAGTCAGTCAGTCAGTCATTATCTTAACCCGCTTAATCCGCTGACGCGGGTCGCGGGGCAAATAATAGTTAAATAGTGAATTGTTTAAGTCCCCACCACCAGCTAAGAAGGTGTTATTCTGATTAGAAATATAGCTGAACTAGAAGTTCACATCAAATTTTGATAGGCTTTGATAACATGCATATTAAACTGATTCACAGTTATTATGTTAAGGTAAAATGTGGAAAGTATTCAGCTCCAAAGTCTGGCCGAGTCATTATGTACGTAGTCATTACGTAAATTAAATCAGTTAAGAAAATTAAATTGACAGATTGATCTTAGTTGTTGTTTAGTACATGTATGACATGATTTCAAGTGATTTTTTAAAATCTTTTTCTTTTACAGGATGAGTTTTTAGATGTGATTTACTGGCTTCGGCAAATTATTGCAGTAATCCTTGGTGTGATATGGGGCGTTGCACCATTGAAAGGCTTTCTGGGAATAGCCATGTAAGTGAATTGTACAGCCTGTCCCATGCTTACCTCACTAATCTAGCCTAGATGTGTCTTCATATGTGATTGTACAAAAACAAAACCCTGAAACAAAAAAGTTGATATCTTCATGTTTTGATGTTTTCAGATTCTGCATCATCAACGCTGGCGTCCTCTATGTATACTTCAGCAGCTTTCAACAGATTGATGAGGAGGAGTACGGCGGCACGTGGGAACTCACCAAAGAAGGCTTCATGACATCTTTTGCTCTGTTTCTGGTGGGGATGCTAATGTTTTTTTTCTTTAAGACTATCTTTAGAAAGAGGAAGTTGATGTGCGGTATAGGTGGAGATGATTTGCAGACACTAAGAGCACCTTGTGCTAATTTTAGCTTGCAATAACAAACCAACCTTTTAAAAAGATTACATTGTAGTTTGCTCACGTGTTAAACTCTTCCAGCAAGTTTTTTTTATGTGTCTTAAATGTAGAAACCATCATTTATCTTTACAATTTGTACTGGTCCAGCTCTGAAAGTTAAGGGACAAAGGGAAGTCTAAGATTGTATGTTTTTAGGACTTTTGATTAATATTTCACTATTAATTTACTGATGCTTAATTCTTTGTGGGTCGGTAGAGTTTACCGGTCGTAGTTGATAACTCCTTATTTTTGAGTACTGCACCTGATTTGATCATTTGTGGGTGACCTGTTTTTTCCCCTTTTTTTTTTCAGGTGGTGTGGATAATCTTTTACACAGCTCTACATTTTGACTGAGAAGAATCCATTGGACACTAAATACAAACATTTCTAATGAAATAAATTGTCAAGACAGGAACTCCATTGTTTGAGGGGTATCAAAGCTTCTACACACAGTGACTGTTCAGTGTGCAGTGCATCATGGGAATCCTAGTTCAAATGCTGAAATCATGCAAGACCACCGTGATGAACAAATTCAAATGCTGTGCATCTCTTAAATTGTGGGTTTGTTTTTAATGCCATCACATTTTTCACATTTGATATGTATTCCTCACGTCACTGTCAATATTTCTGGAAGAAAACCATCACGTAGAAAAAGTATTCAGTTGCAATTAGTAGCCATGATATTTAAGACAAAAGTACTCTGATGTAGATAAGGATAAGGATTTTTTTTTTTGTCAGTTTACTGCAGTCCTTACTTCTATTTTACATGACATGAGGACAGATTTTAGACTGTAAATGAACTTCATTAACAAGCTGGAAATGAAAACAAGGTACAGTTATCAGGGATTAATCAGTCCATGAGTGTGAATATTTTATTTACAAGACAAAACTGACCAGGTTAGGAGGTTAAAACGACCCATAATAGATTAACTGATCCACTAGAAATTATGATTTCCTTCACAAGAAAAGTGTGTGGATCTGACAGAATAATTGAATCATGGCAGTAAAGCACCTATGCAGTATGTGCTTTTTGGTAGAGTCATTTCCTTTCATGAAACAATGATTGGAAACTCTTGTGTTTAATGTGTGATATTTCTTTATGTTAGAAACTTAGCATTTTGAATAAAATCTGTTGACATGTCTTCCATGGGGTCTGGTGTCCAACAAATGTGAAAACAGTCCATATATTCTATAGAGTGGGACATAACTGAATGTTCTAATCTGTAGCATGCATTGGTGTGTGTACATATATATGTATATGCTACTGGATACCTGAAGTTCCCTTGGATTAATAAAGTGTCTACAGTACTATGTAGTAATTAACTGCAACTCAACTTCTAATTTTAACAACCAAACAAAATGCTGGTGGTGAGATCCACACCAGCTGATATCAAACCCTTCTGCTAGCGTCTGCCAGTTGTTTTGATGTGCTGATCTTTAAGAATTTGTTCCCAACTATTTATGTGGCCATTTAAATTATTTCCTCGAAACAAAAGTTGAGGAACATGCATGTTTTTTGGATGCAAATGCTTGCAGATTCAAGCAAAAGACTGGTCTGCTGACTGACATGACTATATCTAGATGTCATTTATTAATGGCCATAGTTAGGAGAGTGACTAATTTAAATTAATTCTTTCTTTCATGTAGCTTCCAGATCAAAGTCTTACCTCTCGTTTTTGTTCAAATTAATTTAAACTTGTCTGTAAATTCTATAATATGTCCAGTTTGTCTGATCCATCTTGTATTACACAGATTTATTTGTATTTGTAAGATCTTGTTTGATGCAACATATTTCCCAGTATTTTATAGTAACAGTTATTGTAATGATACTATTAGATATACAGCTGGTGTTTGAAAGGATTGTATTTTCTGATCAAATCTTTTGGGAATCATTAAATACTGAATGGGCTTTATTTGGCCTCCATTTCCAAAGAGCTGTGTCTGTTTTTTATTTTAAGCCCAAGAAATAGATCTGACTATAGAAGTAGAATTATCTGGATCACTTTAAAAAAAATGTAAAAAAATTGATCCAGTTCATAAAATAAATACAGCAGCAGTCTCAAAATACAATAAAGATTGCATTTTGAGGCTGCTGACAAAAATGAATAAAGTGTGACCTCTGTTTGCGACTAATGAAAAATACTTGCAGATGTAAAACCAATTTTAAAATATTTAAAAATACTCTATAAAAATGAAATCATATTCGTTTTTAAATTATAGGAGTGTATTTAATTCATCCATCCATCTTCTACCACTTATTCGTAGTCGGGTCGCGGGGGCTGAAGTTTCAACAGGGAGCCCCAAAGTTCCTTTGATAAATTTTTAATTTCATCAAATTTATTTGATGAAATTAAATATAATATTTCCTTCCCACCACTGGTCATCTAATTCATAATTCACATTCAAAACCATGATGCTATTAAAAAAATAAATAAATTCTTCAATTTCCAAAGTTCAGGAACCCACCGACAGGGAAGGAGCGTGACGTCATCTGGACAGTTTTTTTTTTCCTTAAATATGTGACGTAGTGGCCAAGATGGCGGCTCCCCTCTCCACAAGGAAATTTTGGAAGCCGGGTAAGATTAACAAAAATTTCACTAAGATATTTGATGCGTTTTAAGTGTTTAATGACGTCAAGCGGCTCTTATAACGTGAACTCGGTCCGTCCGGGTTCGGCCGCTGCTGCGTTCAGGGCCGCTGCGTAATCTCTGCATCCAGCTCGGCTAACGTTAGCACCGCGGTAGTCAGAGCTGCCTAAAATGAAACACGCGGGCTGTGATGCAGAATGTACAAAAGCTGCCGTGAATGCATCACAGCTGTGAATGCATCAGAGCGCTGCGGGGACGTCAAAACTGACTGTCGTTCTAAAGCCTCAACCTGCTCACACTAAATGAAAACGTCTCCTCTTCTTCACATTCATCACCTGTTCCCCTCCAGGGACCGAGGCACCGGGGATCTCAGAGGAGCGGGAGCTGAACACTGAGACCACCGGCTCCCCCATCATCTTCAACCCGCACACCAGCCTCTCTATAGAGAAGCAGCGACAGAAACTCCCCGTCTTTAAGGTTCCAGTCCCTCCAAGCCTGAACGGAACCCTCCTGGGGGAAGGGGTTCGGTTCAGGAAACATTTTTTCTGTTCAGGGTGGTTCTATGTTTGTCATCAAACTCCTTATTTCTGCTTTTCCTAATCAGCACAGAAACAATATCTTATATTTGGTGGAGAGCTACCAGACTGTCATCATCGTTGGGGAGACGGGATGTGGGAAGACAACACAGATACCTCAGGTCAGCAGACACGTGTTCAACATTTTATTACAGTAGGATGAAAAAGTATGCTCTGATCTGAGTAAATATTCCAGATATATTGATCCTGAATGCTCAAAATCACAAGATCACTAGTGCTGAATACTCAGGAATGGGTGAATTTAGTGGAAGAAAGAAGTTAGCCAGGTTTCCACTTGTTAATGAAATGCTTAAAATTGCCCAAATTGCAAAAAACACCTCTTTAGTACGTGAGAGATGCGTACTTAAAAGACAACTTTTGAATTATGGTTTGATCAGAGACAAATCACATAAATTCCACTTCTAAAAATAGAAATGAAAAAGGACAAACTAAACTTCTCAACGGATGAAAACAACCACTTGAGCATTGGAAAAAAAACAAAGTTCTAAAAACAAAATGTGACAGACTGATACAAGACAGGAAACATTCCTGTATCCCTAACCTCACTTTTTTCATGGTTGGTAATAAAATGAGATGAAGAAGATAAACAGCATTAATGAAACGACTGAGATAAATAAAGAGTCCAACTTCAAGAGGCAGGTTTTAATTTTCAGGAAGTTAAGGTAGGACATCATTTGGGTTTTGGGACCCTATTTAATCTCATTCTTCTTCCCTGATCCACCCTCTGACTTCTTCCAGTACCTGCTGGAGGCTGGATGGGCGACCGAGGGGAAGGTGATCGGAGTGACGCAGCCTCGCCGTGTGGCTGCCATCTCCGTAAGTCGACGTCTGCTGAAGTCATTTCAATGCGAGACATTTGGTACACCTTCAAAGTCACATATTCTTTTCTATTTTTCTCCCTCCTTCCTCCTGATAGGTAGCGAACCGCGTGGCGGATGAGCGAGGAGCCCTGCTTGGACACGAGGTGGGCTACACCATCCGATTTGACGACTGCTCCGATCCCCACGCCACAAGGATCAAGGTACTCCCACAGCAGACGTGTGACGTGTTCATTCTAAGGGATCCTGTGTTTCCGTCCAGTAAATCCTTAATCCTGTTTTACGGCAGTTCGTCACAGACGGGATGCTGGTGCGTGAGATGATGGCGGATCCTCTCTTGAAAAAATACAGGTATGTGATTGCGAATAAGGCGGTACATGTGTCAGTAGTGTGCGCACCAGTGTTTTTCCTGTTGTGAAAAACGTCTTGGGTGTGATTATTAGATGTGTGGACTCGTTTCTCGTTTCAACACCAGCTTGGATCGCTCTAATGCTTTTTATTGCGTTCTTCCCATCAGCGTGCTGATGCTAGATGAAGCCCACGAGAGAACCCTGTATACAGACATAGCCATCGGACTATTAAAGAAGGTGCTTGAAGCAGTTTCTCTCAGTGAAACAAATTGTTCTCTGCTATTTAAAGTACTATTTCTAACCTTGGGAATAATCCCACAAAGTTGTGTTTTCTATCGAAACTTTATCTCTACTAATCTGTTCAAACTGTTTTGTGTTCTTTCATTCAGATTCAGAAAAAACGGCGAGACCTGAGGGTGATCGTGGCCTCCGCCACTCTGGATGCTAAGGTGACTGCGTCATTAAGATGAACAAATGAACTTCAGTAGCGAGAGAGAGATTAGACGCATTGATCTGTGACACACTGTAAAAAAAAAAAAGACCTGTTCAAATATTAGATTGAGTGAGAGCTCAAGTTTTACTTTTATGTTTTTCTACGAAATTGGAAAATGGCACTTGATAAAAACGATTTATTGTCACGCGATGTGTAACTTGATGGATTTGAAATGAATGCAGTTGTTTTTATATTTACGACCTGTTGTCTAGAAACACCTCGATTTGATCTTATTATTTACTAAAAATCAAATTATCTGAAGAAATTCCACGACTTCTTCAACCTGAACGAGTCTGGGGATCCCAACAAGGACACTTGTGGAATCCTGACGGTGGAAGGACGCACCTTTCCAGTGGACGTCTTCTACACCGTCAGGTAGTCAACACTTTTAATCCAGACTCAGGAGATGGTGTCGGGTTTGCATGTGCGGTTCTAATCTTTCAGTATCTTGTTTGTTGTCAGTCCCGTCCCAGACTATGTGAAGGCCACAGTGGAGACGGTGCTGAAGATCCATGAGACAGAGGACGATGGGGACGTCCTGGCTTTTCTCACTGGGCAGGTCGGTTTACATAAATCTTAGAGTTATTTTAGAGTTATTAAGGACTCATGTTTGAAAGAAGGTTGTAAATATTTCCAGTTGACCGTGTGCTTTTGTATTACTATAATTAATCTTTCATCCTGTCGTCTTTTTCTCCTTAGGAAGAGGTGGAGAAAGTGGTGTCTCTTCTACAGGACCAGGCCAGGACTCTGTCACGATACGGCATGAAGAAACACCTGAGAATTTTACCCATGTATGCCGGTCTACCTTACGCAGAGCAGATGAAGGTCTTTGAGAGGTTGTCTTCCTCTGTCCGCAAGGTAAACGTGGAGATTTTCATGAAGAAAACAATGTGTTTTAGCCGAGAAGCTAATCAGGCTTGAAATAATGACTATCTTAGCCTCCGGATTCTGTTATGTTAGCTTCAAAAGCTTAAGACAGGGTAGAAAAAAATAAGAGACTGATCACAGTGATGAAAATAGTTGGTAATAATGTGTAAAATAGATGAAATCTGATTTATTTCTGTCTACTGTTTCTCCCAGGTCGTGGTTGCTACCAACATAGCAGAGACCTCCATCACTATAAACGGTGTCGTCTTTGTCATTGACTGTGCGTTTGTGAAGCTGCGGGCCTACAATCCCTCCAACGCCATTGAATCGCTGGTGGTCACTCCCATCTCCAAGGCGTCGGCGAGCCAGAGGGCCGGGAGGGCAGGACGGAACCGGCCGGGGAAATGCTTCAGGCTGTACACGGGTGCGTTTGAGCGTGAAAGAAGACAGGAAAAAGATGGAGTGTTGTAGAAAACGTAAAGATTTGTGTGTGGAAGTGTTGCAGTCTTCTCCTCTCCCCCTTCACCACCTCGGCCTTTCATTCCCTGATGGTTCTGTTCCTTTCTTCAGAGGAGGATTTTGAGAAACTGCCGGCCTCTACTGTGCCAGAGATGCAGCGCTCCAATTTAGCTCCTGTCATCCTGCAGCTCAAAGCGTTAGGCATCGACAACGTGCTGCGGTTCAGCTTCCTTTCTGTGAGTAGCTGGCTACGCATCCACGGAGCGGCTGTGATGTTTTCACCCACTGCGAGACGAATTAAAACTTTACATTTTAATTAGCGAAAACGACTTAATGCCCTCTGGGGAAAAATGCATAAGAGTCCATAAAAGTAATGCAGTCAATGTGTGCTCGTGCTTTTAAAGACGTAATGTCGAGAGTCTCATTTAATGTTGTCTTTGCATTGAAGATTGATTGAATTTTTTTGTGAAAATTTTTTTTGCAGCCTCCACCGGCTCAGACCATGGTTCAGGCTTTGGAGCTGCTCTATGCTCTGGGAGGTAGGAAACAAAAAAGTGAAACTGTCCTTCAACCACAAGACTAGCGTTCAGCATCTACAAGCTGAAGCGTCTTTGCGAAGAAGAGGTAGAATCTTAACACGTTGCGTTTCCTTCGGCAGGTTTGGACCATTACGGCCGTTTGACTGATCCCATGGGCGTACGGATGGCGGAGTTTCCCCTCAGCCCCATGTTTGCCAAGATGCTATTAGAGTCGGGGAACTTCGGTTGCTCCAAAGAGATCGTTACCATCGCAGCCATGATGCAGATTCAGAATGTTTTCGTGGTGCCGCCCAATCAGAAGAAGCCTTCCGTGAGTGGAAACAAGCTTTTTTTTTCATTCGTCCATTCATTTAAATTTCTGGGGCTTCCCTGCAGATTAGTGAGAAGTATAAGATGCTGCACTGCAAAGTTTTACTATAAACCTAAGGAAATAAAAAGTACAAGACAAATGAAGCACATGCTGGATATTTAGCATAAAAGCTCCGTTAGCGTAACAATTAACCTCCTGTTGCTTTTTCTCCCTCCAGGCTCGAGAACACAGGAAATTTGCAGTGGCTGAGGGAGACCACCTCACCATGCTCAACGTATATGAAGCATTCATTAAGGTACAGTGTAAGTGCTTACTGTATTTAGACTTTTACGGCTCAGGCGGTTACAGCGGCAGCAGCCTGCGGTGCTTGTGAAAGCCTGAAATGTGAGGTGGAAAAAAGTTTAATTGTGATAACACCTAATTCTTTCCTGCAGCATCAGAAGAGCTCCCAGTGGTGTCAGGAACACTTCCTCAATTATAAGGGTCTGCTGCGGGCGGTGACGGTACGAGAGCAGCTCCGGCGTCTCATGAACAAGTTTAAGGTGCCGTGGACTTCCAGTGAAGGTATGAATCTGGTTTGTTCATCTGATCTGTAGATGGGGTCAGCGTCTGGTGACCTCTTGTCGTAGAATCTCATAAATAACGCGTTTCTTTGAAGAGTTAAAATTTCTACACTTGAAAACTTTTCTATCACGTTCGCATACACGAGTTCTTTGTCAGTGTTGATGTTCTGTGCTTGTTGCTCCCTTATTTTCACAAGGTGACCCTGATGTGATCTTGAAGTGTATCGTATTGGGGTTCTTTGCCAACGCGGCCCGCATCCACCATTCTGGTTCCTACCGGTGAGTCAGCTAACAGAGTGTTTCCAGCAAAATGATTTTTTTCATAAAACACTCATTTGTTTCCTCCGACAGGACTTTACGAGACGACCGCGAGCTTCACATCCACCCCAACTCTGTGCTTTTTGGGGAGAAACCTCCAAAATGGTCAGTTTGTTTTCCCTCACGCACGTTTTCTCATTCTCATGTGGGTTAATTGACGTACATGAAACATATGTGCTCCCCCACTTTAACGCTTTTTGTTTCTCATTGCCAGGGTCGTTTTCAATGAAGTAGTGCAGACTGCAAAATACTACATGCGTGATGTGACCGCTGTTGAGTCGTCCTGGTTGGTTGAGTTGGCCCCCCATTTTTACAAGCAGGCCAAGGTGGGTCATAAAAAGGAAGTGCATCCTCAATCTTGACATGACATGACATGACTATAACTGTTGTGAATGTTCTGAAATAGTCCGTTTGCTGTGTTACCAGTTGTACTATATTATACTAACAGTTGTACTATACTGTTATTTATGATTTAACGGTGTCGTCTTCTCTTTCAGCATGGCTCACTGGCCAGCAAAAGATCCCGGGTCCTCTAAAATCAAGCCATCATTTCATCGCATTAAGACGGGAAGAGGAAAAGAAAAACACCCAAGTAGCCACTGTGACTCGCTTCATTTATTGTATATAAAGATGGAATTTATATTTGCTGTCCTTGTTCACCCGCACAAACCCACCACACTATATGGCCGTGTTTGAATGGGACTAAATGGATCTATTTTTAGTGACGATGCTAACACGTGTGACCTGGTTCTTTTTTTTTTTTTCCCCCAGGGATGTCATTTATATTTAATGAATGAAAGATGAGATCAGGTGGTGCCTGACTTGTGCTCTTTCATGCATGGCCATATAGTTCACTTTATCCATACTTGTACATAGTCAGAGCAAGCTCAGGTCCAGGGAATGGCTCCTGTGCTCCAAGCCCACCTGGTTCTTGGCTTTGTTATTTTTTTAATTGCTGTATTTCCCTGTTGCATGACAAATAACGGACGACAACAGAATGTGAGGACGTTTCCCTTTGGGACACACGTGGCTTAGTTTTATTTTGTTAGCTTCTTTTCAGCTAGCCTCAAATCCTAAACCTTTATGATGATACTGTGAAAAGGCCGCTTTACTTTTTGATCCTTTTCCGCTCCGTTTTACCGCTTTACTATAATCCAGCTCCGACATTGTGGCCTTGTTACCACTCTGTGCCAGTTTTCGTTATCAGCCTATTTCGCATTTCAGTTTCAGATGGAATGTGTAAATGCACCCAAGCATTACAAATGACAAGCTGTGAAATCAAAACTAAAAAGTGCCATTCGATCCTGTGAAGAAACGCAGTGCATTCAGACATGCATCCAAAGCTTTATAAAGAAACAGTCGCAGTTTTCAGCCGTCTCTTAACTACCTTTCCTCGTACTTTTTGTTCCCTGTTACCGTCAACATCATCCTCCTGGTCTTAAGTAAAATGTACGGTTTATTTATCTATTTATTTCTAAGATCCATTCCAGACTGAAGCATATGTTCTACATTTCTGCTTTAGTTTTATTTTTATTTGTGTGGCTTTGCTTTTCCTCGCTCTGCAAGTGCCAGTGAGCAGTGTAGTAAAGCGTCGTCATTTCATCAGTAAAGTCCCTGTTATCAAATCGAACTTCTGCATGGTTTTTATGTAGCTCTTCTTCTTGAGGTCACTTACTGTAATGTAGGATCTGTGACACTGTCATCAGCACCAAGGAGCAAGATACTATACCGTAGAGAGGTACACCAACTCAGATTAGATGGACATCCAAAAAGCTATACCTTTGCATGTTTAATGGTACTCTGATGTAGAATTAAACACCTAAAATAATCTCAGACAAATTACAAATAAAAACAACTGTGTGTTTACATGTTTATCTTCATTTGTGCTGCTACTGAGTGTGTATGCAGCCGAAGCATCTCTCTGTAGACCTGTGTACTCGCTCACCTCTGAGATAAACGCTGTCACGTGTCATCCCCTCCTCACACCCCCAATTAAAGCCTTATTGTTATGCACTGAAGTAGTTCTGGTTGTTTTGTTCTGAGTACTGGACGTGTTTGCAGTCAACAATCCGTCCAGCAGGCGTCGCTGTTGCGCTGCAAAAAAATCCTACTTCCATTCAGACGCTTGTCAGGAGGCCTGATGACATTATTGACTGTCAGTACCAGATTCCCTTTTATGCTTTCAGACATACGATTTTGTTGTTGAAACATTTGCAGTATGTTTTAAGATGCACTTATGGTGAACATATACCGTCAACTTCAGTGATTGATTTTCTATATGTTAAAAAAAATCCTTCAGAGACACCAAATAAAACATTTTTAGGTCATTTTTATCCCCTTTCACACATTAGATTGACGGATGAAGCTATTGGTTATGTCTGTTTATGTGTTGGGATTGTGTGTGTGTATCGTAGTTTAAGCGTTCATCATGGTGTTTCCAAACTTAACAAGCTCTCTATAAAAATCCATTAATAGTAGAAAAGCCAGATTTTGTAGCTGAATGAGTTCAAATTGTACTGGAGAGAAAACATGAGCTGCAGGTTTGGCCCATGATTTGAATTCCTCCAGATGCACATACAGTAGCGTTGGAAGTCAAACATCGACACAGAATCTTTTTGAATATCTACTCTTAGATGCACATTTCATTCACGATTATCTCTAGTAGGATGATCACAGAACACGGGGACATTAGCCGTTTCTACGTGAAACCATTGTGAAGACACTCAGTGTATATACTTGTTTACATATACATACATGTGATACAACCTACTAAACTGTACCAAGTATTCTGATGATGTCATGTGGTGGTGGAAAGTCACTCGATTAATGAAGTGCAGCTGCTGTTTTTTTTCAAGCTACTTCATTCCTCTAAAATATATTTTACCATCAAGTAATAAATGTAATTATTACTGTATTGTTAACCATAGCTGTTCTTTTAGGAGTAGATATCATACAGCAGACTATAAAAACACATCATTGCTTATTGTAACCACTATGACACATGCCCAACTAAAGAAAGTTTGCAAAATCTCATACACAATGTTTCATAAGCAGTAAAATACAACTAATTCTTCTATTTAATAAATTGCAGCAACAAACACGAGACAATCCAGGAAGTTCCAGCGTGACGTTATCAATGTGCTGTATGTTTAAAGTAGCAGCATGAGATTGAAAAAGTAGCTGTTTCAGTTGAAAGCAAGTTCAAAAGTAGCATCTGTTAAGTGTCTCCATCAGTTTAAAAGTAGTAGCATGTGTTTCGACATCATGTCAAGAGCGGCAAACCGCAGTTTGCATAGTGCAGCGATGAAGTTCAGTCTGCATGTATGTGAGTTTATGGGGCCATCAGACATGTTATGGGGGGGTGCTTCATTAGATTGGTTTCGGAGCCGTTATAGCTTTGGGCGAGGGAACGTTTCTCAGTCTGCCAGATGGCAGCAGATCAAACAGGTGATGCTATGGGTGTGTGCAGGCTAAACTAATGCAGATGGATTTCTTGAGGCGGTGGGAGCTCCTCTAGGGCCAGGGGGGGCTTTGTCCCCATGATCACTTGAACAAGTCACCGGCGTCTGTTGGGGCAGCTTTCCTCCAGGTGGTCTCTGGTGTGACCGGGGTGTACTTACCATCCTTTGACTTTCCAAGGTTGATGATTAGCTTCTCGATCTTCGCTGCGTTGAGGGGAAGGTTGATCCGGAGCGCCAGTTCACCGGGTTAGGCCTCTATGAACTGCAGGCTGATCGTCCATATCGTCCACATATCTGTTGATTCCATTTTCTACCTCTGTGTCACATATCCAGTTTCATAATGTTCTCTGTCCTTCACCAACTAAAGGAAAATTCAACATGCCTTACTTGGTTCCGGTAGCGTGTAAACTGTTGATCACACTGAGCTCCACGTTTAACAAGGCAGTCAGAGACCGCAACATCCCGCGACACGCCTGAATTCAACATTTTACCCTGACCTACACATTTTTGTGCCGCTGGTTTCCTGAAAGTGTTGCTTTTTGTTTCGTGATTATATCTCATCGGGTTTCAGAGACGTGTACCGTCAGCCAATAGAATGGGCGTACGGTATCATGTGACTACCTACTAAAAATCTGCGATGAGTACAAAATTTGTAATTTGGCCTTGTTTTCTCAAGGTCAAGGTCATCATGTCGTTTTCATCCCCTTTGCTGCCCGAATAATGCCCTTTTTGTTTCATTTTTCTATCTGCAACGGTTGTGAAGATATTTGGTGGACAAACGGACGGACGAACACACAAACACTGACAATTACAATACATCACCAGTTTGTGGGATGTAATAAGAAGAGCACTCCCAATGAGAAGCACTTAAAAAAAAGTGGGATGTTTTTGGAATATGTAGATAGATTCTTGCAGAGAAAGACAAGTAACTCTTATCCTTACATATCAGTGACTTCATCCTCTAAGATTTGGACTTGTGTTTTATTGTTTAAGTTGACTCAAGAATACAAAATGACAAGGTGTAAATGAGATAGACTTTCTCGAAGGTACTGAGTTCCAAAAATGTGATGTTAAAGCCTATAAATGATGTGGTTAAATCTCCAGACGTCAGTCACGAGCGAGGCGGAACAAATTCACCAACAAATCTGTTTATTTCTGCTAAGATGTGCCAAAATGTCAGGACGACAACAACACGATATCTCTTAATCTCCACCATCAACATAGCGATCTGAAGTGTTCAAATCACTAATGATTGGAATAATGATTTGCCTCTAGTATCAGCTAATCGGTAATGTTTATTTGTATCTCTCCATTTAAAGAGCAGTAATTAGACATCTGTATCAATTAAGAAGCAATGCAAACTGCTGCACACACTTCTCTCCTCCTTTAAAATTCTCATCATGTCTCCAAGAGCTTGACAGTTGTCCCAGGTAGACAGTTTAGAGTCTCTGAAAACTGTTTCTGAAGAGATGGAACTTCTGCTCATGAGAACTAGAAACTTCATGGAGATGTTTTACTGCAACACGACAACTATGTTATAACAAAAGCTTCAGAAAAACTGTTGAATCTTGTCATGGGAATCAAATCATTTTTGTTACACAAACATGAATTTGTCATAGACTCCAAACCACGTGTTTACTTGCATGTTCTCTATTTCAGGGATCATCAGAAGTACCAAGAAAACAGTGGAACAGCAGCATCTGAGGGGCAAAGAGTATTTCCTCTTCCGAATGTCTTTAAGGAGGACAAAAACAAGTAAGGAACATTTCTCGATGTGTTTTTCCGTTCCACTTAGTTGCCCATTAGTGTTGTGTAACTGCATACATGCGACGTGACAGGCGGAGGTATCAGTGATTAATCGCGTGCGTGGGCCTCGGACGGAGCGGCAGTCTGAGCAGGTTGTGTGTGCGTGGTTGAGTGTTCCTCACCATATTTCACCGCTGTCAAAAAATCATTGACATGTTCCATCCAATTCAAAGAATGTTTAACTGTTTTAAAGGCTTTGATGGGAAAGGAAGTCATGTGTGGGTTGTAATTACCCCCTGTTCAAAGTTTATGCTTGTTTTTAGAGAAAACAATGTGGTTAATATTTCTCTCCTCAATGAACAACCAGTCATGAGTGCTTTCTCCAGGTTTTTTAGGGTCTAGTTTACTGAAAATGACCACAGTCTTAGATTTATGTTTCTTTAGCCCCAAATTATAATTATGCAATATGATGATAAATAATCTGATGCTGTATCAAGTAAATTTCATGTTATATTTTCGGTTGTATTGCATCATCTTTGGCAAAGTTGCAAACGAGCTGTGAGGGTACACAGCTGCTTCTTGTTTTTTTTTTTTTTTTGTGGCATTTTTGCATCAATATGATAAATTCTGTTGTGATTTCAGGTATTTTATGTGATAGATTGAATAAAAACAGATAATCTAGTCTTTATTCACAAGTTTTCTTTTAATATTCTATAAAATAGACTGTCCAACAACATTTGCTGTGCTATAAGACTTTACTCATTAGTGTGATAATGGTATGACTACATGAATGTGAATCAGTGCTTTCAGTTAGACAACATGTTGACTGGCTTGCAAGCAGGAAAAGTGACATTAATAAGTGCATTTGCACAAGAACAACTATTGACTTATGCATTTATTTAGAATCTGATGAAAATAAGTTAAAAAAAAAAGCTAAACATAGCAGTAGGATTTGTTTTTAATCGCATGCAAAATCATTTCAATTCATGAAATCCTCTTTTTCCATCGCAACATAACCTCTAATTTTCAAAATTGTGGTGTGCAGATGTGATTTTTCACAGTGTGAACAAGAGGTCCTTTTTTTTTTCTGAGTGGATGTATGCGTGAAAAAATTTCTTGGATGTTTAAGAGATTTCAAGCATGGGAGGAATTTTTACATTTGTGAGGGAGGATGCAATCACTAGCATGGGGGACTCGCAGAGGCCTCCCCGGGTGACAAATTGAAAGTGTCTCGGTCTAGTTTATAGCCCTGATCAGGTCAAACGAAAAATATTGGAGGTCTGGGTGAGGAGACAGGCCCGCCTGGTGCAGATAAATGGACTGATCATTTCTTATTGAGAAACAATTCCTAAAAGGTAGTTTACTGTGTGACTGGGGAAGCGGCAAGCGGAGAACAGAACACTGCACCCACTGCTCCCTCCCTGACCCTTCCTCCACTGCCGGAATTAAATGGATAGAGAGAACGTGTGTTTCTGATGGCACTCCTCCGCCGCAGAGACACTCCATTTGTTATGAAGTAGGGGTTCTGATGAAGTGTAGGGAGCTCCTCTTTCTCTCCCCCCCCCTTTTTTTTTTTTTTTTATCCGTTCCTTTCTCAGGCACTACAAGGCCGGCCTTCAGTCTGCTTCACATGAAATGGATGGAAGGAGCCGATTGAATTTTACACTCCCTTGCTCATGATTAATGGTTTCGGTGTGGGGTGAAACTCCACTACCACTAGCTGGTGCTCAAGCTCTCCCACAGTCTAATATCTCCTCGGATGGGTAAGGGGTTGGCTGTTAATGTAGGGCAGTTTGGCTGGAGACACAGGTCCTTTTATAGCCCCCCGGTCCCTTCAACTCCTCTCCCCCTCGTGTTAATAAAAATTGCTGTTGCCCACTTGCTCGTTATTACTTCATGGTCAGTTTCTCAGTATGCTCTGTATCCAGTGTTACTTGGCAGGCCGTGCTGTAAATGTCAATTCATCACTTAATCCATTATTAAAGGGTGAGAGGCCTAATAAAAGATGCCAGGTCATGTTATTGGATTCCCCTAAGAGATGCTCATGGTTCTGGGTTAGGTATTCACACTTTTCATCCATAGACCTGAAATTACTGCAGACATCCAAGAGCTCTTTTTTTTTTTTTTTTTTTTTTTTTACATCTATTGCAGGATTTTTTAGTTTCAAGTTATAAGTAATAAACTCAAACAGCCAAGTATTAAATGATAGGGAATCCCAATGACTTAACGTTTTTGTTAAAACTAAAAATAAAATGAACACGGGAGCTTTTGTGACAGTGGCGTTAACTTGTCAGGAACCCGGACTCGTCCAGGCACAGCCGAAGACATCCTGAGAGCGAGCGTTGATAAGAGACCCATATTTAACGGCGTTAATGGCATTAGGGTCTGGAGGAAAACCGACTGGATTTACAGAAGTGCCTTAGATGGGAGATCAATAAAGAGGGTAACTGAGTGGATGAGCCAGACTAAGCAGGAATGGGTGCAGGTTTAATTTTGCATTAATAATGCACAGTCTGAGAAGAGAGAGCGATGAAGAGAGTGCAGCCAGCTATAACAGTTTGATCCCTCTCTTTGTAATTTGTTTTCCCGATAAGTCAAACACGTGTATTTAACTCATTTTTGTCTCAGCCATGATTTTGTTTCCTCATCATATTCTCAGTACTTTTTATTGTGCACATAACAAATGTGTGTATGAAGCTGCCGCCCAATAGATGCTCTGCGAGCGGATAGTGTTTTTTGCCCTGATGGAACTCCCGGTGAATCCTCCTCCATACTCCAAACCCTGCTTTCATCATCAGGACTTCATCCGATGATGGATGGAGCTGTCTCCTTCCAGGTTGTCATAGCATCTGTTGCATGGCGCTCACTGTATGGCTGCTCTGTTGATGCTTGGTGCACACAGATTTTTTTATTTTTATTTTTTTTACAGTTTTCTCCACTGTTTGCATGCGGCCCGTTTAGTGGGCAATGATGGAAAATGAGAAACAAAAACCTTCCTCCCACACCACAAACCTATAATGGATGTTTTGTGGTTGAAAGTGTCTCAAGCTGGCAGGTCCATCCTCTACTTGGTCACGGTGAAGGTCTGGAGGGAGGAGAGAGAGGAGATAACCGGAGATAAAAACAATGGAAGAGTGACGAAGCGAGGGATGGCTGAATGAGGGAGAAATCAATAGGAAATCAGTGTTTGGGGAGGGCCTGTCGTTTATCAGGTGACACGGTTAAACAGTGTTAAGGTACTAAAAGTGAGAAAAATACGGGCCATCCCCATGCAGGTATTGATCACAATGGAATGGGACGGCAGAAGGCCAAAGTCACTAATAAAATAAGACGTATCTGAGAGGGAATCAGCCGGGGGATAGATGGTTACAGTGATCAAGGCCAAAAACATCTTCACTGGGATTTAAGCTTGTTCTGCCGTCCTGCTCCTCGGTGACATACCACAACATCAGCGAGGTCTGGCGTGATGGAGGTGGTGCCGTCACTTAGAGGCTCATCATTCTGGTCTTACCTGTACTGTAAAATAAATTAGGAAGAGAGAGAGAGTGGGATAATAATATGAATCAGATGAGATCGGATGCAATGGAGATGATGAGCTCCTTATATCAAACCTGATTTAAATTCTATAAATTGAAATCACTTTTATTAAAGTTTTTTAACTGTACCGCAATTTGCACATCTGGATTTACAGTTTATAGATTCCTCTTTTAGTTTTTTTTAAAAACATTTTTTACTTGCTGTTTCTCTGAATCTGTCAACTTAGATGATTGGTGTTCCTATATTTTTAATGTGCGTTTGAATTTATAGATATATACTTGTCTCAAAGGGCCATTCTGCACTGGGTTCTGTTTGTCTTTCCCTTATTCCAGACAACCCCCCCCCTCCCCTCCAATCCGTGCTAGAGAAAAATGGCTGAAGTTTAAAGCACGTTTTTCTCCTTTTCACCTGGATTTGTTCTTTGAATCCAATGCATGTCTGCACTTTTCATAAACACTCACAAATTAGACAATTCAGACGTCACAACCTTTCACAGCTGGCTGCTATTTTGCTTGGAAACCCCCCCCCCCACACACACACACACACAAACGTTACTGATCACATTAACAACGGCTTTATTCTACTGGAGGTGTCCTACGAGGTCATGACAGCGTGTGTTCCAAACCGGAATGCTGAGACTGAAGTATCTAATACTCACTGTATTCCTTACACCTGTGCTTTTGCTACTGTAACAGGAAACATGTGAGGTGAAACATTATTCCGTGTAAAAGGCTGTGTGGAGAAATTTTTTTTTCATCACGTAAGCTCACATGTCGTAAATATGGGAATCTTGATTGCCTCTGATGGGCCGGCCGGCACGGTGGAGATAATTCCTATATATATTAACAGCAGCTGACGGCACAAGAACTTTTTCTCATGGAAATATGAATAATGAACATTTAATTAAAATATGGAAAATAAATAACAATCAAATTATCACAGTATGAGATCCTTGTAGATTTTTCAACATTACCAAGGTGAAGAGGGGAAGTTATTGATCATAGGGGTGGCTTTAATGATGGTAGAGTCTTGTGAGGTGTACAATAGGATCTGGATTCATGAAACTATTGTCTCATGAAGCGGGAGATTCATGATTATTTTGTTTTCCAGCTCCACCTGCAAGCAGCATGAAGTATTTAGTGTTTTAATTCTAATTCAGGAAGTGTGAGTCCCCTCAGTATCCAGACGTTTTAAGTATTTGATGTAATCACGTCAACCACCACGTGATTCATGCAGATTTAACTGTTTTTGTTGCTTTTATTTACTCGTCCTTCATCCTCATCATCGGTTTGCCTCTTGTTTTCGGAGCCGTTTCGGTGCTGTGATGTGGCTTTGTTTTTTTTCTCATTATGGGACGTTTTATCAATACCTAAACTGTTTGAATTAAAAATGAAACAACAGAAATGAAAAGTGAAAGGCCTTTTTATGTGCGCCTCACCAACTGCTACTCGTGTTCTGCAGTCAATAATAATGTGAATCCAACAACATTTCCCCTCTTTTTCTTTTCCTTTATCCACCGTCATTTTAAAGCTGCTGTGTTGCTGTCATCACGCCAGAGGTTTTGTCTCAGAATGGGCCATAACGAAGACGGAAAACAGAGAACTCAGTTGTTGTGGCTGATTAACATCTGGCAGTCAGCATTTAATGAGTGTAGCAAGGCATAGAAAATGAGCTTTTTAGTATTATTCCAGTTTCTTGCTTGTGTTTTAGTTTTGGAGGAGTGGTGTAAATAGACAGGATATCTTCAAACATACCATTATTGTCTTGTTTTTTCCCCTCATATATTGCAAACTGTATGGTGCCAAAGAGGATTCTGGGTAATTATGATAGCAGAGGTGCTTAGAAGTTCAGATCTGTGGACATTCATTCCTGCAATTTTAGAAAATCTCCATTGTTTTATGCATTTACTTCTTCATAAACAAATGTCAGCGAGCTAATTGTACCCGAGTGTAAATGAGGACATTTAATATTCTTTGTATTTCAATCCCCTCTAAACATTGTCTGCTTTCTGTACTCAGAATACCTTTTAGCGTAACTACTAGAACATCCAACGGCCAGTTCTTGGAAAGTTACAGTCACAATCATCCCGTGTCGGCAAAAACTCCCAACTGGCAGCATCACCCGTGAAGCAGAGAACAGGATGAACACAATCTGTGCACTTCACCATTTTTTGTTATGGACATGAAGGTTTGCGAAGGCCACAGAAGCAAGTACAAATGATCAGCATCCGATTCAGGTTTTTTTTTTTTTTTTTTTTTTCTTTTGATTTATCTCCACATTTTTCTGCACCTCGCGCCGCAATATGTTTAACAAGTGCTACAAATGAGAAGCTACTGAGGAGAGAGCAGAAGTGTGACAAATAGCATCATATCATGCAGAAAATGTGCAATGCTAAACATCAGTTACTGCACTTTGGAGAAATGGTGTGTTTGTGCAGTGTTTGCTGTCCAAGGAGTTCTGGTGGGGGAACTTCAAAAAAAAAACATGGTCGCTCTCCCATCTGGGGACTTTGAATTGAATACACGGCTTCCTTTTTCACAGTTTGAAAAATTATGTTGAGGAGGGCAGAAAAATCTTGCTGGGGTTTTGAGTTTCTTTTGATGTGTCCTGATGGCGATTATGGAATCCAATAAAAACTAATTAGAAAATTAGGAGGCAGATCAATAAGGTTTGCTCTGGTGGAGCATGCTGTTTGCGTGTGTGTGTGTGTGTGTCTGTGTGTGTGTGTGTGTATATGTGTGTGTGGTGGTCAGTTTTTTTTTTTTTTTTTTTTTGTCGACCCCTCTCTGCCCAGGGAGTGTGTTACAGCTCTGACCTGGCCAAAACAATTGTTACTGATACTCCTCTGTGGATTCAGTTTGCTCTCCCCTCATATGCCTGTAATTTATATTTTGTTGACTGCCCGTTTCTTCGCCCATGCGTAATGTGATTCTATGGGTTCTCTTTTTTTTTTTTTTTGCTAATTCCATCCTTCTAATGTTACACCTAATGTACCCTGAAACCTCTTTATTGCACTTTATTGCTCCAGCTTTGCTTTACTGACTTAATTTATTTATTCAGAGTTGGTTTGACCACCACAAAAAACAAGTGACGTAGTGGAGCTGCACTGACAGGAATGTGATGGAGAGCTGGATGAGGTTTCTGTCCTGTTATATTATTGAAAAATAAATAAGATGGATGGCTGTATTGTGATTCTGATTCTGATATGTACAATGGCGCCATATTAAATTTGACACTTTAAGCTCTTTGGAAGAAATGAGTCAAAATTAATATCCGTGCTCGTGATCCTGTATCCCTCCAAACCCAGCAACACACAAAGTATATACAGTATATCTATTCTGTGTATGCAAAAAAGAGTAATTAAGACCCATCCGGACATGAGATTTAAGCTTAAACTTATTGCTGCAGCTCCTAGCAGTCAGTATCTAATACAAAAAAAAAAAGAAGAAAATGTTTCCAGCAGGTCTGGAAGTTCTTCAACGGACAAGATTACCTCCAACATAACAGGAGGAATAAATTATTATTTCTGTCATGTCATTTCATTGTTGACAAAGCACTGGTTTCACGCATCTGTAAAATGTCAAACGCGATGCTGACTCTGCTGTGTTACCTCCATCTTAGCCAGCGCTAACATGCTATTGAACAATCCCACATGGGGATGGCATCACGCCCGTTGTTGTTTCACATGAAAATAAAGGCGGCAGAGACACGGGTCTTCTGTGAAGCGCTGTTCCTTGAATTCAATGCCAAAAGGTACAGAGAGAAAGAAAGACACTGTGTTCTTTTGGATGAGGGAGGGGGGGTTGGGGGTGGAGCATGGTAGGTATTGGCTAAAACTTCAATGTGATATGAAAACTTTATAAACTTGAGTGTAGTTGCGCGGCGTGTTCCACTTTCCCCTCTGTATCCGCCTAAACCCAAACTCCCACAGTCTCCGACTGACCCAGGAACTTAGCCCACCCTGTCTCCTCTGTGACGTCTTTACTAGGTGTTTTCTGTGATGATTGGTAGGACAGGGTGGGGTAGATTCCCTGAATAATGCCCCTCACTCCACTTCATACATGACCCTAATGGAGGAAATGTTCCTGAACTTCTCAGGTATTATTTGCTTGAAAAGCGGGTTCCAGCCGTGAGCCTGCATGATAAGAAATCAGCTACCAGGCTAGGTCAGACCAGTCCACGAGGTGTGCTGTGTACTCCACAGGAATGACCCCCTCCCTCACCACTTCTCTCTCCCACACCCCAGTCCTCTCCTTGGCCCGACTTGCTGCCCACCATTCGGTCTGGAAACAGGGCCTTATTTAGCGGCCTGACTGGTCCATGTCCGCGGCTGGCGATTTGTCCTTGTCTAATTACAGCGCCTGGCTGCTGCCCGCGTGCACATGACTAATGGAGGGGTCGGCGATGGGGAGGGGCGAGGTTGGGTGCAGTTGGGAGGCGGGGGGGGGAGGGAGGAAGCAGTGGACGAGCAGACCGACCACTGGTGATTTGTGGACCAGGCACTCTGTCATTGCCCTGGACCCATTTGTCTTCAAGAAGAGTTGGGGGAGAAGAGGGGTAGAGATGGAGGGTGGGCTGTGGGGGCTCCAGGCCAGAAAATGGTTTACAATGACTCCTATTTTCCAGCACTTTCATCCTTGGCCACAACAAGCATGCATGGTTTACCCGCAATGGAATGGACTGGGCGGGTGACGTGATGTAGGATATGACAGAAACCTTGACAGGTTGCTGCTGTTATTTCTTTTTAGGGGTTGGCTTGATGACCACCCTCCCTCTCCCTTGAGAGCAAGCCTTATCTGTTTTCTCCCTGTCATGTTGTGGAGCAGAGGCTCTGTAGATTCAGTGCTCCACTGCCCGGACTCCAACTTGGAGACCCATTTTTATCTAGCACGTCTTTGACTGTGCACATACATCACCCACAGCTTAGACTTGGTGGAAGTTTATTTTTAACGCAACTATTAAATGGAATTCATTTGTGGAGGTCAATAAAATGATTACCAGAGTCTACTTTAGTTGGGTAGAAAGGTAACAAACTGTATTTTAGATGCTTTTGTACCATCCCCCTCCACCTCCACTTGCTTTCATCACCCACTTCCCTCCTGTTAGTGAAGCTTTGCTGAAGCCACCTGCTTCCTTTATCCACCTGGGACCCTTATTAGACCCAAGCTTAGCTTTCTTCAGTCGCTCAGACAGGAAAGAGCAGCATTAGGGCAGGAACTACTCTCTTTATTGATTTTACAGTTTTTTTATCTGCCCCTTTGCTCTTTCTCTTGGTCTTTTAAGTAAATAAACACCGGATTTGTCATGTTCGTCCTGGGAGAGGAGAGGAGGGGGTCGATGAAGGGGTAGGGTGTGGTAGAGAGGTCTCTCCTTGGGTCGGCCATGATTAATTCTGCCATCTCATGGATGGAGGGATTTGGGTAGGATTGTTGAAGGGTGCCTGTGGAGCCACAATCTGACCTCCCTCACTCCTGTCCCCCCCCCCCCCCCTCAACACTCCTAGATAGCTCCAGTCCTAAATCACCAGCTGTCAAGTGTGTTGGCAGAACAATGGCGCTGGCTTTTTTGCTCCATCTCAGGCTCCAGGCGACTGGACATGGTTTCCTCCGGTTTCCTCGTTAGTGTGGGTTCGTACCTTCTCTGGCCCTTCCTGGCCCACGAGCCCCCCCAGGACCCATAGGAGACTTGGGGTCAGGTCTAGCCTGATGGTCTGATAAGTTGGTGGAGCTGAGGACCATTGGTGTGAGAAGATAAGGGATTCTTGTTCAACATGTACATAATTTATTCTGGTCGTGACAGAATGAATGATGTGACTGAGGTTTTGACAGATGTGGGTGTAACCGGAATGAAAGTCTAATATAGTGAAATGTAATGGTTATTTTATGTTCATTATTAATATTATTAATACCAATATTAATATTGAACATAAAATAACCATTATATTTTACTATATTAGACTTTCATCCCGGTTACATGGGCAAAAGAGGTGATGAAGGAAGCAAAGGTCAGGGATTACAGAATAAAATTAAAGGCCGAACCAATAATGTATATTAGCAGTATTTCATGTTCTATTTACTTCCGACCCTGGCAGGACCAAGAATGGTCCTACACCAGTTAACAGTAATTGCTAAACTGGGTTTTGGACAACTACTTTATGTGTTTATATGATCATGGCATTTATTAATATATATTTCTTTGCCCAGCCAAAGGGTTCATATAGGGGTTCCCGTGTCCATAAATATGATGAGAAATAGTGTGTTTGCATCTGAAGGAATAGGGTGGTGTTTTTTTCAGCAGTACCTTGAGATACGAGCTGCTTGACATTTGAGATACGAGCCGTCACTCTGTCCATATTTTTGTTCGACATACAAGCAAAATCATTGTTTAACTTATATATAATTAATTATACATAGGTAAAGTATGAATGATAAAAATATGTTTTTTTTTCATAATATTGAAGGTATAGGGATTTTTTTACAAGGCTGGAATGTATTAAAATGATTTTAGTTATTTTAAATGGGGAAACGTTTGACTTTCAAACTCAATCACGGAATGAATTAAACACACACGCACGCACACGCACGCACGCACACACACACACACACACGTATGGCATGCTTTTTAGACTAAAAGTTTAAGTGATTAATCTTTTTAATAATGGACAGGTGAAAATGGTTTTTAGCTGCAACCCTTAATGACATCCACTATGGATATCGATCATCTGTATCTGTCTTTTACATTTTCCCCCTATTGTTTTCTCAGACTTTCTGATTCGCCCTCCGCCTTTTACTGTTTAAAGTCAAGAGCCTTGGGTCAATCTATCAAATCTCCTAACTGCTTGACGATCAATATGTCAGCAGCCCAACACTCCCTCAGCAGTTATGATGATGTCCGTGGTCCTGCGCCCGCCTGGGCTGCTGTTCCCGCTGCTCCGGCGCTCTGAACGGGGGATCGAACCCGGCCTGTCAGGGGGGCTGACGGAAAGCATGAATCACTATTACTGGAGCTGCTGTTTGCTCCCCGGTGCTCAGGAGACATGCGCAAACTCTGATGCACCCTAAGTAGTGTACCAGTCAGGACCACACACACACACACACACACACACACACACACACACACACACGCATGCATGCACACATGCACACACGCACACACCGTTGGTATTTATAAGGTTTTTTCAGCGTATATTGGAATGGAAAGGTTAACTACACACACATAGGCGCACACTTATTCACTTACACACTCACACACCTAAATGTTGACACTTTATCACTCAATTAAGTGGGTATTTGACCCATTACTTCTGGAACCTGATCCAGCCGGCTCACCACCTCTGGACTTGTTAGCCCCCCGGTGTGAGCTCAGTTCAGCGGGCCTGGAAGGGCTCCGGTTACCCCTCTAATCTCATTCGAACGCTATAGCTTCTGCTAGCGGATGCCTGCATGTCCGACAAACAGCCCACACACTAATAGCACCACGCTGTGTGTGAATAGTTTGTGTGTGCATGTGTGTGTGTGTATATGCATGTGTATTCACATACACGCACAAAAACAATTGCTGTATGGATCTGTTACTGAATATCCAGCACAGGACTAGAGAAAATGATGTTGAAAAATGGTTTGCATGTGTGTGTGTGTGTGTGTGCAAATGGTGTGTTTGCGTGTAGAAATAATATTCTAGTTTACAGGATGCAATTTCCTCTTAATATGCCCATCCTAATGTAATTTGGCGTCTATGGAGTGTCTGCGCGCTGGGCCCGGCTGGTGTGTGTTTCTGCTGACTGCTCCTGTTTTGTGTTTATATGGATGAGTGGCTCTCCGGGAGAGCATTATGCATCCTTTTCTGCATTTAAAGATTATGTGCACGGTGGCGGTAGAAGCATTAGACAAACAAGGAAATATGTCTTTGATTAAAATATCTTTTATCTCTTTATTGATTAAAAGGCTTAGTTTGGTAATATAATGTCTCTCTCCCCTCTCCCCTCCCCTCCCCTCCCCTCAGAGTCTTTCTCTGCCTTCTTGTGCTTTGTGTGTGTGTGTGTGTGTGGTTTTTTTTTTTCAGTTCTAGAACTCAGAATAAAAGAAAGTGGATGTTTTACTCATCAACTCCCAAGTTCTATATCCCTCTAGTTTTTATAGCAAATTCAATACTTTATGGATAAATTATATTCTATATCAATCCATTGCTAAATTCCCATTTCTTTACCCTTTTGACATATTTTTCCGCTTCCCTTTCTAAGGACGATAACAAATTAATTATTTGCTGATGAATCAAATGAATGGAATTCAACTTTTTTTCCGCAAGCATGTGCATCTTGTGCAAAACCTTTTCCCCTGAAATCCTTGGTGAACTTTGACTTTTCCTGAGAGGTAACATGTGACGGGTGGGCTGACAAACGTTTATACAGACATGGTGAATGTCATGACTACAATGGATTTTCTCTAGTGGATTCTAGACATGGGGGGGTCAAGCACCTCTCTGTACCTCATTAGTCAGCTCACGAGACAAGCCGGGTGAGAGGCCGGATCGTGTCCTTAACTGTCCCTCTGATCCCCTCACTGCCAGGTTCTTTTGTTCCTCTGCTGATGACAGAGGAAAGTGTGTGTGTGTGTGTGTGTGTGTGTGTGTGTGTGTGTGTGTGTGTTTGTGTCTTGTGTGCTTGATGGGGAGACACTGAGCTGAGGCTGAATGAGAACAGATGGAGATGTGCTCTTTAATTAACCCGACCGAATCACGGGGCTTAAAACAGGCCTCGGTCCGTGAATAACATCCAGCCCATCCAGGATCCGTTGAAGGTGCACCGCTGGTGTGTGTGACTCGTATGTGTGTGAACGGAGTCCGCTGTGGAGTAGCCAGAGCATCGACCATTTCCACCCCCCCACACCATCCTTCTTCCCCCAGAGCAGGGCGTTTTATTTCTCATTAGTGGGAACCAAACTGCTGGGGGATGAAATTTGCTAACAGGAATTAAAAGTGCATTAACACATCTGAGAGATTCATTTCTGCTAATAGTTTTATTAGTGCTCTGACCTTTCAGTTCATTAGAGGACTGCTGGAGGAGGGAGGGAGGGAGAGAAGGCCGGGTAAGAGCGACTTTTGGGCTCAATGTACTTGGGTGAATCTCTGGAAGTGCATGCGCCGTTGCTCACTTGTAAGCCTTTTTTGGATTTGTTGTAAAGTAAAACACTTCCTCTTCATTCATGAGAAGAAATTGTCATATTTTTGCAGCAACTGCTTTGAGACATGCAGAGTTTAACCAGCAGTCAATTACCAGAATTTATAACACAATGTTTTTCAGGTCTGTTAGCGCTTGAGTGTATCACTTATCCAGCCGGGTAATTGTTTGTGAACTGTGTGCTCCCCCTTTGTCTCAAATGATGTGAGAGAATCGAGAAAAGAAGAGCAAGTCTGACATCAATGGCATTTGGTGGTGGGCAAAGGGTCAGAAGAGTTAAGAGTGTTTTGAATATAAAGTCGACCAATCAAGTGTGAGCAGTCAGGAACTGTGTCCTTCCAGATAGACAGTGAGGTAGTGTTTGAATTTACCTCACCAAAGAGGGCAACTAAAAGGAAATTAACGTTGTTTTCTTTCTGCTTTATTGGAAAGCAAGTGAGACAAGTTACAGTGCAATTTGCTTTCCCCTGTTCCCGATAATTAGCACCTTACAGAAATGAAATAACATTGACGAGAAGGTCAATAATCCTGATCTATAGTGAAATTAATCCTGCTATCGACACAACAAGCAAACAATACAATTAAGAGCAGAGGGGGGAAGAGAGACAAGAAAAAAGAAATTACAAGGGGAAGGAACAGGTCTGAGGAATAGGATGTGTTTTATCTCCTGGTTTCACTGTGGAGAAATCCTATGAAGGTTTCTAATTAATTCATCCATTGTTAATGAAGGCAAAGCGAGGAACCGGGGATTACACATGAGGAGAGGAAGCAACACAATTAGAGATACCAGCATAATGATTGTTATTTTAACTTCCTGTAGTTTCTCCCATGTAACTTAGTTGACTTCCTGGGGTTTATTGGTCATTTTAGGATGAATTCATCCTCTTCTGGGTACCATTTTTGCAAAAGGAACCTCCAGAAATGTGCTTAAATAAAAGCTAATTTTAAGTTACCTTCAGTAATTGTTGCAGCAGCTACTGTTTCAGTTTCAAGTCACAAGGCTATGACGTAATATCAAATTCTACACTTTATCAGGAGCAGTTTTTGGTTTATTATACATTTTTCTCACTTTGTGAGTACAGTTAGTTCTCAATTTACGAACATTCAACTTACGAACATTCAGAGATATGCACAAACGTGCACCACCGTATCCGACTATTTTGCATGTATGGGTTTGCATGAAGTAGTTTATTTTAATCTGCCCGTTATATCCAATTCCCCTACCCAAATACTTCCTATATCTTCCTATGTCTTAGTTGCATTACACACACATCCACCAAGAACCATAATGGGATGCTGTGTCCTGCCACTCTAGGAGATGATCCGATGCTCGTGACAGAAGGGGCATGGTGCTGTTTCCAGCTGAGTAATTTTAACTGGTGTTTGGTCCGGCCTGGGGATCCAGAGGGGAACAGAGGCCGAGCATGGTGGGCTGCCGGAAGGTTGGTGAATCTGAGCATCGGAGGGTGAAAAAGGATTGCCTTTCAAGAATTACGAGCCATTAAATCAGAGCCTGGAAATCTCAAGGTTCCCCAAGACTGCTGCACAAGGAATCTGGGCTGGAGAAATATTGTTTATGGTTTAAAAGGCCCGGTGATGGATTTATAAAAGAAACATTCATCATTGCAGGAAAACGGAACAAAACATTCCGGAAATAAATACTCAGTCTATAGGTATACTTGTCACCCAGACAGCACAATAACAAGTGAATTGTGAGGGAGATCCTTCATTTGCTGGCACCTGGCCCCCAAACACTCTGTGTAGGACTGTGTGTGAGAGCTGGAGTATCTGAAGCATCCTATTGCATAATGAAACGAAAAGAATTTCTTTAACCAGAAATACGACTTCAAATTTTCCCCGAAATAAAGTTGAAATATTTTTTATAAATATATTATTCATGCAAATTGTTTTACTGAACATTTATGTAATGCATTTCACGATTTCCCATTGGAACTGCCAAGTAAGTCCTCCAGTAAGCATAGTTAGCAGTATTGATTATGTCTGTCTGACTCGTCCCTGGAATAGGAAAATATGGCTTTAGTGAAG
Source organism: Antennarius maculatus (assembly GCA_013358685.1). Lineage (NCBI taxonomy): Eukaryota > Metazoa > Chordata > Actinopteri > Lophiiformes > Antennariidae > Antennarius > Antennarius maculatus. The sequence goes on from CM023607.1 coordinate 26,278,598, forward strand.
TAGCATTTTACAGGAAGGTGATGTGTTTTGGTCAGTGATGTGACCTTGAGACAGTGTGAAGAATCGATGCTGGGGTCTTAGTGCTGTCTGGTGCAAGAAGTTGTTATGTCCGGTTAACATCCGATAACACCTTATAAGAATCTGTAAAAACGTCGCACAAAATTTCATGTAATAATTCTTCTAGAAATTTAGAAGATGAGAAAAGAAAAAAAAAAAACAAGATTAAAGAGTTTACCTTGCCACTCAAAATGTTGACCAAAAATGGTCCAAGATTAAAAAGTGTATCAAGTTGACATTCTCTCTATATATGTCCAGTAATTCCATTTCCATTGGGTGAGATGCAGGTTACAACCTGGATAAGTCAAGACAAAAGCATTCACATTTAAAGTCACATCTATGAGCAATTTAGAATCACCAATTCAACTTTATTATGTTTTTGGAAGACGGGGAGGAAACAGGAAATGCCCACACAAACAAGGGAGACATGCAAAACTCCAAACCCAGGATATTGTTGCTGTGACGTGACACTGCTAATCACTGGGTGACTATATACCACTCACAAATGTAACCCTCATTATGGCACAGAAAAAGTCAGGAGATCACAAAAGTTTGTAGGATTCATCTTTTGAGATCATGAATAACCGGAAATGTTTTAAAGTCTAGAAATTGTATCAAGGGTTAGATGGCAGATGGTGATTAACTGGATACCAGTTCCTTCCTCCTCTGCTTCCAAGTGTGTAGGAGAACCATTGATGGAAGATCCAATAATATGTCTCTTTTTTTTTCTGTTTTGAGTTTGGTATACCTAGGAGGAGTGCCATGACTCCCCCATTTGTTTGGACTGTCTGGTTCCTACTGGAAAGGACTGGTCTGTGCAGGGAGAGGGAGCGCGTGTTCATACGGCAAGGGTGAAGGACGGGACTCAACGGGAGAATGAATTTATTGTTGAATGTGTTGGTGATGATAGAACAAAATGAGTAATGTCATGTCTATGTGGAGGAACCTCCATGGAACTGTCTGCCCCCTCTTTAAAAAGACTTATTTGGATTGTAATAAGTGATGCCTTTATAATTCCTAATAGAGGGGTCAGTGTTCATTAGAATATGGGTTCCTCCAATAACTGTCAAACCCATCATCAGTTTTGAGTGGTCTTGCACCTTCTCTGTTTCCAACAGACTGGGGATGTTTGCAAATTTACGGGAAGTTTTTGCCAACAAGAGATAACCGAGTTCTGCACACGACGCCCTGCATCAGGCCGTGTGACACTCACTGCTTCTGGTCTACTTTGTTTTGAAACTTTTGATTTTAAGGAAACTTGTCCACCTATTTCTAGTAATCTTTTGATAATGTAGTTTTCAGGAGCTAACATGTCTCACCAACCAGATTAATGCAATCGCAGGTCAAATACAAAACAAAGACCAATGCAGTCAGAAACTGTAACACCCCTGAATTCAAAATGTTACCCTGACCTACTTGCATAGGTCAAAGATCAAAGCTAGTGCTTTGACCTACTAGGGTATAATCATGGGAATCACATGTTTTGGATCCTCCTTCTAAGAGCTATGCTAACCACTATACCACCAAGGCGTTGGTGGTATAGTGGTTAGCATAGCTGCCTTCCAAGCAGTTGACCCGGGTTCGATTCCCGGCCAACGCAATTACATTTAGCTTTATAAAACAGCCACAAAAATTTTGAAATGATGACTTTTTTTAATCAAAAAGTAGACATGTACACTCTTCCTGTGTCTAATTTATTATGTATAAGTTATATAAACAAAGATAAAGTGTGAAAGGAAACGCAAAAGTCCCGAGGAGAGATGAGCTACATCTTTACTCTTTACTTTTATGTACATTGACTGATATTGATGAGGGGGGGGGGGATTTGATCAGAGCCACAGCCTTTTACACACCTGTCCATTTTGGGACAGGTACAGGAAGAATTAAAGTGAAGGACCGGATGACAACGATGGAATGGTGTGACAAGAATAAAAAAGTGAACGACGTCACCTTTTGAACGAGTGCAGCACGTGCTGATGGAGTGATAAGTGTGTAAGGTCTCATGCAAACGCTAAGTCGTATGTATTCACGCGTCTGATTGTCCAGGAAGGCAAGGTACCGACCGTCAGTGGGCAGACGGGTGTATATGTCAGCTGGAGGGGGGGCGGGGAGGGTGTCTGTGTGTGTTTGATGGATGGGCTGGCAGGGCAAGGTCACAGATAAGAGTGCAAACAAACTGGGTAATAAATGAGCAACAGAGGAGCAGTGATGGGGCCAACACCCGGGCTCCTGATGCATGCCGACCAGCGCCGGCGGACATTTGTATTAGAGAAATGAGGAAGCTGTCAATGGGATGAAGAGACAAGGTTCACGCCTTAAGAGGAGAAAAGTCTCGTCCGTTTTGTTTTTCCACTCCCTCGATTTTTTCTCACACACACACACACACACACACACACACACACACACACACACACACACACACACACACACACACACACACACACACACACACAAAAAGCACACAAAAAGCACACTTGCACTGTGAAGTCGGCTCAGTGGGGGGGCTAATCAGGGCGACGTAGGTTGCTAATGTAGGCCATAATGAGTGGAGCTTTCAGTGACACATCACACACCAATAGGACCATTAGGGGACAGCGCCGTGGTGGAGCTGGTGAAGGTACCACACACACACACACACACACACACACACACACACACACACACACACACACACATAGGCAGGTGTAACTCCTGTAGGTCTATGTGGAGCATCCAGATGCAACCAATCACATTAAAGCATTTATACAATCACAAAGTCACCAATTTAACTCTATTTTTAGACAGTTTGTAGCTGTGCACTGGTGATCAAAACTTGAATTAAAACTTCCTTTCTTCTGCTTCTTAAATTCAAATACATTTATTGAACGTTTCGATGTGTGACTGTTCTCCATTATCGTTATTTTTGGTGATTTTACCACTGAATGAAAGGAAAAGAAGGAAGAAGCAGGAAAACTGGTTCTACATGAGAGAACTTTCCAGGACAAACTGCGTTTTTGTGTTTGCTATTTGTTTGTTATTGCGTTTGTCCTAAATCTGGGTGCACAATCCTTCACCACCTTGACGGTCAGTGTTCTCTGTGCCACCCAGGCGCTGTAAGTACAGCCTGGCAAAGCAATGGGGCCAGGCTGCATGTGCTAGCTTTATTTGTCTATTTATTTGTGTGTGTGTGTGTGTGTGTGTGTGCGTATGTGTTTCACAGCACAGGCACCACAGCTGGGGGGGATGAAGAATTTGGGCCTGCACCTGCACGGAAATAATTAATGTGGATGGAGAGGTACTGAAATAAATCAGTGCCTCTCACAGCCTCAACAGGACTTTTCTGTTTAGGGTCAAAATCTTCCCACTCTGCACTGGATTAATCACGCCTGCAGGGCAGCAGGGACACAAGCTGCATTTGTGTGTGTGTGTGTGTGTGTGTGTGTTTGTTTAGTTTGTGTGTCTGGACGTTCACGTGCACCTCCACAGAGAAGCTGTGAGGCTTTTTTTTTTTTTTTTGACATTCCACCTCCATCCTTGGCTTTGTAATTTCTTTGAGGACAAACAAAAACAACAAAAAAAGTCACGATTGTTATAGTTGCATAATTAGCGCTACAGTGATGAATAGGTGAACCTTTTGTTTGCATTTGTCATGCTGCGGTGGCATTGTCGCAGATGTGGGATCCCGTTAAAAAAAAAAAAAAAAAAAAAGTATGAAAAACAGATTTTAGTCAGAAAATGTGCAGATTTTCAATTAAGAATGCAGCATAAAGGAAAATATCACTAAATTTGTGTCACACATCCACAGAGCACCGCTTTTAATTACTATTTTATAAATGAACCTTTAGCTATTTCTACATTTTACAGTGTTCACTTGTCTTTGTTTAGTATTTGATGTTACCCACTAGGTTTGACACTTCTTATTTAAAAGGTTTTCATAAAGTAAAAAAAATCCACCTCAAAACAGAACAATCAAAGTGACACCTTTAGATCGCTCGTGTTGTACAACCAGCAAATCCAAGATACAAACACTCTCTATTTAAACCAATAAAGACTGAAATGATTAATCAATTACCAGAATAGCTGGTAGGTAATCTTATTTCAATCGACTATCAGATTAAACGACTCATCCTGGCTACAGCCTAAAGAAGGCTTGAAATGGGCTCCTCAAAATGTGTGGCTCATCTTCATTTCCTGGTTTTTAACTGAGGCCCAATTGAATTTGTAATTGAATAACTTGCATTAAGGCCTCTCTGGTTGAGCTATCCCCCAGTCGGCTGAACGCTTATCTCCACCTCTCGCTGCAATCTCCTAACAGCAGGTTGGGCTGTTGTAGTCCGGTGCAGATCTACCGTATGTCCTACTCTGTCCACTCCTATCTCCCAGACTGATAGCCTCTGATTGATCTCATCACTCCACTCATCTATTATTCATGCTACCTTTCATGTCCTGATAGAGGGAAGGACAGAAACTGGAAAGGAGACACTACCTGTTTGCTGTTTGGCTTGAAGGCAGAAAAAACGGGGCCTACTCTCTATTAGGAAGTTGTCTTTTTTATTTTATTTTATTGCCTTCTGACTCATCCATCCCTAAACATGTGTTACCATAGATCCCCCCCCCCCAACCTGATTGATCTGCGTAATAGAATGGAATAGCTTTTGGAATTGCCGCCCCATGGGTCTACACAAAGATGGGGCACATAGGGGACACAGAGGCATGTACTTTCAGCTGTTTGGTGAGGAAATTAATGGTGCATTTTTTATTTTTATAATGTGATTTAATGATGCAATTCGTCTAATAAAAAGAACATTTTTTAACATTTACACATTCATTTATACATTCCCTTCTTCGCAGAGGGGAAACCCAGTGGGCCAATGCAAACATCTCACTCCTCTCACCCATTCAGAGCGCTGCAGGCCTTTTTTATTGCATTGTGATGGATGATTTCAGTTTGGCATTTTTCACCACCGTGCAACATCCGAATACAAACCCCCCACCCCAACCCACCCCGCCCCTCCCCGTCTGAGCGCGAAAGAGGCCATCCTATATTCACAAAGCCGACATCTAATGCATATTGAGTGTGTTTTGTAAAGGATCATTTGATTGTCTTGTAAATGAAGCCTCGCCTCTCAGCTGCTAATTTAGCCATCTTCCATCTCATTAGAGAGGAGGAAGAGAACAAACGACTGAGGCATTCTGAGAAATTAACCCATCTTTGAATTCAAACAGCCGTCACAGCTGCTGAAGTCACAACAGTTTGAATAACATCAGATTCTAGGGAGGCATAAAATGGTTTTCTATAACGCAAGAAAGTTTGTGGGATGAAAAAGACAAACTTCCCTTAGAGTGCCTTTTTTTTTTTTTTAAACTCCTTTCCTTCTCATCCTTCATGTACACCCCCCTCCCCACACCCCACCTTCCCAGCCTTTGTCCCTTTATCTCTTTAGACGATGTGCAAGTGTATCTGGTTTCCTGAAGCATTTAGCACCTTAGCCACAAAACCCAGACAGGAAGCCCACTCTATTTGCCGTGTATCAGTGGGTCTGAGCGAAGCTCCCCTTACCTCCACCTCCTGTCCGACTGCAGTCGGCTCAGCACAAACGCCTGACAGTCAGTTAAATCTGCAAATGTGCAGAAGGATTTTTTTTTTTTCCTGTGACATTTAGCATTGTGAATATAATTTTACCAAGCGTGCAGGCTTAATCAGCACTAAGACCTTAAAAAGTAAAAGGAAAAAAATGCATCCTTTGCATGCAGACACTTCCAGGAACGGACTTTAGCTTTCGATCTTGCTGTCTTTTACTGGAAAAGATGGTCATAAAGGTTAAGAATCCAAGATGGATGGAGTCACGGTTACACAGAAAGACCCACAAAAGCTGGACACTGTAGAAATTGAGAGAAATAAGACTTTATAAGAGTAAAGAGAGACAAGAGATTATAGGTTTGTCTTTATTCGTTGTAGAGTGTAAATCCAGGTTTGTGGGTACCTGCATGTTATGTATGTCTCCACCTGTGTGTGTGTGAGTGTAAGGGTGGATAATGTCATAGAGGTGTACATGAAAATATATCTGTAGGAGGCATGTGTGTGTGTGTGTGTGTGTGTGTGTGTGACAGTAGGAATAAGTGCCTGAGGTGACGCCTTTTGAAAGGCACTTCAGAAATTAAAGCAGCGCCACTGTTCTGTAATGGGGCTTAAATGATCCAGAAAACACAAAATATATTGGGCATTTAGCGAGACACACAGCACACGCACCCTAATTTTACCCCCAGCTTCACCGACATGCGAGCCCCCGACATACCGGATAGAAACCATAAGCATACGTAGACACACGCGCTCATTTTCCACCCGTTTGGTGTAATTATTTATTCACTTTTCTCTCATTAGATGTGATGTGTGTACTTTCTTGTTAAACATCTTCTTTCTTTTAGGGGTTAGGGGTCACCACCACAGGTCTTTCCATTCACATTCTTTGTTTGGCACGGGTTTCACTCCTCTTGACGCAAAAACCCTCCCCGTTTATCCAGGCTTGGGACCGGAACCAAGACTAACACTGGCTTGTGCAGCCCCCCGTGGTTGAGTTCATAACTTAAGCGTCTCCATAACTGCTTTGTAACATGTTCTCTACTAATGCATACGAGCATAATAACTATAATTACAATGAAATGACTGGTTCTAAATTAAATTATCTTTAATGAAACATTCTAATGTAAAACGGTTTTTTCCCGGTCCTTATAATAAAATTGTACAGTTAGTATTATCTACATTACGAAATATTCATTTATAATTTAACGGTGGTCTTGTGTGAGCAGTTATGGAGCAAACCACCTACTTTAAATCAGAAATTTTACCTTCCCCATACCTTTAACTGCAGAAAGCAGAGAAGTAGTCACTTTCCTCCTCATTGCCTGTGAATGTCCTTTGTGGTTTAGCCATACATTAATAATGTAAAGGTAATGATCTCCAGACTAAAGGCCCTGTCCCGTCTTGTCTGCCCCCCACCCCCACCCCCCATCCCCACCCTCTCTCTCTTGCTCACTCCATCCTTCCTCCACGTCTGTCTGCAGAAAAAGATGGTTGGGAAAGAAGCAAGAGTCATTGTTGGCCGAAGAGGGTGAGTTAAAGAAAACCAAGGAATTCCTGGCACCGCTGTAGAAACAACACCGGCACCGTTTTGCCTCATTGATTACTGGAGGAAAAGGGGAAAAGGAAGCAAAGGATCATTCTGAGAAAACATCTCGTCTCTGCTTTTCCCCTTCTCCTTCCCCTTTGCTGAAGTTTTGTCAAACAGAATGATGGATTAGTAACTTGCACTGTGGCCTCCGTCGTCCTCTCCTCTTCCTCTCTCCTTATCCTCCTCTTCCTCACACACACACACACACACACACACACACACACACACACACACACACACACACACACACACACACACACACACACACACACACACGTACTCAGACGTACAGTGTTAGCCGGTGATGGATGGGGCGCTGGCAGTGTGGCAGTAATAGCAGACACCCAGGACTACACTACCACTCATTCATTTGTCTCTGTATTCACATCTTTATTTACACGTCTTTCCCCGTACCAACATCTAAATATAGACGTACGTAATGAAAAGTCGAGCTTTCCTTACACGGCGTGTGAAAAACAAAGGCCCTTGTCTCAACTTAAACGTGTATTGGCCTCACCATTTCTCACTCTCTCCCTCTGTCTCTTTTACTTGACCTATCTCTATCCCCAGTGTATTTCTTTTTCCCCAACCAACAAGTCAAGGCGGATGACCGCCCTCCAGAGCCTGGGTCCTGCCCGGAGTTTCTTCCTCAATGAGGGAGTTTTCCCCCCCCCCGCCACCGTCATTTCTATCTGTCTCTATCTGTTTTTAATGATATAGTTGTTAAAAGTTCCCACTCAACTGGATAATCAAAATATTCTCATGTAACCTGATTTTATATAGATCTTGTGTATTGTTTGATTTGTTCGCTAAAATCCATCTTTCGGCGCAGATGTCTGGCCGTCCTTTAAATTCATGCGTTGAAGAACGTCAAAAACAGGCAGGAATGACGGACAGCGGACCGCTTACACGACATTACACATTATTAATCATGTTCACATCGTCTGAGTGGGGGGTGGGGGTGGGGGGGAGAGAAGAGGAGAAACTGCACAAAAATGAGATGGAGCGAAAGGAGGAGGAAGATGAAGAAAGAGGAGGAGGAGGAGGAGCAGGAAGGGGGGTGGCGGAGGCAAAAGAGGAGGGTTAGAAAGCCACAAATAACTACCATAAATCATCAAGCAGTCAACACTTTCACATGTTAGGATGGCCTGTTATTGGCAGCAGCCTGGGATCTGTGTGTGTATCCGGTGTGTGTGTGTGTGTGTGTTTGCGCCGTGTTGCCCATTGCGGACTTCTCTCCCTTTCTCACCGTCTTCGCTTCTCCTTAAACTGACGGCATAAACAACAACAGTTGAGAAATCACCCTCGTCAGCAGGAAGATGGCAGGTGTGTTAACTCCCCCAGTACCAAATTAGGATGTGCAAGATTGCAGAAAACGCCTCGGCTCTCATATCTCCCATTTTTAATCACAAACATTTTCACACGAGCCTGGATGAAAACACATTATTAGGTTTTAGCCAAGGGTTTGCTTTGGATGCCGGACAAGACTTCTGATCACACTCAGTCCTCCAAAACAGGATCTGGGATCTCTGCCTGCTGTTCTGAGAAAAAGTCAAGGTCGGCCTTCAACTGTAACCTACCGATTAATAGAAATGGCGTTTCCCCCTAAAAATAAGCAAACGTGTTGGAAGTGCATATTAAATAATTCACATTTAACCCACCAGGATTGAACAAAGGAAAACTGTAAGTGATGGCTTATGAAAAGTTATATAAAACAGAAACACATAATGTCGATTTATAAGTTTTTGCCTTCCTTGAATCAAAAGTTTCTCCTCAGTTTCTCATCTTTCAGAACGTTGGGATCTCAGATGAAACAAACTTAATAACATTTATATAGTTACACATAGTTATTTAGTTATAATATATACTTTACATGTGTTCTCTTCTCAAAAACATGTTCCATGTTGAACGTTGTGACCCTGTAGATTATAAAAACCAACACTAGGGGGTGCTCAAGGTTTGTCCAGCCAACTGTTGAGGCCTCATCCAGCTGGCAGCTCTCAGGCGTGTGTAAGTGTGTTTGTGTGTCTGTCTCTGTGTGTGAATGCATGTGAGAGTGTAATGCACTTGCAGTTAGGGGGGGGGGGGGCGGCGTTCCAATTTGAAGCCAGTTTTCCATCTACCCATTACAACCACACCACATCCTGCCGCAAGACCTTTTTTTTTTTATCATTAACTCCGTGTCTCTATTAATATCTGCGAAGGGTCAGAGGTCAAGTTGTTAGTTACAAAAGATTGCATGATAATAAAGTTAATAGATGAATGTTTCTCACTATCCCGGTCCATCACTTCATGTCTAGTTACTTAGTGTCATTGGATGTGAGCAAACCTGCTGAGTGGACATCAGTGAAAGCACTAATTGGATGTTTGATAGATATTACTTTTAGTCTTGCCTCAGGAAGTTTCAGAATTAGCAACATGTACCAGTTCTGTCTGTACTTGTGAACGTTTTGCCCTCGTTGCTTTCGTCCCCCACACACCAGTTCAGAAGCTTTGAAGGGAGTCTTTTCAGTTCCAACATAGTAAAATCAGCGTGTAAAAAAAAATCCTGACTTTAAACCTATAAACGCTCTCTTGTCCATGTTGGAGTCATTACCAGTATTAGGTCACAGACACTCATGTAATCATGCAGGCTTTGACAGAAATGTACTGTGACTTAGCTTCATGTTTGCTCAGAAGCCCAGTTTGATGTTGTACCACACAGTTTAGATGCTGTGTTCCTTTTTATGGAATTTTCCATCTTAGTGGGATGTAATGGATTCAATTTACTTATATTAAGACCCTTTTGTTGACCCTGAGGTTTATTGTTTGCCTGTGGTTAAAAAATAAACATATTAGAATGAGTCTCAGTTATATATATATCTTTTCCAAAAAGCTACAAAGCTACAAAATAATGATTGACATCTGCTTTGTTTTGAGGTATTGGTTTGTCTGAGTTTGTGGTCAGACAGTGAGGCTGGAAGAAACAGGGCATTATGGGGGAAAATTGTCAAGAGTGGTGTGGTACTGGGAAGCAGATTCACTCACTCAACACGCATACATTCTATTTATGACAGGAGTTTGAGCAAATTTGTGGTACCTTAAAAAAATGCACTATTTTTTGCTTGTCATGGAATTTGCTCAATATTTTTATAGATAAATTCCTCCATTAATATTTATTTCCATAAACATGTTTTTGATAAGAAATCAAAAATCTCAACAACAGAAAATAAGGCACCTTATGTATATTTATCATAGATTTTTCACGTAGACTTTAATTTTTAGTTTATTTACTCACACATGACAATGACAGCTCAAGGTTTCTTACTCAAACCACAATAAATGCAATATTTATACAATCTTCTACCCATCTCTGATTTGTCTTTTTTCCTCTTGGACTTCATCAATTTCTGCTTCTCAGAAAATATTCACAGAAAAAAAAGACAACGTCAGCCTTCCAGATGTGAACGCATTTCTGTGACAGGTCATCCCAGACATAGATGTCATGGAGATACATGCATCTGTTCATCGTCAACCTGTAGGGATGATGATGACCCATGATGCACCTGACTTCCTCTTCTCTTCTCTTCTCTTCTCTTCTCTTCTCTTCTCTTCTCTTCTCTTCTCTTCTCTTCTCTTCTCTTCTCTTCTCTTCTCTTCTCTTCTCTTCTCTTCTCTTCTCTTCTCTTCTCTTCTCTTCTCTTCTCTTCTCTTCTCTTCTCTTCTACCCCTCCATTGAACAATGGGGGGGGGGGGCATCACACACGGCCAGATTATTCACCGCGCACCGTTATTGAATATGTGACTAACACACTCAGAATCGCTCTGGGAAATCAGATTAAAAAATGAATTATTTATAAGGACATGGAATGCTGGTGTGATGGGGTGGAGAGCGGAAGAATACACCTACAATATACTCTAAACAACGTTACAAGTTTGATCATGACACTTCCCTCTGTAGTTATTCATTTTTATAATCCTCACAAATGTTCTGCTTTATATCCTGATATTGAAAATACAATTCATGGTAAAATTACATGGTAAAAGTGTTTTATTATTTTTGTTTAATGACGTTACGTACATCGTCTCTGCCTTTCCACACAGTACAAACTAAAAGACAGTTTGATATATTTCCATGAAGCCATAAAGGCTCATATCAATTCAGGAAATCCACTTTTGTTGCTATTTATATGTAAACTCTCCCTGAGGTGTGGATCTCCCTTGATATATTAAAATATAACATAATATGAAGATTCTAAAATTATGCATGGGGTTAAAATAAAAATAAAATTCTATTATGAATTCATTTTGGAATATATACGAAGGAATTAAAGTATTTTCTTTTAATATAATAATTCTTCTAACTTATATTTCACTGAATAAGGATGAATATATATATAAAAAAATGTGGTTTAGAAAACTTATTGAATTTACTCCATTAGTTATTTCATAAAAAATGAAAAATATATATTCAAAAATTATTAATTGGAATCCTATGATGATAAGAAGATGACAATCTTCCTCAGCTCAAAACAAACAAATACATGAAGAACAATTATTTATTATGTGTCAGCATCATCACTGCACTGGCCTTTATTGTGAGTGTGTTCCCAAATACCAAGGTCAAAATGTGCATCATCAGTCTTTCTGTGTGTGTGTGTTTCCATATGTCTGTGTGTATGTTTTACATGAACACACAATGTCCTTCAAACGTTGAACTGTCCTTGTTAATTTTTTAGATTCTTCTCATTTATTCCTGATGCAAACTCGCTTTCAGTGCCTCCGTCAAACCTGACTGATTTTTCTGCAGATGTCTGCTGATCGGTTCTAATTAGTCTCGCATCAGTTTTCCTGTTTTCTGTTTGAGCTACGCTTCCGTCAACTTCACCGGTCCTGCAGCTTCGACACTCCTTCTTCTGCGTCCGAAACAGATCCTAAACATTTGAGTGTCTTGAGCAGAAATGACTTCTATTGTTATTCACTGTCTTAGTTTCCCGTCACTCTCTCCTTCTGGTCTTTTACACAAGCAACCAAAGCCAAAGTGTCACGGAAAAGTGTTCAGGTGTGTGGAGATGTGCCAGAGTGATCCACGCTGATCAGACTTATCCGATCCTTTGCTTCAGCGCTACAGCCAGAAATATTCCGTTCATCAGCCGCCTGCTTCTCCAGTCTGTCATTTCATACCTGTCTCCTCTTCTTACTTTCTACATTTTTGGCCCACCTGCTATTCGTACATTCCCACACACACACACACACACACACACACACACACACACGTTAAGTTCCCGGCCTCCCGAACCAGGTGTGTTGCTTGTGTCATGCAAAGCCGTCACAGGTGAACGTGTGAGAACGAGGTCACGTCAACACCTCTAACCCCTCTGACACACCTTTCCCCCTCTTTCTCAAGGGCCAAAACACACATTTGGCACACCCTGGGGGAATGCTGGGGAGTTTCCACTATGAGCGCATGCAGAGATGAATTGGAGAAATAATTCACATCTGGAAATAACCCTCTCCGTAGCGGATTTCTGTCTTCTGGCCTTTCTCAAAAGACTATTTTAGGTGCGATCGGGTTAGTGGTTTAACTTTTAAAATCCCTGAAAAATGTGTGCGCGCTGTCAGAATTCAACAGAATTTCATTCTTCAAATTTTGAAGCGACACACCAAGTAGTCAATTTAATACACCAGTATTTTAACAGTTGGTTTGTCATAGAGCTGCACTTTTTATGCATTTTTTATGTGTTCTATTTCCAAACCGGCGGACGAGCTGGATGCAGTGGATTTGAAGTGAAAAAGATCTGTGAGCGCTTGTGGACTTCTCCCCCACAGGGGCCGTCAAGGAGCACATTGGAGCCCACCCAGAACCCAGATACAACGCCTACATCAGAGCTCAGGGCTCATATTCAGCCGTGATCTCCATAACCATAGGTGTGTGATGCGGAGTGGAAGTGAGAGGGGGGAAAAGATGGGAAGGATGAAGGAGTTCTCGCATCAGCAGAAAGTTGTTTTTCTGTGGCCTGGAGATTCTATTTCTAAATGGGGGTGTGGGAGGGAAAGGAGGGGAGACTTGAAGTGGTCCACAGCCTGGAGAAACGAAGGCAGGCTGAAGGGAGGGGGGTGTTTGGAGGGTAGGATGCATGAATTTGTCCTGTTTTTGGATTTGATTGAGTATTGAATGCGTGTGCGTGTTAATGTGCAATCGAAGGGTGTTTTTATGTGCTGAAATGCAATACCGTACTTGCATTCCAGGAAATGCACTTTCTAGCAAGGAAAATGAACCATAAATAACCAGGGGTTTGTCTATATGGGGTAATGGGGGCGCTTTGCTCTCTTATCAGAAAGCCTCTTCAGCCCTAAATGCAATTTTTCATACTATTACAGTAAATATAGTCTTCCTTCATATATTTTTTTCGGTAAAAATACCAAAGTAATGCTTGTAAATAATGTCTTCACTCATTAAAATGTCAGGATTAGGGCCAAAAACATGATCTATGTATAAAATATAGGATTTTTGATGGCCTTAATAATAAACAGGTTTGATATTCTGCAGTTTCTTCTTAGTCGTCATCATCATCTTCCTCTAGTTTCTAATTTTCCCGCTGTTCATCAGTCCGTAACACCGTCTGCTTCTGTCACACGTCTTTGTGAGATGTCGTAAAAACTTACAGTCGGGATCGGCTGACTTGCTGTCCTGGTGAACTTTCACTCGCAGCACAAAGTGCGAGAAATGCTCAGCGCTGACCGGGTTTGGAGGAGATTAGTATTTTTTTTTCTGCCGTCCCAAAGCTGATAAAAGTTGAACTAAACATCTAAAGATCAGTTGTACAAAAATCACAAGAAGAGGCGATAATTTCACTCTCACCCCAAATGTTCAAATCTCTGTGTTTCACCGCGACGCTCCAAAAAAACCCCCCCCAAAAACTCCGATAATAACAAACTGCATGTGTTTTGTGAAGCTTTTTGCATTTTTTTTCATATCACATATCCATTTATTACAAATTTAAAAAAAAGTTATCACAAATGTAAAAAGATTTCACAATGTCAGTTTGTTTTCTGTACAAGCCTAATTTGAAGTGGATCCATGAGGATACCTTGTTGTGTGGGCACAAATATGTCCAAGTATGCCAGTGTTTCTGCCTGTGTGTGTGTGTGTGTGTGTGTGTGTGTGTGTGTGTGTGTGTGTTTGTGTGCGTGTGGCTGTGGTATTAATCTTCTTTGTCAGTGGGGTCCAGATGCAGGGGCCCTTCCAGCAGCACAAGCCCAGACTCAGCAGTCTGCATTGGGCTCTGTGAAGTAGGCATGGGGTGTAAGTAGGAGTTTTTTGAGGGGGATGGGGGGGGGTGGATGCCGCTGGTTGTGTTACAAAAGCGGAGGTGGGGGGGGGGTTCTGAACGAGAGGGCAAGGGGGACAACACACAGCAGATTAGCTAATGATATTAGCCCGAGAAGACCCTCAGGTAAAACCCAGTGGTCGCAATTAGTGGAGTTTCTCTGAGGTTACCCTGTGGCCTGTACACACACACACACACACACACACACACACACACACACACACACACACACACACACACACACACACACACACACACACACACACACACACACACGCTTATACCCACTAGTTTGCGTCTCACACACATTAAACAGCACCTGCATTAAGTTCTGACGCTCGCCTCCCTCCACATTAAATTATAACCCCTCTCCTCTCCCACTTCCTGTATTATCTGCCCAATCTGCCCTCTTCTCCTTCTCCCCATTAACACCGTTCACCAGGACCCCCCCCCCCTCGCTGCTGGCCCGCTGTGAGAACAGACAAACTAACATGTTTGCACCACAGGAAACAAACACAGACAATCACTCATTGAGAGTAATAGCGAGACCCACCTGAACAACCACACAATCTACACACACACACACACACACACACACACACATACATGCAGAATCTACAATCTCAAAGCGGTGGGGGAGCCGAGATGGACGTAACAAGCTGACAAACCTCTTTCTCATGCTAAGTTGCCAGGACAGCACTGAGAGGAAAGGTGTCGGTGTCTTCCGGCGATGAAAAGATATTAATGTTTGAACAAAACCGAGTTGATTTCAGGTGCACTCAGTAACGATGATGCCCAGATTTCACGCTGATGTTAAAGCTCGTAATCTACGAAAATCCACTAGGAACGTGACTGACTCCACCTGATTCCACCTTAGTAATGATGGCTCTAAATTAAATAAATAGTTTTCTTGGATTTTCAAACAGTGAATGGATAAAAGACGTGTCTAGAGTCGACTGGCAGACGAATGAAAAATGTCTTTTTTCTGGTTTTTATTAGTCAAATTTATTTTTAATTCATCTTTGAGTTGAGATGTTGAAGGAAAAAAACATCACCTGTGGGATTTTGGGTATTTCTCTCTCTCTCTCTCTTTTCTTTTTTTTTTGGAAAGAAAATTTAACAACTAAATGATTAACCAGTACCAGTATTTCACCACTTCTGGCCCAGTTTGGTGAACATCCAGGTGTCTGTTTCCTCCAGCTCTTTGCACAGGACAGAGATGGTTTATGTTACCTGAGGTAAAGTCATCTGCAAAAGTCAACACACACACAGTTCTTGAGGTAGACCTCCACTACGACGTCACAAAGACTTAAATTCACGACTTGGCTGTCCTGTGACAAGCTGATGAATTGCAAGTGCTTTCAAAACCATCTTTAAAAAATTTTTTTTTTTTTGCTCTGACTCTTTCCTGTCTTTCTGGCTCCAAAAAAAAAGTCTCTCTTTATTGTCCTCAGTCTTATAATTCTTGGATTCCTTCCACAGGCTAAACTGTTTTTTGATTGGATGAAATTAAAAAAAAAAAAAAAAAAAAAAAAATTCATTGGAATAATAAAGACGGTTAAACGACCAGTCTTTACATTGCATGTGTGCATGAAGAGAGAGAGAGAGAGAGAGAGATGCTTTGAAAAAGTCTTTCTAGGCTTGTCAGCTCTGTCCGGTCTTTCATATGGCCTTCCTTATTATAATGCTACTTATCCAAAAGGCCATCAGGCTGAATGATTAATTTAGGTACCGTATCCCTAGAAGATGATGGCTTCCCTCCTCTTGCTCCCTCCATCTGCAGGAGATTAAACTGAGACCAGCTCGACTTTTCTCTCTCCTTCTGTCCATCACAGTGAAAAATAACCTTTTAGTCTTCTTCCTTAATCGCACTGGCCGCAGAGCAATCAGACAGGAAATAATGGCTCGGCGTCTGGCTGTGAAGGCTCTCCACTACAATACCTCAAGACTGGATTGAGGTGAGAATGGGAAGCGTTCGCATTAAATGATTCCTTGTAAGTGTCATCTCTCTAGAAATAAAACTATTACGTTGTCAAATCGCAGTGAAAATACATTTATAATGTTCAGCTTCTTCATAGGGACGCCTTTCTCTCTACTCAATTTTCTCTTGCTTTTTCACTCCGGATTTTTTCCCCATCGTGTCTTCATTTATCATTTACTTCTTTTTTTTTATCTGTTGGTTTTTGTAAAAAAAAAAAAAAAAAAAAAAAAAAAAAAAAGTTTATCCCAGTTTAAAACAAGATTGAATTTTTTTTATGAGTGAGTCTAGAAGGGTAAAGTTTTAATCCACTGAAAATTGTTTCAAAGTTCTTTCATTTATGCTGCTCTCTTCTTTACAAACCAACACTCCTTTCTTCTCCATCTACCTTTTTCCACTCCTCTCTCTGTTCCTGTACACTTTTTGATTTGGTGTAAATTAATTGCTCCTCATATGGGGGACGGCACACGATTAGTCTCAATCCTGATAATGGCGTGTGGCTTGGCCACAGGGAATACACTGCCAATTTGCTCAGGGCGCATCTGCCAAATGATTGGTGTTTACCCACCACATCCCCCCCCCATCCCCCCACCAGAGAAACGTTTGTCACAACGCCACTTCTAAGATCTCAATAACAGAGACGTCACCAAAGACGCACACGTGGAATAAAAAAAAACTGAGGCGACTGACTTCATGCATATGTTTTTTTAATCTTCCTAATTTTCACATGATCACATATTCCCCCCTTCCCCAAACAGTTTACCCCCCCCCCCCTCTGCATCCCACCTGCCTTCTCCTCTCAACCCCCCCCCCCACCTTCCTTCATCCCTCCTCCCTGACACAGTGCGCCTTCTCCGCTGTCCCATTAATCACCCCTCTCTAATTAACAGGCCCACTGTTCCAAATCTTCCCAGTGCTCCCACTCCACATTTGGCCCTGGCCCCCGCCGCCCAGCAGGCGTGCAGAGGCGTGCAGTGCATGCCAACACACACACACACACACACACACACACACACACACACACACACACACACACACACACACACACACACACACACACACACACACCGCTGGAGTGCAAGCTGGCAACGCCGGCCGCTGCAGAATTACGCTTGCAGGAGCAAATTTCAAATAATATGAGTGGAGTTTTTGTTGTTAAAATTGCGTTTAAGTGAGGAGGAGGAGGATTAGCACGAGTGTGAAAAGTTGGTTTACTTTCTTCGGACCCCCCCCCCCCGCCCCTCTACTCATCCTCCTTATATGCATTCATTCATCACCCCATCAACCCCTTCTCCCTTGTAATAACTCATGCATTCAACCCTCTCCTCACCCACTGCTTATCCCCCCCCCCAACCCTTCACCGCTTTCATTTTTACAACTGTCCTCACCCATCCTCCTGCCTCACCGTATCCTTATCCTCCCCCTACCCCCTTTTTAGCCAGGGTGGCCCAGCAATGCACTAACGCCATCTGCCAGCACAGTATGCCCCAAGCCTCATGTCTCTACACACACACACACACACACACACACACACACACACACACACACACACACACACACACACACACACACACGCACGCACCCACGCAGCTTGGCAAGGACAACTTTGTCACAGGATATACCTATATCAACCCTTCTGCCATGAGATCACCATAGTCTCACACACTGTGTAATGCACACACACACACACACACACACACACACACACACACACACACACACACACACACACACACACACACACACACACACACACACACACACACACACACACACACACACACACACACACACACACACACACACACACACACACACACACACACAGCCATGATTAGTCACATGCTTCATCTGTCTCCCAACAGGGGGAGCAGGGGAGCATCTTCCGGAGCCAAGACAGGAGTCTGAAACTAGACAGAATCATCACAACGGTCACATATTGCCTCATCATAGACAAACACAGGAACGATGACCACATGGGTGTGTGTGTGTGTGTGTGTGTGTGTGTTCCAAATGACTGCAAGTGTGGCGTAAGAAAAAGGCAAAGCAAAAACCAGCAATTACATGCAAATGCACATTTTTTGAGGTAATGATCTTTGCCTTTTTTTTTTTTTTTTTTTTTGAGGCCTGTTGAAATATTGCAAAACCTTACAAAGTGAAAATTGTTTCAGTTTGTGGTACTGAGATCTCATATACAGGAAAAAGCAGAAGTATTGGAGTAATGCATTTTGTAAGAAAGTGTGGATAGATGCAATAAAGTTTACACTGACAATGCATCAAATATAAATCCATTAAGATTTTATTGTTTGCATGTTGATTTTTTTTTTTTCCCCCATTTGTTTGTTTGCTTACAATTCAAAACACGGATGATGCGTAATTTCTTAGATTAATGGTTAAAAAGTAAAAGTGGGTTAAAAGACATGGAGGAAAGTAATGTAACATGTTTCACCATCGGTTATATATATAATTCATTAAATCCATTTTAATCCTCTCCCTCCTGTTGACATTGAACAAGACAGAAACAGAATTGATGGGAAATGCAGCAATTAGCAAATGAGCTCTCGGATGTGTTGCCTTGTTTGGTGCTGCGTCGGTCGTCGTGCTTGGGGGGGTGGCAGTATGAGTGCGTGCATATGTGGAACGGGGGTGTGAGAGGTGGGTACGGCGTACATGTGCATGTGTGTGAACGTGGTGTGCTGCCAGGTGCGAGTGGGGGTCTGTGGCAGTATATTTATTAGCGGCTGTCAGGGAGGTGACACTTTGATGAATGGTGCAGAGTAATCAGGGCTGGGCTGTGACAGGCTGCACTCACAGCCTTCTACCTGCCAAACAGCCCAATCACACATACTTGCACACACCCACAGGATGTGCACATGCACACTTATGCATAGACACACAACAGATTTACACTACTGTATATGCACGTGCAGAAACACGGCCTCCTGTAAATATTCCCCTTCCTGCAGATGAACTACGTGATCAAACTCCCTTCATCCTCGCTTCTTTAGCCTCTCTTCCTCGATTCAAACACCTCTCTTACATCTCGGTTTCTTCTGCCACAGCATTGTAATTTCACACAACCCATGAAACCGTGCGGCAGATTTTCATAAAGATGAATGAAAAGTATCGGCAGAATTAATTTGAGGCGTAATGACAAAAAGATCACAAATATATACAACATTTTCTGCAATAAGGTGCACCTAAAAGACTTTAATTTTCTCAAAACCAACAGTGCACGCACCTTATAATCCAGTGGGCCTTATTTATGAAAAAAGTTTTGAAATATGCCATTCATTGAGGGTGCGCCTTATAGTCCAGTGCGCCTTATAGTGCGGAATAAAAAACTATACATGTTGTTTTTTTAAATTACTGCAGAGAGTGAAGGTCTCGTCTCTCTTTTGTCGTTCCACAGATCCCAATTCTGTGACTTTTCTCGTATTAGTTGATTGTTGCTGACAAACTCATACTTTCCCCAATAGGATCGGATTAATGTTTGGTGTGATGAATGGGAGAATTCAGGCAATTTAGTAAATCCTTACAAAAGTTTTCCATTTTTGACACTGGCTCGATTCTATCCCCGTCTCTGTCACACGTGTAATTCTATCTGTAGTTCCATGCAGATAATATCAAATTAAAATTGTCCAAACAACTGAAAAATCAAGCAACTGTTACACGCTGTCCAAGTAAAGAGACCACAGCAAATATTGTATTACAGCTCAAACACAAAATGGAAATCATTACTTCTCAGTGAGCCTCTAATGCTTCCAAACCAGCAGGCAATGGGAGGTTGTAATCAAATAATTTCACTGAGGTTTGGGTTTCCAAACAGTTTTCCAGTGATTCTATCGACAGACCACAGTCTGGCCCTTAATAAAGAAGAAATGAAGGTGGGGGGGAGGATGGAGAAAACAGAAGGGGAGACCTGGGAGGAAAATGACTGGAGGAGAAACTCGAACAGAGAGAATAGACAGAAGAATAGAGGAGATGAGAAAAAAGAAGAAGAGTGGTGGGGTGTGTGTGTGTGTGTGTGTGTGTCAGTTGCACTTTTTTTTTTTTCTCTATTCCCACAGTGAAGCTTGGCCAAAGCTGTTTGTGTGGGACCTGCTTACATTAGATCTATTTGAGGGTCTTTGGTTAAACCTCAGAGGCCCTGGCTTGATAGCACCATCCCTCCCCTCCATCAGCTTTTCCTCTCCATGCAAAAAGAAAAAAAAAAACATCCTTCCCAAAAAATTTTTAAGTCCTGAAATTGCATTCTGCCGGTGCCAAGTGCGGGTATAATTTTCCCCTAGAATCAAGTATAATTTTCTTAATAGTACAGAGATCAGATTAAATTACAAATGTACACAAAAAAATATCCTAAAACACAGGGTTTCAATGTCATTATCGCAACCTATTAACAGATTTAAGAAAATTCCTAAATGATCCTAAATGTCATGTTAGGACTGACATTTTTAAAAATCATGCTTTCAGACTGTTCCAGTTCATCAGCGGCGACTGGAATGAGCGAAACGCACACAAATAAACACGAAAAGAGTTAAACGAGCATCCCCTAATAATTGATGGGCTGAATGAATGGAGTGGAAGAAAGGATCACTCTTCCTCCCTTCCTTCCCCTCTCCTCTCCTCGTCTTCCTCAGATGAGGATTCTCTGCCAGGTTGAGTGAACATTGACGGAGTAACACTTATTCTTTCTGTCACACCAATGGAAATCAATTGGGCGGTAATTGCAGTATTTGACCCCCTCTGCTGTCTCCTGCCGTATCCCATCTCCTGTCTGTCCATACATTCGTCACGCTGACCATAAAGATGAGTCAGAGACAATCAATTTATTTTATACACTATGCATTTTTACCCCTAAACTTAACACTGGTTTTATATTTCATCAGCTCTGATAAAGAATCTGAGAGGCGGATGAAAGACACACAGGAAAAGGAGGGGATGAGAGCGTGTGGACAAAGTTAACAAAAGCAGGAAAAGGGGATGGTGATTAAGACGGAGAACAGTTTATAGAATCTTCTCATTGCAGCTGCCATCTGCATGTGTAAGTGTGTGTCTGTGTGTGTGTGTGTGTGTGTGTGTGTGCTTTCTTTTATGTGTTTGGGTTGGAGATGGCTGGTCAGATGGGTAATGAGTGACCCTTCCTCCCCTGGCATGATTCTGCTGTCACACCAGTATTAATCTTCCTACAGCACTCCCTCTCTGAACTGACAGTAGGGGCCTCTTGGGGCCACACACACACACACACACACACACACACACACACACACACACACACACATATTTACCCACACAGACACCGACACACACTCACACACAGAAGCATTGATGAATGAGTGAGGTGGCAATGATGAATGGAGATGTTCTTAAGATCTGTTTAATACGTGTTAGGCGAGGCTCCTGTGAGAGCAGCGGGGAAAGGAGAATACACACACACACACACACACACATCTGCAAACGGAGCCCGACTCATTGGCGTCTGATTTACCCCCCAGCCCCCCCATTTAACCACATTTGCACTGTTTCTAGAAGACGAAACATTTTCAAACATATATTTCATACCAGAATCACGTCAGTGTGATGGGTTTTAGTTCGGGTCCTACCTGTTGAATGTGTGTGTGTGTCAGGGGGGGGGGGTGGATTGAAAGTGTCACAGATGTGAACATTAAGAGACGTCATGACAGTCAAGTTGATCCAGAGGGAGGTGGCAACCTGTTAATAATGCCTTATAGCACATTCAGCATTAATGCACTCGTGTCGATTAGTGGCTCTAACATTTTAACGACATTAAGGCAGCTGTCATCAGAACATCTGCACCTTTCACTCCAACTCATGTCATGTTTTCATTCTAGGTTTAGATTCTAGGTGGCTTTTCTTTTTTTTTTTCTTTTTTTTTTTGAAGCACCAAACACACATCCTTTGAGACTGGAACCCTATCACACAAAAGCCTATGAAGTATTTGTGAGCTGTTAATGACTCTTAATCTGTTTACTAGCAGTCGGGCTTCTGCCTGCATGTGTTTCTCTCCGTCATGCATCCTCTGCAAATCTTATCTCCTCATCTGCCAAGCTGTTTGCATTTGCAAGGTCTTTATCTTCTCATCCATTTGATCCCTTCTCCTACTTTGTACCTGTCAGCTTCAGCTTCACCTCTCTGAAGTCCCTTTATCCCCCCCCCCTATCTCTGTTAAGAGCCTGGTCATGGAAGCCTGGGCTCTCGTGTTTGTCTGACAGCTGCTGCTGCTTGCTGCTTTTTTTTCCCCTTTCTCCCTCCCTCTCTCTTCATCCTCTCCTCCCCTCTTTTTTTAAAACCTGTGTCCTCATTTCTAAACGATCTATCATGCTGGCAGGGCCAGTGGGGGCTTTAAACTGTGGGATTGGCACTTTCTCAGCTGCTGAGCTGGAAAAGGCGACTGCTTTACAGACGGAGACACAAACGGTGGGCCGGCCTGCTGCAGGCAGGAGGAACAGGAGGTAGCCTGTCTGAACACAGGTGGACTGGTGAGACGCTCCCACCCTGTGAGTGTGTGCTTCTCCTGCAAAGCATTTGCACTATTAGAGCTCCAGTAGTGATCCAAAAACACTCCTCTCACTAAAGCTGTCGAGATGTTACTGATGAGACTCGTTTGAATATCAATTCGATTGCTTCACGTGTGATTTAATGGATAAAAATATGCAAAACATTCCTTGATCCGCTTTCAAAGTTTTATCACTTATTAATTTTATTAAAATCCATTGACAACTGTTTGAGATAACTTGCAGATTGACAAACAGATGAGCACAACCCGCTTCAGCTCTTTTTTTTGTGTGGAGGTAACAGAAAAGAAAAGCAGAATATCCTCGCATTCGAAAAGCTCAAAGCAGCAAAGGATGTTTTTTGTTGCCTGAAAAGTTACTGCATCAATTAATTCATTAATTAAATGACAGTTTGCAACTGGTTTTTCTTTCAACTATCAACTCACTGCGGCTGAACAGAGTCGTTTAAAAAGAGATTAATTAAAAAGAAAGGGAAAAGGTTTTTTTTTTTTTTTTTTTTTTACATGTGAAACATGGTGTGTAGTTCCAGGGACGCTGTCTACACCAAGTTGACAAACTCTTCTCACTTGGGAGTGAGAGGTGTCTGAAAAGGACGGGAACTGCTGACAGCATCCGTGTGGATGTGTATGCACATGGAGATGCCACATTTAGCAAACATGAAGATCTAACAATGTGGTGCTGTCAGTGGGTCTTGTCCCAGGCAGGGGGGTTGGAAGCGAGTTTGAAGTGTGATTTTCTCAGACGAGCAGAGAACCTGCGATGACGCCTCATATCGATTTTGCACATGCACATGCACATGGGCTTAAAAACGACACACACACACACACACACACACACACACACACACACACACACACACACACACACACACACACATTGCACACACATGCTCTGATATTAAATTTATGCCAACTCTGGTGATGGAAATATCCCCAATAGAACAGGAAGTGTAAACGTAAATGCACAGCGACATGTTTCTGACATACACACACACACACACACACACACACACACACACACACACACACACACACACACACACACACACACACACACACACACACAGACACAGACACAGACACAGACACACACACACACACATGTCCATTAGAGAAGTTTGTTTCTCACTCGCTCATCATTTCTCTGTCAATATACTTTTCCTTTGGAGACTCCGTCCCGATCCTAAAGAAACTTGCTCCACCACCAAATTCCCAGAATTCCCTGCATCTTCTTGCACCTGAGCAGCCACACCATCATCAGTAGACGAGTCTCTGTCACCTCACCCCGTCTCACTATTTGGTTATCTGAGAGTAAAACACATATGCCCAATTTGCACTTAGAGAATAGGATCTCACTAACCGGCGACGCATCTGGAGTGTACCCCACCTCTCATCCAAAGTCAGCAGGGATAGGCTCCATCAGACCCATGACCCACAAAGCTGAAGAGCTTTGTGGGTCTGCAAGACAATGGATGGATGGATGGATGGATCTCAGTAACCATGTGATAATAAAATGTTGTGTGATGTTTACTCTGCACATTCCGTCCCTGTTTACTATTCTGAAATGTTTTTTTTTTTTTTTTTCAGTATGAGTCCAAAATAATTTTCAAGTCTGCCTATATTAATTATTTCAGAAATATTCTGATTTCAAATAAGTTTGACTAATAATTCAAAACCTGAAATAACTGATTGAAGTGCACTAAAATGCAGCAATAACTTTTGTTGTTGTTGTTGTTGTTGCTGTGATTGGTTTTCTTAAAAAACAAATACAAGAATAAGACTAAGAATAAGAACAACAACAACAACAGTCCTTGGCTGTTTTGAGATTGAAGAATTAGTGTAAGACTGCAGACTTGCAGCTGACCTCTTCTGGTCCGTCAGTAGAGGGCGGTCTATCCTCATTGGTCCAACTGGTGTGTCTGTGTGTGTGTGTGTGTGTGTGTGTGTGTTTGTGTGTGTGTGTGTGTTTAGTTAATTTCCAAGCATAGTGGTTGTTTTCTTGTGCTCTAATTACACCACTGCGCACAGGCCACCTCCTCCTTTGTCCATCTCTTGCTCTCCTTTTCTCTTCATAATTATTTCATTATTTCTCTCAGTTATATAATTTGGTGTGTAACGCTATAGCCTTTGCATAATATTAATCTTCTCTTCCTGTAGTGCCTCTTTTAGATCTGGAAATTTACCAAGTAGAATAAGATAAACATAAACCATGTATTTGGAGCTGCAGTAAAGTAGCTGTTGGTTTTGTTTAAATAACTTTGACAGATTAAATCAATCAAGATTTCAATTCCTGCATAAAAACAGTTTCTGATGTTTGTGTGTTGCAGATGAATTTAAAAAAATAACATCACTTACATTATTTGATGAAATCAACACTTGAGTTCTCAAGTTCTGTTTCTTCTGTTTACTCAAAGAAACATCTTTTTCTAATTTTCTATGATCTACTGTTACTTCTTGCAGGACTTTCAGACACACTGATTTAGAGGATGACCTCAAATTTCTGCCAAACAAACAAACAAACAAACAAACAAACAAACAAACAAACAAACAAACAAACAAGCCTTTCTCACTCTGTCTCTCTCTCTCTCACTCTGTCTCTCTCTCTCTCTCTCTCTCTCCACTTTTTCAATTTTGAAAAGCAAAGCCTGTGTATGGATTTTCCCCCATAAATGAAACTCAATAGTTATTCCATGATTTAACATGAATTGCTCCAGAAACCTTATACTTTCCCTCTGGAATATTATGGGATGTACATTTCCATCCCAAGTTGTTTCCATCTTAAACTTGTAAAAAGTATAAAATATCATACTTGAAGCGAAATCCATCTATACGTGGTTTTTAAACGTAATTCCTTTTGACCATATTTCCAGGTATTCACTTACCTCGATACACCTGTATTGATGTTGTCTTCTATTGTGTGATAAAAGGAAAGGTTGTGTTTGTGGGTACATGTGACACTCAGTGTGTGTGTGTTTACAGTTATCAAGTTGCCAGCACCAGGTATTGTTATTTATGTTGGAATAATTTATGCACAATTTTCCAGCCGACTGGATTCAGGGAATAGTTCACCAGAGTCCATTCAGTGTTATTCTGAATCATCCTGTCGTCTGTAAAGAACTTGTTTTTTTCTCTAGACTGTGTTAAATACAAATGATTATTTTCATACCCATAAAATATTTCCCTGATTTTGATCAGACCACGTCTCTATTATGCCTTTATACCAGTGTATTAAAACCCTCATCAACCCGCAAGGCACTGGTGTTTGTATTAAATACGGCAAACCGATATATCTCTGTGAGATGCAGGTCCTCAGCTGTAAAGTGAGTGAACACACGCATGTAGAGACACACCTCACCATTCAAGTGAATGGAGAGATGACTGGCTGATGCTGACTGTAGACCTCTATGGTGCATCCTGGGAAAACACAGAAGATTCTAGTCACATGTAATGTAATCCAGTTTTTTGTTTTTTTGTTAAATTAGGTTTCTTTATTTCTAGAGACGCAATGGCTGCATATAATCTGCATTCTAGGTTAGAGACTGTATTTGTGTGTGTGTGTGTGTGTGTGTGTGTGTGTGTCCTGGTGTGTCTCTGTCGGTGCATGCTCAGGGAGACGTGAGGTAATGTTCGGACCGCCCTCCGTTAGTGCGGTCCGGGAGTGATGAGGGGAAAAATTGGATATAGATTGGCACTCAACTGGACAAGAGAGATGGCACGAGATGGAGAGTGTGTGAGGAGGGAAAGTGAGGTTAATGACGGTCTGCTCACAGTCAGGTAATCTCTCTCGCTCTCCCTCTCCCCCCCCCCCCCCCCTCTCTCTCTCAGGGTATAATCAGTTTCCTCTGTCTGCTCCCAGTAGTCCTGATAATTATTATAACAATTAGCTTCCGTCTCTCTGCTGTCCCACCAACACCCAGACGGCACTGTTTCCTTCCTGTTCCATCCGATCCTCCACCATTCACTCCTCGTCCAGGTGCTCCTCATCTTCTCATCCCATCACACTCAGTATCAGTTGGATATCAGTTTACTTAACAATCAATCTGGAAACAGTTCTGCATTAAAAAAAAAAAAGAAAGAAAATAATTATAAGCTGCTTTAGTTTGATTTTAGTTCTTATCCTGTATGGATAAATGTCTGTATCGAGTGTGTTTTAGTTCAGTGCTAACCGCTAAATTTTGTATATTTTATAAGCCTTTAACAAAATGTTGTCATGACTGACATAGTGATAGCAATATCCCCTGTATTTTATCCCATGGAGTAAAAAAAAATATAAACCACGTCTGGGGAAAGGGGCTGCCTGGTGACATCCATCCATAGATCACACGAGGGGAACTGGGGGAACCTCCAGTGGGCAATGCTCTTTGTGAAACTTATTACTTGCTTGTGGTCAGCAGGTTCATTGGCCACCACCACCACAAGAGAAGATGATGATGATGTCAGAGAGACATTCACTTGTCTCTCCTGATTTATTATAGATTATTATTTATAGTCCAATCTAAACAATATGGTTTTTCCTTGAATAGAATTACAATACCAATGGTTTCAATAAATGGATGTATTCTTTGTATATTATATGCAGAAAATAATAAATGTGATACAAATGCAAATACATAAATAACAGCATGAGATTTTTAAAATTGTAATAATTAACTAGTCACACTTGTTGCTCTTTACAGAAGGTTAATGGTTTCTCTTTTCAAAGGCAGGCAAACAATATTAATATAAAGTCAAGGCACCCCCAAAATTAGTTTCCCCAACCACAATTGTCATAGTGTCATGTCTAAAGTCATGGTGCCACACCTGTATTAGATCCTACTTCCTGATTAAAGGTTAGTATTGAATTACTGGTATGACAGAGAAGTAGCTCTGTTGTGAAAACACATTTATTCCTCACAATGGAAAAGTTACACAGTTGAATAAACTTGTACAATTTTTTTTAGATTTTTAGCAGTAGACAGAATTGTTTTAAACCAAGAGATGCTTTTATTTATATAAATTTTTAGTCTGTGGGGTCATTTTAAGAGCAAAATTGTGTCACTGCTTACGAGCATCTTTCTTTCATTAAGACACACAACAGTTTCTTGTCTGTGGTAAAAACAAAGCCAGAAAATCTGCTTAATGGCAGACACGATCAAGACGTTGGCATTCTTCAGAGGTCATGTGGTGTGTAGTCAATTTGGTTTCAGAAAAAGGGAAAAAATACTTTTCTTTAAAAAGGAAAATGACAAATTTTATCCAACCCGGTGGTGTGTCCCTGGGAAAGGTGAGATCTGGTACTCCACCAGTCTAACCACAACTCTGGCTTGACCCCCATGGACCCCACAGCGTCACACCTGCTGTTTTTGGTTTTGCTTGTCTTTGCAAGGGCTGAATACTTGGTGATGAAGTTTTTGATGTACTTTACATGATACTTTTCATGGTCCTAATCTTTCTTTCTCTGAATATTCAGTCCCACTTAGTCACTTGTGTTCAGGTTCCTTCATCTCACTCTTCTACAAATACTATCCAACAGCCTTGATGCAAAAAATATGGAATATTATATTTGTCTAACATTAATTTAGACGTCATAGATGACCACATTTTGGATTGTCAATTAAAATTAAAGGTCACAGTAGAAAGAATGAACATAGAAATCTACAGCTCAGTGTGTTTGTGTTGTTGTGTGTGCACATGTGTCCTGGATAAGTGTGTTTCCAGGCCTGTTAGGTTGAAGCCCGGTGCCGTCAATCAAGCAGGGGGTGTGGTGGAAGGGGAGTAAAGGGGTGGGGGCGGTATGCAGATACTACTAGCTGTCAACAGACCACAGGAAAATGGATGCCTGAGAAAGCCATAACTATGATAAATTTACTCCTTCAATTCTGTGAGTAGCCCCCCCCCCCCCCCGTGTCTCTCGCTCACTAACACATCCTGATAGACATGCATGCAGTTCACTCACAATGACCCCCTCTCCCCCCCCCACCTTCCAAACCCCTATACACTATCTCTCCCAGGCCCCCACTTTCCTCCACCTGCTGCCTGCGAGCCGGTGACTAATGTATGCGGTAAAGCTGCTCGCTAGCACGCTGCTCAGCAGCCCAAGCACCCCCCCCCCCCATTGGCCCATCTATCTGAGCGTCTGAGGCGGCATTCAAATAAATTTGTCACTGTAGTTTTATGAAATATTGATGGTGGGAGTGAAGGAGATGAGGAGTGAGAGGGTTGGTTAGGGACGGATCAAAAGGTTCAGGTGAGGAAGGAAGGAAGAGCCAAGTGTGGATGGGAGGGTGGTCGTAGTTGGGAGGAGGCCAGGTGAGGTTTAAATAAAGATGTAAAGTTTCAGAACTGATAGGTGTGAAATGAGTTCAGGTGTTTCAGCAGGGATCTTCTCGGCGGGAGCTTCAGCCAGTCAGGAAACCAGAAGACGCAAATCAAACCGACGGTCAATGGAAAAGTGAAGCTTGTGCTCCAAATGGAAAAAATAAAAATAAAAAAAAATCAGTGGTTTTATTGAATTGTATCTGAAAATTTTAAACGTCACCATAAAATGCTTAAAACTTGAATAGAAAATTATTATTATTTTTCATTTTTTTTCATTAATTTTCAAATTAAAAAAAATGTAAATATCAAATAATAGTGACAGTTATACTTGTGATATATTTCAAAATGTTGATTTTGCAAGAAATAGAGAAAAAAAAATTCACAATTACTGAAAAAACAACAACAAAAAGTAACAAATTCAGCAAAGTTTTCCTTGTGGTTTACGTATCACGAGAGAAAAACTAAGCATTTTAGTCTAGTTTGCAATTAGTTCAGTAATTATGTAAAGAAAATTGCAAACCTCCGGTATGCACTAGAATGTACTGTTCTGTTTCAGCCGCACCAAACTTCCCTTTGTCCTAATTAAGAATGCAGTAATGAGACGGGTCAGACCCAAGACGTTTTATGTCATGGTGGGAGTATGGACTCATCAGAACAAGCTGAATGTAACTCACGCTAGCACAGAACAACCAGACTCATGCCCATTGTGTGTCCGTTTGTGTGCGTCTCTCTGGTACATACCAGAACACTAAGCTCACAAGCGTCTCAGCCGGGCAGCAGAATGAGAGGAATTCTTGGACGATGAAGTAAAAATGCTTTAGTAATGGCAAAGTTTGTGCGACTTAACAAAATTTACCTTACCCAAACAGAACAGAACAGGAGAGTACAACCTGTATTATGCAGGAACCCAAATTGTTGCCTCCAGTAATCCGTGTGCCAAAGTGTGTCTATGGTATTATCTGTGATTATTGTGTTGTGCCAGCATGATAAGCTGTTCGCTGTCCGATATAAAGAGAAGAATGAGAAGTCTGTCAACAACACTGACTCATCTCCAGCCATGCATTCCTTCTCTCTCTTACTTCTCTGGTAAACACATGATCCCTCTACAGTATCCATTGCACCCCCTTTCACCCCCCCCCGCCCCATCCCCAATGTTTTCCATCCATCTGCCTCTCCCTCTGTCCCTGGTCCTATCAACAAGATGAGTCACAGGCCTGCTCCTGTCAGGGGCTAAATGTTTAGTCATGTGCTTTTAGCCCCTTCAAGCACAAATACACACGGAGAAGAGCTCCAAACTGGCCAAAACATGATGATGCTGTAAAGTTCCACCCTCATGGTGAGCGGTCCCATGCTGTTTTGGTCAGAGATAAACACAGCATCAACAACGCAGCGGAGACATTTTGTTCTTATAGTGAATGTGATAATCCTCAAGGACACATATAAGCGATAAGAGCAATGAATGATGTTTGACAGGAAATAGGGTTGGAGTTGTTCACCACGTGCTTACTTGTATGATTCTTTAAAAAAAAAAAAACAACAACTAAAAAAACAGTCGCTTTTTGTGATAAGAAACCCAGTGGGAGTAGTTTACTGGATTTTATGTAAGAAACACACGCTTAGCCAACTGGTATGTTGATTTTAAAATAGTGGGGTTAAGGGTTAAAGGTGGATTTGGCAGTTTGGGAAATCCTGCGTTGCAGAGAGTAAGTTTAGTAAAAATATGCAATTCAATAAAAAAGGAAAAAAAAATCAGGAATGATCCGTTTTTTAAGATTAGAGAATTTAAAAGAAAGATTTTTCTGCACCAGAGCAAGTCAACTTGATGCTTGGTGATTCATGCATACGTTTTTATGGACTGAAAACAGCTCTGGTGGGTTAAAGATGAATAGTAGACTTCTTTCAGAATCAGTTATAATTCAGCACACCTTCTCCATTATTACTTAATTAAATGAAATACGGTTCAGAAACAGAGCAAGAGTTTGAGCAGCATTAAATTTATGTGCCATTTAGAGTTAAATTAGGTCAAGATGTCAATAAAAATGCTTTTCAACCCATGAAGGAATTCCTCTGCATGTTGTGACTGCAGCCACACAAAAATAGTTGGTGGAGAAGTGGGGTTTTTTTTTTTTTTTTTTAGTTTCAATTCATCACCATTAATTATCATTACTGGTTTCTTCTGAAGGTTTTGGTGTTCAGTCGTTGTGCCTCTGATCTGTCTCCAGGCCACATAGGGACACACACACACACACACACACACACACACACACACACACACACACACACATGGAATCAGCTGATTTTTTTTTCTTTGCACTGTAACTCATATGTTCCAACCTCACATCGGATGCTCACCTGTCGCCACGGACGCACTGGGACTGAAGTGAACAATTTGGTTTGGAGAGGACTTTTACTTGATTGACCGAAGCACACGGGCTGAAACATTTTGTCGTGTTCTTTCCACATGAACACAGTGTTTGTAGGATAAATTTAATCTAATTACGTTGAGGACCCTCACTCAACACTATAAGATGACACCTGTCTTCTTATCCTTCATCCTTTAAGCACGTCACCACTGCAAGACAAAAGCAGGTCAGGCAAGATTATAACTGGAACACAGACTGGTGACAAATACTGGTGACCAGTAGACCAGAACCGTTTCCCTCCATCGTCTGTCTGTTTCTGTCGTTCATTCTCATCAGTACAGATAGATAGATAGATAGATAGATAGATAGATAGATAGATAGATAGATAGATAGATAGATAGATAGATAGATAGATAGATAGATAGATAGATAGATAGATAGATAGATAGATAGACAGGTATGTTACATTGTCTATAGTACAAACAGGGACTCACAGTGTTTCTTTCCATTTCTTTATTTATCCCTTCTTATTTATCCATCTCTTCCTCCTCCCCCCAGCTGACGGCGTAAACAGACGTCCCGGAGGCCCCCCCCCGCCCCCCTTTAAATCACTCTTTGACAGAAAGAGGGAAGAAAAAGGGGGAGATGGAGAGAGAGAGAGAGATAAAGGGGTAGAAAGATAGATAGGCGAAAAAGAGAGGGATGAGGGTTTGAGCATACGTGGAATGAACCTATCAATCCAGGGCGCCTATTATCCCGTTTGAAATGCTTCTCGCTATAGCAGACTCCTAGTTAGTGTGTGCCTGTTCAAAATTAATAAAACGCCAGTCGAGTCTGGGGGGCCGAGACTGCGACAGGCCCCCGGTTATTGATTAAGTCATGTCACAGGAATGGAAGGCTCTGCCATTAAAAGTACAAATTATGCAGCACGTTTAGCCGTGCCTCTTATTCATGTAGCAGACAGGCAAGAGTCACTGGAAGAATGGAAGCCCCGTTCCATTTTCTTACACTGTCCAATATTGCCTCCCTTGTCTGTGTATTGTACGGCCCTTTTTGTTGTATTTAAGAACCTAATAGTGTGA